>OX451736.1:614855936-615550335 GCA_948472305.1 Vicia faba
CCTGTTGACGCTGGTGAGGTTGATGCTGGGCTTGTGATCCTGAAGCAAGCTGAGGAGCTTTTCCTTTGTCTTTTTGCCCCAAAGGTGGTTGAATGATGACTAGCTCTTCAACCTTAGATGTTTGCCCCAGTTGGTTATCCCGAAGCAGTTGGTTGACGAGAACCCTGAGCTCTTCTTGTCTTTGAGCTAAGTCTTGAATGAGAGCCATCAGCCCCAGCATCTGGGTTCTCATTGTATCTACCTCAGCTTGCAGACGTTTCAGCCGTTCGTCTTTATCGTCTTCCGAACTGTTCCTGACCAAAGTCCCCATGAGGAGTGTTCTCAACTCTTCCTGCCCCTTGGATAGATTTAGGAGGATCTCCCCGAACCGAGTCTCTTGAGCATGAAGATCTTGGTTGTCTTGTTGGGAAGCCATTGCTGAAATAAACAGCGAAGACGGTAAGTGACCTGTAACAAGGGTACCTGTAATGCAATGATATGTATAATATGTATGCAATGTTTTCAAGGATCTCGCGGGGTAAACAAGAAAATTGTTAAAATTTGAATTTCGTAGCTTGATTGAAGGAACTTCGTGTTGTTGAGAGTCCTTCTTCAAGCGTCAAGGCTCACCATATCGAGTGGGTCATAGCCCCTGACTCAAGTTATCAACCTTGGCTAGAGGAAAATAAATCCCCTTTGCCCCTTGCTAGACATCATGACCTGCATCACAAACCCTTGAGATCCTTGAAATGGATTAGTCCTTATGTAGGAAGTATGCAATGGTATGATGGTATGATGGTATGCTATGCGTGGAGTAATGTAGGTAAACCCTGTTATGAGTCCAGATTAAGGACTGTAAACAAAACCTGCAAGAAACTCAAGTGTCAGATAACAAGCATGCAAGTAGTCAAGTTTGAAGGCACACAAGTCACACAAGATAGCCCTTAGAGTTCAGGCCAGCATGAAGTTTGGGTACTACCCTCTTGAAGTTGGTGGGCTCAAAACCTGTCCTATCAAAAGTAACCGGGTTCTAAGGAGCTCAATATCATAGGGTTGTTTTCTGTGTTCATTATTTTGATTTAGCCACTGAACTGGCGATCAAAATATTCCAAGAAAACCACCATCAATGAGTGTAGTATCGAGTATCAACCAACTTCGGACTGCACCAAAGTCAGTCATCTCACTACCCCTAAAGAGGCCAGGATGGTTCAATTAAGGTTCCTAAGGTCAGTTGATGCTTCACGACACCACGCGGCGGCCCCGTACTCTCCTTGACTTGACTCAAGGGTTACCGGTACTCACCAAAGTGCCACATTAACGTAGCAAACAGCTTCAACCATGTCGGTATACCCCGCATAGTTCCCTCACAGTTTGTTGCTACTTTCTAAAGGTATCCCCCAGATCCGGGTTAGGATCTATGAAACTCCCAAGGCAAGCCCACAATATTTAAAGCAAACAAAGCAATCAATTGAAAACATGATGATGAACTATTCCTAAGGTACACGCCACTTATATATCCCCAGCAGAGTCGCCAGTTCTGTGACCGGTGGGAATAGAACTGATTGTTTTTAGCTGGTTTCGCGAAATGTCGCGGTAAGCAAGAGTCGCCACCGTCTTTTATGTTCTCCAACATGGAAAGGACAAAAGCACAGCAAAATTCCTTATTCGAGATGTTTCTCGGTTCGGGAGGTAGATTTATAGAAAGGGAAGGTGTTAGCACCCTTTCTATCCGTGGTTATCCACGGGCTCTTAGGTACTTGCTCTTATGTTTTCAAAATTTGTTTGCTTTTCAAGTGTGATTGTGGGTTTGAAAAAGTTTCGTTTGAAAAATTTATGAGTAACTCTTGTATCTGTCCTCAAGAGTGTATGAAATATTTGTTTGAAAACTTTTTGAAGTGTGGGGTGCGAAAAGTATTTTTGTTTGTTTTGAGAAAGAGCAAGTACCCATGAGAATCTACCTACTCTAAGGAATTAGGCTGTGTAAGAGTCCTTTAGATAGTGCTATCCCACCATTGAGAGGTAGGTAGCACCGTCGTTGGAGGTGTTCGGGTCAATTCGATTATCGGGACAGTGTGGTCACTGAAGCAATAGTAGGACGCCTTAGCGGTAACCCTAATGTCCTAGATCCTTTTTTATCCGAGGCAACCGTTTCGAGGCAACTGGATCTTTAGACATGAGGGCGACCTCTAAAACACCCTATACTTGACGACCACCTTCGAAGGCAACGAGTGAGGCGTACCCTAGGAGTGGCATGTGCTTTGTGTGTTGTTTTTCAGTTAATGTTATCTTGTACATGTTATTTGTGAGCTACGGATTGGTTTTATTATTCATACATTCTTTCATGTATTTTTTAACAGTTAGGAGTGCGGAAAATAAATTGCAGAAATGTAAATTCTAACTATTACAAGGCGCGGGTCTATACATCGCCAAAAAACAAAGACCCATTTTGGTAAATAAGTGCGAGAAATTAAATAAAGCGGTAAAATTCCTAATTAACTATTACATATCTGGAGACAGTTACATAAATAATCAAAATAAAATAAATGCGCGCGAATAAAAATTTAATCGGGAACGTCCTAAGGATTTTGACCCTTTTGAGAAAGAAATTGAATTTTGTCCTTTTTTAATGAAATGGAATTAAAACTAATTATTTAATTTATTAAAAGAAAAATGTTTTTGTATTTTTTATGTTTTTAATGAAATAAAATAAAAGGAATTAAAATTAAAAGTTAATAAAAATCTAATTCTAAATTTATTTTAGTTATTAAGAAAAAAGGTTAAAGTTGCCTAATTAAAACTAATTCAATTTATTAGTATTTATTTACAAAAATAACATGAAATTAATAATAATAATAATATTAGTTCTTTTTTGGATTTTTTATGAAAATATTAATTATGTTAATAATACTAATAATTAATAAAAAGAAGGAGTTATAAAAGAAAAGAAAAAATAAAAAGATAAAAAGAAATAACAAAACCAAGGGGGGGGGGGGGTTGGGCCAGATTGGAGGTGTTAATGGAATTGTGTGGCCCATGAACCTTCAAGCCCCTTTTGACTTTCCTGATTGCCTACGCCTGTGTTGACTCAAGAGCACCATGGTCTGCATTCTTTGGCCATCAGATCTGTAGGACTGGACACATGGCACACTGATTGCTTGAGACATATGGTGGACTTTCGCTGGAATGCTACATGGGAATATGTTAGAGAAAAAATGAAACAAGCGTTTGGGGGACCTGGGAAAACTTACAGCACGGTATGATGGACCTTAGGACGTGGCAAGGGTTGCTTTAGCTTCAGAGTATGGCAAAGAAGAGAGTCACGTTCTCCTTTTGGCCTGAAAACGCTTGCAACACTCCTTTTGATCTCACACTTTTTTTGACACTTTTTGGATTTTGCTCTGGCCGTTTGTGCACACTCTAGGTTGTGAATGAGGCTTGCAAGGCTTGCATATATAGTAATGAGTGAGAATAAGTCACATTTAGGAGCCTTTAACCATTGCAATTAAGCTTTGGATTTTGTCTTAACCACCATTAAAGGCCTTTCAAAGCTTGTTCAAAATTTGAATTTTCATGCCTAATTCAGCTTGGCACGAATTTGGTAGGTGTATTATGGTGCATCAAGGTCATTCAAACCACAAGATATCAATTAATTAATTTTTTTGATTTTTATTTGAATTTTATGGATTTAAAATGAATTAAATCAATAAAATTAAATAAAAATAGAAAAATTAATGTTTAATCTTGAAATTGATCATGGGACACGTGGGTGGCATGACAAGGCTAACCCAAGTGGAAAAAAGTGGGCCCTTTTGTCAAAAATTGAAGTTTCAAGGATAGTTGACTTTTGCCATTTCACAAAAATTTCCCAACTTCTCCAATGCATATCTTGCTCAATTTGGATCATATGAACATGTTCTTGGACATTTTGGAAAGGTCTTGAAGTCCTCTAACCAATGCCTTTGGTCCCATGTCATTTTGATTTACCAATCTCAAGTTATGGTCTTTGACTTAAAATGCCTTTTTGTTGACTTTTGAAAATGACCTATAATGTAGAAATTAATAACTTTTTGTGGGAGCATTTCTTGGACTTGGAATGTGAAGATGAGTTGTAGGAAATTTCCTCCCCTTCAAAATGAGCATTGGATGGGATTTTTCTGATAAACCATGAAAACGTTATGCCTTGGTCAAGTTACAGTTGACTTTTCAACTGTCCAAAAATAGCAACTTTTGCATCTTTGATGATTTTTGAGCCATTCTTGTGGAATCATGATCAAGATTTGACCAAATGATGATTGTGGCTTCAAAATAAGATGTTGACCAAATTTTTTGACTTTTGACTGCCAAATGACCATTTTACCCCTACAGTTGATTGTGAAGCAATTAGGGTTTTTGACTGTGCTACTTGACCTTGTGAGCCTTGAAACTTGGCATATAGATGCTTGACAATGTGTATAGGCATATGTGACTTGATTGAGCCCTTGAAAACCTCAACTTCCTTGCAAGAACCAAAACCCTAATTTGACTGGCTTAGGAGGGTGTTTGAACTGTGCAACCCTTGAGTAGACTTGAGCAAATTGAGATGATGCTTGTCAAAACTTTGAAGAATATGGGAAGGCAAATTTTGGGGTACAACACTAGCATTTATATAAAGCGGTAAATTGCGAAAAGTAAAATTACTACACTATTACATCATTAGGGGAGGGGTGTACAAATTTACAAATGGGGATTGCAAGAAAATTCGACCTAATTATCTATTACAATCATATTGAATATTGTACAAAATTGAAAATAAAATGCAAGAATATAAATGAAAAAAAGAGATGATTTTTGTTTTCTTTATGAAAGGGGTTTTGAATTAATGAAAATAAAATGAAGATTAATTATAATAACCTAAGTTCTAAATTAATTTTAGCTAAAAATAAAATAAAATAAAATATTAATTTGTCTTAAGTCTAAGAATTAATTATTTAAGAAAATTTTTTTATTTATTTTAAGAAAATGTTTTTTATCTTTTTATTTTATAGAGAAAATAAATATATAAGTACACAAATTTTTTTGGATTTTTTATGATTTATGAAAATAATAATAGTAATAATAATAATAATAATAATAATAATAATAATAATAATAATAAAGAAAAATATATATATATATATAAAGAAAAGTCCAGGGGGGGGGGGGGGGGGGGGGGGGTTAGTCAGTAAGGCAAGGAGTATTGTGAGAAAAAAAAGGCTAGGCCCACATGAAAATCCCAAGCGCTCAAAAACACAAAAAAAGTCAGAAAATTGTGAAAAATGGCAAAAGGTCACGCTGGGGCTTGAACCCAGGAACTAAGGGTGAACAAGCGCGTGCTTTAACCACTGGGGTGGTGATCCATCCGTTAACTTATGTGAAAGGATAAATACATAACACAAAATGCGCTCTGATTACACTTCATCTTCAACCTCCAACCAAAAGACCTGTATCTTCTTCATCTCTCAACAAAAATGAAAAGTTCAAACATGAAAGTTGTGGCATTTCTTCCCACGAATCCAACCATATAAATAACTCAAGCTAACAGTCAAAGATGAATGAGAATTTTTCTGGCCCTAATTTAAAACCTAAAAATTTCAGAAAACTTCAACTCTAAAATTCTCTAAGCTCAGGCCATATAAATGCAAACTATGGATATGTACAGCTTCGTGGCAATGTTATCTACATTTTATTTTCACAAATCAAAGCTTAACAATGCCTAAATATGAAGATAGAAGTTCAAGAAAAATACCTCAAAACTGGAAATTGTGAAATGGATTTGAGCTTGTTTCAAGCGGTGGTGATGATCAGGTTAGCTTCCTTGGACTTCTAGGAAGCTAATGCAATGGCTGGCTTGAGTTGAGGGTGGTTGGAATGGTCTGGAGAAGTCAAGATGAAGACCTCTGTTTTTGGTTATGGAGGATGGTATAAATGGTGTTACAGTTTGCGAACAGGTATTGGAATGGTTTGTGTATGATGCTAAGAAGCTTTTGGAAGTGTTAAGCCAAGAAACACACGAGTGGTTTTGAAGATTGAAGTTCAAAGTCAGAAGTGACACAAAAATGGAGGTTTTGTGCAATCTGAGTTTTTAGGGAGTTTGAGAGCTTATTCAATCGTGTGTTATATTGCAATACACTTGTATAATTATATGGAAAAGGTTGGTGCACTTGAGGAGGTCAGAAACACAAGATATATCCTTATGGCTATGTTACTTGATTTTGAAGAAAAGTGACAATATGGTTTCAAGGCATAGTACAAGCATGGCTTGAGTTTATGGGAAGCTATAGACATGTTGCTTTTGCCTTTGACATTGCTTGTGATCAGAAGGAACAAGTGCAAAGCTCTATGCATTGACTTTGTGATTAAAGCTTCTTTACAAGAATGGAATGGTTACTGTGCCATAAATGGAAAATTTACTTGGATAAAGGTTGAATCAAGTGGATAATAGCTCAAAAGCAAGCGTAATCTTCTGATTATGGAGAGATCTTGAGGTTTAGAGGCATGCAAAGCAAGATTGTGCAACATAGGTTTGAAATTGAATTCTTGTTCATCACAAAATGACTTGTATTTCAAGTTTGAAAACCCTAACTTCCTCTCTTCGATTCTCCATACTCAAGAATGATCTCAAGGAGTTCTTGGACATTTTAGAAATCTTGTAATGTGCTCTACAACCCCTCTTTGAATCACTTTTGAAAATTATCCTTGGAACTATATGAAAAAGTGCCATGAAGTTAGGTCAAAATCCTGACCAAAACTAGGGCAAAATTTCACTAAGTGTTCAATTTCAAGACCATGACTATATGAATTAATAACTTGAGATTCAAGAATTTTTAGAAGAAGTTGCATGAAGTAATGTTGTAGATATCATGGAGATCTACAACTTTCATGTTGAAAGTTTCTTTTGAATCCTCTTGCATCATGGTGAAAAATTGGCTCAAAGTTATGAAAAAATATGAAGTTTTAAACACTTAGAAAAATTTCTAATTTAGAAAACTTTGACTTTTCAAAATGAAATCTTGAATTTTTTATTTCTCGATGAATAAGTTTCATATTTTGACATGTTTTGATGAATTGTGATCTTTGACATTGGATTTTGACCAAAAAGTCAAAGTTTGACTTTTCAGTGTACAATTGACTTTTGATCAGTTGACTGAGAATTCACTATCAATCCAATTGATCTTGAGCAATGTTTTAGGTCATGCCATTAGGTCAAAATGATGCAATTGAACTCTTGAAACCATGCTTCAAACCAATTGACCATTTGCTAGGTCAAAAATCATAAATTGCTCTCATTCAGTCAAAACCCTAATTTTGACCATTTTGCCCTTTTGATGATTTAATCAAGTTTCTTAAGGAATTGTGGTCCAAACTTGATCAAATGATACATATGAGTTTATGATGTGGATAAAAAATTATGAAGTTTGACTGTAAATTGGCCATAGTTGACTTTTTCCCCAATACAACTGATTTTTAGGTCAACTGCTCAATTGACTGAGCAAAAGTGTGATCCAAGGCTTGAAACTTGACATGAGTAATCTTGGGGGTCCATAATGATCCATGAATGTCATATGAAGCATTTAAAGTTAGATTATCCTTGTGCAATCTCAAACCCTAATTTTGGCCATCAGTGCTTAAAGAGGTGTCTTGAGCTGATCAACCCTAGTGCAGTCTTGAACCAAGAGAGATATTTGTGAGAAAATATTTGATAAATGAGAGGAAAAATTTTGGGGCACAATAGCTGCCCCTGTTCAATCTTCTTAAACCTGAAGAGTTAGATTGGCGGATCCGCCATTCGTGGCTTGAAGGTGAAAGATGATTGAACACTAGAGTGCCCAGAAATTTGCACTCGAATATGGATGGTGAATGGGCTTATAGATGCCATTTGGAGGGATGTTGGTAAATATTGGAAGAAGTATCAACACAAATCTCTTGTTGATTTATACTAAAACTTGATGTTTTACCTGTGAGAAAAAGAGTTAGTAAAATGCAGATGCCTGCATGATGTTCACCAGATGTGGTATTATGTTAAATGCATATGGTATGTACATGATATGATGTATGAATGTGAGATGTATGTTTTTGTCTGGGAAAATAAATCCCTGACTTCTGCTGAGGAAATTCTGGGGGGTTGAATCCCTGATTGCCATTGGGGATGAAGAATATGCATATCTTCAAACTTTGTTGAAAGGATGCTTTCACCGGAGAATATCTCTTGAGTGTCAGATGTTATCTGGTCGGATCCAAGCTTCACAATTTCTGAGGATGAAGTAGTCAACTATTATCTGGTCAGATCCAGGCTTCGCGGCAACTTACTGGGGGAAGAGACGATTAACTGTTATCTGGTCGGATTCCAAGCTTTGTAGAAAATTTTCTTGAAATTGAATAGTTATCTGGTCGGATCCAGGCTTCACAACAACTTGCTGGGGATACAAAAGTTAACTGTTATCTGGTCGGATCCAGGCTTCGCAGTAACTTGAAGTGGTAACTACTATCTGGTCGGGTCCAGGTTTCATGGTTTTTTGGAAAGTTGTACTATTATTTGGTCGAGTCCAGGCTTCATAGTGTCTCTCTGGGAATTATAGTTAATTGTTATTTGGTCGGGCTCCAGGTTTCACAATAAACTGTTATCTGGTTGGGTCCAGGTTTCAGTAATTCATTAGGGATAATGGCAAACTCTACTGGAGAAGAGGAGTTTTTCTAATGATTTTGTAGAATTAAACTGCTATCTGGTTGGGCCCAGGCTTCAGCAATTGAAGAAGTCAAACTGTTATCTAGTCGGGTCCAGGCTTCAGTAATAACTTGAAAATTGTGCCAATATCTGGTCGGGTCCATGCTTCATAGTATCTTTTTGGAAATAGTAAAGGCTTTGTTGACGGCTTTACTGGGGATCAGGGGTTGTGGCCATATGATTTGCAATAATCTGAAAGGAAAATTCAAACTGGAGAGTGTAGACTCAGTCGGGTAGGACGGACTCATCTTGGGGAGGATACACTCAAATGGGGATGATAGACTCTGTTTGGGGATAATAGCCTTGGCTGGGGAAGATATACTCAGCTGGGGAAGACAGGCTCAGCTGGAGAATTTTGTGGTTCCTCGATTGTTTTATGTTGGGGAATTTTGACCTCGGTTGGGGAGTTTTGTGATTCCTCGATGATTTTTAGGAAAACAAAACCTGTTGGGGAAATAAACCCTATTGAAGAAGTGGATTTCTCTTAGGAAGAGATCCACGAGGCTTCAACTTGTAAAAATCGACTTAGCTGGAGAGGGAGCTGCCAAGATATTGAGGCTCTGGTCGGGGATTATCCTATGCAAAGAGACTTTGTGGGCAAATCTGTTGAGGAAAGGTTTATTGTAGCCGTCCTTGTGGGGATAATGATAATGAGATAACTCTGTGGGGACACTTCATATATATTAAAGAGATACTTGCTTCTGCTTAGCAGGACACATGTGCCAAATAGTTTTAATTATGTTCATATGCATATGTTCATTCAATTTTAGTCATTGGACAAATTTGCATTCAAAACAAAGACAAAATTTTTGCACTTCAAAGTATATTTGTATTGATATTTTTCCCACGAATAGGCATTTTTGTACAGAGAGACGAATATCCTAGTAAGAGGAAATCATCGAAAGGAAAACAAAATTGAGAATGAAAATAAATAGCCATGTGAAATGATCTCATTGCCTTCCAACTCTACTATTGCCCCATTGTCTTCGAATGTCCCTTGACATGGATAGAAGTTGATTGGATTGATCTTGGACCGTTTGAACTTGGACCTTGGTGATAAAAATTAACCGTGTTGATTCCACGGGACATAGTCATACGCTTTTAATCCTTAACTTTTGCCTGGACCGCCCTTTTGGATTTTCAGCCCACCAGGATACCCTTTTTTGCCCAATTTTCTCTTTGGAGTTTTCAACTTGTCGGGTGTACAATCTTTTGCATATATCCCTAATTTTTGCCCAAACCTTTTGGTTTTCCGGGATGCCCTTATTTTGCTTAGGTGTGTCAACTTAACGAGTCTCTTAGCGTAGTATATTTTAACTATGTCCGTGTTTATAGGATGTGGGAAATCTTCACCATCAATGGTAGTCAACATCATGGAACCGCCAAAGAAAACTCCCTTGACAACTGTGATACGGTGGGAGAACTGACTTGAGGTTTTGCGTTTGTGTTCGCAAATGTTTCAGTTTAGCAAGAGTCGTCACCGACTTTTTATTTTATCCTAAGGAAACGTCAAAAAGCACAGGAAAGACCTTTGAGATGTTTTCTTGGGTTCGGGGAGTAGATTATGAAAAGGGAAGGTTCAAGCACCCTTTTCATCCATGGTTATCCATGGGCTCTTAGTTACTTGTTTAGATCACTTGCTTTTGCTTTTCAATTGTTTGAAATGGTGCTTTGTGTGTGGTTTTGAAAGATGTTTTGAAAAGAGGCCATCATTGTGGAAATCTTTGTAATGATTCTTGTTTGAATGTATACAAAGATGTATGTCTTTTAAAAGTTTGATTTGGGAAATATTTTGAAATTGTATTGTGAGGTGTGTTTGAAAATAACAAGGATGTTTTGCAAGTTTTGATCAAGTAACTAAGAGTTATCTACCCTATTTTTACTCAAAGATCTTTCCTATATGTTTTTAACCCTTTTGACAGTGTTGTTTTACCATTGCATTTGGTAAACAACCCTGTATTAGGATGTTAAACGGGACAGGCGCGGGTCATCGTATAGAAATATTTTTGAGTGTAAATAAAAGAATAAAAATAAAAGGTGCAATTATATTATTTTCAAGTTTTAAAAAAAAAATAGAAATATATACTAATTAAATTGTTTTTTTATGTTAGTAAAAATAGAAATAAAATACAAAATAAATGTAAAAAATTATAAAATATTTTTTTGGGTATTTTTTATGTTTGGAAATAATAAAATAAAATCAGAAATGAAAATAAAATAACAAAACATAAAAATATGAAGAAATGGGCCAGGGGGTGTATTCAACAAAAGGGGGGGTGCAAATAGTGAGAGGACCAAAGTCCAGCCCAAGCCACTTCATCTTCAACCCTGACTACAAATTTCGCGCGCGCCCTGTACAATTGCTAGATCCTGCATACGAGCTCTATTGCAAAAACACATAACATCAAAGTTGTAGAGCTTTTCAAGACGAATCCAACCATATAAAAAAACTTGTCCTAACTCTCAAAGACCAGAGAGAACTTCTCTGGCCCTAAATCTTAACCTAATTTTTTCAGGATGTTCATGGACCAAATTCTCTTAGCATGCTTAATTAAAATGAAAACTAAGCATATGTACAACTTCATGACAATGAATACTACATTTCTTATTCACAAACCTAAGTCTAAATGTTCCTAAATAGAGAGATAGGAAGTTGATAAAAACCTGTTTCAGCTGACTTCGTGTATGGCAATGTGGAGCTTTTCAACAAGGCCTGAGATGTCTGGGAGCTTGCTTGAACTTCACTTGATCTTCTTCAATGTCTAGCTTGCCTTGAATGCACTTGAACAAGCTTACAGAACTCAGCCTGCACAAGCTCAAATTGAAAATGGCAAACCCTGTAAATGGAGTTACAGTTAGTTTTTAAGGTTTGGGATAGCTTGGATGGATTGAATGGGAGGTGTTTGAACAGGTTTGGGGCAAAACGCACGAGCAAATTATGCTATGGAAGTCAAGATGCAGATGCTGCCCTGTTTTTCCAATGGAAGGTGATTTTGAGCTATGGGATGTTTGAGGGTTCAAAGGGTCGTGTTTCTGGTTCAAGGGGATGTGAGAAAGTTGTTTCAAAATCTTGCACAAGTTGGTTTTTGCTGAGGTTCAAGTTTTTTGTGTTTTGGACAAATTTCTTGGTTATGAAGCAAAGTGTGAGAAGTGATGTGAAGCAGGCCTATACAGGTTATCTATCACCTTGCATAATATCCTCTTGGCCCCTCTAATTTGTGGATTTTATTTGCTGTATAAGATATGGACCAATGCTCAAGGGATTCAGTTTTGACATAAAGCATGATTTAAGCAAAAATGGAAATATTGCTTTTTCTACTTAGGGATTAATCTAATGTGCAATGTTCTAATGAACAAAAGAATGCCTTAAACCAATGGATTTGCATTTAATTAATGAGTGTGAAATGTTTTTGAGGCCTGTAATCTAGTGCAAAGCAAGTTGATTTGAATTTGCAACTTGTATGAACATGAACATGCCATGGATGAAAAGTGAGTTTTTGCCAACTTCAAGCCTTCGATTCTCCCTAATCACAAATGAGTTTGGAGAGTTCTTGGACATTTTGGAAAGCTTACAACATTCTCTACAATCCATATTTTAAATGCAATTTGAGATTCCAAGTGGAACTATGTGAAAAATGGCCATGAAGATAGGTCAAAATCCTGCCTAAACTAGGGTAAAATTTCACTAAGTTATAAGTTTCATGGTCCCTTGTTCTAAAAATCATAACTTGAGATCCAAGATTCTTTTGGGAAAACTTTGTGAATCAAAGTTGTAGACTTTATGGAGGAATACAACTTTCATGTTGGAAGTTTTGTTTGAATCCAATTTCATCATGGTGAAAATGTTTGGCAAAGATAGGAAAAATTAAGAAAATTTCATAACTTAGAAAAATTCTAAGTTATGAAAATTTTCAACTTTAAACCCTAATTTGCAAAAATGGGTTTCTTGATGAACAAGTTTCATGTTTTGACATATCTTGATGAAAAATTACCTTTGGCACTTGATTTTTACCAAAAAGTCAAAGTTTGACTTTTCAGTGTACAGACAAATTTTGATTAGTTGATTGAGAAATTCATCTACCAATCCAATGCAATTGAGATCTTTTGAACCTTGTGAATAGGTCAAGATGATGCCATTGAGTCCTTGAATCCATGCTTGAACCCAATTTGCCATTGGCTAGGTCAAAAATCAGAAATTGCCCTTGTGCAGTCAAAACCCTAAAAATGACCATTTTGCCCTTTTGGTGATTTGATCAAATTTCTTGTGGATTTGTGGTCCAAACTTGATCAAATGGTTCATATGAGTTCATAATGTTGATGTGGATCAAAAATTGTGAGGTTTGACTATAAATTGGCCACAGTTGACTTTTTCCCCAATACAGCTGATTTCTAGGTCAACTATCCAATTGACTGAGCAAAAATATGATTCAAGGCTTGAAACTTGGTAGAAGTAATATTGTAAGTCCAACATGAAGTATGAAAGTCATTTTGAGCATTAAAAGTCCAAAAATCTCTGTGCAAACTCAAACCCTAATTTAGGTCATCAGTGCAAGGAGATGTCTTGAGCAGTGCAAAAACCTAATCTTGTCTGGAGTTCAAGGAGCCTTGTGAGGGGAAATCTTGATAAAGTGAGAGGGAAAATTTTGGGGTACAACAGCTGCCCCTATTCAATCTTCTTGAACCCGAAGAGTTAGATTGGCGAGTCTGCCTTTCGTGACTCGAAGGTAAAAGAGGATTGGATACTAGAGTGCCCGTAAATTTGCACTCGTCAAAATGTAACTGAGGGAATGGGCTTAAAGATGCCATTTGGAGATGGTAAGATCTTGCTGGAGATGGGCTTAAAAGATGCCATCCAAGATTTGTTTGTTGAAAATCAGGAGAATGAATGTCAGAATGGTATCCGTGTCTAGAACGTATCTGAGTTGTATCTGGAGATTAGATCTGTATGAGCAATGGAATGGCGTCCGTGTCTGGAGCGTATCCGAGCTGTAACTGTATTTGATTCTTGAATGAATAACAGAATGACTTCCGTGTCTGGAGTGTATTTGTATTGTATCTGAATCCGAAATCTGAATAAGCGACAAAATGACATCCGTGTCTGGAGCATCTCTGGGCTGGGGAAAAGGTCTGAATGAGTGACAGAATGGCAACTGTGTCTGGAGCGTATCTGAAGTTGAGATTTGTATGAGTAGCAGAATGACTTCCGCGTCTAGAGTGTATCTGAACTGTAACTGAGATCTTGAACAAGTGACATAATGACTTCCGCGTCTGGGGTGTATCTGGACCTGAAATTGATAGTTGAATCTGAATGAGAAATAGAATGGCTTCTGTGTATGGAGCGTATCTAATCTGTATCTGATTGTTGAGGTCAGAACGAGTAATAAAATGGCATCCGTGTCTGGAGCTTATCTGGACTGTATCTTGACTTTGACTTCTGAATGAGTGATAGAATGACCTCCGTATCTGGGGTGTATCCATACTGTACCTGAAATCTTTGAACATTTGTTAAAGACAGCTTTTAATCTTATCCTGAAAAGGGTAAAATGTTGGCTAAAACACAAAGTTATGTTGCATGACATGTATGATGCAATAAAATGTGTTCTATCAATATTTATGATATATGAATGTAATGGATGCGCATGTAAGCTGATTAGCTGTCTTGTTGAGGAAAATAAATCCTTGATAACTGGAGATAATGAAATCTTTGACTGCTGCTGGGGAAAATAAACCCTTGACTGCTGTTGGAGATTCAAAACCTTTGATTGTTGAGACTGAGAATGTCCCTTGGACTACTGCTGAGGATTGAAAATCCTTGGTGACTTGTGGGGAATTGAGAATTCTTCATGACCTTCCTGGGGAAATAAGGACAACTCCGACGATCTCTACTGGGGAATTAAAGCCTGGGAGGCTTCAACTGGAGAAATGAGAACAAGAATCTTTGTTCTGCTGGGAAATAACTCTGTGGGGGGAATGTTTATCCTGTTGGAGAGTTTTCAAAAGCTTGAGTTGTATGCCAATCTACTGAGGATTTATGGAGGGAATTGGATGGTGTTCCACCGGTGTTTAAGATTTGGAGTTTTGGACTCCGTTGGGGAAGAGAGTTTTATCTCCGTTGAGGGTTTGTCGTTCAAAGCTTTATGGCTCCGCTGGGGATTGGGAGTTTGGAAACTTAGTTCTGATGGCGATATGCATTTAACTCCGCTGGGGATATGTATTCCAAGGTTTTAGCTCTGTTGAGGATCTGAATGACACACTGCAGGGGATTTCCTCCGGAATGGCATAAAGATGTCTTCCTATACTTTCAACCTATCAGTAATTATCCTTTCTCATTCCGTTTTATTTGTAAGCAGTGATTATATTCAAATGCATATGCTCATTTAATAAATCATTGGACGTTTTCAAATAAAACATAAGTGTAAAAAAGAAAGAACAAGCAAATTTCTAAACTTTGAAATATCTTTGTATTAACTTTGTGTAAGTATTTTGTACAAAGGAGACGGACATCCTAGTAAGAGAATGTTGTCATAAAAATGAGGAAAATTTATACAAAGAAAGATGGCTATGTGTAACAATTCAATGGGGTTCCCATTCTGCTATAGCCTTCACAACTCTGAATATCTTGTCCATTTGTTGCCTTGTCCGCAGATGATTGGATTGATCAGAAGCTTGGAACTTGTCTGTGAAGAGATTATCCTTAAAGTGATCCGATGAGATATAGTCATACGCTTTAATTCCCTAACTTTTGCCTGGACCGCCCTTTCGGGTTTTCAATCCACCGGGAAACCCTTTTTTGCCCAAGCCGCGCTTTCGGGTTTTCAACTTGCCGGGTGTACAGATTTTTTATTAATCCCTAATTTGTGCCTGAACCGCCCTTTCGGGTTTTCGATTCACCGGGATGCCCATTTTTTCCTAAGTCGCCCTTTCGGGTTTTCAACTTGTCGGGTCGTTTATATGTAGTATCTTTTGACTATGTCTGTGTTCGCAGGGTGCGGCAGGTCATCACCGTCCATGGTGGTCAGAATCATTGCCCCACCAGAAAAGATGTTTTTGATCACAAATGGTACTTCGTAAGTAGGAGTCCATTTTCCCCTGGGATCACTTTGTAGTAAGATGATCCGCTTGATTACAAGGTCCCCGACTTGATATAACTGTCTCTTGACTTTCTTGTTGAAGGCCTTGATCATACGTTTTTGATACGTCTGACCATGGAAAACAACAGTAAGTCGTTTTTCGTCAATCAAGTTAAGTTGATCAAGCCGAGTCTGAATCCAATCGTCTTCACACAAACCAGCATCCTTCATGATTCTTAAAGAAGGAATATGAACTTCCATAGGTAAAACAGGTTCCATGCCATATACCAAAGAAAATGGGGTTGCCCCCGTTGAAGTGCGTGTCGTGGTACGGTACCCGTGTAGAGAAAACGGTAAAATCTTATGCCAGTCCTTGTAGGTGACTCATCTTTTGAATGATCTTTTTGATATTTTTGTTCGCAACTTCGACATCACCGTTCATCTTAGGCCGATAGGGAGATGAATTGTGATGTTGAATCTTGAACTGCTCGCATAGAGCGGTGATCATAGTATTGTTCAAATTTGTACCGTTGTCAGTGATGATCCTGCCGGGGATACCATACCAGCATATGAGGTTTTGCTTGATGAAGTGGGCAACCACATTCTTTGTAACGGATGCAAAGGACGCTGCTTCGACCCACTTGGTGAAGTAATCAATGGCCACTAGGATGAAACGATGTCCATTGGATGCTGTAGGCTTGATCTCTCCAATCATGTCGATTCCCCACATCGCGAATGGCCAAGGAGCTGTTAAGACATTGAGAGGAACTGGAGGAATATGTACCTTGTCAGCATAGATTTGGCATTTGTGACAAGTACGGGAATGTTGATGACAATCAGCTTCCATGGTAGACCAGTAGTAGCCTGCCCTTAGAATCTTCTTAGCCATCGTATGACCACTCGAGTGGGTGCCAAAGGTGCCATTATGCAGTTCAGCCATGATCTGCTCAGCTTCAATCTTGTCTACACAACGGAGTAGGACACAATCAAGATTGGGCTTGTATAGGATACCATTGCTCAAAAAGAACTTGGCAGCGAACCTCCTTAAGAACTTTTTGTCATTGACTGAAGCTCCTTCAGGGTATTCTTGTGCTTCGAGATACCTTTTGAAGTCATGAAACCAAGGTCGGTCCACCACTTCTTCCGTATTGATCTCGTGACAATGAGCAGGTTCATCCATTCATTCAATGGTGATTTGAGGTGCCTCGTTATCCCAGTTAAGTTTAAACATGGATGACATTGTAGCTAGCGCATCTGCTAGCTGATTTTCTTCTTGCGGGAAGTGCTCGAAGGTTATCTGCTCAAAATGTGGTAACAATGTCAGGACATGTTCTTTGTAAGGGATGAGGTTAGGGTGTTTAGTATCCCACTCTCCTTTGATTTGACTGATAACCAAAGCTGAGTCCCCAAATACAATCAGAGATTTGATCCCCAAGTCAATAGCGGCCTTGAGACCAAAGATACAAGCTTCATACTCGGCCATGTTGTTGGTACAACTGAAGCAGAGTCTAGAAGTGAAAGGTGTATGGCAACCTTCTAGAGAGATAAGTACTGCCCCGATACCGTTGCCAAGTGCATTTGAAGCACCATCAAAGTACAAGGTCCATCGGGATCCTTGTTCAGGTCCGTCATACAGTCTGTTACCTTTAATGTTGTCCAATGTCATAATATCCTCGTCAGGGAAGTCGAACCTCATAGATTGGTAATCTTCGACGGCTTGATGAGCTAGATGGTAAACTAGTACACTCCCCTTTATAGCGTTTTGGGTCATCTACTGGATATCATACTCAGTCAGGATCATCTGCCATCTAGCGATTCTTCCGAATGGAGCAGGCTTCTCAAAGATGTACTTGATCGGATCCATCTTGGAGATCAGTAAAGTGGTATGTGTCAACATATACTGCCTTAGCCGGCGAGCAGCCCATACCAAAGTGCATCAAGTTTTCTTGAGCAGTGAGTAGCGAGTCTCACAGTCGGTAAACTTTTTGCTAAGGTAATAAATGGCATGCTCTTTTCGGCCAGACTCGTCTTGTTGGCCTAGTACGCACCCCATTGAGTTATCCAAAACAGTCAGATACATGATTAAAGACCTTCCTTCGACGGGTGGCATCAAGATAGGAGGTTCCAGCAAATACTCCTTGATTTCATCAAAAGCAACTTGACAATCATTGTTCCATTCAACCACCTGATATTTCTTCAACAACTTGATGATTGGCTCACAGGTAGATGTTAGGTGAGAGATGAACCTTGCAATGTAGTTTAAGCGTCCTAAGAAACCTCTGACCTCCTTCTCAGTGCGAGAGGCAGGCATTTCTTGTATGGCTTTGAATTTGGCAGGATCAACTTCGATGCCTTTGTTACTGACGATGAATCCCAAAAGTTTACCGGACCTGACTCCGAAAGTGCACTTGCTAGGGTTTAGTCTGAGCTTATATTCCTTTAACCTGACAAACAACTTTTGCAGATGGTCGAGGTGTTCTTCTTCTGTTTGTGAACGGGCTATCATGTCGTCTACGTAGACTTTAATCTCATAATGTATCATGTCATGAAACAAGGCTATCATGGCTCGCTGATAGGTTGCCCCGACATTCTTCAGTCTGAATGGCATCACTTTATAGCAGAAGGTACCCCATTGCGTAACAAAAGTAGTCTTCTCCATGTCTTCGGGGGCCATTTTGATCTGGTTGTACCCTGAAAATCCATCCATGAAAGAGAATACCTTATGTTAAGTTGTGTTGTCAACCAAGATGTCAATGTGTGGTAGTGGAAAATCATCTTTAGGGCTGGCCCTGTTTAAGTCTCTGTAGTCCACACACATTCTGACTTTTCCGTCCTTCTTAGGCACGGGCACAATGTTAGCAACCCATTGTAGATAGGAAGTAACAGCAAGAAAGCCAACATTGAACTATTTCATCACTTCAGCTTTGATCTTTTCGGAGATGTCGGGTCTCATTCGACGAACTTTCTGCTTGATCGGTGGACAGTCTTCTCTTGTAGAGAGACGGTGAACCACAATATCTGTATCCAGTCCCGACATGTCTTCATAGGACCAGGCAAAGATCTCAACATATTCATTCAACAGCTGAACTAAGCGCTGTTTGACACTTGGCTCTAGGTTGGCACCCACTTTAACCTCTTTTCTGTCTTCGGCACTACCCAAATTGATAGCCTTTAACAACACTTCATGGGGCAGAATAGCCCTTTCTTCTTGTTGCAAAAGTCTAGCCAGCTCTCCAGGCACTTCACAGTCCTCATCACCTTCGTACTCGGCATGATTGACCAGATCTTCAGAGTCACTGAAGGCCATAGCAGAATTGTTACCCATGGAATCCGGAGTGGATGGGTACCTGCATTTTGTGAGTGTGGGTGTGTGTAAGGGATAGCCATCTTTTAAAAAAAAATGTAAAAAGAAGGAAAATGAACACAAAAGTTTATAGATGAAAACATCCATGATTCATTAAAAATGGAATATGAAAATGAAGAATCAAAACCCTTACAAATGGACCTATATGCCACGGGTAAGGCATAAGGCGAAAAGAGTGTACGAATTGTTTAATAGTTATTACAGACCAAACAGGAAATGTTCAGAAGATAAATTACTGATTGATGAAAGTAATGGGAACGAAGTCTTTCGCCTCCCAGTTGTTCAGTCCTCCTTCAATGGTTGGAAAGATCCAGTCTTCAAAATTGCTTCCTTCTTCATCGTCTTCTAAAGCATGAACTCCATGATGAGTGATTTTCAGTGGTGGTCCTCCAACCCGGGAGCGACGCACAGCTTTCTGGCTAGCAGCAGTGAAACCCAATCCGAACTTATCTGTCTTGTAAGGAAAGTCTGTCAGTCGACCCCACACCGTACTTCCTCCTTCCTTAATTACAGCCTCTGCATCTTTAAAGGATGACATCCAGGACACAAGCTTGGTAATGATGGGCACATCAGTCATTGTCTTGGCTACTGCGACTTCAGGAGAAACCTCTTCAAAGTGTTGGAAAGTGTTGTACCCTAAAATTTTCCCTCTCATTTTATCAACACTTCTCATCACAAGGTTCTTTGAACTCAAGATTAAGCTAGGGTTTGCTCTGCTCAAGACATCTCCTTGCACTGATGACCTAAATTAGGGTTTGAGCTTTCACAGGGATTTTTTGACCTAGCCAATGGCAAATTGGGTTCAACCATGGATTCAAAGACTCAATGGCATCATCTTGACCTATTCAACAAGTTCAAAAGATCTCAATTGCATTGGATTAACAGATGAATTTTTCAGTCAACTGATCAAAATTTGACTGTACACTGAAAAGTCAAACTTTGACTTTTTGGTCAAAATCAAGTGCCAAGGGTCATTTTTCATCAAGATGTGTCAAAACATGAAACTTGTTCATCAAGAAACCCATTTTTACAAATTAGGGTTTAAAGTTGAAAAATTTCATAACTTAGAATTTTTCTAAGTTATCAAATTTTCTTAATTTTTCCTAAATTTGCCCAACATTTTGACCATGATGCAATTGGATTCAAACAAAACTTCCAACATGAAAGTTTTATTCCTACACAAAGTCTACAACTTTTATTCATAAATTTTTCCCAAAAGAAGCTTGGATCTCAAGTTATGATTTTTGGAACAAGGGTCCCTAAAACTTTTAACTTAGTGAAATTTTGCCTTAATTTAGGCAGGATTTTGACCTATCTTCATGGCCATTTTTCACATAGTTCCACTTGGAATCTCAAGTTTAATTTCAAATATGTATTATAGAGCATGTTGCAAGATTTCCAAAATGTCCAAAAACTCTCCAAACACATTTGTAGTTAGGGAGAATCGAAGGCTTGAAGTTGGCAAAAACTCACTTTTTCATCCATGGCATATTCATGTCCATACAAGTTGCAATTTCAAGTCAGCATGCCTTACACTAGTTTACAGGCTTCTAAACCACTTCACACTCAATAATTTAATGCAAATCCACTGGTCTAAGCTATTGTTTTGGTCATTAGGACATTGTACACAAAATTAAGCCCTAAGTAGAAAAAGGCACATTTCCATTTTTGCCATAATCTTGCTTTATGTCAAACCACAATCTTTGAGCATTGGTCCAGATATTTTGCAGCTAATCAAATACACAAATTAGAGGGGCCAAGAGAAGTGGTTACAAGGTGTTGGATAGCCTGTACAGGCCTGTTACATATCACTTCCATATTTGGCTTCAAAAACAAGAAACTTGTCCAAAACCTTAGAACTTGAACACCAGCCAAGATAAACTGATGCAAACAGTTTGAACATCTTTCTCACACCCCTTTGAGCCAGAAACACGATTGCTTGAGTCTCTAAACACCCCATAGTCAGAAATCACCTTCCATTGGCAAAACAAGGCAGAATATGCAACTTGAGTTCCATAGCTCAATTGGCTCGTGCGTTTTGCCCCAAGTTGCTTCAAACACCTTCCATTCAATCCATCCAAGTTATCCCAAACCTCAAACACCAACTGTAACTCCATTTACAGAGTTTGCCATTTTCATTTTGAGCTTGTGCAGGTTGAGTTCTATAGGCTGATTCAAGTACATTCAAGGCAAGCAGGCTATTGGAGAAGGTCAAGTGAAGTTCAAGCAAGCTCCCAGACATCTCAAGCCTTGTTGAAAAGCTCTACATTGCCCTACACGAAGTCAGCTGAAACAAGTTTTTGTCCACTTCCTATCTCTCTATTTAGGAACATATAGCCTTAGGTTTGTGAATAAGAAATATAGTATCCATTGCCATGAAGTTGTACACATGCTCAGTTTTCATTTATATTAAGCGTGCTAAGAGAATTTCATCCATGAACATGCTGAAAAAATTAGGTTAGATTTTAGGGCCAGAGAAATTATCTCTGGTCTTTGAGAGTTAAGACAAGTTGTTTATATGGTTGGAATCGTCTTGAAATGCTCTACAAGTTGATGTTATGTGTTTTTGCAATAGAGCTCGTATACAGGATCTGGTGGTTGTACAGGGCACGCACGCGTTTTCAAAAATCTGAAGGTTGAAGATGAAGTGGTGGGCTGGGCTTGGCCTGACTCACTATTGACACCCCCTTTTCCCTTTTTGCACCCCATGACCCAATTTCTTGTTATTTATATTTTTGAATTTTTATTTTCATTTCTGACTTTATTTATTTATTCCCAAATATAAAAATTACTCAAAAATATTTTCATAATTTTTTCACATTTATTTTGCATTTTATTTTTATTTTCCAAACATAAAAAGAAATTTAATTACTTTTATGTCATTTATTAAAACTTGAAAATAATATATAAATTATACTTTTATTTTTTATTCTTTATTTTTATTCACACTAAAAATATTATTCTAAATATAATTTATATATATATATATATATATATATATATATATATATATATATATATATATATATATATATATATATATATATATATATATATATATATATATATATATATATATATATATATATATATATATATATATATATATATATATATATATATATATATATATATATATATATATATATATATATATATATATATATATATATATATATATATATATATATATATATATATATATATATATATATATATATATATATATATATATATATATATATATATATATATACACTCTTATTTTGTTAGATGTTTTAGAATAAAAATATAAAATATTACACTTTTATTTTTATTATTAAATATACTTAAAAAATACTTTTTCTAAACATATTTTTTTCTTTCACATATACTATTTTATTTTTATTGTATATAAATAAAATAATTAATATAATGAATTTATTTTCTTAAAGAAAATTAGGGTTTTACCCTTAACCAAATAAAAAATCTTTTTATTTATTTCTTTATTTTTTACATTAAATATTTTTACATACATAAATAAACAAAAACCTCTTTGTGCATAATTCATACTATTTGGTATATTTATTTATTTTGTTTATTTAAATATTGTCCATTTTATTATTTGTGCCATGATTCAATTTGAATGTAATAGTAAATTAGGGTTTATATTTATTGTCAAATACCCCTAATTCAAAGATTGTACCCCCATCCCCATAATCATGTTGTAATAGCTTAGACTTTTAATTCTCGCACTTTACGCTTTCAATTATGCCATGATTAGAGAATTAGGGTTTGTATGCAAAAATCCAAATCAACAAGTAGCTTGACCTAATCAAAGACAAAATGCATGAAAATCAAACACAAATGCACACTTGCACCCCTAGGGTTACAATCCACTTGTTGCCTTAAAAATGGGCCATGTTATGCATGTTGGATACTTTTGCAAAACAAAAACAAAACAAAAGATCATAGTCCCTCGATGACGCTATCTTGGTTTCCTAAAACAAAATGATCAAGTCACTCAAAAATTTGCCAAAAATACTTGACACAATTGCTATCGTGGTCTATACGATGACCCGCGCCTGTCCCGTTTAACATCCTAACACAAGGTTATTCACCAAATGCAATGGTGAAATAACATTGTCAAAAGGGTTAAAAACATTAGGAAAGATCTTTGAGTAAAATAGGGTAGATAGCTCTTAGTTACTTGATCAAAAGCTTGCAAAACATCCTTGCTATTTTCAAAACACACTTCCTAACACAATTTCAAAACATTTTCCAAATCAAACTTTCAAAACATTGAAATCTTTTCAAAAGACAAAAACATCTTTGTATACATTCAAACAAGAATCATTACAAAGGTTGCCACAGCGATGGCCTCTTTTCAAAACATCTTTCCAAAACCACATACAAAGCACCATTTCAAACAATTGAAAAGCAAAAGCAAGTGATCTAAACAAGTAACTAAGAGCCCATGGATAACCATGGATGAAAAGGGTGCTTGCACCTTCCCTTTTCATAATCTACTCTCCGAACCCAAGAAAACATCTCAAAGGTCTTTCCTGTGCTTTTTGACCTTTCCTTAGGATAAAATAAAAAGTCGGTGGCGACTCTTGCTAAACCGAAACATTTGCAAACACAAACGCAAAACCTCAAGTCAATTCTTCCACCGTATCACAGAAAGGTGTTTATATGAATTCACCATCTAACTCCATGTAGCGGAAAGAGTTAAGGTGGCTTATCATATACTCCTCCTCACCATGAACTGTTATGATTTTACCCTGGACTGGGTATTTGAGCATCTGGTGTAGAGAAGAAGTGACTGCCCCCAGCGTTGTGGATCCATGGCCTTCATAACAAACATGAATATGAAGGACGGATGTCCATCACATAAAAAGTAGAGTTGAAAATTTTCGTTCCCACCTTAATTGGAATGTCCACTTCTCTGTGAACCATCCGCTTAGAACCGTCGAAGGCTCTAACAATGATATTACTGGGCTTTAGGGTCAAACCTTCACAGTCTAGCCTGTCCAATGCTTTCTTTGGTAGAACATTTAAAGATGAACCGGTATCAACCAGAACATGAGAAATTGTGGTTCCTCTGCACTCTACCGAGACATGCAGCGCATCATTATGCTTTCTTCCCTTTGGGGTTAGATCAGCGTTAGAAAAGCCAAGACCATTATCGGCTGTAAGGCTAGCCACGCACTCTTGAAACTGGTCCGTAAAAGTTTCTTGAGGTACGTGTGCCGTATTCAGAAATTTGATTAAGGCTTTGGCATGAGCCTCAGAGCAGAGCAATAGAGCCAGCATAAAGATTTTTGAAGGGGTTTGCCCCAACTGCTCTACGACATCATAATCGCTCTTCTTAATTATCTTTAAAATCTCCTCCATCTCCTTTTGGGTGGTCTCGGGGATAACCAAAGTCTGAGCCCTCGTCCTGACGGGCGCTTCTTGGATCCCCTTACCTTTATCAGCGGTAACAGCAGAGGGTACAACCTCGGGAGTAACAATTTCTTCAATCACTGGACTTTGCACAGATATCTTGGCAGGCACAGGAGCATTTGAGGGTCCGAAGACTGCCCGTGGAGGAGCAATCTCTGGAGAGAAGATTCTTCCGCTACGAGTGATCTTACTTGTTCCCACAATATTCCCCACATCAGGAGTCTATTCATCGGAATTTTCTTCAACTGATTCGATCTGTTTCACACCGTGATAGAAGATCTCTCCTCCATAATTCCACGGTATTGTTTTATTGGACTTATATGGGATAGACCCCGGCATGGTAATCTTTAGTGGTATAAACTTTGGATCAGGCGTAATCTTAACAGGCCTTTTGCAGGTCTTGGAAAGATTGTCGGAAATGGTGATTATAGCAACATCATTGATTGGAGTAACAGGAGTAACATGAGTGATAGTAGCAACATGAGTTTTCTGAAAGAGGATCTCTTGAGTATCCATCAAGCGTTGAATGCCTGACTTCAACAACGGACAATCGGATTGCAAGGTTGAACAGAAGTAATAATCTTTTTCACATCCCGAGAAAATCCCGGCTTTCAACAGATTCATCTTGATCATTGGCAACAAAGTCATTAAGTCATCAACAGTGTTAACATGAAAGTCTTCTACAATAGCATGGACATTATGACCATGTTTTGGCATAGGAGCGGATATCACATTAGGTTTTTCAGGAGCATCAAACTCTACCTCCTTGGCATATATCAAATCTTGGATCTTGTTTTTAAGGGCCCAACAGTTGTTGGTGTCATGCCCTACACTGTCCGAATGATATGCACGTTTTGCATTTGAATGGTAATAGGGGGAAGAGGTATTTGGGTTTTTGGCGCTTCTTTCAAGTTGGTAAGGTTTAACTTTAACAGATGAGGAAGGACCTGAGCCGGTGTCATATTGATCTGGGTGAATTGCCGTTGTGGCCTTTCTACCCTTTGCTGGTTAGCTCTGGGTTGACTGCTTTGAGGTTGATCGGTTGAGGAGTTCTGGATCATCACAGCCCCTACTGATGGTCGGCGCTCCATTATCCCTTGATTTCTCTGGGTGTGAACAACAGAAACTTCCTTCTTGGCTGGGAAGGTCTTCTTGATAGCAGTGGAAGCAGAGACATCCTTTTGAATTTTACCACTCTTAATGCCATCTTCGACCCTTTCACCGGTCAGAATTAATTCGGTGAACCCTGCAGATGAGCTCCCGATCAAGTGATTGTATAATGGACCTGACAGGGTCCCCAAAAACATGTCAACCACCTCTCTATCCAACAGTGGTGGCTGCACCCTTCCAGCCAAATCCCGCCACTTCTAGGCATACTCCTTAAATCCATCATTAGAGGCCATACCCATACTCTGTAGTTGAGTACGAGTAGGCGCTAAATCTGCGTTATATTAGTATTGTTGGTAGAAAGCAGCAGTCAAATCCTCCCAGTTATGAACATCAGATCTCTCAAGTTGATAGAACCAGTCCAAGTGCGTACCCGACAAACTATCTTGAAAAAAGTGGACCCATAGATCCTTATCAGAAGAGTGAGGTTGGATCTTTCTGACATAGGACCGCAGATGCATCTTCGGACAGGACAAACCGTCGTATTTAGAAAATGTAGGCACTTTGAATTTGGGAGGAATGACGATCCCAGCGACCAACCCTAGTTCTTCGAAATCCAGCCCAGGTACCCTTTGTACCTCCATGGCTGCTAACCGATCCTCAAGATTCTTATACTTATCGTCCACCAGAGGGTACTGCTGTTCGGAGTAATCTTCATCTTCTTCCTCTTCTTCTTCTTCATCTTCAGATTCGGAGGGCATCGCAACTCCCTTTCCTTTACCAACCCCTTCGTCAGATGTCGAGGGGAATTCCAAAACTCTCTTAGCCTGATTCTCAAATCTTCTTCCCATAGTGGCTACACCAATTCTTTTCTTTTTCTTCTTTTCCTTTTCCTTATCTTTCTCTAACAGTGCTTTAAGGTCCTCTTGACCCTTTGCCAAGGTCATGAGGAGTTGCTGGAATTACGAATTTTGTGCTTGCAGATCTTTAACCGTATGCTCTATATCCATCTTGCTGAAATAAACAACAGAAAGATAAGGAAACCTGGTGTGAAGACCTGTTTATGCATATGATGAATGATATGTTATTCATGTAATGAATTCAAGGATTCAGAAATTCAAATCTGTTGCAAACAAAACGAACACACGTCATATTAATAAGAAGAAATTTGTTAGTACATAAAAGCCCTATGGGCAAAATATTACAAAGCTTCTTAATGTAAAAAGACGTTGCGCATCCTTTTTGGCGCGATGTAAGTGTTGAGAGTCTCCTCTTCGTGAAGTCGGCGGGTAAGTTCCAAAACCTTCTTCTCACTGGCATAGAAGCTGGCTTCAAAAGTGTTCCGCTCTTCCTTGAGCTGTATCCAACTCTTTTGCAATTCTTCCAATGATGTTGGCATGTCTGGATGTAGGAGGGTGTATGGAACCTCTCCTTCCATAACAGGCTCTTTGATCACAGGGAGAATGTGGGGGTAAGGCATCATAAGACTCTGGGCGCAGGTTCGTACCCACTTGAGATAAGGCTCAAGGGGGATGGAATTCTTGTGTCCCAGTGTCTTACTATCCACTTTGTTGGGCATCCTCCAAGCTCGGATAAACCTTTGTCGAAGTCCTCGAGCGTTATTGTCAAAGTCAAAAATCAAGTCAGGAATCAACATATCATGAGGGTCATCCCTTCGGGCATACCCAAATTTCCTCAGATCTAAACAGGGGTTGTAGGTAATTCCTCCCCTAATGCCAAGTAGTGGGACATTAGGGAATTCTCCATAATGATCAATGATGATGACATTTTCTCTGGACCGAGAACACCAATGAACATCAGAATGTGTGAGGGTCATCAACCGTTGTGACCACCTTAAACCCTGCTCATTCTTCAAAACTGATTGGGGAAGGTGAGAAATAAACCACCTTGCTAAAAGAGGAGTACAACACATGAAAACACCTCTTTTCCTCATTGTTCGTGTGTGAAATGAGTGTAGGATGTCCCCAAGCAATGTAGGCACAGGATTCCGAGATATGAAAATCTTGACAGCATTCACATCTATAAGCTGATCAGGGTTTGGGAACAAGACCAACCCATAGATGAGGAGTGCTACAATCTCTTCAAAAGCTTGCAGATCTAGAGAATTCCAGCAGTCTTGTGCCTTCTCAAACAGAAACTTTGCTAAGAAACCCTTGACACCACTTCTGGTTTCCCAATGACCTTTGATATCAGATGGTTGCAAGTGTAAGGCTTGAGCAACATCTTCAGGCTTTGGTTCTCTTTCCGTACCATTGTAGGGTAGTTGATGAAGAATAGGAATCCTCAGGAGTTGAGAAAATTCCTCCAAAGTAGGTACTAGTTGGTAATCAGGGAATGTGAAACAGTGGTGTAGGGGGTCAAAGAACTGGAAGAGGACTTTCACCATGTCTTCTTCAATGTTGGAGTTAACCAAGTTGAGGAGTCTACCATGTCTTTCACTGAAGAGAGAATTCTCTGGAATCTTGGAAGTAAGCTCCTTGAGTTGAGGGGGGATCCTTACAAGGTTGACTTAGATTGTTTTCCTGCGAAGAGATTCCATGACCTACAAAACAAGAACAAAGATGAAGATCCAAACCCTTGAAATGGTTAGTGGATGCATATGATGCTTCATGATGTTCATGATGTATGCACATGTATATGTACAAGAAAGTCACACAAGTTCCTAGTTTCAGGCTTGCACGGGGTTTCATAGGTAAGTACCCTCTTGAAGTTAGTTGGCTCAACCATTCCTATAAATAGTAACCAGGTTCTAAGGAGCTCAATATAACTGGATTATTTTCTGTGTTCATTGTTTCAGTTTAGCCACTTAACTGGTGACCGAAATATTCTAAGAGAACAATCCTCAATGAGTGTAGTATCGAGTATCTACCAACTTCGTACTGTACCAAAGCCGGTCATCTCACTATCCCTAATAAGGCTAAGATGGTCAAGTAAAGGTTCTAAGAGTTCATTTAGTGCTTCATGACATCACTCAGCGGCCCCGTATTCTCTTTGATTGACTCAAAGGCTACTGGTACCCACAAATATGTCGCACTAATGTAGCTATTGCTTCAACCATGTCGGTATACCCCGCACCGTTTCCACAACGTATTGCTATTTACCTATGAATGTTTCCCAAATCCGGGTAGAGGATTTCAAGCCCAAAAAAATAGAACCAATTGTAAAGCAATCAAAGCAAACAAGATAAACATGTAAAGGTGATCTAATCCCTAAGGTTACTCCACTTTTAGATATATCCCCAACAGAGTCGCCAGTTCTGTTGATACAGAGGGATAACTGACTTGAGGTTTTGCATTTGTGTTCGCAAATGTTTCGGTTTAGCAAGAGTCGCCACCGACTTTTTATTTTATCCTAAGGAAAGGTCAAAAAGCACAGGAAAGACCTTTGAGATGTTTTCTTGGGTTCGGGGAGTATATTATGAAAAGGGAAGGTGCAAGCACCCTTTTCATCCATGGTTATCCATGGGCTCTTAGTTACTTGTTTAGATCACTTGCTTTTGCTTTTCAATTGTTTGAAATGGTGCTTTGTGTGTGGTTTTGAAAGATGTTTTGAAAAGAGGCCATCGTTGTGGAAATCTTTGTAATGATTCTTGTTTGAATGTATACAAAGATGTATGTCTTTTAAAAGATTGATTTGGGAAATATTTTGAAATTGTGTTGTGAGGTGTGTTTGAAAATAGCAAGGATGTTTTGCAAGTTTTGATCAAGTAACTAAGAGTTATCTACCCTATTTTTACTCAAAGATCTTTCCTATATGTTTTTAACCCTTTTGACAGTGTTGTTTTACCATTGTATTTGGTAAACAACCCTGTATTAGGATGTTAAACGGGACAGGCGTGGGTCATCGTATAGACCATGATAGCAATTGTGTTAAGTGTCTTTAGCAATTTTTTGAGGGACTTGATCATTTTGTTTAGGCAACCAAGATAGCGTCATCGAGGGACTATGATCTTTTGTTTTGTTTTTGTTTTTCCAAAGTACCCAACATGCATAACATGGCCCATTTTTAAGGCAACAAGTGGATGAAACCCTAGGGGGTGCAAGTGTGCAATGTGTATTGATTTTCATGCATTTTTGTCTTGGTATTAGGTCAAACTACTTGTTGATTTTGGATTTTTGCATACAAACCCTAATCTCTAATCATGGCATAATTGAAAGCGTAAAATGCGTAAAAAATAAATCTACCACTATTACAACAAGATTATGGGGATCGGGGTACAATTTTTGAATAGGGATTATTTGACAAGAAATTAAAACCCTAATTTTATTATTACATCCAAATTGAATCAAATGGCATAAATAATAAATGAAACAATATTTAAATAAACAAATTAAATAAATATACAAAATAATATGAATATGCAAAAAGATTTTTGTTTATTTTTATGTATGTAAAAATATTTAATGCAAAAAAAGGAAGAAATAAATGAAAAGATTATTTTTTTTGGTTAAGGGTAAAACCCTAATTTTCTTTAAGAAAATAAATATATTAATTATATTATTTATATACAATAAGATAAAATAATGTGTATACAAAAATAAAATATATTTAGAAAAAGTATTATTTAAGTATAAATAATAATAATAAATAAAAGTATATTTTTCATGTTTTTATTCTCAAGTATTTATAAAATAAAAGTATGTATATATTTATTAATTATATTAATCATGTACAAAAAATGAAATAAAATATATACAAGATAAAAATATATTTAGAGTAATATTTTTGAGTGTAAATAAAAGAATAAAAATAAAAGGTGTAATTATATTATTTTCAAGTTTTCAAAAAAATAGAAATATATATACTAATTAAATTGTTTTTTTATGTTAGAAAAAATAGAAATAAAATGCAAAATAAATGCAAAAAATTATAAAATATTTTTTTGGGTATTTTTTATGTTTGGAAATAATAAAATAAAATCAGAAATGAAAATAAAATAACAAAACATAAAAATATGAAGAAATGGGACAGGGGGTATATTCAGCAAAAGGGGGGTGCAAATAGTGAGAGGACCAAAGCCCAGCCCAAGCCACTTCATCTTCAACCTCTGACTTCAAATTTCGCGCGCCCTGTACAATTGCTAGATCCTGCATACGAGCTCTATTGCAAAAACACATAACATCAAAGTTGTAGAGCTTTTCAAGACGAATCCAACCATATAAAAAACTTGTCCTAACTCTCAAAGACCAGAGAGAATTTCTCTGGCCCTAAATCTTAACCTAATTTTTTCATGATGTTCATGGACCAAATTCTCTTAGCATGCTTAATTAAAATGAAAACTGAGCATATGTACAGCTTCATGGCAATTAATACTACATTTCTTATTCACAAACCTAAGTCTAAATGTTCCTAAATAGAGAGATAGGAAGTTGATAAAAACCTGTTTCAGCTGACTTCGTGTATGGCAATGTGGAGCTTTTCAACAAGGCCTGAGATGTCTGGGAGCTTGCTTGAACTTCACTTGACCTTCTCCAATGTCTAGCTTGCCTTGAATGCACTTGAACAAGCTTACAGAACTCAACCTACACAAGCTCAAATTGAAAATGGAAAACCCTGTAAATGAAGTTACAGTTAGTGTTTAAGGTTTGGGATAACTTGGATGGATTGAATGGAAGGTGTTTGAACAGGTTTGGGACAAAACACACGAGCAAATTGTGCTATGGAAGTCAAGATGCAGATGCTGCCCTGTTTTTCCAATGGGAGGTGATTTTGATCTATGGGATGTTTTAGGGTTCAAAGGGTCGTTTTTCTGGTTCAAGGGGATGTGAGAAAGTTGTTTCAAAAGCTTGCACAAGTTGGTTTTTGCTGAGGTTCAAGTTTTTTGTGTTTTGGACAAATTTCTTGGTTATGAAGCAAAGTGTGAGTAGTGATGTGAAGCAGGCCTGTACAGGCTATCTATCACCTTGCATACTATCCTCTTGGCCCCTCTAATTTATGGATTTTATTTGCTGTATAAGATATGGACCAATGCTTAAGGGATTCAGTTTTGACATAAAGCATGATTTAAGCAAAAATGGAAATATTGTTGTATAATGTGAAATGTTCTAATGACCAAAACAATGCCTTAAACCAATGGATTTGAATTTAATTAATGAGTGTGAAATGGTTTTGAGGCCTGTAATCTAGTGCAAAGCAAGCTGATTTGAATTTGCAACTTGTATGAACATGAACATGCCATGGATGAAAAGTGAGTTTTTGCCAACTTCCAGCCTTCGATTCTCCCTAACCACAAATGAGTTTGGAGAGTTCTTGGACATTTTAGAAATCTTGCAACATGCTATACAATCAATCTTTGAAATGAAATTTTAGATTCCAAGTGGAACTATGTGAAAAATGGCCATGAAGATAGGTCAAAATCCTGCCTAAACTAGGGCAAAATTTCACTAAGTTACAAGTTTCATGGTCCCTTGTTCCAAAAATCATAACTTGAGATACAAGCTTCTTTTGGGAAAACTTTGTGAATCAAAGTTTTAGACTTTATGGAGGAATACAACTTTCATGTTGGAAGTTTTGTTTGAATCCAATTTCATCATGGTGAAAATGTTGGGCAAAGATAGGAAAAATTAAGAAAATTTCATAACTTAGAAAAATTCTAAGTTATGAAAATTTTCAACTTTAAACCCTAATTTGCAAAAATGGGTTTCTTGATGAACAAGTTTCATGTTTTGACATGTATTTATGAAAAATGACCTTTGGCACTTGATTTTGACCAAAAAGTCAAAGTTTGACTTTTCAGTGTACAGTCAAATTTTGATCAGTTGACTGAGAAATTCAGCTGCCAATCCAATGCAATTGAGATCTTTTGAACCTTGTGAATAGGTCAAGATGATGCCATTGAGTCCTTGAATCCATGCTTGAACCCAATTTTCCATTGGCTAGGTCAAAAATCAGAAATTGCCTTTGTGCAGTCAAAACCCTAAAAATGACCATTTTGCCCTTTTGGTGATCTGATCAAATTTCTTGTGGAGTTGTGGTCCAAACTTGATCAAATGGTTCATATGAGTTCATAATGTTGATGTGGATCAAAAATTGTGAGGTTTGACTGTAAATTGGCCACATTTGACTTTTTCCCCAATACAGCTGATTTCTAGGTCAACTGTCCAATTGACTGAGCAAAAATTTGATTCAAGGCTTGAAACTTGGTAGAAGTAATCTTGTAAGTCCAACATGAAGTATGAAAGTCATTTTGAGCATTAGAAGTCCAAAAATCTTTGTGCAAACTCAAACCCTAATTTAGGTCATCAGTGCAAGGAGATGTCTTGAGCAGTGCAAAACCCTAATCTTGTCTGCAGTTCAAGGAGCCTTGTGAGGGGAAATATTGATAAAATGAGAGGGAAAATTTTGGGGTACAACAACAAAAAATGGACCTTCATAGGTGGGATTCCATTTACTTCTGGGGTCGCCTTGTGCTAAAATGATGCGCTTTATCACCAAGTCACCAACTTGATATACTCGAGGCTTGATCTTTTTATTGAAAGCCTTGATCATCTGTTTTTGATAAGTCTGACCATGGTAAACAGCAGCTAACTATTTTTCGTCAATCAAGTTCAGCTGATCCAATCTCGTTTGAATCCAATCATCTTCGCCTAGGCCTGCCTCATTCATAATTCTTAACGAGGGAATCTGAACTTCCACTGGCAAAACAACTTCCATGCCATAGACTAGAGAAAAGGGAGTTGCCCCAGTATATGTTCTAGCTGAAGTACGGTAGCCATGTAGAGAAAACGATAATATCTCATGCCAATCCTTATAGGTTACTACCATTTTCTGCATAATCTTCTTGATATTTTTGTTGGCCACTTTGACTGCGCCATTCATTTTCGGTCTACACGGAGAAGAATTGTGATGCTTGATCTTAAACTGAGTGCAAAGCTCGGTGATCATAGCATTGTTGAGGTTAGTCCCATTGTCAGTGATGATCCTTTAGGGGATACCATAACGGCAGATGAGGTTGTGTCTGATGAATCTGGCTACCACATTCTTGGTGACTGAGGCAAATGAGGCAGCTTCGATCCATTTGGTAAAATAGTCGATAGAAACAAGAATGAAGCGATGTCTGTTGGAAGCTATGGGCTTGATATCTCCAATCATATCAATGACCCACATTGCAAATGGCCACAGAGCGGTCATGACATTCAGAGAGATATGAGGCACATGGACCTTGTCAGCGTAGATTTGGCATTTGTGACAAGTTCTTGAATGTTGATGGCAATCGGTCTCCATCATTGACCAATAGTAACTGGCTCTTAATATTTTCTTAGCCATCGTATGTCCACTTGAGTGAGTACTGAAGATACCATTGTGCATGTCTTCCATGATCTCCTTCTTGTCCACACATCGGAGTAGAGTTGAGTCATGGTTGTGCTTGTACAATATCCCGTTACTTAGGAAGAATTTGGCTGCAAATCTTCGCAAGAAATTTTTGTCATTGATAGATGCCCCCTCTGGATACTCTTGTGCTTCAAGGTATCTCATTACCTCATGGTACCATGGCTTTTCCGCATCGGTGTTAAGCTCATAGCAATGTGCAGGTTCATCGAATCTTTCAATTGTTATCATAGGGGCTTCGTTGTCCCATCTGACCTTGAACATTAAAGACATGGTTGCCAAAGCGTCAGCCAAAAGGTTTTCTTCCCTAGGGAAGTGCTCAAAAGTGATCTCTTCAAAGTAAGGAATTAGGGATAGCACAAGTTCCTTGTAAGGGATAAGATTAGGGTGTTTAGTGTCCCAATCTCCTTTTACTTGGCTGATCACTAGGGCGGAATCCCTGAACACATCCAAATGCTTGATCCTTAAGTCAATAGCAACTTTCAGACCTAAGATACATGCTTCATACTCGTCCATATTGTTTGTGCAATCAAAGCATAATATGGCAGTGAATGGAGTGTGGCAACCTTCAGGAGATATGATCACATCACCAATTCTGTTACCTAAGGTGTTAGAAGTCCTATCGAATACCATAGTCCATCAGGATCCTTGTTCAGGTCCATCATATGGTCCAGGTTTTGCACAGTCGGTTACCAGCATGATGTTCTCATCAGGGAAGTCGAAGTTCATTGACTGATAATCATCCACAGCTTGATGGGCCAAATGATCTGCTAGTACACTTCCTTTGATGGCCTTTTAAGTTGTGTATTGAATGTCGTACTCAGTCAAGATCATTTTCCATCTGGCTATCTGTCCGGAAAGGGAAGGTTTTTCGAAGATGTACTTGATTGGGTCCATCTTAGAAATCAACAGAGTGGTATGAGTCAACATATACTGTCTTAGCCGGAGAGCATCCCATGCCAGGGCACAACACGTTTTCTCGAGCAGTGAATATCTGGTTTCACAGTCGGTAAACTTTTTGCTCAGGTAATAAATATCATGCTCTTTTCAGCCAGACTCATCATGTTGGCCCACAACACACCCCATAGAGTTCTCTAATACTGTCAAGTACATGATCAAGGGTCTTCCTTCAACTGGAGGCATGATAATAGGAGGTTCTTATAGGTATTCTTTTATTTTGTCAAAGGCAATCTGGCATTCATCGTTCCATCTGACTATCTGATCTTTCTTCAAGAGTTTGAAGAGTGGATCACAAGTAGCAGTTAAGTGTGATATGAAGTGAGCAATGTAATTAAGACAAACCAAGAATCCTCTAAATTCTTTTTCAGAATGAGGGACTGACATTTCTTGGATGGATTTTACCTTGGCAGGATCAACTTCAATGCCTTCATTGCTGACAAAAAAACCTAGAAGCTTTCTAGATTGTACTCCAAACTTGCACTTGTTAGAGTTTAACCTCAGCTTGTACTTTTTCAGCCTCTCGAATAATTTGTACAGGTGATCGAGATGTTCTTATTTGGTTTGTGATCTGGAAATCATATCATCCACATATACCTCCATCTCATGATGAATCATGTCATGAAATAAAGCTACCATAGCCCTTTGATATGTTGCCCCTGCATTCTCCAATCCGAACGGCATGACCTTGTAGCAGAAGGTGCCCCACTGCGCGACGAAAGTTGTCTTCTCCATGTCTTCGGGAGCCATCCTTATTTGATTATAGCCGGAGAAGCCATCCATGAAAGAGAAGACTTTATGTTGAGAAGTATTATCAACTAAGACGTCAATGTGCGGTAGAGGGAAGTCATCTTTGGGGCTTGCCCTATTCAGATCCCTATAGTCTACGCACATGCGATCTTTCCCGTCTTTCTTTGGCACTGGCACCACATTGGCAACCCATTGAGGATAGGATGTCACAGCTAGGAATCCTGCATCGAATTGTTTCATCACTTCAGCTTTGATCTTTTCAGACATATCAGGCCTCATGCGACGAACCTTTTGTTTAACATGAGGGCAGTCTTCTCTTGTCGGCAGACGATGAACTACGATGTCGGTATCCAACCCAAGCATATCTTTATAAGACCAAGCAAATACTTCCACATAATCATGCAACATCTGAACCAACCTGCTCTTGACACTGCTTTCCAAATTAGGGCTGATTCTGATTTCCTTCTTATCTGACTCAGTGCCCAGGTTGATAACTTCAACTGACTCTTCATGCGGTTGAATAGCTTTTTCCTCTTGTAATAGAAGTCTGGCTAGTTCTCCCGGTATGTTACAATCTTCCTTGCCTTCATCTCCGGCTTAGTTGATAGGGCATTCAAAGTCATAGTCGGCAATAGTAGAGTCATTGGCAATATGATCCAGAGTGGATGTGGACCTGCAAGAGTGTGTGTGTGTGTGTGCATGTAAGATACATGGCAATTTTTTTTTTGAAAAATGTATTTGCAAGAATGGAAAGATAATGAACACAAATATTTGAGTGCAAAAGAGCCCAATGTACCGAATGATCATATGATTAGATGGACATAAATAAAACCCTTGACAAATGGGCCAAAGTGCCCCAGGCCAGGCAAATGGCTGAAAAGTCATTGTTAAAATATTATAGACAACATGTTCTTGAATTGAAATAAAAGCAATAATAAGTAGATTACTCCTCAATGAAGGAGACGGGCACAAAGTCCTTTGCATGCCAATTCTTCAGATCTGTTGTAGTTGGATACACCCACTCTTCAAATGCAACTTCTTCATCAGAATCACCCATGGAGTTGACTTCATGGCTTCCAATGTGGAGAGGTGGCTTTCTATCACGAGCACGCCTTACTTACTTCTGAGCTTTGACGGTGAAGCCCAAACCAAACTTGTCTGCTTTAAATGGGATATCGAGGAGTTGCCCCCAAGGATCATAATTTCCTTCTTCAATTTCCGCACATGCATCCTTGACTGAAACCATTTTTGGCGTGGCCTTAACAACTTTAGACTCTGTAAGTGCCCTGGCTGGAGAGTTGGCTTCATTTGTAAAACAAATAAGAAAGCAAGTTTACCCATATTCCCTCTGTTGTTTTAATATGTTGGGTTGAAGAAGTTCAACATCTGGACCAACATGTTATGTAAGATGTCACAACATCAGCATATGACATCGCGCCTGAAATTAAGTACTAATTAAGTAACTATGTTATATGTTGAATGTTTGTAACAGCTGTGACTTGTAACCTAACTATTTTAAGTGATCTAAATTATGAAAGAGGTTATTTGTTGTGTTGAAGAAGTTCAACATCTAGGTCAACATGTTAGATGTAATGTCATGACACCTGACTTGACATCACGTCAACAGAATTGGTAATTCAGTTACAGTTCTGGTACTTAAATACTCTGAGAATATATGTGGCGTTTCTTATGGAGAATCTGAAGATCAATCAAGAATCAATCAGAATATTTGAAGAAAATATTGTTTCTAAATATGGAGATATTTTAGGAACTAGAAGATTGAAGACCTTGATTATAGCAGAAGTTTGCTGCTGAGTTGTAACAGCAAGGAGAAAAGCTTGCTGAGATTTTGAAGGCCCAAATCCAGTTGGGTAATAGGTTATAAATAGCAGATTGTAACCTAGGGTTTGTAAGCCTCACACAATGTAACATTGGGGGTGTTTTGTTAGGTAAACCTGTCGGTCTGTGGCAAGGTTACCATGTGTGTAACTCGATACCTATAGGTAAGGGTTTGAGTGTTCTTGGACGAAGCTATGAAGCAAGTCTAAGTATTTATGCATTACTTCATATTCATTGTAATGTAGGAAACCAAGTGGGAGGGCTCTACTTCTTGAGTAGGAGTAAGACTTCTGTTGCTGCGGCAATAGGAATGGAAACTGGTAGGTTTCTATCTAGGAGTTCCTAGGTATAGGTTGCACTGGGTAAATGATTAAGTGAAGGATGGGAACTTGTGAAGTTTAGTCCTGAATTAGTATTGCTGATAATGGATCTTCTTCCTGGCTTGGTATGCCCCCAGAGTAGGTGTGTTTCACCGAACTGGGTCAACAACTGATTTGTGTTTTACCTTCAGCACTTTATAATTCTGTCTGTTATATATCAAGGTAAAACTGTAGTGTTATAACAGATGATGTCTCAGAACAAGTTAACACATCATGCTGATATCTGTGCAGGAGAAACAGAACTGTGAAGGTTGTTTGCTCTCTGCTGATCATGTGCAACAGATGAACAGAACTAGGTACATCGTTGTTCTATCCTCTGCACCTTCAAAGTATATCTGGCACAGCTTGGATAAACTGTGCTTCTGTCATTCTTTAGTACTGAATCACGAAAAATTGGGTATCTACCTTGCTGTGTATTTATTATGTCACATCAGATGTCTAGACATTGAGTATAACATCTGAAGACTAGCATACACCAGAATTTCAATTGGTATCAGAGCAGGCATCATGTTCTGTTTCTGGATGATATCCATGGGTGATACTTTCTGGTACCTGCAAGGTCAATCTTAGTACTGGAGATTGTAACTTGGAAAGGTTTATTATTTCCCTGAATGGTCCCTTAAAGTGGGAGGATGGACTATTCATGGCAGGAACTGTGTGATTGGCATTTGGCCTGGTTGTGTGGTAGCTGCTCTAGGTTTGATTTATTTTCAAACCTAGGATTTGTGTACGCCTAAAGTGTGTGTGCAAAGATTGAGTTGTATTATGTTCTTCCGCTGTGTAATACTTGGCAAAACTCAAGCTCTGATGTGTTTCCCCTCTTGTGGATTGAAGGCTACTGTATTCAAGAATTCAACATAAGGTATTGAAGATGTCACCGATACTTGAGTCCTCTCAAGTCCACTCATGAAGACGTTCTTCGTTCAGAATGCATGCAGCTACTAGTTGAAGAGCATATGTTTTGGGTGTCAAACAAAGGGATACTTTTGTTTGGGACCTACTCCTGACCTGGAAGAGGAGACATTTGTGTGTGCAAAGTTGACAATGGTAGAGTCAACTATGTCCGTGTGCTCCCGAAGGTTACTTTTAGGAGTCAGAACTCTAGAAGTGAAGCTGGTTGAGATGTGACATTGATCAGGGCTGAGCAGTTGTTTCCTGGAGTACTATGGTGTGAAGAAAGACAAGCTCATTGGTTAATAAAAGTTAATAATGGTGCAGCATTATTGCTCCTTCTTAGAAGAAGATTGGGATCATGAATCTTGTCATTTAAACATCATGATTAAAAGTGGAAGATCTTCCAAGATGTGAGAATTTGAAGACTCAGAATTTGGTTAAGGTGGTATGTTCTGTCAATACATATCTGCTGATGATTGGTGTTGTTGTCTTCTCTGAAGTACTTAAGGTCAGTTGAAGTCTGATTGGTGTGATTGGAGTATGAACAGGTATAACTCTTGGAGTTACTTGAATCTGGTAGGGATGTCATATGTCATGTCGAGACATTTGTGTACAATGCATGGATATTTTGTGTGGAGCTTCCATGATTGGTAGTTTGAGGGGGAGATTTGGTTAACCGCCTCACATTATTTCAGCCTGGTGTTTAGCTGGCTGTTGACCTATGTCACATGGGTTCTGCGTGCTGTGTGACATATTTGCAAGGAAGGATTCATCTCTCTCATTCCTAAGGATGAATCTGATCTGGTAGGAGTTTCAAATCTGTTAAGGTGAGTAGAGTTTGTTCAGAGAACCTAGATATCTCAACTCTTTGGTCTCTCAAAGAAAGTGCTTGCAAGAAGAAGATATTAACACACGAAGAGTATGTCAAAGTATTCAAATGGTGAAAATATCTTACAGGATAATGGGAAGGATTTATGATCAATTGCTATTCGTGACAAGTACAAGTATTTAATTGATTATCTTTGGAGTTCAAGATAACTGATGTTCTTAAAGATGTGGGAACATTCCTTCTTCTAGACCCTGTGAAGAATCACAAGAAGAGTGATGCTTTAGAGCTATCTCTTTGGTGACAGCAAAATCATTTGATCCTTGAAAAGGTTCCCTGGAAACGTGTTCAGACTCGAAGTTACAAGAAGAAGAAGACATCATAATCTTGATGATGGTTACTTGGATCAGTCTGGTTCTGATCTAGGTAAGGAAGTAAATTAGAGAAGGAGCTGAATTCAACAACTAGATGTTATAACATAATGTTGTGACATTTGGTTCAACATCAGATTCTTGGTTGGTGAAGTGGCACATCAACTTAAGATAGGATGATCTACGAAGCTGAAGGTTGGATACTTCAAAAAGATCGTCTCTTTGCAGCTCTTTGGAGTTATTGGGTGGAGAAGATGTTACATGTTCCTGTCTTAGTGTATCTAAGCCTTTTGTGATAACTTGTAGCTTGAAGTTCAAATTTCAATTAGGAAGATCAGAATATCTTTGGGAGAAGTCTGATAAACATGGAGAAGTCAAAAGTGGCATTTGGTCTATCTCAGCAGTGGATTCAGAGAATCAAGATAATCAACATGTGGCAGCTGATTATTATCGAGAAAGTTTGATTCAGAGTATGAATGCGTTCAACCAATATTGTTGAACAGAGGGTGCGCTCTTGAAGACATGAAGATGCGTCTTATGTTTTCCATTCATCAAGGGGTCTTATTTACTTTGAATCAGAAGTTGTCTTGAAGGTCCAACTGAGTATTGAATGTGGCCTACTTGTTTCCATGAGGAGAAGTGATTGTCCCTAACAGGGGGAGTATTTGTTTGTACGAAAGGACTTCATCAAACTCGTAGGATATAAAGTGTGGCACCTTATTAACTATTGGGATGATGTGTTCAAGACTGAAGAGGACTATGTCTGATCGAATGTCATCACATTGGTAATGACATTGTTCCTAATTTCCTCTAAAACTACAGACAGGAGGAAAATTGGATGAAGTGTGGATTATTATTAATAAACCCATGTGTGTACAGCTATATTACTCAGAGGGAGTAACCATCCTCTTTGTGAAAATGGAATGGTTTCAAACTGCTAATATGAAAATAGCAGAATGTATGACGACATAGGATTTGAGCGTGTTTTCATCTGCTAAGAAAACAGGGCGGTTGTGTCTCATTATGAAGCAGTTTAGTGAGCTGGAATGTTTAGGTGATAACTTGTCACCTAATAAAGGGATCCTAAGACAAGTACATAAAGGGAGTAGTCGGTTCTAAAAGACAAATGTCTGTTTTAAAAAGGGCAAGACATACTTCATCCTGACAATGGTCAAAGGGTCAAACCCAAGGGTAGGTACCTGCATTAAAACCAGTCCTAGGGTACTGAAACTGTCAGAGTAAAGTACCAAGATCGTTACTATCTATGCCAAAGTTGCATTATTTATGAAGACTCTCTCTATTCTTTCTCTTCATCAGAGGGTTTCAGCAATATGAAGTTTGTTAGCATCTGGGAAAATTGTGCATGGGTATGGATCTGTATGGGCAGTCTTTGTCAAATTCTGGCCAAAAAGGGGGAGAAAGATAGGGACCCAGACTCAGGCGAGACTCAGGTGAAAGCAACAGACGGCAATGTCCAGCGAGACTCATGTGAAAGCAACATGATCACAAGTAAGTGACCTTGTTTGTGTCTTGTGTTCTGAGTTAAGAGGATAGTTGTGACTTGTGATCTGAGTTACATGATCACAAGTAATCAGTATCAAGATTATCAACAATAATCTTGAGAAAAGAAATCCTCTTGGGCCATCGATGGCTTGGAGTGGCTCACAGATGAGGGATAGAGGTTTGTTGTTTGCTCAAAGGACATCAGCCTCTACAAAGAAGATGTTGGACAAGATGTTGTAACATCTCAACTGTGTTGTGGCCTGGTCCCAAAATGCAACTTGCACTTATTTGTTTTAGCCAAAATTTGCCAAAGGGGGAGATTGTAAGTGCCCTGGCTGGAGAGTTGGCTTCATTTGTAAAACAAATAAGAAAGCAAGTTTACCCATATTCCCTCTGTTGTTTTAATATGTTGGGTTGAAGAAGTTCAACATCTGGACCAACATGTTATGTAAGATGTCACAACATCAGCATATGACATCGCGCCTGAAATTAAGTACTAATTAAGTAACTATGTTATATGTTGAATGTTTGTAACAGCTGTGACTTGTAACCTAACTATTTTAAGTGATCTAAATTATGAAAGAGGTTATTTGTTGTGTTGAAGAAGTTCAACATCTAGGTCAACATGTTAGATGTAATGTCATGACACCTGACTTGACATCACGTCAACAGAATTGGTAATTCAGTTACAGTTCTGGTACTTAAATACTCTGAGAATATATGTGGTGTTTCTTATGGAGAATCTGAAGATCAATCAAGAATCAATCAGAATATTTGAAGAAAATATTGTTTCTAAATATGGAGATATTTTAGGAACTTGAAGATTGAAGACCTTGATTATAGCAGAAGTTTGCTGCTGAGTTGTAACAGCAAGGAGAAAAGCTTGCTGAGATTTTGAAGGCCCAAATCCAGTTGGGTAATAGGTTATAAATAGCAGATTGTAACCTAGGGTTTGTAAGCCTCACACAATGTAACATTGGGGGTGTTTTGTTAGGTAAACCTGTCGGTCTGTGGCAAGGTTACCATGTGTGTAACTCGATACCTGTAGGTAAGGGTTTGAGTGTTCTTGGACGAAGCTATGAAGCAAGTCTAAGTATTTCTGCATTACTTCATATTCATTGTAATGTAGGAAACCAAGTGGGAGGGCTCTACTTCTTGAGTAGGAGTAAGACTTCTGTTGCTGCGGCAATAGGAATGGAAACTGGTAGGTTTCTATCTAGGAGTTCCTAGGTATAGGTTGCACTGGGTAAATGATTAAGTGAAGGATGGGAACTTGTGAAGTTTAGTCCTGAATTAGTATTGCTGATAGTGGATCTTCTTCCTGGCTTGGTATGCCCCCAGAGTAGGTGTGTTTCACCGAACTGGGTCAACAACTGATTTGTGTTTTACCTTCAGCACTTTATAATTCTGTCTGTTATATATCAAGGTAAAACTGTAGTGTTATAACAGATGATGTCTCAGAACAAGTTAAGACATCATGCTGATATATGTGCAGGAGAAACAGAAATGTGAAGGTTGTTTGCTCTCTGCTGATCATGTGCAACAGATGAACATAACTAGGTACATCGTTGTTCTATCCTCTGCACCTTCAAAGTATATCTGGCACAACTTGGATAAACTGTGCTTCTGTCATTCTTTAGTACTGAATCACGAAAAATTGGGTATCTACCTTGTTGTGTATTTATTATGTCACATCAGATGTCTAGACATTGAGTATAACATCTGAAGACTGGCATACACCAGAATTTCAGACTCATCATAAGAACACTTGGTGGCAGCAATCATCGGTGGTACAACCTCAAAGGCTTGACACGGGGTCTCAATGAATTCTCCATCCATCTCTACGTACTTGAAAGAGTTAATGTGGCTTACCATAAACTCTTATTCTCCACAGACGGTGACTATTCTTCCCTTGACTGGATATTTGAGTTTCTGATGGAGAGTTGAGGTTACTGCCCCAGCTTTATGGATCCACGGCGACCTAACAGACAAGAATAGGCAGGACGAATATCCATAATATAGAAGGTGGAGTTGAAGATTTGGGAGCCCACTTTGATTGGAAGATCTACCTCCCCATGAACAGTCCTCTTTGATCCGTCAAACGCCCTTATAATGATATCACTTGGCTTCAAGACTAAATCCTCACAGTCAAGACGGTCTAACGCCCCCTTGGGTAATACATTCAGAGAAGAACCAGTATCGACTAGCACATGTGCTAAGGTAGTCCCTTTGCACTTGGCAGAAACATGTAAAGCTTTATTGTGATTCTTCCCGAGAGGTGTTAAGTTAGAATCTGAAAATCCCAAGCCATTATCAACTGTTAGGCTATCCACACAATTCTCAAATTGGTCTGTTGTTGTCTCATGGGGCACATGAGCCTTTTTCAGGAACTTGATTAAAGTTCGAGCATGGGCATCAGAGCAAAGCAACAATGATAACATTGAAATCTTAGAAGGGGTTTGCCTCAACTATTCTACAATCTTGAAGTCACTTCTTTTTATGATCTTCAAAATCTCGTCCATCTCGCGAGCGGAGGGTTCTTCATCAGCTATGTCCTTGGAGGGTAATTCAATCACATCAGGCTCAACAACCTTCTCATTTCCTCTTATATCAGTACTTGGCTTGGCGGCAGTAATGTGAATGGGCGTCTTTGTAACCACTGGTGGTGAGATATTGGGTGAAAATATTCTCCCAATTCTAGTTACTTTGCTTGACCTAGCTATGTTGCCAACATTGTCATCTTTTTCTTCTTCGATCCAGCCTACTTGTTTCATCCCATGATAGAACACCTAAGCACCGTAATTCCATGGTACCGCTTTATTTGAAGAGTAGGGAATCAGTCCGAGATTGGTAATTATTAAGGGAGCAACAATAGGTTCATTTGAAATCCTAATAGGACCTTTTGAGGTGATCCTAAGAGGCTTGTTTGAGATGGTAATAATGGAGAGGTCTTCCCATTTGTTAATCAAACTCTTGGCAAGTGGAGTCTTCTTAAATAAAATATTGTGGCTATCCATCAGGCGTTGTATGCCTTTCTTCAGCCCTTCACATCCATTGAGTTATCTTGTACAACACACACAATATTTTACACAGCCCGGGAAAATCCCGACTTTCAACAGATTATTTTTGATTACATTCAGCGGAGTAGTCAATTCTTTAATAGAGGCAACAAAAATTGTATCTTCGACAGCATTAACACTCTTGTCATGTTTCATCATCGGAGCGGTAATTACATTCGGCATCGGAGAAGGATCAAATTCAATAGTCTTGTTGTCAATCAAATCTTGGATTTTGTTCTTCAAGGCCCAGCACTGGTCAGTCTCGTGCCCGGGGCTGCTTGAATAGTAAGCACACTTAGCGTTCGGATTATACTTTGGTGACGAGGTGTCAGGATTGGCAGGAGGATCGCGCAATGTCACTAAATTAGCCTTGAGCATTGTTGAAGGGCTTGAGACAGTGACATGCCTAACCTTGTAAATTGTCTTATTCGAGTTTCAAAACATTGATGATTTGCATATGGTCTTGAAGTAGGAGTTGGATTGGAGATTCAAACAACATTTATAGACGGATGATCATTCTTCTTAGTATGGGCCCTTGCCCCGTACACAACATTGAATTCCTTCTTTGCAGCAAAAGGTTTCTTGATAGGATTTGGAGTGGAGGTTGATGCCATAGATATCTTCCCACTTTTGATGCCACTTTCAACTCTTTCACCGGTTAAGATTAATTCGGTGAAACCAGAAGAAGAGCGGCCAACCAACAGATTAAAGAAAGGACCAGATAAAGTTCCCATGAACATGTCGATGTGCTCCCTATCAGTCAAGGAAGGTTGGAACCTACTAGCAAGGTCTCTCCACTTTTGCGCATATTCCTTAAATCCTTCGTTCTTCCCCGTGGTCATATCTTGCAACTGAACCCTCGTTGGCGCCAAGTCGGCGTTGTACTGATACTGATGGTAGAAGGCAGTAGCTAAATCCTCCCAAGTATTGATACGAGAACCATCTAACTTATAAAACCATTCAAGTTGTGTTCCAGCCAAACTCTCTTGGAAAAAATGAACCCATAGCTTATTATCAGTAGTGTGCAGTTGTATCTTGCGCACATAAGATTTCAAATGGATTTTTGGACAAGAAACCCCATCGTGCTTCACAAAGATTGGTATTTTGAATTTGTGGGGAATGATTACCCCAAAGATCAAACCCAAATCATCAAAATCTAAACCGGGGACGGCTTAGATTTCAACATCTTTCAATCTGTCTTCTAACTGCTTGTATTTGACATCAGCGGGCGGATACTGCTCGTTGAAATAATCATCATCAAATTCTTGATCATTAACACAATCAGCTTGAGTACTCTTGACCTCACCGACCTGGTTCTCGTCCTCTTTAGATGAGTCTCCTCCTATTGGGATTTGATGGATTATCTCCTTGAACCTTCTACCCATGTTGAGTAGAGCTTTCTTCTTTGGATTCTTCTTAACGGCCAGTAAAGCTATCATATCTTGCTGCCCCTTGGCTAGAGCTAGTAGAGCTTCCCGAAACTAAGAATTCTGGGCTTGGAGATCTGTCACAGTTTTCTCTAGATCCATCTTGCTGAAATAAATAGCAGAAAGATAAGGAAACCTGTTATGCGAAAACCTGTCATGTTATGATGCATGGGATATGCAAATGCAAATGATTTCAAGGACTAATGAAATTTAAATTGTATAGACAAAAGAAATGAACAAACATTAATTCTCATTAGACAAAACAAGAAAGACTACATCATGCGTCTTGGGCTTACAAAATAACTTTCTAAGATAAAAAGACTGAACGCATCCTCTTCGGTGCGAGATAAGCGTTCACACTTTGCTCTTCTTGTAGCTGCTTCGTAAGCTCCAAGACCCTCTTCTCACTAGCATAAAATTGAGCTTCGAAAGTATCTTGTTCTTCCTTCAGCTGGATCCAACCCTTTTGTAAGTCTTCGAGAGAGGTAGGCATGTCGGGATGGAGGATAGTGTAGGGAACATCTCCTTCGACCACAGGCGCCACGATGACTGGTAAGATGGAGGGATAAGGCATCATAAGTTTCTGAGCACGAGCTCACACCCATTTAAGGTAAGGCTCAAGGAGAATGGAATTCTTGTGTCCTAGAATCTTGCTATCCACCTTGTTAAACATCCTCCAGGCTCGGATAAACCTCTGATGGTAACCTTGATTGTCATTCTCGTAGTCAAATACCAATCCTTGGATAAGCATCTCATGGGGACCATCCCTCCAGGTGTAACCAAACTGTCATAGGGCTAAGCAGGTTTTATAGGTGATACCTCCTCTAATGCCAAGTAAAGGGACATTAGGGAATTCTCCACAACGATCAACGATAGTAACATCCTACAAACAGCGGGAACACCAATGAATATCAGAATGTCTAAGCGTCATCAACCCATGTGACCACCTTGAACCTTGCTCGTTCTTCAATACAGATTGGGGAAGATGCAAAATAAACCATCTTTCCAAGAGAGGAGTGCAACACATGAGGATACCTCTTTTCCTCATAGTGCGAGTGTGAAAGGAATGTAGGATGTCCCCTAGCAAAGTAGGCATCGGGTTACGAGACATGAAGATTTTGACGGCGTTCACATCTATGAGTTGGTAAGGTTTGGAAACAAAACTATCCCATAGATGAGGAGAGCCACAATTTCCTAAAAGGCTTGAAAATTCAAAGAGTTCCAACAGTTTTGGGCTTTCTCAAACAAAAACTTTTCTAGGAAACCTTTGACACCACTCCTTGTTTCCCAATTAGTTGTGATATCAGATGATTGCAAGTGTAGAGCTTGAGAAATCTCTTCTGGATTTGGATCTCTTTCCGTACCGTTGAAAGGTAGTTGATTGAGAATGGGAATCCTCAAGAGTTGGGAGAATTCTTCCAAAGTTGGCACAAGTTGATAATCGGGAAATGTGAAGCAATGGTGTAGAGGATCAAAGAACTGAAAGAGCACCTTCATCATGTCTTCATCAGTGTTGTAGGTAACCAAGTTTAGTAGGCGACCATGTCTTTCAGTAAATGGATAAATTTCAGGAATCCTTGATGTTAACTCTTTAAGTTGAGGAGGGATCCTTACGAGATGGACTTGAATGGTTTTCCTGCGAATAGAATCCATGTCCTACAAAACAGAACAAAGATAAATCCCAAAAATCCTTGAAATGGTTAGTGAGTATGAGTATGATGTTATGATGTTAATGATGTTATGTACAAGTAAATATATACAAACAAAACAAACAAGTCCTTAGGTTTAGGCTTGCATGGAGTCTCATAGGTAAGTACCCTCTTGAATTTTAGTTGGCTCAAACCTGTCCTAGTAATAGTAAATGGGTTATAAGGAGCTCAATATCACTGGTTTGTTTTCTCGGGAATTGTTTCAGCGCAAGCCTCTTTAATGACGACCGAAATATCCCCAAAAACCAAACTTCAATGAGTGCAGTATCGAGTATCTACCAACTTTAGACTGCACCAAAGTCGGTCATCTCACTACGTCCTAATGGCCAAGTTGGTCAAGTAAAGGTTCTAAAAGTTCATTAGTGCTTCATAACATCACTCAGCGGCCCTGTATTCTCCTTGACTACTCAAGGGCTACCGATACCCACAAATATGTCGCACTAACATAGCTATTTCTTAGACCATGTCGGTATACCCCGCACAGTTTCCATAACGTATTTCTACTTACCTATAAGGTATCCCAAATCCAGGTAGAGGATTCAAACCCAAACAAAGAACCATAATGTAAAGCACACAAGTCAAACAATGAAAGCAAGTAAATATGATTTAGCCCTAAGGTAACCCCACTTTAAGAATATTTCCCCAGCAGAGTCGCCAGTTCTATGATACGGTGGGAGAACTGACTTGGTTGTTTTGTGTTTTTTCGCAAATGTTGCAGTCAGTAAGAGTCGCCACCGACTTTTCTTTTATCCAAAAGGAAAGGTGAAAAAGCACAGGAAAGACCTTTGAGATTGTTTCTTGAGTTCGGGGGGTAGATTATGAAAAGGGAAGGTATTAACACCCTTTTCATCCATGGTTTTCCATGGGCTCTTAGTTACTTGCTAGATCACTTGCTTTTTTGTTTGAGAAATGTGCTTTGTATGGTTTTTGAAAAGGTGTCATCGTTTAGGAAAACTTTGTAATGATTCTCGTTGGTAAGAATGTATACAAAGTGTTGATCTTTTGAAAATGTTTTCAAGTTTGAAAGATGTTTTTGAAAGTGTCGGTGTTTGTTTTGAAAATACCAAGGATGTTTTGTTTTGAAAATGAGCAAGCAACTAGGAATAATCTACCAACTCAAAAGTATTTCATGTATATTTCCTCTTTCCTTTGACATTGTCATCTTACCATTGATTTGGTAAGTAACCCTATCTTTAGATGTAAACGGGATGAGCGTGGGTCATCGTATAACCGTGATTAGCAATGTTGCAAGGTATCTTAGCATTTTTCTTTAGGGACTAAGATCATTTGAAAGGCAAGATGGATAGCGTCATCGAGGGACTATAATCTTGTATTTTTGCTTGTTTTGCTAAGATACCTCACATGCATAATATGGCCATTTTTGTAAGACAACCAAGTGGATTTTACCCTAGGGGTGCTTCTGTGCAAGTGTATTGATTTTTCATGCTTGATTTGTCTTTGATTAGGGTTTGCTAATTGATTGGTTTTAATCTTTCCATACATACCCTAATTACTAGCATTTATATAAAGCGATAAATTGCGAAAAGTAAAATTACTACACTATTACATCATTAGGGGAAGGGGTGTACAAATTTACAAATGGGGATTGCAAGAAAATTAGACCTAATTATCTATTACAACCATATTGAATATTGTACAAAATTGAAAATAAAATGCAAGAATATAAATGAAAAAAAGAGATGATTTTTGTTGTCTTTTTGAAAGGGGTTTTGAATTAATGAAAATAAAATAAAGATTAATTATAATAACCTAAGTTCTAAATTAATTTTATCTAAAAAAATATATATATATATTAATTTGTCCTAAGTCTAAGAATTAATTATTTAAGGAAAAAAAGAAATTTATTTATTTTAAGAAAATGTTTTTTATCTTTTTGTTTTATAGAGAAAATAAATATATAAGTACAAAAAAAAATGGATTTTTTTATGATTTATGAAAATAATAATAGTAATAATAATAATAATAATATTAATAATAAAGAAAAATAAAATAAAAAATAAAAAAATAAAGAAAAGTCCAGGGGGGGGGGGTTAATCAGTAAGGCAAGGAGTATTGTGAGAAAAAAAGGCTAGGCCCACATGAAAAGCCCAAACGCTCAAAAACACAAAAAAGTCAGAAAATTGTGAAAAATGGCAAAAGGTCACGCTGGGGCTTGAACCCAGGACCTAAGGGTAAACAGGCGCGCGCTTTAACCACTGGGGTGGTGATACATCCGTTAACTTATGTGAAAGGATAAATACGTAACACAAAACGCGCCCTGATTACACTTCATCTTCAACCTCCAACCAAAGGACCTGTATCTTCTTCATCTCTCAACAAAAATGAAAAGTTCAAACATGAAAGTTGTGCTATTTCTTCCCACGAATCCAACTGTATAAATAACTCAAGCTAACAGTCAAAGATGAATGAGAATTTTTCTGGCCCTAATTTAAAACCTAAAAATTTCAGAAAACTTCAACTCTAAAATTCTCTAAGCTCAGGCCATATAAATGCAAACTAGGGATATGTACAGCTTCGTGGCAATGTTATCTACATTTTATCTTCACAAATCAAAGCTTAACAATGCCTAAATATGAAGATAGAAGTTCAATAAAAATACCTCAAAACTGGAAATCATGAAATGGATTTGAGCTTGTTTCAGGCAGTGGTGATGATCAGGTTAGCTTCCTTGGACCTCTAGGAAGCTAATGCAATGACTGGATTGAGCTGAGGGTGGCTGTAATGGTCTGGAGAAGTTAAGATGCAGAACTCTGTTTTTGGTTATGGAAGATGGTATAAGTGGTGTTACAGTTTGCAAACATGTATTGGAATGGTTTGTGTATGATGCTAAGAAGCTTTTGGAAATGTTAAGCCAAGAAACGCACGAGTGGTTTTGAAGATTGAACTTCAAAGTCAGAAGTGACACAAAAATGGAGGTTTTGTGCAATCTGAGTTTTTAGGGAGTTTGGGAGCTTGTTCAATCGTGTGTTATGTGGTAATACACTTGTATAATTATATGGAAAAGGTTGGTGCACTTGAGGAGGTCAGAAACACAAGATATAGCCTTATGGCTATGTTACTTGATTTTGAAGAAAAGTGACAATATGGTTTCAAGGCATAGTACAAGCATGGCGTGAGTTTATGGGAGGCTCTAGACATGTTGCTTTTTCCTTTGAAATTGCTTGTGATCAGAAGGAACAAGTGTAAAGCTCTATGCATTGACTTTGTGATTAAAGCTTCTTTACAAGAATGGAATGGTTACTTTGTGACATAAATGGAAAATTTACTTGGATAAAGCTTGAATCAAGTGGATAATAGCTCAAAAGAAAGTGTAATCTTATTATTATAGAGATATATTGAGGTTTATAGGCATGCAAAGCAAGATTGTGCAGCATAGGTTTGAAATTGAAATCTTGTTCATCACAAAATGACTTGTATTTCAAGTTTGAAAACCCTAACTTCCTCTCTCCGATTCTCCCTACTCAAGAATGATATCAATGAGTTCTTGGACATTTTGGAAATCTTGTAATGTGATCTACAACCCCTATTTTAATCACTTTTGAAAATTTCCCTTGGAACTATATGAAAAAGTGCCATGAAGTTAGGTCAAAATCTTGACCAAAACTAGGGCAAAATTTTACTAAGTGTTCAATTTCAAGACCATGACTTTATGAATTAATAACTTGAGATACAAGCATTTTTAAAAGAAGTAGTGTGAAGCAATGTTGTATATACTATGGATATCTACAACTTTCATGTTGAAAGTTTCTTTTGAACCCTCTTGCATCATGGTGAAAAATTGGCTCAAAGTTATGAAAAAACATGAAGTTTTACACTTAGAAAAATTTCTAAGTTAGAAAACTTTGACTTTTCAAAATTAAATCTTGACTTTTTGATTTCTTGATGAATTATTTTCATATTTTGATGAATTGTGATCTTTGACATTGGATTTTGACCAAAAAGTCAAAGTTTGACTTTTCAATGTACAATTGACTTTTGATCAGTTGATTGAGAATTCACTATCAATCCAATTGATCTTGAGCAATGTTTTAGGTCATGCCATTAGGTAAAAATGATGCAATTGAACTCTTGAAACCATGCTTCAAACCAATTGACCATTTTCTAGGTAAAAAATCAGAAATTGCCCTCTTTCAGTCAAAACCCTAATTTTGACCATTTTGCGCTTTTGATGATTTGATCAAGTTTCTTGAGGAATTGTGGTCCAAAATTTATCAAATGATACATATGAGTCTATAATATTGATGTGTATAAAAAATTATGAAGTTTGACTATAAATTGGCCATAGTTGACTTTTTCCCCAATACAGTTGATTTTTAGGCCAACTGCTCAATTGACTGAGCAAAAGTGTGATCCAAGGCTTGAAACTTGACATGAGTAATCTTGGGGGTCCATAATGATCCATGAAAGTCATATGAAGCATTGAAAGTTCAATTATCCTTGTGAAATCTCAAACCCTAATTCTGGTCATCAGTGCTTAAGGAGGTGTCTTGAGCTGATCAACCCTAGTGCAGTCTTGAACCAAGAGAGATATTTGTGAGAAAATATTTGATAAATGAGAGGGCAAATGTTGGGATACAACACATATGTTCGTTCAATTTTTAGTCATTGTACAATTTTGCATTCAAAATTAAAACATAAAGTTTGCACTTCAAAGTATATTTGTATTGATATTTTGCCCATGAATATGTGTTTTTTTGTACAAAGAGACGGAGATCCTAGTAAGAGGAAATCATAGAAAGGAAATTAAAAATTGAAAAAAAAACAAATAGCCATGTGAAATGATCTCATTGAATTCCAACTCTACTATTGCCCCAATGTCTTCGAAGGCCCCTTGCCGTTGTCAAAAGTTGATTGGATTGATCTTGGACTGTTTGAACTCAGACCTTGGTGATAAAGTTGACTGTGGTGATTACAAGGAGCATAGCCATATGATTTCAATCCTTAACTTTTTCCTGGACCTTCCTTTCGGGTTTTCAGCCCACCAGGATACCCAAGTTTGCCTAAGTCTCCCTTTCGGGTTTTCAACTTGCCGGCTGTACAAATCTTTTGCATATATCCCTAATTTTTGCCCAAACCTTTTGGTTTTCCGGGATGCCCTTATTTTGCCTAGGTGTGTCAACCTAGCGGGTCTCTTATGCGTAGTATTTTTTAACTATGTCCGCGTTTATAGGATGTGGGAAGTCTTCACCATCCATGGTAGTCAGCATCATGGCACCGCCAAAGAACACTCTCTTGACAACAAATGGCCCTTCATAGGTGGGAGTCCATTTTCCCCTGGGGTTGCCTTGTGGCAGAATAATGCATTTTATCACCAAGTCACCAGCTTGATATACTCGAGGCCTGATATTTTTGTTGAAAGCCTTGATCATACGTTTTTGGTACGTCTGACCATGAAAAACAACAGCTAGTCGTTTTTCCTCGATCAAGTTAAACTGATCCAATCTTGTCTGAATCCACTCGTCTTCGCCTAAACCTGCTTCATTCATAATCCTTAACGAGGGAATCTGAACTTCCACTGGCAAAACAGCTTCCATGCCATAGACTAAGGAAAAGGGAGTTACCCCAATTAATGTTATAGCTGAAGTGTGGTAGCCATGTAGAGCAAACGGTAACATCTCATGCCAGTCCTTATAGGTTACTACCATTTTCTGCACAATCTTCTTAATGTTTTTGTTGGTCGCTTCGACTGCGCCATTCATTTTAGGTCTATATGGAGAAGAATTGTGATGCTTGATCTTAAACTGAGTGCAAAGCTCAGTAATCATGGAATTTTTTAGGTTAGTCCCATTGTCGGTGATGATCCTTTCGGGGATACCATAGCGGAAAATGAGGTTGTGTTTGATGAATTTGGATACTACATTCTTGGTGACTGAGGCAAACGAGGCTGCTTCGACCCATTTGGTGAAGTAGTCAATAGTGACAAGAATGAAGCGATGTCCATTAGAAGCGGTTGGCTTGATCTCTCCAATCATGTCAATGCCCCACATTGCAAATGGCCACGGAGCGGTCATGACATTCAGAGGGATAGGAGGTACATGGACCTTGTCAGCATAGATTTGGAATTTGTGACAAGTTCTTGAATGTTGATGGCAATCAGTCTCCATTGTTGACCAATAGTAGCCAGCTCTTAAGATTTTCTTGGCCATCGTATGTCCTCTTGAGTGAGTACCAAAGAGACCATCGTGCATGTCTTCCATAATTTCCTCGGCCTCTTTCTTATCCACACATCAGAGTAGAGTAGAGTCATGGTTGTGCTTGTACAATATCCCGTTACTTAGGAAGAATCTGGCTGCAAATCTTCGTAATAACTTTTTGTCATTGATGGATGCTCCCTCGGGATACTCTTGTGCTTCAAGGTATCTCATCACCTCATGGTACCATGGCTTTTCTGTATCAGTGTCAAGCTCAAAACAATGTGCAGGTTCGTCGAATTGCTCAATGGTAATCATAGGGGCTTCGTTGTCCCATCTGACCTTAAACATTGAGGACATGGTTGCCAAAGCGTCAGCCAACTGATTTTCTTCCCTAGGAAAGTGTTAAAAGGTGATATCTTCGAAGTAGGGAATTAGGGATAGCACAAGTTCCCTGTAAGGGATGAGATTAGGGTGCTTAGTGTCCCAATCTCCTTTTACTTGGCTAATCACCAAAGCAGAATCCCCAAACACATTCAAATGCTTAATCCTCAAGTCAATGGATGCTTTCAGACCCAAGATGCATGCTTCGTACTCAGCCATATTGTTCGTGCAATCAAAGCATAGCCTGGCAGTGAAAGGAGTGTGGTAACCTTCAGGGGAGATGATCACAACACCAATTCCGTTACCTAAGGCATTGGAAGCCCCGTCAAAGACCATAGTCCACTGGGATCCTTGTTCAGGTCCGTCATACGGTCCAGGTTTTGCATAGTCAGTTACTAGCATGATGTTCTCATCAGGGAAGTCGAAGTTCATAGCCTGATAATCATCCATAGCTTGATGGGCAAAATGGTCAGCTAGTACGCTTCCTTTGATGGCTTTCTTCATCGTGTATTGAATGTCATACTCAGTCAAGATCATTTGCCATCTAGCTATCCTTTCGGAGAGATCAGGTTTCTCGAAGATGTACTTGATTGGGTCCATCTTAGAAATCAACAAAGTGGTATAAGTCAACATATACTATCTTAGCCGACGAGCAGCCCATGCCAGAGCACAACAAGTTTTCTCGAGCAGTGAATATCTAGTTTCACAGTTGGTAAACTTTTTGCTCAGGTGATAAATATCATGCTCTTTTTGGCCAGACTCCTCATGTTGGCCCAAAACACACCCCATAGAGTTCTCTAGTACTGTCAAGTACATGATCAAGGGTCTTCCTTCAACTGGAGGCATGAGAATAAGAGGCTCTTGTAGATATTCTTCGATTTTGTCAAAGGCAGCTTGGCACTCATCCTTCCATCTGACTACCTGATCTTTCTTCAAGAGTTTGAAGATTAGCTCACAAGTAGCAGTCAAGTGTGATATAAAGCGAGCGATGTAATTGTGACGACCCAAGAATCCTCTTACTTCCTATTTAGAATGAGGGACTGGAATTTCTTGGACGGCCTTCACCTTGGCAGGATTAACTTTAATGCCTTTATTGCTGATAACAAAACCCAGAAGCTTTCCAGATCGTACTCCAAATGTGCACTTGTTAGGATTTAACCTTAACTTGTACTTTTTCAACCTCTCGAATAGTTTGTACAAGTGATCAAGATGTTCCTCTTCAGTTTGTGATCTGGCAATCATATCATCCACATAGACCTCTATTTCATGATGTATCGTGTCATGAAACAAAGCTACCATAGCTCTTTGATATGTTGCCCCTGCATTCTTCAATCCAAACGGCATGACCATGTAGCAAAAGGTGCCCCATTGCATAACAAAAATTATCTTCTCCATGTCCTCGGGAGCCATCCCTATCTGATTATAGCCAGAGAAACCGTCCATGAAAGAGAATACTTTATGCTGAGCAGTATTATCGACCAAAACATCAAAGTGTGGTAGAGGGAAGTCTTCCTTGGGGCTTGCCCTATTCAGAGCCCTATAGTCTACGCACATGCGAACTTTTTCGTCTTTCTTTGGCACTGGAACCACATTGGCAACCCATTGGGGGATAGGATGTAACAGCTTGGAACCCTGCATCAAATTGTTTCATTACTTTAACTTTGATCTTCTCTGACATATCAAGCCTCATGCGACGAACCTTTTGTTTGACGGGAGACAATCTTCTTTTGTCGGCAGACGATGAACTACGACGTCGGTATCCAACCCTGGCATATCTTCATAAGACCAAGCAAATACTTCCACATAATCATGCAACATCTGAACCATCCTGCTCTTGACACTGTCTTCTAAGTTATCACCAATCTTAACCTCTTTCTTGTCTGTCTCTGTACCTAGATTGATGACTTCAACTGAATCTTCGTGCGGTTGAATAACTTTTTCCTCTTGTAATAGAAGTCTGGATAGTTCTCCCTGTATTTCACAATCTTCCCCGCCTTCGTCTTCGGCTTGGTTAATTGGACATTCGAAGTCATAGTCGGCAATAGTGGAGTCAATGGCAATAGGACCCAAAGTGGATGAGGACCTGCAAAAGTGTGTGTGTGTGTACATGTAAGATACATGGCTATTTGAAAAATGTATTTGAAGAAAAGAAAGACAATGAACACAAAGGTTTGAATGCAAAAAAGTCCAATAATTTGTATCGAATGATCATATGATTAGATGAACATAAATAAAACCCTTGATAAATGGACCAAAGTGCCCCGGGCCAGGCACATGGCTTAAAAGTCATTGTTAAATATTACAGACAAAATGTTCTTGAATTGAAAGAAAAGCAATAACAAGTAGATTACTCCTCAAGGAAGAAGATGGGCACGAAGTCCTTTGCATGCAAATTCTTCAGTTCCATTGTAGTTGGATACACCCAATCTTCAAATGCAGCTTCTTCATCTGAATCACCTACAACATTAACTTCATGGCTTCCAATGCGGAGATGTGGCTTTCCTGCACGCGCACGCCTCACTTCCTTCAGAGCTTTGACGGTGAAGCCAAAACCAAACTTGTCCACTTTGAATGGGATATTGAGGAGTTGCCCCCAATTATCACAACTTCCTTCTTCAATCGCAGCACAAGCATCTTTGACTAAAACCATCTTCGGTACAACTTTAATAGTTTTGGACTCATCAGAGGAACATTTGGTAGCAACAACCATCGGCAGGTACGACTTCAAAGGCTTGACACAGGGTCTTAATGAATTCTCCATCCATCTCTACGTACTTGAACGAGTTAAGGTGGCTTACCATAAACTCTTCCTCTCCATAGACGGTGACAATTCTTCCCTTGACTGAATATTTGAGTTTCTGATGGAAAGTTGAGGTTACTGCCCCAACTTTATGGATCCACAGGCGACCCAATAGATAAGGATAGGTAGGACGAATATCCATAATGTAGAAGGTAGAGTTGAAGATTTGGGAGCCCACTTTGATTGGAAGATCTACTTCCCCATGAACAGTCCTTTTTGATCCATCGAACGCCCTTACAATGATATCACTTGGCTTCAAGACTAAACCTTCACAGTCTAGACGGTCTAACGCCCCCTTGGGTAGCACATTTAGAGAAGAACCCCTGTCGACTAGAACATATGCTAGGGTGGTTCCCTTGCACTCGACAGAAACATGTAGAGCTTTATTGTGGTTCTTCCCAAGCGGTGTTAGGCCAGCATCTGAAAATCCCAAGCCATTATCAGCCGATAAGCTAGCCACACAATTCTCAAATTGGTCCATTGTTGTCTCATGAGGGACATGAGCCTTTTTCAAGAATCTGATTAATGTCCGAGCATGGGAATCAAAACATAGTAGCAATGACATCATATAAATCTTAGAAGGGGTTTGCCCCAACTATTCCACAATCTTGAAGTCGCTACTTTTTATTATCTTCAAGATCTTATCCATCTTACAAGCGGAGGGTTCTCCATCAGCAACGTCCTTTGCGGGTATTTCTGTCACGACATGCTCAACAACCTTCTCCTTCCCTCTTGTATCGGTACTTAGCTTGACAGCAGTAATGCGGACGGGTGTCTTTGTAACAACTGGTGGTCAGATATTGGGTGAAAATATTCTTCCAGTTCTGGTTACTTTGCTTGAGCCAGATATGTTATCAACATCATCATCTTTTTCTTCTTCGATCCAAGCGTCTTGTTAAATCCCATGATAGAACACCTCAACACCATAATTCCATGGCACTACCTTGTTTGAAGAATAGGGAATTGGTCCAGGATTGGTAATTATTAAGGGAGCAACAGTGGGTTCGTTTGAAATCCTAATTGGATCTTTGGAGGTGATCCTAAGAGGCTTGTTTGATATGGTAATAATGGATAGGTCTTCACATTTGTTAGTCAAACTTTTGATAAGCGGAGTCTTCTCAAATAGAATTTTGTGGCTATCCATTAGGCGTTGAATTCCTTTCTTCAGCCTTTCACATCCATTAAGTTGTTGGGTACAACAAACACAGTCTTTTACACAGCCATGGAAAATCCCAGCTTTCAACAAATGCTTTTTTATGATATTCAACGGAGTAGTCAATTCTTCAACAGAGGCAACAAAAATTGTATCTTCAACAACATTAACACCCTTGTCATGCTTCGGAATAGGTGCGATGATTACATTCGGAGTTGGAGGAGGATCAAACTCAATAGTCTTATTATCAATCAAATCCTGGATTTTATTCTTCAAGGCCCAACACTGGTCAATCTCGTGCCTGGGGATGCTTGAGTGGTAAGCACATTTGGCGTTCGGATTATACTTTGGCAAAGAGGTATTTAGGTTAGCATGTGGATCGTGCAATGTTACTAAATTATCCTTTAGAAAATGTTGAAGGGCTTGAGATAGTGACATGCCTAATCTCGTGAATTGTCTTCTCGGAGTTTCAAAACATTGATGATTTGCATATGGTCTTGGAGTAGGAGTTGGATTGGAGATTCGGACAACATTAACAGATGGATGATCATTCTTCTTGGTATGGTACCTTGCCCCGTACACGACATTTATTTCCTTCTTTGCAGCAAAAGGTTTCTTGACAGGATTAGAATTGGAGGCAGACGCCACAGAGATCTTCCCACTTTTGATTTCACTTTCAACTCTTTCACCAGTTAAGATTAACTCGGTGAATTCGGAAGAGGAACAACTTGCCAACAAGTTAAAGAAAGGACCAGATAAAGTGCCCATAAACATGCCAATATACTCTCTATCAGTCAAAGGTGGTTGAACCCTACTTGCAAGGTCTCGCCACTTTTGTGCATATTCCTTAAATCCTTCATTCTTCCCCATGGTCATATCTTGTAATTGGACTCTTGTTGGCTCCAAGTCGGTGTTATACTGGTACTGATGGTAGAATGTGGTAGCTAAATCTTCCCAGGTATTGATACGGGAACCATCTAACTGATAAAACCATTCAAGCTGCATTCCGGCCAAGCTCTCTTGGAAAAAGTGAACCCAGAGTTTCTTATCAGCAGTGTGCGGCTGTATCTTGTGCACATAAGATTTTAGGTGAAGTTTCGGACAAGAAACTCCATCATACTTTGCAAAGATTGGTATTTTGAATTTGTTGGGAATGAAAACCCCAGAGATCAATCCCAAATCATCAAAATATAAACCGGGGACAGCTTGGATTTCAACAGCCTTCAACCTGTCTTCTAACTGCTTATACTTGATATGGGTGGGTGGATATTGCTCGTCAAAGTAATCATCATCAGATACTTCATCATTAACACAGTCAGCCTGGGTACTTTTAACTTCACCAATTTGATTCTCGTCTTCTTCAGATGAGTCTTCTCCTAGAGGGATCTGATAGACTGTCTCCTTGAACCTTCTACCCATGTTGAGTAGAGCTTTCTTCTTGGGCTTCTTCTTAACTGCCAACAATGACATCATATCTTTCCTCCCCTTGGATAGAGCTAGCAGAGTCTCTTGGAATTGAGAGTTTTGTGCCTGGAGATCCTTCACAGTTTTCTCTAGATCCATCTTGCTGAAATAAACAGCAGAAAGATAAGGAAACCTGTTATGCGAAAACCTGTCATGTTATGATGCATAGAATATGTATATAAAAATGATTTCAAGGATTTATGGAATTTAAATTTGCATAGACAAAAGAGTGAACAGACGTAAATTTTCATTGATTAGCTTGATAATATTACAACATGCCTCTTGGGCTTACAAAATAACTCTCTAAGATAAAAAGACTGAATGCATCCTCTTTGGCACAAGGAAGGTGTTCACACTTTGCTCTTCTTGTAGCTGCTTCGTAAGCTCTAAGACATTCTTCTCACTAGCATAAAATTGAGCCTCGAAAGTATCTCGTTCTTCCTTAAGCTGAATCTAACCTTTTTGCAAGTCTTCGAGAGAAGTTGGCATGTCGGGGTGGAGGATAGTGTAGGGAACATCTCCTTCAACCACAGGCTATATGATGACTGGTAAGATGGAGGGATAAGGCATCACAAGTCTCTGAGCACGAGCTCGTACCCACTTAAGGTAAGGCTCGAGGGGAATGGAATTCTTGTGTCACAATGTCTTACTATCTATCTTGCTCACCATCCTCCAAGCTCGGATAAACCTCTGGCGGTAGCTTTGATCGTCGCTTTCATAGTGGAATACAACTCCTTGGATGAGCATCTTATGTGGACCATCCCTTCGGGCGTAACCAAACTGTCGTAAAGCTAAGCAGGGGTTGTAAGTGATACCTCCCATAATGCCAAGTAAAGGGACATTCGGGAATTCACCACAACGGTCGATGATAGTAACGTTCTCCAAGGATCAGGAACACCAATGAACATCTGAATGTATGAGCATCATCAACCTATGGGACCATCTTGATCCTTGGTCGTTATTTAACACAGATCGGGGAAGATGCGAAACAAACCATCTTGCCAAGAGAGGAGTGCAACATATGATGATCCCTCTCTTTCTCATAGTATGAGAATGAAATGAATGAAGGATATCTCCTAACAAGGTAGGCACCGAGTTACGGGACATGAAGATTTTGACAACGTTTACATCTATGAGTTGGTCAGGGTTTGGAAACAAAACCATCCCATAGATGAGAAGGGCCAATATTTCTTCAAAAGCTTGTAAGTCCAAAGAATTCCAACAACCTTGAGCTTTCTCAAACAAAAACTTGGCTAAGAAACCTTTGACACCACTCCTTGTTTCCCAATTAGTTGTTATATCAGATTATGGCAAGTGTAGTGCTTGGGCAATCTCCTCAGGTTTTGGATCTCTTTCTGTATCATTGAAGGGTAGTTGATTGAGAATGGGAATCCTCAAGAGTTGATAGAATTCTTCCAAAGTTGGCACAAGTTGATAATCGGGAAAAGTGAAGCAATGGTGTAGAGGATCAAAGAATTGGAAGAGCACCTTCATCATATCTTCGTCAGTGTTAGAGGTAACCAAGGTTAGGATGTGACCATGTCTTTCGCTGAATGGATAATTCTAAGGAATCTGTGATTCTAACTCTTTTAGTTGAGGAGGGATCGGTTGTACCCTAATTTTTGCCCCTAAGATCCCTTTATCATACCATGTTCATTCAATTACAACAAGATCACATTAGGGCTTTTGGTTTTTCTCCCTATCTTTAGTTTTGCCCTTTGAGGAATCACCAAGCACCTTGACTTGTTTTCTTTTGTGATCATGAATATTTTGTCTTATTTTTTTCCTTTGAATTAATAAAATTCAATGTTGGGTTGTCTTGCTTGTTACTAATGTAGGTAAAGATAGTGAGGCTTAGCAAGTTGCTCCATGGGTTCATGAGTTTATTTCCATGCCCTAGTCAATAAAGCTTGACAAGTTCAAACCTCACCATTGGGTTTGTTTTGGAAGAAATGGCATGTCAAGGTTATTTTGGTTCACCACATTTCAAGATTATCAAATTTGGTTCAAAAGTACAAGGGGTTGATTGGAGAAGTTGTCATGCTTGGACAAGGATTTGCTCCCATTGGTGACAAGTGCATATTTATCTCAATTATTAAGATATGGAAGTGGTTTTGGTGGCTATGAGTTCTCATTATCATCCTCAATAACTTCTACTTACAAAGCAATAGTTTTGGTACAAGAAGTTTGTTCAAAATTGTCGAAGTTCCTCAAGGCATTTTCTTGATCTAGGAGCTAGGGTTTTGAACTTTAAAGAAGCATATATTGCTAATCTTTTGGTATTTTTGAGTTATTCCAAAGACATCCTTCTCTTCAAAGGGTTATCAACAAATCACTTCAAAAGTTTCAAGGAGTTTCCGTGTGGAAGAAGCTTGATGATGAAGAAAGATTACAAGTCCTCCAGATGAACCCCCAATTTCTCATGTGTGACTTCAAATATTCATAACTTGGTTAGTTTTTATCACCTTGAGCCCACTCTTTTTCCATAATGATCTTGAGGATGTGAGCTTTATGCCTTCTTTTATGTGCAAAGTGATAAAATGGATGGAAGATGCCCCAAGGATACAAACGATTATAGGTCATTTCGTGATTTTTTTCCAACTTCAACAATTCATAACTCTCTCAATTTTTGGATATTTTGAATTATTCAAGTTTCAAAATGTCATTCAATAGGTCTATTTCATGCCATCTTTTTTGGTCAAGAGCAAATTCCAAGTGGAAGGCCATGTTTGGATGCAAGACATTATAGGTCACTTTTGAAGAAATATTTGAAATATTTCTAAGTATGGAAAGTCAACCCTTTTCCCCCAACTTTGACTCAATTCAACTATCAGCTCAAGCATCCATTTGATCCCATTCTTTTTCCATTGCAAATTTTGTAACCTCATCTTTCTAAAGTATCAAGAATCATGCCCTAAGACCCCTTGAGTTGAGAATTCCATTGATTTGAACTTGGTAACTTGGAATTAAAGTTTCTTCAAAAGTGAGAATTTGAAATCAATTGTTTAGCTTCTAAACACTTTGATTCTACGCGTTTTTACTCCTAAACATGCTTAGTGAACCTCCAGAAGTGATTAGCATAACAAAACGCACATTTTGGATGAGTTTTGATCAAAGTAGAGGTCACACTTTTCTTGTTTGCAACTTCACACGATTTCCCTCCAAACTTCATCATTTCACATTGTTGTACCCCAAAATTTTCCCTCCCATTTATCAATATTTTTCTCACAAGACTTCTTGGACTCAAGGCAAGATTAGGGTTTACTCAGCTCATGACATCTCATCTTGCACTAATAACCCCAAATTAGGGTTTGAGTTTGCACAAGGATTTTTGGACCACCAATGCTTCATGTGACTTTCATACATCATGTTGGACCCCTAAGATTTCTCACAACAAGTTTCAAGCCTTGAACCACATTTTTGATCAGTCAATTGGACAGTTGACCTAAAAATTAAATGTATTGGGGAAAAAGTCAACCATAGCCAATTTACAGTCAAACTTCATAATTTTTGATCCACAACAACATTTTAGACTCATATGTACGATTTTATCAAGTTTGGATCACAACTCCTCAAGAAATTTGATCAAATCATCAAAAGGGCAAAATGGTCAAAACTAGGATTTTGACAGAGAAAGAGCAATTTCTGATTTTTAACCAAGCCAATGACCAATTGGGTTCAAGCATGATTTCAAGTATTCAATGGAATCATCTTGACCTAATTACATGGTTCAAAAGATCTCAAGTTCATTGGATTGACAAATGAATTTTCCAGTCAACTGATCAAAAGTCAACTGTACACTAAAAAGTCAAACTTTGACTTTTTGGTCAAAATCAAGTGCCAAGGGTCATAATTCATCAAGATATGTCAAAATATGAAACTTGTTGACCAAGAAAACCAAAATTGCAAATTAGGGTTTTGAATTTGAAAAATTTCATAACTTAGAATTTTTCAAAGTATGGAAATTTTCTTATTTTTTCCCAACTTTCCACCACTTTTTCACCATGATGAAATTTGATTCAAAGAAAACTTCCAACATGAAAGTTGTATTCCTCCATGAAATCTACAACTTTTCTCCACAAACATTTCCCAAAAGATGCTTGGATCTCAAGTTATGAATTTGTGAATAGGGGTCCATGAACTAAATAACTTAGTGAAAATTTGCCCTAATTTAGGCAGTTTTTTGACCCAACTTCATGGACATTTTTCACCTAGTTCCAAGAGGTATCTCAAAATGAATTTCAAATATGGATTATAGAGAACATTGCAAGCTTTCCAAAATGTCAAAGAACTCTCCAAGATCATTTGTGGTTAGGGAGAATCGAAGAAGAGAAATTGGCATTTTGTCACTTTTGATCAAGCCATTTTTACAAGGCATCAAGTTGCAAATCCATTCCATGCTGTTTGTACATTGCTTTACAGGTCCTAAACTCATTCTACACTCCATAATTAAATGCAAACTCAGAGGATAAGGGCTTTATCTTTGCTTTTGGAGCATTGTACAAGGGATTTTTCCATTTTAGGCATAAAGCTCACATTGCCATTTTCATAAAGGCAAGCTTTTGAAACTTTATCAATCTTGAGCCATGGACCTATTCCTTTGGTACAAACAACTTCCACAAATATCAAGCAATGTATACCAACTCTCTACAGCTAGCAAGCCATCCAATACAAGCATGTTTAGTGTGGTCACTTCACTTTTCTTCAAAAGCAAGAAAAGTTGCAAAAGTCCAAAGGCTTACACATCTGATGAAGAGTGAACTTTGTATCCATTCTATACATATTCACAAACTTGTCACAACTCAGGACACAAAGGTTAAACATCTGAAACTCTCCAAAACTCCAAAACTCCATTTTTCTGTCCAAAGCATAAAGGCTCTGCAAAACCAAGGCCAACTGATTTTTGGCTCGTGCATTTTGCCTTTTAACATTTGAAATACTTCATAAACATTATACCAAAGCAGTCCAAGCATTCATCCTGCACCTGTAAGCTCTGTTTCAGCTATTGCCATTTTCAAGTTTGGAGGTTGCAGCTTGACTTCTACAGAGACTTCTAGCCATCCACAAAGCAAACTAGGCATTGGAATAGCTTGAAGGAACTTCAAGGAAGCTCACACGATCCTCAGGCCTCACTCAAAGTCCCCACATTGTCATATCCAAATCCAGCTGAAGGAGGTATTTTTCAAATCTCTATCTCTCTATTTAGGCATCCTCAAGCCACGATTTGTGAAGCAAAAATGTAGTCCTTAACATGGTGAAGTTGTACATATGCATACTTTCCATTTATATTAACTGAGCTAAGAGAATTTGAATGTTGAACATGCTGAAATAATTAGGTCACGAATTAGGGTTGATTAAATTCTCTCTGATCTTTGAGAGTTAGGTTACAAATTTTATATTATTGGAATCGTGAGATAAAATGCTACATGTTTCATGTTACAAGTTTTTATTTTTGTGCAAGCATGTGAAAGTTACATATTTGAGTTGAAAACGCGCGAAGGAGAAGATGCTGGAGGACAGGGACGATGACCTTGGGCTTTTTGGCGCGTTGGGCTGTTTTTGTTTTTGATTTTCACACCCCCTGTATTACTTTTGCACCCCCTTTGTATATTTGTTTTATTTTTCATATTTCTTTTTATATTTTTATATTTATTGCTTTTATTCATTTTTCTGAATCATAAAAAATCATGAAAAATATTTTCTTTATTTTTTACATTTTTTTTATTTTTTTTTTATTTTTTTTATTTTTTTGGCATAAATAATAGCTTATTAGGATAATGGACTTTATTTTCTTAAATAAATTGTAAATATATTTAATAAATACTATACATTTTTATTTTATTATTTTACACATAAAATATTTATTTTTTATACATATTTAATTTTTAATATTTGTATATAATATTATTTATTATTTTCTAGTACAAAAATGGACAAAATAAATAATTGGAAACATATATTTTCTTTAATAAAAAATTAGGGTTTTCCCCTTTCAAAAATAATAATATTATTTTTCCTTATTTTCTAGGGTTAATTAATTTTATTTTCTCATACCTTAAACAAATACAAAACATTTTTTCCATAAATACATTGCTTTGCATATTTAAATATTTGTATATTTTGTTTAATTTGCACAATATTCAATTGGGTTGTAATAGTATTTTTTAGGGTTTATTTTATGCAATATCCCCATTCAAAAACTTGTATCCCCCCTCCCATAATAATTGTTGTAATAGCTTAGTTTACATTTACGCAATTTATCACATTTATACCATGTTTAGTAAACTAGGGTTTGCATGACAAGACCAAAAACAAACAAATAGACAAGACCTAATACAAGACAAATCAAAATGCATGAAAAATGACACACATTGCACACAAGCACCCTTAGGGTTTCACCCACTTGGTTGCCTAAATAAAAATGGCCATGTTACGCATGCGAAGTATCCTGGCAAAACAAAACAAATATAAGATCATAGTCCCTCGATGACGCTATCAAAAGGTTGCCTAAACAAATGATCTTGGCCCCTTCAAACATGCTAAGATACTTGGCAACATTGCTATCATGGTCATACGATAACCCACGCCCGTCCCGTTTAACATCCAAAGATAGGGTTGTTTACCAAATCAATGGTAAATCAACAATGTCAAAGGAATAAAAATGCACAAGAAAGCCATTTGAGTAGGTAGATAGCTTCTAGTCACTTGATCAAATTCAAAACAATCCTTGCTATTTTCAAAAACAAACACACACATTTCAAAACATTTTATAAAACATTGAAACATTTTTCAAAAGACAAACATCTTTGTATACATTCTTATGAACGATAATCATTACAAAGATTGCCTAAACGATGGCCTATTTTCAAAATACTTTCAAAACCACACAAAACACCATTTCAAACAATTTGAAAGCAAAGCAAGTGATCTAAACAAGTAACTAAGATCCCATGGAAAACCATGGATGAAAAGGGTGCTAGCACCTCCCCTTTTCCAAATCTACCCCCCGAACTCAAAAACAATCTCAAAGGTCTTTCCTGTGCTTTTTTTACCTTTCCTTTTGGATAAAAGAAAAGTCGGTGGCGACTCTTGCTAACCGCAACATTTGCGAACACAAACACAAAACCTCAAGTCAGTTCTCCCACCGCATCGCAGAACTGACGACTCTGATGGGGAAAATTCTAAAAGTGGGGTTACCTTAGGGTTTTAGATCAACTTTATTTGCTTACAATTGTTTGACTTGTTTGCTTTACATTTTGGTTCTATTGTTTGGGTTTGAATCCTCTACCCGGATTTGGGAAACATTATAGGTAAATATCAATACATTGTGGAAACTGTGCGGGGTATACCGACATGGTCTAAGCAATAGCTATATTAGTGCGACATATTTGTGGGTACCGGTAGCCTTTGAGTCAATCAAATAGAATACGGGGCCGCTGAGTGATGTCATGAAGCACTAATGGACTTCTAGAACCTTTACTTGACCAATTTGGCCTTTTAGGATGTAGTGAGATGACCGGCTTTCGTGCAGTCCGAAGTTGGTAGATACTCGATACTACACTCATTGAGGGTTGGTTTCTTGGAATATTTCAGTCGCCAGTAAAGAGGCTGAATTGAAACAATGAACAAGGAAACAATCCAGTAATATTGAGCTCCTTAGAACCCGGTTACTATTTCTAGGACAGGTTGAACCAACTAAACTTCAAGAGGGTACTTACCTATAAACCCCATGCAAGCCTAAACTAGGAACTTGTGTGATTTGTTTGTACATATATACTTGTGCATAAAATCATGGACATCATGAACATCATATGCATTCACTAACCATTTCAAGGATTTTGGAGATTCATCTTTGTTTTTATTTTGTAGGCTATGGATTCACTTCGCAGGAAAATTGTCCAAATCAACCTTGTAAGAATTCCTCCACAACTCAAGGAGCTAGCTTCAAGGATTCCTGAGAATTCTCCATTCACCGAGAGACATGGTTGGCTACTCAACTTGGTCACTTCCAACACAGAGGAGGATATGATGAAAGTTCTCTTCCAGTTCTTTGACCCTTTGCATCACTGCTTCACATTTCCTGACTATCAACTTATGCCCACTTTGGAAGAATTCTCTCAACTTCTGAGGATTCCTATTCTCAATCAACTACCCTTCAACGGTACGGAAAGAGATCCAAAGCCATAAGAGATTGCTCAAGCCTTGCACTTGCACTCATCTGATGTCACAACACATTGGGAAACTAGAAGTGGTGTCAAAGGCTTCTTGTCAAAGTTTCTGTTTGAGAAGGCCCAAAGTTGTTGGAATTCTCTAGACTTACAAGCTTTTGAGGAGATTGTAGCTCTTCTCATCTATGGGATGGTCCTGTTCCCTAATCCTGACCAACTCATAGATGTAAGCGCTGTCAAAATCTTCATGACTCACAACCCGGTGCCTACATTGCTTGGGGATATCCTCCACTCTTTTCACACTCATACAATGAGGAAAAGAGGTGTTCTCATGTGTTGTACTCCTCTCCTGGAAAGATGGTTTACTTCTCATCTTCCCCAATCAGTCTTGAAGAATGAGCAAGGTTTGAGGTGGTCACAAAGGTTGATGACCCTTACACATTCAGATATTCATTGGTGTTCTCGATCCAAAGAGAATGTTATTATCATTAACCGTTGTAGGGAATTCCCTAATGTCCCTCTACTTGGAATTAGGGGAGGCATCACCTACAACCATTGCTTATCTCCAAGACAGTTTGGGTATGCCCAAATGGATGGCCCACATGATATGCTGATTCAAGGATTGGTTTTTGACTTCGACAACGATGACCAAGGACTCCGTCAGAGATTCATCTGAGCTTGGAGGATGCTCAACAAGGTAGATAGCAAGACTCTGGGATACAAGAATTCCATCCCTCTTAAGCCTTACCTCAAGTGGGTACGAACCCGCGCCCAAAGTCTTATGATGCCTTATCCCTCCATTCTCCCAGTGATTATAGAGCCTGTTAAGGAAGGAGAGGTTCCATACACCATCCTACATCCTGACATGCCAACATCACTCGAAGACCTACAAAGGAGTTGGATACAGCTCAAGGGAGAACGCGATACTTTCGAAGCCCAATTCTACGCAAGCGAGAAGAAGGTTTTGGAACTCACTCGGTTACTTAATGAAGAGCAGACTCTCAACACCTACATTGCACCAAAGAGGATGCACAACGTCTTTTTACCTTAGAATTTTGTATTATTTTGCCCAAGGAGCATTGATGTACTAACAATTCTATCTTATTAATATGTCGTGTGTTTCTTTTTTTTGTTTAAAACAAATTTGAATTTCTGAATCCTTGAAAGCATTGCATGAATACATATCATTCATCATAAGCATAAACAGGTCTTCACACCAAGTTTCCTCATCTCTCTACTGTTTATTTCAGTACGATGGATCTTGAGCAAACGGTCAAAGACTTACAAGCTTAGAATTCGCAATTTCAACAGTTGCTCATGATCTTAGCCAAGGGGCAGGAGGAGCTGAAGACTTTGCTAGAAAAAGAAAAAGAGAAAGAGAAAAAGAAAAAGAAGCCAACTGGTGTGGTTCTCATGGGTAGAAGATTTCAGGGACAAGCCAGACGGACTTTAGATTTTCCAACAACTTCTGATGAAGGGGAAAGAAAAGGAAAGGAAACGGCAGTACCATCAGATTCTGAAGCAAAAGAAGAGGAAGAAGAGGACTACTCTGAACAACAATACCCTCCGGCTGATGACAAATACAAACACTTGGAAGAGCGTCTAACCGCTATGGAAATCCAGAGAGTACCGGGGCTAGATTTTGAGGAGTTAAGGCAGGTGTCAGGAATTGTAATCCCTCCAAAGTTTAAAGTGCCACTGTTTGCCAAGTATGATGGGGTGTCTTGCCCTAAAATGCACCTCAGATCCTATGTCAGGAAGATTCAACCATATTCTGCTGACAAAGACTTGTGCGTCCACTTTTTCCAGGACAGTTTATCAGGAACGCAACTTGATTGGTTATACCAGTTGGAGAGGGTTGAAGTTCACAATTGGGAAGACTTGGCCGCCGCTTTCTATAAACAGTATCAATACAACACCGACTTGGCACCAACCCGTACTCAGCTACAGAGTATGGCTATGGCTTCCAATGAGGGCTTCAAAGACTATGCACAAAAGTGGAGGGATCTAGCCGGAAGGGCGCAACCACCTTTATCTGAAAGGGAGCTAGTGGACATGTTCTTGGGAACTCTTTCAGGTCCTTTCTTCAATCACATGATTGGAAGTTCTTCTGCAGGATTTACTGAATTGATCTTAACCGGTGAAAGAGTGGAGGCTGGTATAAGAAGTGGGAAGATTCAAAAGGACGCGTCTGCCTCAACAGCTATAAAAAAACCCTTCACTGGAAGAAAGGAAGTATCTGCTGTCTACTCATAGAGGAATTAGGGAAGAACTGAACGACAACCAACAGTGGGGACCGTTATGATTCAAAAGCCTGCATCAGACCAGCCAAGAAACAACCAACCGAGAAATAACCAGCAAAGGGTGGAAAGGCCAGTACGACAATTCACCAAGATTAACATGACTCCGGCCCAAGTCCTACCACATCTTTTGAAGTTGAATATGGCCACTTTGAAAGAGGCCCCAAAGAATCCTAATACTGCTTCTCCATATTACCATCCCAACGCCAAATGCGCTTACCATTCTGAAAGTCCAGGGCACGACACCGACAACTGTTGGGCTCTAAAGAACAAGATTCAAGATCTGATTGACGCAAAGGAAGTTGAGTTTGAAGAGCCTGAGAAACCAAATGTTATTTCCGCCCAATGCCGAGGCATGGTCACAATGTCAACAATATTGAAGAAGACTTATTTGTTGCTACCGTGGATAAACTATTAACTCCGCTCCTGATTATCAAGTTGAATTTGTTGAAAGCTGGCATCTTCCCAGGTTGTGACAAAGACTGCCATGCTTGCCTATCCTCCCCATTTGACTGCCCACTGTTGAAGAAAGGTATCCAACGACTGATGGATAACCAAGAAATTTTGTTTGAGAATGATCCTGTTTCACCCGTTCCAGTGAAATAAGTTTCAATAATAACCATCTACGCCAATCCTTCCAGGGTCCCTAAAAGACCGTTAGGATTACACCTGCTCCAAAGACCACTCCGCTAAAGATTACAATGCCCGGGCCGACCCCATACAATTCAGATAAAACAATACCATGGAACTATGGTGGAGAAATCTACTACCATGGTATTAAACAGATTGAACTGACTGCAGAAGAAGAAAGCTCCGAAGAGGACAGTTCCGACATTAGCAATATTGTTGGAACTAGCAAGATCACCCGCAGTGGAAGGATCTTCTCTCCAGAGATTGCTCCTCCAACAACAGTCTTTGGACCCGTGGCCGCTCCGAAGATTACCTCTACACCAGTAATTGTACCTGCAAGTGTACCCGCCAACAAAGACGATACAATTCCTATCCCTGCTTCCACTGCTGAGAATAAAGGAAAGAATGTTCAAGAGGAGCCTGTCTTGACGAAGGCTCAATCACTAGCTATTCCTGAAACATCCAAGAAGGAGATGGAGGAAATCCTAAGGATCATTAAGAAGAGTGATTATGATGTGGTTGAACAATTGGGGCAGACCCCTTCCAAGATCTCTATGCTAGCCCTGTTGCTGTGCTCTGAAGCACATGCCAAAGCTTTGGTCAAATTTCTGAAGACAGCTCACGTGCCGCAAGAGACGTCTTCTGACCAATTCCAGGACTGTGTGGCCAGTTTGACAACTGATAATGGCCTGGGCTTCTCCGATGCTGACTTGACATCCCGAGGGATAAAACACAACAATGCACTACATGTCTCAGTGGAGTGCAGAGGAACAAACCTAGCTCATGTCTTGGTTGATACTGGGTCATCTCTGAACGTCTTGCCAAAGAAAGCCCTTGACAGATTGGATTGCGAGGGGCTGACTCAAAAACCCAGTGTGATACGGTGGGAGAACTGACTAGTGTTTTGCGTTCGTATTCGCACTTGTGCGGTTAGCAAGAGTCGCCACCGACTTTTTACTTTATCCTAAAGGAAAGGTTAAAAAGCACAGCAAAAACCTTTTGAGATGTTTTCTTGGGTTCGGGGAGTAGATTATAGAAAGGGAAGGTATTAGCACCCTTTCTATCCATGGTTATCCATGGGCTCTTAGTTACTTGCTTAGATCACTTGCCTTTTGTTTTCAATTGTTTTAAATGGTGCTTGAGTGTGTGGGTTTTGAAATGTTTTGACAAGAGGCCAATGTGGTGGCAACCTTTGTAATGATCCATGTTGGGATGTATACAAAGGTGTAAGTCTTTTGAAAAGTTTTCAATGTTTTTGAAAGTTGTTTTGAAAGTGCAGTGAAGTGTGGTTTGAAAAATAGGCAAGTGTTTTGTTTTGCAAGTTGGTTCAAGTAACTAAGAGGTTATCTACTCCTAAATTTCTCAAAAGATTATTGCTATACTTTAACCCTTTTAACAAGTTTGCACCACCATTGTATTTGGTGGGCAACCTTGTGTTAGGATGTGAAAAGGGACAGGCGCGGGTCATCGTTTAGACCATAATTGTAACGACGTTAAATGTCTTTGGGCAATTTCTCTAAGGGACTTGATCATTTGTTTTGTTTGTTTTGAAAAGTTTTATCGAGGGACTATGATCTTTCAAACTGTTTGCTTTGCCCAAAGATGTTCAACATACAATATGGCCCATTTATTTGAAGGCAACAAGTGGAATACCCTAGGGGGTGCAAGTGTGATTTGTGTGTCCATTTTCATGCTTGTTTATCTTGTATTAGGTCAGACTATTTTTTATCGTTTTTTCGCATACAAACCCTAATTCTAGCATGTTATTATTTAGAAAGCAATAAAGTGCGAAATTAAAAATACTAAGCTATTACACAACCAAATATGGGAAGGGGGGTACAAACGTTCAAATGGGGATATAGACAAGAATTTAAATCTAGATTATTACAACAATTGGATATTTGCATAGTAAATAAATTGCATAATTTAAATGTAAATAAAATAAATATGTAAAATGTAAAAGAGGAAAGTTTATTTTTTGTGTATGAGAAAATATTTATGTACAAGGAAAAAGAAATAAATATGCATTTATTTTTTTAGTATTTTGAAACTTAGGGTAAGAAACCCTAATTTTTATATAAAAAGTATTATTATCTAATTTAATTCTACTATTTATACAAAAATAAAATAAAATGAAGTATTTTGTGAAAAAAAGTATTTTTGTATCAAATATTAATAAAAATGAAGAAAATCAAGTATTTTATATTTTTATCTTAAATATATTAATAAACATGTATATATATATATATATATATATTAAACCCTAAATGAGTATTATACAAAATAAATATTTATTTAATATTTTAATAAAATAAATAAAAGTATTTTTTGTGTGAAATATTTTCAGAAAGTAAAAATAAAAATAAAAATGTATCCACATTATTTTCTATTTATTTTAATAATAGTGTATATATATATTTGTATATAAATAAAAGGAATAAACAAACAAATATGCCATAAATACAAAAAATGATGGAAAAAATATTTTAAAAATTTTAATGGCATGAGAAAAAATAAACAAAGTCAACCCAAAAAGAAAAAGTCAAAAATGTTGAAAAATAAACAAATGGGCTCAGGGGGTGTAAACCAAAAAAATGGGGTGTGAAAAGGAAACAAATCCAGGCCCAGCCCAGATCACTTCTTCTTCAACCTCTGTACATCTTTCTTCTCACAGAACACGCGTTTTCTAACTCTGGATTCCTGGACTTTCAAGCAAAACTCATAACATGAAAAGTGTAGAGCATTAAGAGACGGTTTCAACCATATAAAGAACATGACCTATCTCTCCAAGATGAGAGAGAATTTCTCTCCCCCTCTTTTCTGACCTAGTTTTTCTACCATTTTCAGAGCTAAAATTCTCTTCACTCAGACAAAAGAAATGAAAAGTAAAGCTATGTACATGTTCAGGGCTATGAGTAGGACTTTGTTTCTTCACAAACTTAAGACTAAATATGCCTAATAAGAGAGATACGAATTCAAACTTTTACCTGTGCAGTTGAACTTCTATGTGGAGAATGAGAGACTTTCAGTGCAATGTAATGATTGGAAAAGCTTCCTTGAAGTCCAGGGATGCTTTTTCAATGCTCACTTTGTCTTGAAACTTCTTGTATCAAGCTATAGAACTTCACCTGCAAATCAAAGATGTGAAAATGGTGGAAGTGGTTAGAGCAACTACAGATCGTGCCTTTGCTTCTGGATAGCTTGCATATGTTGTAAGGAAGGTAGAGGAACAGGTTTGGACAGAAATGCTTGAAGGGATTGAGAGATTGCACTCAAACTGCAGGGGCACCCCTGTTTGTGCAGTTTGAGGATGATTCTGAGATGGAGGGTGTTTGAAAGGGAAATGGCTCGTGCAAAAGCTTCAATGTGGTCTATGGAATGTGTTTGATATATTTTGTGCTGTGTTTTTTGACTGATATGAGAGATAGCATAAGTTATGGATGTTACTTCTATGTGAAGCAAGCAAATGTCAACTTGGTTTCTAGGCCAGTACAATGCCTCAATCTATGCTGCACCTTTGAGTCTTGATCAGTGGGATATGCCTATGCTTTTTTGCTTCAAAGATCTGCATTGTACTTCATAGATTTGCAAAGTTGCCATAAAGTATCACTTTACAAGAATGGATAACATGCTTTTTCTAGTTTAGGCTTGATTTTGTGTGTATTATCCAAATGAGCAAAATAATGTTAGAACACAAAGGATATGCATTGAATTATTGAGTGAGAATGGGATTAGAGGCCTGCAATGTAGCTTAAGCATGCTGAATTCAAATTTGCCAAGTTTATGAACATGCTTTGATGAAGAACAAAAGTGAATTTTTGCCAACTTGTGAAATTCGAATCTCTCAAGTTATGAGGTTGTTTGATGAGTTCTTGGACATTTTGGAAAGCTTGTAATGTGTACTACAATCCATCTTTGAAATGCAATTTGAAATTCCAAGTGGAAGGGTATGAAAAGTGGCCTTGAAGTAGGGTAGAAAACCTTGTCAAAATAGGTCAAATTTCACTAAGTTAAAAGATGGTTTAGTGCCCTTATTCAAAAAATCATAACTTGAGATACAAGCTTCAAATGAGAAAACTTTGTGAATCAAAGTTGTAGATTTTGCAACAAGCTACAACTTTCATGTTTTGACTTTTGTTTGAATCCAAATGGATCATGGTGAAAAGATGGGGCAAAGTTGGGAAAAAATTAGGGTTTTCCATAACTTAGAAAAATTCTAAGTTATGAAAAATTCCATTTTCAAACCCTAATTTGCATTTTGTGATTTCTTGGTGAACAAGTTTCATGATTTGTAATGTTTTGATGAAAAATGAATCTTGACTCTTGATTTTGACCAAAAAGTCAAAGTTTGACTTTTCAGTATACAGTCAAAATTGATCAATTGACTGAGAAATTCAACTGTCAATCTTGTGTACTTGGGATCTTTTGAGCTTGATGAACATGTCAAGATAATTCCATGGGGTCCTTGAGTCCATATGTGAGCTTGGTTTGCCATTGGCTAGGTCAAACAGTCAAAAATTGCCTTTGTGCAGTCAAAACCCTAAAAATGACCATTTTGCCCTTTTGGTGATCTGATCAAATTTCTTATGGAATTGTGATCCAAACTTGATCAAATGGTTCATATGGGTTTATAATGTTGATGTGGATCAAATTTCATGAGGTTTGACTGTCAATTGGCCACAGTTGACTTTTTCCCCAATACAGCTGATTTCTAGGTCAACTGTCCAATTGACTGGGTAAAACTTGGAATCAAGACTTGAAACTTGGTATAGGTAAACTTGGGAGTCCAACATGAAGCATGAAAGTCATCTTAGGCATTTTAGGTCAAAGCATCTTTAGGCAAACACAAACCCTAATTTGAGTCCACAGTGCAAGGAGAAGTTTTGAGCAGAGGAAACCCTAACTGAATCTTGATCTTCAAAGGTCTTGTGATGAGAAAAATGTTGAGGAAATGGGAGGGCAAATTTTGGGGTACAACAGTTGCCCCTGTTCAATCTTCTTGGACCTGAAGAGTTAGATTGGCAAGTTTGCCTTTCGTGACTCGAGGGTAAAAGGAGATTGGACACTAGAGTGCCCGGAAATTTGCACTCGCATGCTGGAGTCTCAACAATGTGGTGTTGGGAATGGGCTTATAGATGCCATTTGGAGAGATGGTGGATAGGGAGATGGGCTTTGCGGATGCCATCTGGAAAAGTGACAGAACTTTGTCGGGAATGGGCTTACAGATGCCATTTGGAAGTGTTGATCGCATAAGAGGTTCCTTTAGCGAGAACTTGTGTGTTTCAAGAAAGACAGATGTTTTCCTGGCTTGTTACAGGTGTTTGATCTTCAGTCTCCTTATGCAGATATGCCCTGGCTGGATACAGGTATCGAATCTACAATCGGTTGCTCACAGATGTGCCCTGGCTGGATACAGGAGTCGAATCTGGAAATAGTCGTCAATAGATATGCCCCGGCTGGATACAGGAGTCGAATCTGGAACTCTGCAGACGTGCCCTGGCTAGATACAGGAATCGAGTCTGGAAACGTGGTCAACAGATATGCCCTGGCTGGATACAGGAGTCGAATCTGGAAATGTTGTAGTTGATAGATGTGCCCTGGCTGGATACAGGAATCGAATCTTCGAACTCTTCAGACGTGCCCTGGCTAGATACAGGAATCGAGTCTAGAAACTGATCACTCTCAGATGTGCCCTGGCTAGATACAGGTATCGAATCTGGAATTGTGACAGTTGAAGGTAGTCGTTTTTGAGATTGTCTTTTTCCTGAAAAGGCAAAGACGTAAGTTGTATGCAATGTCATGATGTATGATATGCATGATGTCATGATGTTCAACATTTGTATGCGTTTCATCATGTATGTAAGCAAGATGTATGAAAATGTGACATGTTTATGAGTGTAATTTCATCTTAGGAAAATAAATCCTTGACGAATGACCGGGAAGCTGTTCTGCGGAAGAGATGCTTGACCGAAGCTCTGATGAGAGGCCTGCTGAGGACTTTAACAATGGATTCCGCTGAGGATAATGATGATAAACTCCGCTGGGGAACCCCAAAGATAAACTCTGCTTGGGAAAACCAAAGATAGACTTCGCTGGGGATTGAAGGAACTTTTGCCGGGAACGGTCTTCCGTGGCTTTTAGCTGAGGATAACCCAGTTATAAGTCCTTGTGAGGAAATAACTCTAAATAAAACTTGGGCGAGACGTTCGTACTTCGCCGGGGATAAGCTCGCAGAATCTACTGGGGATGAGCTTTTAAGACCTGCCGGGGGATGTTTTGCCTTTTTCAGGATCGACGGGGAATCGACTCCTGCTTGGGGAAAGTGCTGCTGAATTTTGCTTTACTCTGCGGGGAGTTGAGATGATTTGGTCACCTTTTCAGTTGAACCTGCCTTGATGCTTTGGCGGACAAAACAACTAGACCGCATTAGACAAACTCCACATTGCCCCTGTCTTTGATGTCACTTGTAATTAATCTCTTTTCATATGCAAACATTTATGAATTAGCAATTTAATGTCAAATGCATATATCAAAAATGAACATTGGACGTTCTTCGCAAGACAAAACAACAAAAGAAAAACAATGACAATTTGTATGGACAAGTGAATTTTCATTGATTTAAACTTTGCCTGTGAATAGGCGTTTTTTGTACAAGAGACTGACGTCCTAGTAAGAGGACATCGCCAAATAGTATAGAGTTTACATTTTGAAAAAGAAAACAAAACAGCTACGTGAACAATCCCACTGGGTTCCAACTCTGCTATCGCCTTTATGTTTTCGAACGTCTCATCACCCTACTGCCTAATCTGAAGATGAAGCTGATTGGTCAATGCCGAAATTTGGGCCAGATAGTTGATGCCGAACTCCGGATGCGAAGTGATCCAATGAGACATAGTGTTACGCTTTTATCCCTAACTTTTGCCTGGACCGCCCTTTCGGGTTTTCAGTCCACCGGGATACCCTTTTTTGCCCAAGCCGCCCTTTCAGGTTTTCGACTTGCCGGGTGTACAGATTTTTATTCATTTCATCCCTTATTTTTGCCCGAACCCTTTTGGTTCGCCGGGAAGCCCTTATTTTTGCCTAGGTATGTCAACCTAGCGGGTCTTTTATTTATGCGTAGTATTTTTCACTATGTCCGCATTGGCGGGGTGAGGAAGGTCGTCACCGTCCATGGTGGTTAGGATCATGGCTCCTCCAGAGAACACACGCTTAACCACAAATGGCCCTTCGTACGTAGGGGTCCATTTGCCCCGGGGATCACTTTGAGGAAGGATGATGCGTTTGATTACCAGGTCCCCAACTTGATACTCTTGCGGTCTGACTTTCTTGTTAAATGCCCTGATCATCCGTTTTTGATACGTTTGACCATGACAGATAGCAGTGAGCCTTTTTTCGTCAATTAGATTTAGTTGATCAAGTCGAGTTTGGATCCAATCATCTTCATTCAAGTCTGCATCCTTCATTATCCGAAGAGAGGGTATCTGGATTTCAATTGGCAAGACTGCCTCCATGCCGTAGACCAAGGAGAAAGGAGTTGCCCCGGTTGACGTCCTTGCTGAGGTGCGGTACCCATGAAGAGCGAACGGTAACATCTCGTGCCAATCTTTATAGGTCACTGTCATCTTCTGCACAATTTTCTTGATATTTTTATTGGCTGCCTCTACAGCCCCATTCATCTTCGGCCGATAGGGGGAAGAATTGTGGTGCTGTATCTTGAATTGTTCACAGAGTTCATTGATCATTTTGTTATTGAGATTGGTACCATTGTCCGTAATGATTCTTTCTGGGACTCCGTACCGACAAATCAGATTATGCCGGATGAATCGTGCCACGACGCTCTTGGTTACTGTGGCATAGGAAGCTGCCTCGACCCATTTCGTGAAATAATCGATTGCCACCAAGATGAAGCGGTGCCCATTGGATGCCGTTGGTCGGATCTCACCGATCATATCGATGCCCCACATTGCGAAAGGCCAAGGTGCCGTCAGGACATTCAAAGGAACCGGAGGGATATGCACTTTATCAGCATAGATCTGGCATTTATGACAAGTTCGGGAGTGCTGGTAACAATCGGCTTCCATCGTGGACCAGAAATATCCCGCCCGAAGGATTTTCTTAGCCATGGTGTGTCCACTGGAATGGGTTCCAAATGTTCCTTCATGCAGTTCCATCATAATTTTCTCTGCTTCAGCCTTATCCACACAACGTAACAGAGTTGAATCATGATTCCGTTTGTAGAGAATGCCGTTGCTGAGGAAGAATTTTGCGGCAAACCTCCTTATGAACTTCTTGTCGTTGACAGATGCACCTTCAGGGTATTCCTGAGCTTCCAAGTACCTCTTTACCTCGTGATACCAGGGCTTTTCAATCACCTTCTCAGCCTCGAGCTCGCAGCAGTATGCCGGTTCATCCAACTTCCAGATCGTGATTTGGGGAGCCTCATTGTCCCATTTAACTTTGAACATTGAAGACATCGTGGCTAGTGCGTCTGCTAGCTGATTCTCCTCTCTGGGGAAATGCTCAAAAGTTATCTCTTCAAAGTGGGGGAGCAAGGTCGACACATACTCCTTGTAAGGAATGAGATTCGGGTGTTTCGTATCCCACTCGCCTTTGATCTGATTGATCACGAGAGCGGAATCTCCGAAGACACTTAGAAACTTGATCCTCAAATCGATCGCAGCTTGTAGACCCATGATACATGCCTCATATTCTGCCATGTTGTTGGTGCAGCTGAAACATAATCGGGCGGTGAGGGGAGTATGAGTTCCTTTGGGAGATATGATTACAGCGCCGACGCCATTACCCAAAGCATTGGAGGCTCCATCAAAATGCATAGACCATCGGGATCCTTCCTCAGGTCCTTCATCCGGTCCAGGTACTTCACAGTCAGTTACCACCATGATGTCTTCGTCCGGAAAATCAAAGTTCAATGATTGATAATCGTCCACAGGTTGGTGTGCCAAATGATCAGCCAGTACACTCCCCTTAATTGCTTTCTGAGTCGTATACTGGATGTCATATTCTGTTAAGATCATTTGCCATCTCGCTATTCTCCCAGACAGAGCGGGCTTTTCAAATATGTATTTTATGGGATCCATCTTTGAAATCAATAAGGTAGTGTGAGTCAGCATATACTGTCTCAGCCGGCGAGCAGCCCATACAAGAGCGCAGCAAGTTTTCTCAAGCAGTGAGTAACGAGACTCACAGTCGGTAAACTTTTTGCTCAAGTAATAAATAGCGTGCTCTTTTCGGCCAGACTCGTCATGCTGCCCCAGCACACACCCCATTGAATTATCAAGCACTGTCAAGTAAAGTATCAGAGGTCTTCCTTCCACCGGTGGCATAAGAATGGGTGGCTCTTGGAGGTATTCCTTTATTCTTTCAAAGGCAGCCTGACATTCATCATTCCAGCGTACCACTTGATCTTTCTTCAGTAATTTGAAGATTGGCTCACAAGTAGCAGTCAGATGTGAGATGAATCGGGCAATGTAATTCAGTCGTCCTAGGAAACCTCTGACTTCTTTCTCTGTTTTTGGGGTCGGCATCTCTTGAATAGCTTTAACCTTGGCAGGGTCCACCTGGATACCTTTATCACTTACAATGAAACCTAGCAATTTTCCGGACCTCACCCCGAAGGTGCATTTGTTGGGATTCAATCTCAGCTTGTACAACTTAAGTCGGTCAAACAACTTCCTCAGATGATCAAGGTGTTCCTCCTTAGTTTGAGACCTTGCAATCATGTCATCTACGTATACCTCAATTTCATGATGGATCATATCATGAAACAAAGCAACCATGGCGCGTTGATAGGTTGCCCCAGCATTTTTCAATCCGAATGGCATGACCTTATAACAGAAGGTGCCCCACTGGGTCACAAAGGTAGTCTTCTCCATATCTTCTGGAGCCATCTTGATCTGATTATACCCTGAAAAACCATCCATGAAGGAGAACACCTTGTGTTGAGCTGTATTGTCAACAAGGACATCGATGTGAGGTAGGGGGAAGTCATCCTTGGGGCTGGCCCTGTTCAGATCCCTGTAGTCAACACACATTCTGACCTTACCGTCCTTCTTCGGCACTGGCACCACATTAGCAACCCACTGAGGGTAAGAAGTCACTGCAAGAAAACCCGCATCAAACTGTTTCATCACCTCAGCTTTAATCTTCTCAGACATCTCTGGACGCATTCGTCGAACTTTTTGCTTTACTGGAGGGCAATCTTCCTTGGTTGGCAAATGGTGAACTACAATGTCGGCATCCAAACCAGGCATATCTTCGTAAGACCAGGCAAAGATCTCCATGTAGTCTTGTAGCATCTGGATTAATCGTTGCTTCACGCTGAGCTCTAGATTGGCACCAATTTTGACCTCTTTCCTTTCTGTCTCAGTACCCAAGTTAATTGTCTCCACAGGCTCTTCATGTGGTTGAATAGCCCTCTCTTCCTGTAGTAGCAGTCTTGCGAGTTCACCAGGCACTTCGCAATCATCTTCACCTTCGTCTTCGGCTAAGTTGATCGGATTTTCGAAGTCATAACTGGCGGTAGCAGAGCTGTTGCCAGTGAGATCCAGAGTGGATTGAAACCTGTATAAGTGAGTGTGTGTAAATATAGCTGTTTTGCAATATATATAACACAGAAGGAAAAGGAGCACAAGATTTGAAATGCAACAAACGTCCAATGTTTTGATTGATGATATATGAAAATGTCATACAAAAAGCCCTCACAAATGGAGCTACGATGCCCCGGGCAGGACACCGAGCCAACAGAGTTTTAACATATTGTTTGTTACAAATTTGGAAATCAAAAGAAATCAATTACTGCGTGACAAATGTGATAGGGGTAAAATCCTTTGCTGTCCAGTTGTTTGGTCCGTCGCTGGCAGTCGGGTAGATCCAATTATCAAACTCAGCTTCCTCCACATCCTCCTCGATAGCGTTCACTCTTGAGCTGGAGATAAACACCGGAGCCTTTCCAATTTTCTCTTTGCGGATTGCCTTCTGAGCCTCTGTAGTAAAGCCTAGCCCAAACTTGTCGTTCTTCTGAGTGAAGTCAGGAAGCTGACCCCAGTGCGCACCATTGCCTTTCTGAACCACAGCCCGGGCATCCCTTAGGGAAACCATCTTCAAGGAATCATTCTCTTCAGCCATTGTCTCCGCAGCTGCTGAGATTGGATGTACCTCCTCGAAATGTTGGAAGGGAGTTTCAATAAATTCTCCGTCCATCTCGATGTACTTGAAGGAATTCAAATGGCTCACCATATACTCCTCTTCTCCTTGCACAGTGACAATTTTCCCCCTGACGGGATACTTCAGTTTTTGGTGTAAGGTGGAGGTCACTGCCCCAGCTTTGTGGATCCAAGGTCTACCCAACAGACAGGAGTACGATGGACGTATATCCATCACGTAAAAGGTAGAGTCAAACACTTGAGAGCCCACACGAATAGGGATGTTAACCTCTCCATGAACCATCCTCTTGGAACCGTCAAAGGCTCTGACGATGATATTGCTGGGTTTCAACTCCAAGCCTTCATAATCCAGACGATCCAAAGCCTTTTTCGGAAGAACATTCAAAGAAGAACCAGTGTCCACCAATACATGTGCCAGAGTAGTGCCCCTGCATTCAATAGAGACATGCAGGGCATCATTGTGGTTTCTCCCTTTTGCGGTTAGGTCAGCATCTGAAAAGCCCAAGCCGTTGTCCGCCGTCAAATTTGCTATGCAGTCAGTGAACTGAACTGCAGACGTCTCCTGCGGCACATGGGCCGTCTTGAGAAATGAGATCAAGGCTTTTGCATGGGCCTCGGAACATAGTAATAAGGAAAGCAGGGAGATCTTGGAGGGTGTATGCCCTAACTGTTCGACAACATTAAAATCACTTTTCTTTATTATTTTCAGAATCTCCTCCATTTCTTGTCGGGAGGCCTCAACATTCACGGGTATTGGTGCCTCCATCCGGGCAGGCTCTTCTTCAATCCCTTTGCCCCGAGCATTTGATGACTCGGCAGCAGGGGACACAATTTGATCAGCAACAGGACTTGGTAAACTTGCAGGTTTTATGAGGAGGGGTTTTCGAATAGCGGGAGGCGCAATGTCAGGCGAGAAGAGCCTGCCACTGCGGGTGACTTTAGCCGGACCGGTGATATCGCAAATACTGGCACTAGCATCAAATTCTTGCTTGATTCCATTTACATATACGTCTGCCCCATAATGCCAAGGGACAGCTTTATCAGACACGTAAGAGAGGGGCCCTGGAACAGTAATGATCACAGGCGCAACTGTCAAGATTTGAATAGGCTTCTTTGGGGGAGCCTTGGTTGGATTTTTGAAGATGGTAATCACGGAAACTTCTTTCATTGGAACCAATTGAACAGCAGTCTTTTTGAATAAAATCTCCTTGCTATCCATTAGGCCTTGGATGCCTAACCTTAGCAAGGGACAATCGGATAGGGAAATAGCACAGAATGGGCAACCTTCGCCGCAACCCGGAAATAAACCGGCCCGCAGTAGGTTCCTCTTAACAGTCTTCAAAGGGGTAACAACTTCATCTATCGAAACAGCATACACTTCTTCCTCAATGGCACTTACCCTATGCTAGGGCATAGGAGCCGTTACAACATTCGGTCTTTCCGGCGCTTCAAACTGAATTTCTTTTGCGTCAATCAGATCTTGCACTTTGTTTCTCAAGGCCCAACAATCATCAGTAGTGTGCCCGGGACTATCAGAATGATAAGCACACCGGGCATTCGGGTTGTATTTAGGGGACGCAGTGTTGACGACCTTAGGAGCTTCTTTGAGGGTCACCAGGTTGGTGGATAACAGTTGGGGTAAAATTTGAGATAATGTCATACTCAATCGGGTATACTGCCTCTTGGGCCTTTCACTTCTTTGCTGATTGTACTGCTGAGGAGCAGCAACAGGTTTAGAGATGACCAAAGCATTAACGGCTTGGCGACCTTCGGGTTTGACTTGTCTTCTAGGGCCATAGACGGCGCTTGCTTCTTTCTTAAACGGCCTCTTCTCAGCACTTGTAGAGGCAGCTTTCTGTATCTTGCCTGACCTGATACCAGCCTCAATTCTTTCTCCTGTTAATATCAGATCTGTGAACCCAGCGGAGGAGTTACCAACCAAATGATTGAAAAACGGACCAGACAACGTTCCCAGAAACATATCAACCAGCTCTCGATCAGTTAATGGAGGCTGCACCCTGCCAGCCAAATCTCTCCATTTTTGAGCGTACTCTTTGAATCCTTCACCCGTCCCTAGAGACATACCCTGAAGTTGGGTACGCGTAGGAGCGAGATCAGAATTATATTGGTATTGTCTGTAGAAAGCAGTCGCCAAATCCTCCCAGTGCCGTATGCTAGCTCCGTCTAATTGGTAGAACCATTCAAGCTGAGACCCCGAGAGGCTGTCCTGGAAGAAGTGAATCCAGAGGTTCTTATCTGCCGTGTAAGGTTGGATTTTCCTTACATACGACCTCAGATGCAGCTTTGGGCAGGAGACCCCATCATACTTGGCGAAGGCAGGCGCCTTAAACTTGTGTGGAATTACTACTCCAGAAGATAATCCCAAATCCCCGAAATCCAGTCCCGGCACGTTCTGAATTTCCATAGCGCTCAAACGGTCCTCCAGTTGTTTGTATCTGTCAGCAGCAGGTGGGTATTGTTCCTCGTTATAGTCCGTCTCGTTGTCGGAGACTGTGGGACTAGGTGCTTCTCCCCCTTGGGGACTGTTTTTCTCAGCAGAAGAAGTGGTCGGATCAGCTTCATTGTGGAGTGTGTTCCCAAATCTGCGTCCGGTGTTGAACATTGCCGTCCTCTTTTTCTTCTTCTTCTTCAGGAGTAGAGTCTTCAACTCTTGCTGACCCTGGGCTAGGCTTAGGACCATCTCTTGAAACTGTGCACTTTGGGCCTGAAGGGCCTTGATCGCTTGCTCACTGGATGACTCCGAATTCATGATGACTGTGCACACAAACAGCGAAGAAAATTAAGCAACCTGTGAATTAGGGTACCTGCCATGCATATGGTGCAATGGAATGCGTATGTATGCAATGCATTCAAGGATTTAGAACATTCAAACTTTGTTGTAGACAAAAAGGAACGCACATCATATTAATAAGGAGAAATTCGTTAGTACATAAATGCCTCATGGGCCAAATATTACAAAATAAACTCCTTAAGGTAAAAAGACATTGCGCATCCTTTTTGGCGCGATGTAAGTGTTGAGATTCCTTTCCTCGTGCAGCAGGCGGGTGAGTTCTAGGACCTTCTTTTCTCTAGCATGTAGACTGGTCTCAAGAAAATTCCGCTCTTCCTTAAGTTGGATCCAGCTCTTCTGCATCTCTTCCCAGGAGGTGGGCATGTCGGGATGTTGGATGGTGTAGGATGCTTCTCCTTCCAAGACTGGCTCTTTGATTACAGGTAGCATGTGAGGGTAAGGCATTACTAACTTCTGAGAGCGGGCTCGTACCCACTTGAGGTAAGGCTCCAACGGGATGGAGTTCCGGTGCCCCAGTGTTTTACTGTCTATCCTACTTGGCATCCTCCAAGCTCTGATAAATCTCTGACGAAGCCCTTGAGTATCGTTGTCGAAGTCGAAGACTATGTCAGGAATTAACATGTCATGAAGGTCGTCCTTCCGAGCATAACCAAACTGTCTCCAAGCCAGGCATGGGTTGTAGGTTATACCTCCTTTGATTCCAAATAAAGGAACATTAGGGTATTCCCCACAACGATCAATGATAGTGACGTCTTCCCGGGACCTAGGACACCAATGTATATCTGCATGCATGAGAGTCATTAACCGTTGTGACCATCTCAAACCCTGCTCGTTCTTCAAAACTGTTTGTGGAAGATGCGAAATAAACCACCTTCCCAAGAGAGGAGTGCAACACAAAAGGACACCCCTTCTTCTCATGGTTCGAGTGTAACATGAGTGAAGGATGTCCCCCAACAGTGTAGGTATAGGATTCCTGGTCATAAAGATCTGGACAGCACTGATATCGATAAGCTGATCTGGGTTAGGGAACAATACCAAACCATAGACAAGGAGGGCTACAACTTCTTCAAAAGCTCGTAGGTCAAGAGAGTTCCAACATTCTTGGGCCTTATCAAACAGAAACCTAGCTAAGAACCCTTTGATACCACTTCTCGCTTCCCAATGTCCTTTGAGGTCGGATGTCTGTAGGTGCAAGGCTTTAGCAATCTCTTCAAGTCTGGGTTCCTTTTCCGTACCGTTGTAGGGTAGTTGATCGAGGATAGGGACCTTCAGAAGTCGGGAGAATTCTTCTAATGTAGGCACCAACTGATAATCCGGGAAGGTGAAACAGTGATGCAGAGGGTCAAAGAATTGGAACAGGACCTTTATCAAGTCCTCCTCAATGTTGGTGTTAACCAAGTTGATGAGTTTTCCATGTCTCTCACTGAATGAAGAACTCTCGGGAATTCTGGACAGAAGCTCCTTAAGCTGAGGAGGGATCTTTACAAGGCTAATCGGAATTGTCTTTCTGCGAACAGTTTCCATGTCCTATAAAACAAGAACAAAGATGAAGATTCGAAACCCTTGAAACGGTTAGTCAATGCTCATGATGTTTGTATGATGTAATGATGTGATGATTAAATGCACTATAAATATTCACAAAGGCAAACATGGTAAGGCATACAAGTCACATAAACCCTTAGAGTTTAGGCCTGCATGGGGTCTGGGTATTACCCTCTTGAAGTTTTGTGGGCTCAACCTGTCCTATCAAAAGTAACTGGGTTCTAAAGGTCCCAATATCACTGGATTGCTTTCATTGTTCATCGTTTCGATTTAGCCACTGAACTGGCGACCGAAATATTCCAGGAAAGCAACCCTCAATTGAGTGTAGTATCGAGTATCAACCAACCTCGGACTGCACCAAAGTCAGTTATCTCACTACCCTAAGAAGGCCAAGATGGTTCAATTAAGGTTCCTAAGGTCAGTTGATGCTTCATGACACCACGCGGCGGCCCCGTACTCTCCTTGACTGAACTCAAGGGTTACCGGTACACACCAAAGTGCCACATCAACGTAGCAGACTGCTTCAACCATGTCGGTATACCCCGCACAGTTCCCTCACAGCCTTATTGCCACCTAAAAGGGTTTCCCCAGATCCGGTTTAGGATCCATAAAACTCCGATACAAAGCCCACAATATGTAAAAGCAAACAAAGCAAGCAATTGAAAACAAAGGTGATCTAAACCCTAAGGTTACTCCACTTTAAAAGATAGATCCCCAGCAGAGTCGCCAGTTCTGTGATACGGTGGGAGAACTGACTAGTGTTTTGCGTTCGTATTCGCACTTGTGCGGTTAGCAAGAGTCGCCACCGACTTTTTACTTTATCCTAAAGGAAAGGTTAAAAAGCACAGCAAAAACCTTTTGAGATGTTTTCTTGGGTTCGGGGAGTAGATTATAGAAAGGGAAGGTATTAGCACCCTTTCTATCCATGGTTATCCATGGGCTCTTAGTTACTTGCTTAGATCACTTGCCTTTTGTTTTCAATTGTTTTAAATGGTGCTTGAGTGTGTGGGTTTTGAAATGTTTTGACAAGAGGCCAATGTGGTGGCAACCTTTGTAATGATCCATGTTGGGATGTATACAAAGGTGTAAGTCTTTTGAAAAGTTTTCAATGTTTTTGAAAGTTGTTTTGAAAGTGCAGTGAAGTGTGGTTTGAAAAATAGGCAAGTGTTTTGTTTTGCAAGTTGGTTCAAGTAACTAAGAGGTTATCTACTCCTAAATTTCTCAAAAGATTATTGCTATACTTTAACCCTTTTAACAAGTTTGCACCACCATTGTATTTGGTGGGCAACCTTGTGTTAGGATGTGAAAAGGGACAGGCGCGGGTCATCGTTTAGACCATAATTGTAACGACGTTAAATGTCTTTGGGCAATTTCTCTAAGGGACTTGATCATTTGTTTTGTTTGTTTTGAAAAGTTTTATCGAGGGACTATGATCTTTCAAACTGTTTGCTTTGCCCAAAGATGTTCAACATACAATATGGCCCATTTATTTGAAGGCAACAAGTGGAATACCCTAGGGGGTGCAAGTGTGATTTGTGTGTCCATTTTCATGCTTGTTTATCTTGTATTAGGTCAGACTATTTTTTATCGTTTTTTCGCATACAAACCCTAATTCTAGCATGTTATTATTTAGAAAGCAATAAAGTGCGAAATTAAAAATACTAAGCTATTACACAACCAAATATGGGAAGGGGGGTACAAACGTTCAAATGGGGATATAGACAAGAATTTAAATCTAGATTATTACAACAATTGGATATTTGCATAGTAAATAAATTGCATAATTTAAATGTAAATAAAATAAATATGTAAAATGTAAAAGAGGAAAGTTTATTTTTTGTGTATGAGAAAATATTTATGTACAAGGAAAAAGAAATAAATATGCATTTATTTTTTTAGTATTTTGAAACTTAGGGTAAGAAACCCTAATTTTTATATAAAAAGTATTATTATCTAATTTAATTCTACTATTTATACAAAAATAAAATAAAATGAAGTATTTTGTGAAAAAAAGTATTTTTGTATCAAATATTAATAAAAATGAAGAAAATCAAGTATTTTATATTTTTATCTTAAATATATTAATAAACATGTATATATATATATATATATTAAACCCTAAATGAGTATTATACAAAATAAATATTTATTTAATATTTTAATAAAATAAATAAAAGTATTTTTTGTGTGAAATATTTTCAGAAAGTAAAAATAAAAATAAAAATGTATCCACATTATTTTCTATTTATTTTAATAATAGTGTATATATATATTTGTATATAAATAAAAGGAATAAACAAACAAATATGCCATAAATACAAAAAATGATGGAAAAAATATTTTAAAAATTTTAATGGCATGAGAAAAAATAAACAAAGTCAACCCAAAAAGAAAAAGTCAAAAATGTTGAAAAATAAACAAATGGGCTCAGGGGGTGTAAACCAAAAAAATGGGGTGTGAAAAGGAAACAAATCCAGGCCCAGCCCAGATCACTTCTTCTTCAACCTCTGTACATCTTTCTTCTCACAGAACACGCGTTTTCTAACTCTGGATTCCTGGACTTTCAAGCAAAACTCATAACATGAAAAGTGTAGAGCATTAAGAGACGGTTTCAACCATATAAAGAACATGACCTATCTCTCCAAGATGAGAGAGAATTTCTCTCCCCCTCTTTTCTGACCTAGTTTTTCTACCATTTTCAGAGCTAAAATTCTCTTCACTCAGACAAAAGAAATGAAAAGTAAAGCTATGTACATGTTCAGGGCTATGAGTAGGACTTTGTTTCTTCACAAACTTAAGACTAAATATGCCTAATAAGAGAGATACGAATTCAAACTTTTACCTGTGCAGTTGAACTTCTATGTGGAGAATGAGAGACTTTCAGTGCAATGTAATGATTGGAAAAGCTTCCTTGAAGTCCAGGGATGCTTTTTCAATGCTCACTTTGTCTTGAAACTTCTTGTATCAAGCTATAGAACTTCACCTGCAAATCAAAGATGTGAAAATGGTGGAAGTGGTTAGAGCAACTACAGATCGTGCCTTTGCTTCTGGATAGCTTGCATATGTTGTAAGGAAGGTAGAGGAACAGGTTTGGACAGAAATGCTTGAAGGGATTGAGAGATTGCACTCAAACTGCAGGGGCACCCCTGTTTGTGCAGTTTGAGGATGATTCTGAGATGGAGGGTGTTTGAAAGGGAAATGGCTCGTGCAAAAGCTTCAATGTGGTCTATGGAATGTGTTTGATATATTTTGTGCTGTGTTTTTTGACTGATATGAGAGATAGCATAAGTTATGGATGTTACTTCTATGTGAAGCAAGCAAATGTCAACTTGGTTTCTAGGCCAGTACAATGCCTCAATCTATGCTGCACCTTTGAGTCTTGATCAGTGGGATATGCCTATGCTTTTTTGCTTCAAAGATCTGCATTGTACTTCATAGATTTGCAAAGTTGCCATAAAGTATCACTTTACAAGAATGGATAACATGCTTTTTCTAGTTTAGGCTTGATTTTGTGTGTATTATCCAAATGAGCAAAATAATGTTAGAACACAAAGGATATGCATTGAATTATTGAGTGAGAATGGGATTAGAGGCCTGCAATGTAGCTTAAGCATGCTGAATTCAAATTTGCCAAGTTTATGAACATGCTTTGATGAAGAACAAAAGTGAATTTTTGCCAACTTGTGAAATTCGAATCTCTCAAGTTATGAGGTTGTTTGATGAGTTCTTGGACATTTTGGAAAGCTTGTAATGTGTACTACAATCCATCTTTGAAATGCAATTTGAAATTTCAAGTGGAAGGGTATGAAAAGTGGCCTTGAAGTAGGGTAGAAAACCTTGTCAAAATAGGTCAAATTTCACTAAGTTAAAAGATGGTTTAGTGCCCTTATTCAAAAAATCATAACTTGAGATACAAGCTTCAAATGAGAAAACTTTGTGAATCAAAGTTGTAGATTTTGCAACAAGCTACAACTTTCATGTTTTGACTTTTGTTTGAATCCAAATGGATCATGGTGAAAAGATGGGGCAAAGTTGGGAAAAAATTAGGGTTTTCCATAACTTAGAAAAATTCTAAGTTATGAAAAATTCCATTTTCAAACCCTAATTTGCATTTTGTGATTTCTTGGTGAACAAGTTTCATGATTTGTAATGTTTTGATGAAAAATGAATCTTGACTCTTGATTTTGACCAAAAAGTCAAAGTTTGACTTTTCAGTATACAGTCAAAATTGATCAATTGACTGAGAAATTCAACTGTCAATCTTGTGTACTTGGGATCTTTTGAGCTTGATGAACATGTCAAGATAATTCCATGGGGTCCTTGAGTCCATATGTGAGCTTGGTTTGCCATTGGCTAGGTCAAACAGTCAAAAATTGCCTTTGTGCAGTCAAAACCCTAAAAATGACCATTTTGCCCTTTTGGTGATCTGATCAAATTTCTTATGGAATTGTGATCCAAACTTGATCAAATGGTTCATATGGGTTTATAATGTTGATGTGGATCAAATTTCATGAGGTTTGACTGTCAATTGGCCACAGTTGACTTTTCCCCCAATACAGCTGATTTCTAGGTCAACTGTCCAATTGACTGGGTAAAACTTGGAATCAAGACTTGAAACTTGGTATAGGTAAACTTGGGAGTCCAACATGAAGCATGAAAGTCATCTTAGGCATTTTAGGTCAAAGCATCTTTAGGCAAACACAAACCCTAATTTGAGTCCACAGTGCAAGGAGAAGTTTTGAGCAGAGGAAACCCTAACTGAATCTTGATCTTCAAAGGTCTTGTGATGAGAAAAATGTTGAGGAAATGGGAGGGCAAATTTTGGGGTACAACACCCAGCAATATAGTGGTGCGAGCTTTTGATGGTTCTTAGAGGATGGTCCACGGGGAGGTGGACATCCCAATCAAGGTGGGAACTCAGGTCTTCAATTCAACATTCTATGTGATGGACATCCATCCTTCTTATTCCTGTCTGTTGGGACGCCCCTGGATCCACAATGTCGGTGCTGTCACCTCCACTTTGCATCAAATGCTAAAGTACTCCGTCTAAGGAAAGATCATAATTGTCCATGGGGAGGAGGAGTATATGATTAGTCATCTGAATTCCTTCCGTTATGTGGAGTTAGATGGCGAGTTCATAGAGACCCCTTTCCAACATTTTAAAGAAGTCTCTCCTGAAATAGCGGCAACCAAGGAGGTTTCCTCGATTCCTCAGATCACAAGACCTCCACCTCGGATGTCATCTCTCAAGGATGCAAGGGCAGTAGTGAAAGAAGGGGGATGTACAATCTGGGGTCAGCTTCCAGACATTCCTTACAAATCAGACAAGTTCGGCTTGGGGTTTACTTCGACTGGTCAGAAGGCTGTGCGCCGCGCCCGTGCCAGAGGGCCACTTGTGAAGATCAACCACCAAGGGGTTAATGAACTAGAAGATAATGAAGAGGAGGGCAGCCTGGTGATAACGAGAAAACATATCATATAATTACTATGCTTTTTACCGATTTTATATTTCATTAAGTCGTCTAACCCCCGATTATTCCGAGATTATTTGTCTTTTTACAGGTATAACATTTGCCAACTCAAACCAATGGAAAAGGATAACATGAAGAAGGCTAGACAATAAACAAAGAGAAAAAGAACTAAAAATACAAAGTTTGGATTTTTGGAGCAGTGACGGTCGCCACACCCTTGTGACGGACGTAACGCCCCCCAACTTAGAATAACGCTCGTCACACATCACTGACGACCGTAATGCGCTACTTAAGCGCGTTACGACCGTCACCCACCTGTGACGACCGTCACGCACGTGAAGATGGACGTTGTAAATGGGTGGAGACGTGGGCAACACAAGGGCAGACTCGTTCTCCTATTTTTCCTCCATCCACTAACCATGCTCCCTATATTTTCTCCATTCAACCTTTCCTCAAGACTGGCAACTGCTATTTTTCCTCTGCTATATATATGTGTGCAAGTGCAAAGTACCGGGGGTCGGAGGAATTTTCTTAGAACAAATTTATTATTCTTTTGCAATTATTTCTATTTCCTTGTTTTAGAGTTTTTCTACGTTGCTGTAATTTTCATTCCAAGCTTTAGTTTTTAGTTTTAGGTGTTAATTCTTCATTCAAGAATTAACACGATTTATTTACTGCAATCAAGCTCAAGGATTATTATAACACTTCAAGATTACCATAGCAACTTTGATTCCAGGTTTCTATTGCAATTAATATTTATTCAATTTTTTTTATATTATGCCAATTGTTGTTATGAATTATATTTTGAATTGCATTGCTGTTAAATTTATTATGTCCGGCTAAATTATTCGCATCGGTATGTGACTCTTAAGAACTGAGAGAATTCAATGATACCTTGGCCAAAAATATTTATAAAACAATTTATGGTTTCCAATTTCCAAGATTAATTTAACTACCCTTGTCACGAGAGTGAGAGGTTAATTAACACGATTTTGCCACGAGAGTGGGAAATTAATTAAGGCAAGAACCTGCATGCGAGAGCTGGGGTTCAACCCAGATAGTGGTAACGAAACATTAATTTTTAAATACACGAGAGTGTTTTAATAAATTAATTAGACTCAAATTGTTTTCAAAAAGTGTTATTAAATTTAAAGTGCATCCACTAGGTTTAGTAGCATAACTTATTTCATGAATACGAGAGTGAATGTCTCAGGTTTTTAAACAATTAGTTTTTACCGAAATACTTTATAGGCCAAGCGATTCATTGAATTCCCGAAGTCCGATTATCACATACCGGTATAACTATTAATATTATTTTTAATTAAACTGTTTCCCCCAAAAATCGAATATTCATCGCTTAGTTAAACAAACTGTAGCATTAGATCATATGCGATTGATCCTCAGTCTCTGTGGGTTCGATAATCTTTTAAAACTAGAACGACTGAACTGTATACTTGCAGTTAGTATCCCGACAGACTCATAAAGTCCCGATCAAGTTTTTGGCACCATTGCCGGGGACTGGTAGTCAATTAATTACGATTCTTCTGTTGCGCGTTTAGACTAGGCAACATATACCCTTTTTCGATTTGTATGCCAAGGACTCGCTCACAAGGAAAACCACTTGACAAATCGACAGATGAACCTGAACACATTCTTTTCGTAAGACGTGCAGTCAGGGATTACTGTTTAAATCAAGCTATTCCTTTACCCAAACCCGAAATCAAGATTGATTCTGAAACAGATTCTAATTCTTCCACTGAGACCGAAACCAATCCAGAATTAGACATGGCCGAAGAACAAAGGACCCGTCCACTGAAGGAGTACGCAACTCCATCACAACAAGAACCCCACAACAGCATTGCTGCTCCAGCAATAAACCGAAACGATTTCGAGTTGAAACCGTCATTGATATCAGCTATCCAACAACGCCAATTCTCTGGAGATCCTTCTGAGGATACGAATGAACATCTTACAAAATTCGTTCAATTTGCCGACACAGTTATAGCAAATGGTGTTAGTAAAGATGCGATAAGATTACGTCTTTTCCCTTTCTCACTAAGAGATAGAGCTTGGGCTTGGTTGCAATCCTTGCCATCAAATTCCGTCACTACGTGGGAAGGACTGAAGATTGTATTCTTAGCACGATACTTTCCCCCAAGCAAGACCGCTGCACTAAGAGCCCAAATCAACGGATTTAGGCAGAAGGATACTGAATCGCTATTCGATGCATGGAAGCGCTACAAAGATATGATGCGAATGTGCCCACATCACGGATTAGAAAAATGGCTGATAATCCACACGTTTTATAATGGACTCTTGTACAACACAAGACTCTCTATAGATGCCGCCGCAGGTGGTACACTGATGGACAAGCCTTATGACGAAGCTAACCAACTCATTGAAAACATGGCTCAAAACCACTATCAGTGGGGAGGAGAAAGAACATCTGTGGAGAAAACTCAAACCAAAGGTGGGATGTACGAAATTAGTAGCCTAGATAAAGTTAATGCTAAGGTAGATGCTCTTACCCAAAAGATAGAAAGCTTGACCTTACCTCCTGCAGCTACCGTGGCTGCAGTTACCCCAAGCTGCGAAGTTTGTGGAGTTCCTGGTCATGTTGGAACCGAATGTCAAATCTTAGCAGGAATATCAACTGATCAGGTAAATTACGCTCAAGGTAATCCTTATGCCAATACCTATAATCCTGGTTGGAAGAACCATCCTAACTTCTTGTACAAGAGCAATAACGCTTTATATGCACCTGGCCAAGCACCTGTTGTACCTCCAGGGTATCAAAAACCCGCTGTTAATGTTCCTAACATTCCTAAGAAATCTAACCTTGAAATCCTAATGGAAAATTTTATCGCTAATCAAGCCCAACAAAACAAAGAATTTCTCAATCAAAACGTTCACACCGGTGAACAGTTGAAGCTATTAGCAAATAAGGTAGATGCCCAACAACTCACAATAAAATGTTAGAAACCCAAATCTCCCAAGTAGCACAACACCAAGCTAGTTCTGCCGCACCTGCTGGTACATTACTTGGACAGCCACAGCCCAATCCTAAAGGACATGCAAATGCTATCACATTACGAAGTGGGATAGCCCTTGATGGACCGATAGATCCTAGACTCCAAAACCCGACCATGTATCAAAAACCTGAAAAAGAAATAGAGAAGTCGAAAGATCAATCTGAAAATGTAGAGGAAGACACAAATGAGAATAGAGAGGCTTCAGAAAAACCTTATGTGCCTCCACCACCATATAAACCACCAATTCCATACCCCCAAAGACTTGCAAAATCCAAGAACGAGGGACAATTCAAGAAATTTGTAGAACTTCTGAAACAATTAAACGTTACTATCCAGTTTACAGAAGCTATAACCCAAATGCCGTCATATGCTAAATTCCTAAAAGAAATATTGTCTAATAAGAAAAAAATCATTGAAAACGAAACCGTTATGCTAACTGCCGAATGTAGCGCCATAATTCAAAATAACATGCCTCCAAAGCTAAAAGATCCTGGTAGTTTCTCCATACCATGTGTAATTGGAAAATCTGTCATAGACAAAGCTCTATGCGATTTAGGAGCCAGTGTCAGTCTAATGCCCTTATCTATTTGCGAGAAGCTCAAATTAGGCGACATGAGACCTACCAAGATGTCCCTACAACTAGCCGACAGATCAGTCAAATTTCCTGTTGGTATGCTAGAAAACATTCTTGTCCGAATAGGACAATTTTACATACCGACTGACTTTATAATAATGGACATCAAGGAAGATTCAAACATTCCCATCATACTAGGAAGACCATTTTTCGCTACTGCAGGAGCCATCATAGACGTTAAGAAAGGAAAACTTACCTTCGAGGTAGGAGAAGAAAAAGTAGAATTCATTCTTTCCCAATTCTTTAAAGCCCCTGCTATAGATGACTCATGTTGTCTCCTAGATATTATTGATGAATGTGTCAAAGAACTTGAATGCCAAGAGGACACCTATTCTGCGATGCTGAAAATTCAGACACCAACTATCCTTAAGAATGAGGACTGGAAACAAGAACACTTAGATGCCGACCTAAGCGAATGTTTAGCCTTAACACCCGATCCTGCCCCCAACTAATAAGAAACCTGGTATAGAACTTAAAACATTACCTGAAGATCTTAGGTATGAATTATTAGATAAAGAACTCGAACGACCAGTTATAGTCAATGCCAAATTAGGAGAGATCGAAACCGAAAAATTTCTTAGTGTGTTAAGGAAATATCCAGCCACATTAGGCTATAATATATCAGATCTAAAAGGAATAATCCCTTCTCTCTGTATGCACCGCATTATGTTGGAGGAGGACTGCAAGACTTCTAGAGAACATCAAAGACGAATAAATCCTATCCTAAGTGAAGTCGTTAAGAAGGAAGTGCAGAAACTACTAGAGGCAGGCATCATATACCCAATATCAGATAGCAACTGGGTCAGTCCAGTTCACGTGGTGCCTAAGAAAGGAGGTGTTACGGTTATAACAAACACAAAAGGCGAATCGGTAGCACAACGTACCCCAACAGGATGGAGAATGTGTATAGATTATAGAAAACTAAACAAAGCTACGCGCAAGCACCATTTCCCATTACCATTCATTGACCAAATGCTCGAGCGTTTAGCCAAATATTCCCATTTCTTCTATCTTGACGGGTACTCAGGATTCTTTCAAATTCCCATTCATCCTGATGATCAAGAGAAAACCACGTTCACATGTCCCTATGGTACCTTTGCATACCGAAGAATGCCATTTGGACTATGTAACGCACCTGCAACTTTCCAACGATGCATGATGGCGATTTTCACAGATTTTTTAGACGGAATTATGGAAGTATTCATGGAAGATTTCTCTGTCTGTGGAGAGAGTTTTGACGGATGTTTATCACATCTTGAATTAGTACTGAAACACTGTGTCAATGTCAACCTAGTGCTCAACTGGGAAAAATGTCACTTCATGGTGAGACAAGGAATTGTGTTGGGTCACATTGTATCAAACAGAGGGATTGAAGTCGACAAAGCAAAGATCGAAATTATCAAAAACCTTCAACCACCCAAAACATTTAGAGAAATAAGAAGCTTTCTAGGACACGCGGGTTTTTACCGATGTTTTATAAAAGATTTCTCTAAAATCACCAAGCCACTAACTGAATTATTAATGAAAGAGGTTGAGTTTATTTTCGACGATAAATGCTTGAACGCATTTGAGACACTTAAAGAAGCCTTAATCTCAACACCTATTATGCAACCTCCTGATTGGAACCTACCATTTGAAATAATATGCGATGCGAGCGATTATGCTGTAGGCGCAGTCCTAGGACAACGCAAAGAAAAAAAGCTTCACGCTATCTACTACGCAAGCAGAACACTCGATTCTGCACAAATGAATTACGCCACTACGGAGAAGGAACTCTTAGCTGTGGTATTCGCATTGGATAAATTTCGTTCCTACTTAGTAGGCGCCAAAATCATTATTTACACCAAACCACGACTACTCAGATGGATCTTACTCCTACAAGAGTTTGACTTAGAAATAAAAGACAAGAGAGGAACTGAAAACGTGGTAGCTGACCATTTATCGAGATTAGATGGAATCCAAACCGAGAGTGTTCCCATAAACGAAGACTTCCCTTATGAACGCCTTGTTGCTAAGCTAGAGATAAACCCTACCGACAATTTAGATCAACACAATGAACCTTTAACAACTGCGGTAGTAAAAGCCATTTGTACTAACACCATATTACCATGGTACGCTGAGTTCGTCAACTATTTAGCTGCCGGTGTTTTACCACCTGATTTAACGTACCAACAGCGGAAGAAATTTTTCCATGATCTTAAACACTACTTTTGGGATGAACCATTACTCTTTAAAAGAGGCGCCAATGGTATCTACTGTCGCTGCGTCCCTAACAATGAAATAGACAATGTCATTTCCCATTGCCATTCCGCCCCTTATGGTGGACACGCTAGTACGTCGAAAACCTGTGCAAAAATACTTCAAGCTGGCTTCTTTTGGCCTACCTTATGGAAAGACGTCCACGTAGCAATTATGAACTGCGATAGATGTCAACGCACATGAAATATATCTAGACGCGACGAAATGCCACAAAAAGGAATCCTCGAAGTAGAAGTTTTCGATGTATGGGGAATTGATTTCATGGGACCTTTCCCCGCATCTTTTGGAAATAAGTATATTTTGGTAGCCGTCGACTACGTATCAAAATGGATTGAAGCCATCACCGCACCCACAAACGATACACGTGTGGTACTAAAACTATTCAAGCATATTATCTTCCCACGATTCGGTATACCAAGACTAGTAATCAGTGATGGTGGGTCCCATTTTATCTCTAGAATCTTCGAAAAGTTACTTTCAAAATATGGCGTTAAAAATCGCATAGCCACACCATACCATCCTCAAACGAGCGGACAAGTGGAAGCGTCAAATAGGGAGATAAAACAAATCCTTGAGAAAACCGTAACCTCATCCAGAAAAGACTGGTCCTCCAAGCTAAATGATGCTCTTTGGGCATATCGGACAGCTTTTAAAACCCCTATCGGAACAACGCCGTTCAAGTTAGTTTATGGAAAATCTTGTCATTTGCCAGTAGAATTAGAACATAAAGCTTATTGGGCCATAAAAACCCTTAACTTAAATTACAAGACTGCTGGCGAGAAACGAGTGTTAGATATCCATGAATTAGAAGAATTGCATTTAGACGCTTATGAAAATGCTAGAATCTATAAAGAAAGAACAAAAAAATGGCACGATAAGCGTATCTCGCAGAAAGAATTTAAGGAAGGAGACATCGTACTCCTATTCAACTCTAGACTGAAACTTTTCCCGGGAAAATTACGTTCCAGATGGTCCGGACCATTCGAAATTAACAAAGTTTTCCCAAGTGGTGCAATAGAAATTAAAGGCAGTTCTATCGAACCATTCATAGTCAATGGCCAGCGCTTAAAGCACTACTTTAACGTCGGAAATATCAACTATTCGGCTTATCTTCAGTTAAGTGAGCCGTCTACCCTGATACCTAACTGAATAGGTATTAACTGTCGAGCCGTCGACATAAAATAAAGGCGCTTCGTGGGAGGCAACCCATGTTTTACTTTAATTATTTTTACTGCTTTAACATGTTTTTATTTTTCTTTTCTTTTTCTTAATCTTTAAAACATTTTCATGATTGCATCTCTTACTCCTTTCTATTTTTTCTTCTGTTTTTATTTTCCCTTTAAACTTTCTTTTTCTTTTTGATTTAACTTTGGCAATTTCTTAACCCGAAAATACTAACTTAGTTTCTCCTTTTTTTCAAACATTTATTAAATATTTTCAGGGGGGTAATTCTTTTGCTTTCATATTTAGCGCTATGGCCCGTGTAAACTTCATGAATGTCAATTTGAGAAGCAGACACCAAAGAAGACGATTTGAGGACCTGGCTGAGTGGGAAATATGCCCTACTATCTACGCAGATGACCATGCTATAACCGCTCTTGGCATTCGTGAGAGTGTCATGTACTTGCTGCATCAGATTGGCTGGGACACTGCTCCTATCCGAAGACGGTACTGTACTTACAAGAAGCTGACCCTTGAGTTCCTGAGCACCCTGAGCTTCATTCCAAATCATGGGATAGGATTCAACTGTGGGTTGATCACTTTTAGGATGTTTGACATGGACTACACTTATAACCTCCGGGAGTTTAGACACCTGCTTGGGTTCCCTTTTGGACCTGATGTTATCACTATGACCCAGGAGGACCTCTTGCCTGACTCTGATCTTGATTTTTTCTGGGGAAGCATCGCTGGTAATAACCATCTCGAGCCGTCTGATCTTTATTCTGAATGCATCCATAACCCGGCTATCAGGTATTTTCACAAGATCATCGCCCACACCATCTTTGGCAAATAGCAGAATGTCACATCTGTATCCTGCGATGAGCTATTCATTATGTATTGTGCATCCCAGAGCCGTCCGGTAAACGGTGTCGCTTATATGCTCACTAATATGGAGCGTATCATCCATACTCCAAATGCACCAATCCTGTTGGGTGGTTTAGTTACCATGCTATCAAATGCAATTGGACTCCGCAGGCCTATGCTAGGATCAGCCCCGCTTTATGGAATAAAGCCGATGGACATTGCATTCTGCTTCAACACTAGCATTATCGGGAACCTTGGACCAGATCAATTTGAGCTGTTAGTTAATCATTAGATCGTCCACCAGTTTAAGCTTCTGGACCCTATCACCAGTGTGCATAACAGAGATAACTGGATTTTTGACCTTCACCATCCTGCTACACCGCCCTCCTCACCATCTACTGTTGACATTTACGAGGTCCCAAACACTACTAATGCTGATGAAGATCCTGCCACACCACCGGGATACCATGAGTTCCCCGATCCTTGGGAACAGCAGGCTACTTCCGCTGAGACCGCCACCCAGGCTCCAGAGATTACACCACCTTCACCTACTGTTACCCTGCACTCTTTGCATGAAGCAATTACTGACATGCGGGGCGAGCTGACATCTCTTCGGGTGGACTTCATAACCTTCATGGATTTGGTGACCGATCAGCTGGATTACATGCACCAGCATATGTTTCCGCCTCCCCGTGGCTAGAGTTGCCATTGTTATCCTATTCTTTTCTCTCGCATTTGTACATACAATGGGGACACTGTTTAGTTTTAGTGTGGGAGGGATTCTAGTTATTATTTCAGCATTTTATCATTTTTATCCTTAGTTATTTCGAAACAATTTCTTATGAATTTATTCAATTATTTATCAAGTACCAAGTTTTTTTAAAATTTTCATTTCTTTTCATTTCCAGCTTACTGTTTATTTCTTTTTATTTACGGTTTATGTTTACCGCAATATTACTATTTTGTTATGTGCTGGTAACTAATATTACAAAACTTTAATTATTAGATTACTTTAATATATTCAAAACTTTAATTAATTAAAATATTTCAAAATTTTAAATTACGTCAAACTTTATTATTAAGAAGACAATAAAAATATATAAATATATATAAACACCCCCAATGGTCCTGTAACGGTCGTCTCATTAATGACACTGAACGCGTTACGACCGTCACACCCTTGTGACGAGCGTAACACGCCTTTTTGCCTTATGACGACCGTCACACCCTCGTGACGACCGTCACACATACAATGTATCAGAACGGCTATTACAGAACCGTTCCAACCATTCCCTTCATAAACCCATTTCCCCCATTGTTACCACATCACACGAAAACTACCCACTCCACTCCATTTTTCTTCTAACTTCTAAAACTCCCAACACTAAATTACTATCCACACAGTACCCAAATTTTATATTCCAAACCTTTTGCAATCAAATTCTACCTACACCATGGCAAACAACCCACAAGCCCCCGCCCTCACTTTCAGAATCGGCGAACAAGGAGAAAATCAACGGGCAAAGTTTCAGAAATTTCAATGTCGAGGTCTCCAACCCACAAGGTACGTTGACATCGACTGCCTGAGGAGTTTGGGACTACTTGACAGTGTCCACCAATTATTACAAAGTTTGGATTTGTGGAACTTGTGCCGCGAACCAAGACCGATCTATGAAACTCTTACTCTTGAGTTCTTGAGTTCATTTGTTTACATCACTCCGCCAGGTGCCACGAACCAACTGTCAGGCCTGGCCAAATTCCGCATGTTTGGCATTGAGCACGAGTTGCCTCAATCCGACATCGCGCGACTTTTAGGCTTTTGTTCGGACGAAGGTGTTCATCTCCGGGTGCCGGATAATTTTGGTGAGGAAGCTTTCAACTTATGGCACAGCCTGACGAATATCCGTGCCGGATCTTACGACCACCTGAATGCCACCCACATTCATAATCCGGCCATCCGCTATTTCCACCGCATCCTTAGCAACACAATCTTCACCCGTGACAACAACCATAAGCTCAACTCCAAGGAGCTCTTCTTTTTGCATTGCGCATTCACTGGGCAAAAGATCAATGCCGCCCCGTTCTTACTCGCTCACATCCACTCTATTTGTGCTAGAGGCGGAAAACCATTTTATTTCGGAGGGCTGATCACTTCACTTGCCATAGGTCTTAACTACGGTGCTGCTCTCGCAATCTTGCCTTCTATGGCGCCGGCTTTGCTAACTTTGGATCACTGCAAAGTCGCACATCTCATTTACGAGCGGGAAGATGGCAGATTCCACCCTGTAATCAGGAACACTGTCTATCAGAACATCATTTTGCCTTGCAGGGACCGAATCGATCCAAGTAACCGAGCAAACTGGTTGTTCGAGCCTGAAATCCCCGCAGAGCGTGCACCTGCTCATGAAGACCAACCTGCAGCCCCCGTAGATGAAATGCAAGAAGAGTTGGATAGTGCTCCTCCATTCCACGACATTCCAGGATCCTCATCTACACCTCCTCCTATTAATCTTGAAGACATCCTCCACACCCTCCATATGCAGAACCAAATGAACGCGACACTTGAAAGAAGGCAACATGAACAATTTGAGTCTCTGTGCGCTCAAAACACTCAGATCTTGACTGGGCAGCGCAACATGAATGAGAGGTTAGATGAGGCCCTGTCAAAGCTTAACGCCTTAAGGATGGACGTCAGCACCCTTGGTTTCCAATACACAGACACTGAATCCACTCCTACTAGACGCTCTCACAGCAGGAGTAGAGGACGTGGTCACCAGTAGTCTTTCTTTAATTTCTATGTAATTTATTATTTTTCTGTTTCATTTATTTTCCGTTTGTTTTTGTAATTGTACTTCCCCGCCTATATACCGCAACATTGAGGACAATATCGGATTTTATGTGGGAGAGGTACCTTTCAATATTTTATAAACTAGTAAATTCTTACGATATGTCTCGATTCAAATTCTTCGCTTTATTTAGCCATACCGAAAGAAAAAAAATTTATCTTCGCATTAGCCCGACATACCTATTTTAATGAAATCCCAGTTGAGGAAGCCGAAAACGACATACCAAGATCGATACGGTTATGACACCGTAGACTTCCTACTTACGCGATCTGTTTCAATAACCATTATACCGATATCTGGAGTTTCAAGTTCTAGAAGTAACCCCTAGTAGTTTATACTAGCAGTCAGCACCGTCTTGACATAAACCACGTGGAGAATCGATGAATATAAGTGTTTGATGCCTGATTCTAAAAATATCCTTCCTATCTCACTGCTAAAAGAATAAAATTTGTGTACCAAAATATACGGGCACATATAAGAGCTGAGCAAATAATGAAGGAATCCGGTGTTGGTTGGTTCAGAGGTATCTGGTTCTGAACTCGGTAGGGCGTGCTACAGCCCGATCCCCCACAACCTCCAATTTGGATAACATATGTAAGGTTGCCACATTCATGTACCAGACCCTGTGCTAAAAGGATCAAAGTCACTAACCGGTTACTCCACTACGTGCGTGCTAAGACAAAGGGCTTAATGTGATTGCGCCAGAACGAAAATGGGTGAAATAGATACGAGGAACTCCGGGCAGAATTATAACGGAACCATTGGATAGCTCGTTTGAAATGGAAGCCTACGACTAAGCTTATTGCTTGTGTCATTAGCGTATCTTTAGTGTTTTACTCAAGTATTGGCCGAACCGACGAGGATTTCCCGAAATTACTTTAAACATCCAAGGTATGTCATGCTTATGCGCTTGACAAAACTTGTCCGACCTTTCGAATGACTATTTGCTTGAGGACAAGCAAAGGTTTAAGTATGGGGGAATTTGATAACGAGAAAACATATCATATAATTACTACGCTTTTTACCGATTTTATATTTCATTAAGTCGTCTAACCCCTGATTATTCCGAGATTATTTGTCTTTTTACAGGTATAACATTTGCCAACTCAAACCAATGGAAAAGGACAACATGAAGAAGGCTAGACAATAAACAAAGAGAAAAAGAACTAAAAATACAAAGTTTGGATTTTTGGAGCAGTGACGGTCGTCACACCCTTGTGACGGGCGTAACGCCCCCCAACTTAGAATAACGCTCGTCACACATCACTGACAAGCGTAATGCACTACTTAAGCGTGTTACGACCGTCACGCGCGTGAAGATGGACGTTGTAAATGGGTGGAGACGTGGGCAACGCAAGGGCAAACTCGTTCTCCTATTTTTCCTCCACCCACTAACCATGCTCCCTATATTTTCTCCATTTAACCTTTCCTCAAGACTGGCAACTGTTATTTTTCCTCTGCTATATATATGTGTGCAAGTGCAAAGTACCGGGGGTCGAAGGAATTTTCTCAGAACAAATTTATTATTCTGTTGCAATTATTTCTATTTCCTTGTTTTAGAGTTTTTCTACGTTGCTGTAATTTTCATTCCAAGCTTTAGTTTTTAGTTTTAGGTGTTAATTCTTCATTCAAGAATTAACACGATTTATTTACTGCAATCAAGCTCATGGATTATTGTAACACTTCAAGATTACCATAGCAACTTTGATTCCAGGTTTCTATTGCAATTAATATTTATTCAATTTTTTTATATTATGCCAATTGTTGTTATGAATTATATTTTGAATTGCATTGCTATTAAATTTATTATGTCCGGCTAAATTATTCGTACCGGTATGTGACTCTTAAGAACTGAGAGAATTCAGTGATACCTTGGCCAAAAATATTTATAAAACAATTTCTGATTTCCAATTTCCAAGATTAATTTAACTACCCTTTTCACGAGAGTGAGAGGTTAATTAACACGATTTTGCCACGAGAGTGGGAAATTAATTAAGGCAAGAACCTGCATGCGAGAGCTGGGGTTCAACCCAGATAGTGGTAACGAAACATTAATTTTTAAATACACGAGAGTGTTTTAATAAATTAATTAGACTCAAATTGTTTTCAAAAAGTGTTATTAAATTTAAAGTGCATCCACTAGGTTTAGTAGCATAACTTATTTCATGAATACGAGAGTGAATGTCTCAGGTTTTTAAACAATTAGTTTTTACCGAAATACTTTATAGGCCAAGCGATTCATTGAATTCCCGAAGTCCGATTATCACATACCGGTATAACTATTAATATTATTTTTAATTAAACTATTTCCCCCAAAAATCGAATATTCATCGCTTAGTTAAACAAACTGTAGCATTAGATCGTATGTGATTGATCCTCAGTCTCTGTGGGTTCGATAATCTTTTAAAACTAGAACGACTGAACTGTATACTTGCAGTTAGTATCCCGACAGACTCATAAAGTCCCGATCACCTGGAAGATTGGATATTCCCTACTGTTAGCGGAGGACTTTGCAACTGGGAAGCCAAAGACTTCATCCCGATAACTTTCATATCGCAATAATTTATCTTTTACATTTCTGTTGGACTATAATAATTCACAAACAATTCGTACTTTAAAAACCTTGTGTCTTACCCGAGGCACAATGGTCCGTTTGTAAGGGTTTTTATTTCATCTACATATGTCATTCAATGAATCATGGACGCTTTTTCATATATAAAATTTTTATGCTCATTGTATTTATTTTACATTTTATTGTTTTAAGATGGCTATACCCTTACACACACCCACACTCACAAATGCAGGTACCCTTCCATTCCGGATCCCATGGGTAACAATACTGTTTTAGCCTTCAGTGACTCTGAAGATCTAATCTACCAAGCCGAATACGAAGGTGAGGAAGATTGTGAGGTGCCAGGGGAATTGGCCAGATTACTACAGCAAGAGGAAAGAGCATTTCAACCTCATGAGGAGTTGTTAGATACAATCAACTTGGGAATCGAGGAAGATAAAAAGGAAATCAGAATAGGTTCCAATCTAGAGCCAAGTGTCAAGGAGCGCCTAATTCAGCTACTACATGATTATGTTGAAATCTTCGCCTGGTCATACGAAGACATGCCAGGACTCGATACAGACATTGTGGTACACTGTCTCCCCACCAGATAAGACTGTCCACCAGTGAAACAAAAGGTCCGCCGCATGAGACCTGACATGTCAGAGAAGATCAAAGCAGAAGTTATGAAGCAGTTCAATGCTGGATTTCTGGCTGTTACTTCCTATCCTCAATGGGTGGCCAACATTGTTCCCGTGCCTAAAAAGGACGGAAAAGTGAGAATGTGCGTGGATTATAGAGATTTAAACAGGGCCAGCCCTAAAGATGACTTTCCACTTCCACACATCGACATCCTGGTCGACAATACAGCTCAGCACAAAGTATTTTCTTTCATGGACGGATTCTCAGGCTATAACCAGATCAAAATGGCACCTGAGGACATGGAGAAAACTACTTTTGTCACACAGTGGGGCATATTCTGCTACAAAGTGATGCCATTCGGACGGAAGAATGCCGGGGCAACCTATCAACGCGCCATGGTAGCTTTGTTTCATGATATGATACATTATGAGATAGAGGTCTACGTAGATGACATGATAGCCCGATCACAAACTGAAGAAGAACACCTAGATCACTTGCAAAAGCTGTTTGTCATGTTGAAGGAGTACAAGCTAAGATTGAACCCAAACAAGTGTACATTCGGAGTCCGTTCCGGTAAACTCTTAGGTTTCATTGTCAGCAACAAAGGAATCGAGGTTGATCCTGCCAAAGTAAAAGCTATACAAGAAATGTATGCTCCTCGCATTGAGAAGGAAGTCAGAGGTTTTTTGGGACGCCTAAACTACATTGCCAAGTTCATTTCTCACCTAACGTCTACTTGTGAACCAATCTTCAAGCTGTTGAAGAAAGATCAAGTAGTCAGATGGAACGATGACTGTCAGATTGCTTTCGATAAAATCAAGGAGTATTTGCTAGAACCTCCTGTCTTGATGCCGCCCGTCGAGGGAAGACCGCTAATCATGTATCTGACCGTCTTAGAGAATTCAATGGGGTGCGTACTGGGGAAGCATGACGAGTCTGGCCAAAAAGAGCACGCCATTTATTACCTTAGCAAAAAGTTTACCGACTGTGAAACCAGATATTCACTACTCGAGAAAACTTGTTGCGCTTTGGTATGGGTTGCTCGCCGACTAAGGCAGTACATGTTGACTCATACCACTTTGCTGATATCTAAGATGGATCCGATAAAGTACATCTTTGAGAAGCTTGCTCTGTCCGGGAGGATAGCCAGATGGCAGATAATCCTAACGGAATACGACATACAGTACACTACCCAAAAAGCTATAAAGGGTAGTGTGCTAGCTGATCATCTGGCTCATCAAGCTGTAGATGATTACCAGTCTATGAAGTTTGACTTCCCTGATGAATACATCATGACATTGGACAACTGCGAAGAGATCATGCCATATGACGGACCTGAACAAGGATCCCGATGGACCCTGTACTTTGATGGGGCATCCAATGCACTTGGTAACGGTATTGGTGTTGTGCTTATATATCCAGAAGGATGCCATACTCCTTTCACTGCCCAACTTTGCTTCAACTGTACGAACAAATGGCAGAGTACGAAGCATGCATCTTTGGACTCAAGGCCGCCATAGACTTGGGAATCAAATCCTTAGATGTGTTTGGGGACTCAACTTTGGTCATCAGTCGGATCAAAGGAGAGTGGGACACTAAGCATCCAAACCTCATCCCTTATAAAGAACATGTTTTGACATTGTTACCACATTTCGAGCAGATTACCTTCGAACACTTCCCGCGAGAAGAAAATCAGCTAGAAGATGCTCTAGCTACAATGTCATCTATGTTTAAACTTAACTGGGACAATGAGGCTCCCCAGATCTCCATTGAACGGATGGACGAACCAGCACACTGTCACGAGATTAATACCAAAGAAGTAGTGGACCAGCCGTGGTTTCACGAAGTCAAAAGGTATCTCGGGGCTCAAGAATATCCCGAAGGAGCTTCAGTCAATGACAAAAAGTTCTTAAGGAGATTCTCAGCTAAGTTCTTCCTAAGTAATGGCATCCTGTACAAGCGCAATCATGACTCTATTCTGCTCCGTTGTATGGACAAGATTGAAGCTGAAAAGATCATGGCTGAATTGCATGAAGGTACCTTTGGCACTCACTCTAGTTGGCATACGATGGCAAAGAAGATCCTACGGGAAGGCTATTACTGGTCTACCATGGAAGCTAACTGTTATCAACACTTCTGGACATGCCATAAGTGTCAAATCTATGCAGATAAGGTGCACGTGCCTTCGGTTCCTCTAAATGTCTTAACAGCTCCTTGGCCCTTCGCTATGTGGGGAATAGACGTGATTGGAGAGATCAAGCCTACAGCTTCCAATGGACACCGCTTCATTCTGGTGGCCATTGACTACTTCACCAAGTGGGTCGAAGCAGCTTCCTTCGCATCCATTACTAAGAATGTTGTTGCCCGCTTCATCAAACAGAATCTCATTTGCCGATACGGTATCCCCGAAAGGATCATCACTGATAATGGTACAAACCTTAACAATACTATGATCACCGCCTTGTGCGAGCAGTTCAGGATTCAACATCACAATTCATCCCCCTATCGGCCAAAGATGAATGGTGCAGTTGAAGCTGCTAACAAAAACATTAAGAAGATCATACAAAAAAGACAGTCACCTACAAGGACTGGCATGAGATGCTACCGTTTGCTTTTCACGGGTACCATACCACGGCTCGCACATCAACTGGGGCAACACCCTATTCTTTGGTATATGGCATGGAGGCTGTTTTACCTATCGAGGTTCAGATTCCCTCCTTGAGAATCATGAAGGATGCAGGTTTGAGTGAAGACGATTGGATCCAGACCCGGCTTGATCAGCTAAACTTGATTGATGAAAAGAGACTTACTGCTGTTTACCACGGTCAGACGTATCAAAAACGAATGCTCAAGGCTTTCAACAAGAAAGTCAGACGCCAAGTATATCAAGTTGGAGATCTAGTGATCAAGCGCATCATCTTGCCGCAAAGTGATCCCAGGGGAAAATGGACTCCTACCTATGAAGGACCATTTGTAATCAAGAACATCTTTTCTGGTGGGGCAATGATCTTAACCACCATGGACGGTGACGACCTGCCACAACCTGCGAACGCATACATAGTCAAAAGATACTACGCATAAGAGACCCGCTAGGTTGACACACCTAGGCAAAACAAGGGCATCCCGGCGAACCTAAAAGGTTCGGGCAAAAATTAGGGATAAAATAAAAAAAATCTGTACACCCGGGAAGTTGAAAACCCGAAAGGCGACTTGGGCAAAAAAAGGGTTTCCTAGTGGACTGAAAACCCGAAAGGGAGGTCCAGGCAAAAGTTAGGGAATTAAAGCGTATGACTATGTCTCGTCGGATCACTTTAAGGACAATCTCTTCACGGAAAAACCTGGAGCTTCTGATCAATCCAATCGTCTTTGGACGAAGCGACAGACATACAAGATATTCTGAGATATGAAGGCTATAGCAGAATGGGAACCCCATGGGATTTTTACACACATAGCTATCTTTCTTTGTATAAATTTTTCTTACTTTTATGACATCATCCTCTTACTAGGATGTCTGTCTCCTTTGTACAAAACACTTATTCAAAGTAAATACAAAGATATCTCTTTCAAAGTAGAGAAAACTATTTGCCTTTTTCTTTACACTTGCATTTTTATTTGCCAAAAAAACGTCCAATGATTCATTGATGAGCATATGCATTTGAACATAATTACTGTTTACAAATAAACAGGAAGGAAAAGAACAATTACTGACAGGTTGAAAGGATATGAAAAGGTATTTAGGCTATTCCAGGAGAAATCCCTACGACACATCATCTAGATTCCCAGCAGAGCTAAAATTTCAAATCCTTAACCCCCATCAGAGTTAAAACTTCAAACTCCCAATCCCCAGCAGAGCTAAAACTTCTAACTATCAATCCCTAGCGGAAACCATCCAGTTTCTCTAAATTCCCCAGCAAGTTGTCTTGAAGTCTGAAAATCAACCAGATAACAGTTAACTTTTGTCTCTCCCCAATCTAGGGTAACTCCCCAATAGAGTGGCAGACGACCGAAACTCCTGAACCTACTCCTCAGCAGTAAGCCTTCTTCCCCACAGAGTTTTTATTGCTTCCCAACAGAATGAAGATTCTCATTCTTAGTTCTCCAGTAAAGTTGCCAAAGTTTTCATTGCTCCCCAACAGAATGAAGATTCTCCTTATTAACTCCCCGTAGAAGTCATCAGAGTTTTCTATTTTCCCCAGTGGAACAAGGATTCCTATTGTGTAATCCCCATTAGAAGTCATCAAATTTCTCTGGATTCCCCCAAGCAGATTACTCAAGCAGTATACGACATTGCTCGTAACAAAATTCTTGTCGAATACTCCAAATTCAAGACATGAAGGATCCTTACATCCCCAACAGTCGCCAAGGATTTCTTATCCTCAGCAGTCAAGGGTTTATTTTCCCCGGCAGCAGTCAAGGATTTATTTTCCCCGGTAATACAGCAAATCAACTTACATGCGCATACATTACATCCATATATCATAAACATTGATGAAACACATATATTGCATCATACATTTCATGCAACATAACTTTGTGTTTCAGCTAACATTTTACCCTTTTCAGGATAAGATAAACAGCTATTGTTTAACAATATGCAATCATGATACATTTCAGATACGCTCCAGGCGAGGATGCCATCCTAATACTTTTTCAGATTCAGCTTTCAATTACAGTACAGATACACTTCAGACGCGGAAGTCATTTTGTTGCTCATTCAGATCTCAACTAAAGATATAGTATGAATACGCTCCAGATACGGATGCCATTCTGTCACTCATTCAAATTCTAGTTCAGATACAATACAAATATACTCCAAACACGGAAGTCATTCTGTCACTTATTCAGATACAGTTCAGATACACTCCAGGTACGGATTCCATCCTGATACTTATTCAGATTTCAACTATCAGATACAGATTAGATGCGCTCCAGACACGGAAGCCATTTTATTTCTCATTCAGATCAAACTTCTAGATACAGTACAAATACACTCCAGACACGAAAGTCATTCTGATACTTATTCAAACCTCAACATTCAGATACAGTACAGATATTCTCCAGACGAGGATGCTATTCTAATACTCATTCAGATTTCCAGTTCAGATACGCTCCAGATACGGATGCCATTCTGTTTCTCATTCGGATTTCAAGTCTCCAGATACAGTTCAGATACGTTCCAGACGTGGACACCATTCTGATACTTATTCTTCTGATGTACAAATTACAATTCAGCAAACATTCTTGGATGGCATCTACAAGCCCATCTCCAACAAGATTTTATCATCTCTCCAAATGGCATCTTTAAGCCCATTCCCTCAACTACACTTCATCGAGTGCAAATTTATGGGCACTCTAGTGTCTAATCATCTTTTACCTTCGAGTCACGAACGACAAAACTCGCCAATCTAACTCTTAAGGTTCAAGAAGATTGAACAGGGGCAGCTGTTGTACCCCAAAATTTTCCCTCCCATTTATCAAGATTTTTATCACAAGACTTCTTGGACTCAAGGCAAGATTAGGGTTTACTCAGCTCAGGACATCTCATCTTGCACTGATAACCCCAAATTAGGGTTTGAGTTTGCACAAGGATTTTTGGACCACCAATGCTTCATATGACTTTCATACATCATGTTGGACCCCTAAGATTGCTCACAACAAGTTTCAAGCCTTGAACCACATTTTTGATCAGTCAATTGGACAGTTGACCTAAAAATCAGCTGTATTGGGGAAAAAGTCAACCATAGCCAATTTACAGTCAAACTTCATAATTTATGATCCACAACAATATTTTAGACTCATATGTACCATTTGATCAATTTTGGATCACAACTCCTCAAGAAATTTGATCAAATCATTAAAAGGGTAAAATGGTTAAAATTAGGGTTTTGACTGAGAAATGGCAATTTCTGATTTTTAACCTAGCCAATGACCAATTGGGTTCAAGCATGATCTCAAGGATTCAATGTAATCATCTTGACCTAATTACATGGTTCAAAATATCTCAAGTTCATTGGATTGACAAATGAATTTTCCAACCAACTGATCAAAAGTCAACTGTACACTGAAAAGTCAAACTTTGACTTTTTGGTCAAAATCAAGTGCCAAGGGTCATAATAATTCATAAAGATATGTCAAAATATAAAACTTGTTGACCAAGAAAACCAAAATTGCAAATCAGGGGTTTGAATTTGAAAATTTTCATAACTTAGAATTTTTCTAAGTATGGAAATTTTCTTATTTTTCCCCAACTTTCCACCACTTTTTCACCATGATGCAATTTGATTCAAAGAAAACTTCCAACATGAAAGTTGTAGTCCTCTATGAAATCTAAAACTTTGCTGCACAAACGTTTCCCAAAATATGCTTGGATCTAAAGTTATGAATTTGTGAATAGGGGTCCATGAACTAAATAACTTAGTGAAATTTTGCCCTAATTTAGGCAGTTTTTTGACCCAACTTCATGGACATTTTTCACCTAGTTCCAAGAGGTATCTCAAAATTCATTTCAAATATGGATTATAGAGCACATTGCAAGCTTTCCAAAATGTCCAAGAACTCTCCAAGATCATTTGTGGTTAGGGAGAATCGAAGAAGAGAAATTGGCATTTTGTCACTTTTGATCAAGCCATTTTTACAAGGCATCAAGTTGCAAATCCATTCCATGTTGTTTTTACATTTCTTTACAGGTCCTAAACTCATTATACACTCCATAATTAAATGAAAACTCAGAGGATAAGGGCTTTATCTTTGCTTTTGGAGCATTGTACAAGGGATTTTTCCATTTTAGGCATAAAGCTCACATTGCCATTTTCATAAAGGCAAGCTTTTGAAACTTTATCAACTTTGAGCCATGGACCTATTCCTTTGGTACAAACAACTTCCACATATATCAAGCAATGTATACCAACTCTCTGCAGCTAGCAATCCATCCAGTACAAGCATGTTTAGTATGGTCACTTTGCTTTTCTTCAAAAGCAAGAAAAGTTGCAAAAGGCCAAAGGCTTACACATCTGATGAAGAGTGGACTTTGTATCCATTCTATACATATTCACAAACTTGTCACAACTCAGGACACAAAGGCTAAACATCTGAAACTCTCCAAAACTCCAAAACTCCATTTTTATGTCTAAAGCATAGAAGCTCTGCAAAGCCAAGGCCAACTGATTTTTGGCTCATGTGTTTTGCCTTTTAACATTTGAAACACTTCATAAACATTATACCAAAGCAGTCCAAGCATTCATCCTGCACCTGTAAGCTCTGTTTCAGCTATTGCCATTTTCAAGTTTGGAGGTTGCAGCTTGACTTCTACAGAGACTTCTAGCCATCCACAAAGCAAGCTAGGCATTGGAATAGCTTGAAGGAACTTCAAGGAAGCTCACACGATCCTCAGGCCTCACTCAAAGTCCCCACATTGTCATATCCAAATCCAGCTGAAGGAGGTATTTTCAAATCTCTGTCTCTCTATTTAGGCATCCTCAAGCCACGATTTGTGAAGCAAAAATGTAGTCCTTAACATGGTGAAGTTGTACATATGCATACTTTCCATTTATATTAACTGAGCTAAGAGAATTTGAATGTTGAACATGCTGAGGTCACGAATTAGGGCTGATTAAATTCTCTCTGATCTTTGAGAGTTAGGTTACAAATTTTATATCATTGAAATCGTGAGATAAAATGCTACATGTTTCATGTTAGAAGTTTTTATTTTTGTGCAAGCATGTGAAAGTTACAGATTTGAGTTGAAAACGCGCGAAGGAGAAGATGCTGGAGGACAGGGACGGTGACCTTGGGCTTTTTGGCGCGTTGGGCTGTTTTTGTTTTTGATTTTCACACCCCATGTATTACTTTTGCACCCCCTTGCATATTTGTTTTATTTTTCATATTTCTTTTTATATTTTTATATTTATTGCTTTTATTTATTTTTCGGAATCATAAAAAATCATGAAAAGTATTTTCTTTATTTTTTGCATTTTATTTTTTTAATTATTTTTTGGCATAAATAATAACTTATTAGGATAATGGACTTTATTTTCTTAAATAAATTGTAAATATATTTAATAAATACTATACATTTTTATTTTATTATTTTACACATAAAATATTTATTTTTTATACATATTTAATTTTTAATATTTGTATATAATATTATTTATTATTTTCTAGTACAAAAATGGACAAAATAAATAATAGGAAACATATATTTTCTTTAATAAAAAATTAGGGTTTTCCCCTTTCATAAATAATAATATTATTTTTCCTTATTTTCTAGGGTTAATTAATTTTGTTTTCTCATACCTTAAACAAATACATAACATTTTTTCCATAAATACATTGCTTTGCATATTTAAATATTTGTATATTTTGTTTAATTTGCACAATATTCAATTGGGTTGTAATAGTATTTTTTAGGGTTTATTTTGTGCAATATCCCCATTCAAAAACTTGTATCCCCCTCCCATAATAATTGTTGTAATAGCTTAATTTACATTTATGCAATTTATCGCATTTATACCATGTTTAGTAAACTAGGGTTTGCATGACAAGACCAAAAACAAACAAATAGACAAGACCTAATACAAGACAAATCAAAATGCATGAAAAATGACACACATTGCACATAAGCACCCTTAGGGTTTCACCCACTTGGTTGCCTAAATAAAAATGGTCATGTTACGCATGCGAAGTATCCTGGCAAAAAAAAACAAATATAAGATCATAGTCCCTCGATGACGCTATCAAAAGGTTGCCTAAACAAATGATCTTGGCCCCTTCAAACATACTAAGATACTTGGAAACATTGCTATCATGGTTATACGATGACCCACGCCCATCCTGGTTAACATCCAAAGATAGGGTTGTTTACCAAATCAATGGTAAATCAACAATGTCAAAGGAATAAAAATGCACAAGAAAGACATTTGAGTAGGTGGATAGCTTCTAGTTACTTGATCAAATTCAAAACAACCCTTGCTATTTTCAAAAACAAACACACACATTTCAAAAAAAATTATAAAACATTGAAACATTTTTCAAAAGAAAAACATCTTTGTATACATTCTTACGAACGAGAATCATTACAAAGATTGCCTAAACTATGGCCTCTTTTCAAAATACTTTCAAAACCACACAAAGCACCATTTCAAACAATTTCAAGGTAAAGCAAGTGATCTAAACAAGTAACTAAGAGCCCATGGAAAATCATGGATGAAAAGGGTGCTAGCACCTTCCCTTTTCATAATCTACCCCCCTAACTCAAAAACAATCTCAAAAGTCTTTTTTGTGCTTTTTTACCTTGGTTTTTGGATAAAAGAAAAGTCGGTGACGACTCTTGCTAACCACAACATTTGCGAACACAAACGCAAAACCTCAAGTCAGTTCTCCCACCGCATCACACACATGCTTGAACATTCCATTTGATTACCTATAAATAGAGGGTCATCCCCCATTCATTTCCTCAAGCTTGAATAGCCAGAATCACCCTGCCAAACTTGCTCCATAACTCAAAAATTCTGCTACTTCGGAATCTTCTTTTAAGCCTTTTTCAATCCAATTTTTCCATCAATTCACCTTCCTTGATCTTCCCTGAAGCTAACCATATAATTACATTCAAGAATCATGCCCTATATTGCTCCATAGAAGTCCAATTTCAGAGCTCTGCAACTCAACTTCAATAGGTAGATTCCTTCATCAATTCTTCAAAACTTTGATATAATTATGATGCTCTCATTTCCCTGATTCTAGTGGCAACACTTATTTTCAACTGGAAACTTGTTTTGACCATGAAATTTCAAATCCCTTTTCAAAACTTTCCTTCCAAATTGCTTGAGCTAAAATTTATATAAATTTGTCGCGAAGGTGTGATTGTCTTCGTCTTGAAGAGACGAAGCGAATGACATAGGTCTGAGCTTCTGATTTTATAGTTTGAGAGACCTGCAATTCACGTTGGCTGGAGGTTGAAGATGACCAACGTGTCATCTTCCAACCAATGATGGCACGCCACTTGTTTTTTATTTAAATCTGATTTAATTAATGATTCAATGCATTATCCACTAAAGTCCATAACATGCACAGCGCGCCAGGTCCACTTGATATGTTTACTAACGCATTTTGACATTGATCAGATGACCCCATATTTTTTTGGTTTTTATTTTCTTTTCTGATTTTTATATTTAATTGTTTTAAATTTAAAAAAATCTTAGAAAATTCATTTTTAGTCCAAAAAATCTGAAAAAATTATGAAAAATATTTTTGATTATTCTCTTTATGATTTTTATTTTTTCACAATTTAATTTTGTGTTTTGGTATTTTTATAAATTTTCACTTTATTTGAATTGTTTTAAATGTTTAAAAATACTTTTATACATTTTTAAAAATTCTGAAAAAATTATGGAATGATCCAATGACATTGTGACAAATATTGGTGACCTCATTTTATTTTTGTTTCTGACTTTGTTATTTTTTATCATTTTTGGTTTATCTTACTTATTTCTTTTAATTTTAAAAATAGTTTCTGACCTTAAAAAATTACCAAAATTTTCATAAAAATATTTGAATCCTTTTCTAATTTTTCTATGGTCTTACTTTTTATTTCTTGATTAATTTGAATATATTTGATTTTTTATCTCTTATTTCTATTTTAAAACATTTTAAAACCCTTTAAATATATATATTAAATGCAATATTATTTTGTGATTATTTTCTGGTTGATCTTGGGTTAAATTTTTTATCATGGACTTTATTAACCTCATTGGATCCATGGTGTTGAGTCTAACTCCACAAAAATAGATGAATGATTTTAATAATAGTTTGATTAAAATTTAATTCAAATGTGGTTTGTATATTCTTCCCCACCCCTCTTCATCTCATCCCTTTCTTATTGCACTAAGTGTTATTGGAGCATGATCTCTATATCATGTCTCAAAACAAATGGTGAATAGATTGCTATTGACCAACCTTAAAATAGGCGCGACTTCTATATAAGTCCACTTACGATTGCTTAACATAGCGCTAAACTTTGTCCTGATTCGAATAAATGATCATTTGTGGCCCAAACCTATGTTTGCAAGCCCAAGTATGTTAATTTGATCTCTTTTATCCAATAACCTTGAGATTCATTGTGTGGAGACTTTGGTTCTACTAATCCTCTAATGGATCTACATCACTTTTGGTCAACGTGAATCACTTAAATATCGCTGATCATTAAATGGCACTTGTGAGGATTCCAAATGGGTGATATACTTAACAAAAAGCAAATGCAACTTATTGTGTGGAGGCTTTGGTTCTACCAATCCTCTAATGAGTTCCAAATGCAAGTTTCAAGATGATCATTCAACTAACCACTAATCACTAATAATTGATTTTATCTTTTGTTTTTACTTTATGCCCTTTTATTTTTATGCTTTATACACTATTTACTTTTAGCATTTACATTTCATGCTATCTTCATCTTTGCTCACTTGAGCCTTTTCTTTTCTCTTCTAAGTCACTTAATAATCAACATGAACCATAAAAAGCTTTAATGGTACTTGGACTATATGGTTACTATCCTTGGCATTATGGGGTATTGGACTTCTTGGACTTAGGATTAGAAACCTTGGCCTATGTTGGAGACCTTGTGACCTTAATTGATATTTTGTCTGGAGATCTTGAGGCTTACCTCAAGACATTGAGTTGTTTGTTTTTTTTTGTGTGCAGGTTATTGTGATTACATTCTTTGTTTGTAATCTGGAATTCACCCGTATGCAGCCGTTACTCTGCCCAATTTTTTATGAAGACTTAATACATTTGAAGTTTGGTTCTCACCAGAGGTCTAGTATTTTTGCTTGCTTGGTTTCAATCCAAATAATGGGAATTCTATCTTGACTCATAATGTCAAGTATTGGCTTTTTGTTGGTTAGATGGTTCTTATCCCTAGATTTTACTTATGCCTTTAGGATAGTCTCTTCTTATTCTCCCATCTTCTTTAATTTCAAAAATATTCTCTCTCCTTTTGAAAACTCTTCTTATTTTTTAAACTTGAACCACTTTCATAATAAACTTAGACTTATGTCCATGCATTTTCAAAACATTTTCATAAATAAACTTCAATCAACTTAATAATACCTTGACATTTTTTATGAGAAGACTAAAAGTCGATCAATCTAATTTCAAACCATTTTTGCCACTTTGGCTCTTTTATTTTTAAAACTTTTCTAAAAAAGATTAGACTCTTGTCAATCCTTGTAGTGATGCAAACAACTATACTTCTACAATATGTAGTAAAGAGGGATATTTTCCACTTGAGTGTTGAGTGAGGCATTGTTGATTTTAAAATACAAGCCATATCCTCCACTTTGAGATGATGCAAATCCTCCTTTCTCATGATTGTGGGTAGTAAGTATGTTTTCCACACGGACAATGACAATGATGTATTATCTCATAAAATTAACCAACACACTTTTATTTTAAATTTCTTAAAAGAGGAACTACGTGTACTGTAACACCCCAATTCTACCCGGCAATTACATATGCAAATCAGAGTTATAATCATTCATGCAAACGAATCAGGATGCCACAAATTCATCTTCTAAAAACATATTTCATTCATCGTGGATACATAACACTTTAAAACTTCGGATGAACCGTCAACATAATACTTTAATCTCTTAGTTCAACAATTTAAACATCTACGCAACAAAATTCTTAGTAACATCTTTATCCATCGTTACAGCAACTTCAAAACAACACATACTGAATAACAATCAAATTAAAGTTCAACAACTGAAATAATCAACAATTAAAAGCAACAAGCGTTCATCCCCCCGAGTGTTACATATCAGAGCAATGACAGCGACTCGAACCACTGAAGGTATACAACCTTCACTCTCGATTACCTGCACGTTACCAACGTAAGTGTAACATTCAAACATAAGAGGTGAGATATCTAACAATATAATAAAACGTATGATAATTAATATATTAAATTAGATCACATAACATCACCACTTCTCATCTCATAAACAACAATAGTCGCAACAGAATACCAACAATAATACACATTCACGGCATTAATACACAACTTCTTTATGCAATCATATAATGCAACTCAATATTATTCAAATACATGTGGTACCATTGGAGCATAACTCCCATCTTAGAAATCTGCCAATAAATAGAGGCATCAACAAGGCATAAGCCTTCATCTTAATATTCGTCAATACAGGCCATCTTAACGTGCATAAGCTCCATCTTGAAATACAATGTATGCGACACAATCATGAATGTAATGACAACACCATAATTAACAACATCTCAACACAATATCATCGTTGTTCAGAAGCCTACATCTTAATAGCTGCCAATTATTAGAGGCATCTCAACATCTTTCATTAACATCATTTATCATCATAATTCATCAAACATCATTTTTACATCATAATTCATCAAACATCATTTATCAACGTCATTTATCAACATAATTCGTCAAACATCATTTATCATCGCATAATTCACAGCAACTCAGCCACACGATAATACAACAGTAGATCGTCAATCTCGCAACGTTGGCCATAGGCCTACATCATGATATTGCCTAAAATTAATTAATCATCTAAGGCTTACTTCTAAATTACAAAACCTTTACATATTACTATTCTGTAATACTACATCATTATCATCATTAATCTTGCTGTTACGAACCTAACAAAAATCTATAATCATCTCATCCTCATCATTCTTCATAAAAATCAACATAGCGATTAACGTGGGAACTAACTCTAGTCCTAAATTGGATACTAGGATTATCCTTCCTATTCTTCATTTTAATACTAAAGAATGAAGTTCATCACGTTATCTATTCAACGCTTCGAAAGAAACCTCAAACAGAGTCCAAAAACTCAAGTTACAGCCTCTGGAAACGAATCTGTCAAAAACCAGACCACATGGATCGACGCGTAATGTCTTAGGTCGACGCGCACTGGACTTAACACACTGCATGAGTCGATGCATACTCCCTTTGTATCGACTCATACTGAGTCTGCAACACTGCATGTATCGATACATGCTCTTATGTATTGACTCATCCTGAGTCTAAAAGCCTTCATGTATCGACGCATGACTCCTTCGTATCGACTCATCCTAAGTCTAAAAGCCTTCATGTATCGACGCATGATGTTTGGGGTCGACACATATTGTTCTGTCATGGATATTTCCTACGATTGCACTGCGTTTTCACTACAGTTTCCATACTTTAGGCCCTAAAAACATCCTCTAATCACAGATAATCATCAATTATAATTATCCTATAATTCTACATCAAATATACAGCGTTAGGGCATCATTATTCATCTTTCAATCATCGATTCTCATCATACAACAACATATAATTCAATCATGAACAAGACAACATTTTCACATCTAATCCCATAAACCAATCATCATAAACCCTATTATAGAGTCAGAACCCCATCCTTACCTTGGATTGAAGGTTGCTCTATAACTTTTTCGGTTGATTTCCATTCTGCCTCTTTTCCTCCTTTCCAACAATTTTCACGTTCTCCTCTTCCAACCCTTATTCTTTCTCTCTTACTGATTCTTCTTTTCTCCTTATTATTTCTAACAATAATAAAATAACCATATTATTCTATTTATGCCTTAATGGGCTTAAAACTTCTACACCCCCTTATTACTACTTCTATCCTTTAAAACAAACCCACATCAAATAATATCATCATTCTAATATCATTCCACAACTTAATAAATAATTAAATCCAACTAATCACAACACATCAACTATCATCATAACACAACTTCACAATTATTCCAAAAATAATTTAATTAAATAATTAATTAAATTACGGGCATTATAACTCTCCCCCCCCTTAGAATATTTTCGTCCTCGAAAATTTACCTTAAACAAACAGCTCAGAATAAGAGTCCCGCATCTTGCTCTCCAACTCCCAAGTCATGCTTTCTCCGGAAGCCCCTAGCCAAACCACTTTAACCAAAGCAATCTCTTTTCCCCTTAGAGTCTTTATCTCACGATCCGCGATCTGTACATGCATCATTTCCACCGTAAGATTATCCCTTACTTGCACATCATCCATATGAATCACATGAGATAGATCTAAAATATACTTCCGGAGTTGTGACACATGAAACACATCATGCAAATTCGAAAGATTAGGTGGTAAAGCCACTCTATAAGCAACATTACCCACTCTCTCCGAAATCTGATATGGTCCAATAAAACGAGAAGTGAGCTTCTTAGACTTCAATGCTCGCCCAACACCAGTTACAGGTGTAACTCTCAAAAACACATGGTCACCCGCTTGAAATTCTAAATCTTTCCTTTGCTTGTCATGATAACTCTTCTATCTACTTTGGTAAGCTTTCATCTTTTTCTCGAATCAACTTCACCTTCTCAGTAGTCTCACGAATAAGTTCAGGTCCAAGTCCTACACTTTCACCAGATTCATGCCAACATAAAGGAGTTCTACATCTTCGACCATACAACGCTTCAAAAGGTGCCATCCCAATACTAGAATGGTAACTGATATTATAAGTGAACTCTATCAATGAAATATAAGTATCCCACGAACCTCCCTGCTCAAGAACACATGCCCTCAACAAGTCTTCCAACGATTAAATAGTCTGCTAAGTCTGACCATCTGTCTGAGGATGGTACGCTGAACTCAACCTCAACTTAGAACCCAATGCTTCTTGCAAACTCTTCCAAAAATCAGAAGTAAATCTTGGATCTCTATCTGACACAATGCATAAAGGAACACCATGCAGCTTCACAATCACACTCGTGTAAATCTCAGCCAATTTTGACACTGGAAAACTGATGTTAATAGGAATAAAATGAGCTGATTTCATAAGCCTATCAACAATCACAAAAATCGAATCATGTCCTCTTATAGTATTAGGTAATCCCATCACAAAGTCCATTGAAATGCTATCTCATTTCCATTCTGGAACTTCTAACGATTGCATCAACCCTGCTGGCTTCTGATGTTCAACTTTTGACTTCTTACAAGTCAAACATGCATACAAAAACCGAGCCACATCACTCTTCATTCCAGGCCACCAAAACAAACCTTTCAAATCTTGATACATCTTTGTAGCTCCTGGATGAATACTCAACTTACTTCTATGACTCTCTTCAAGTATCACTTTCTTCATCCCAGCATCATCAGGAATATAAATCCGGCTGCGAAACCTCAACACACCTTGCACATCTAGCTTAAAATCATTATTCTCAGACTGATCGATTCCAACCATCAAATCTACCAGTTTCACATCCAACTCATGAGCTTCTCTGATATTGTCTAGAAATTCATTATTAGACTTTAACATACCCAACATGACACTCTGCTGTGTCACCTTGCAAACTAAGCTCAAATCTATGAACTGCTCAATTAATTCCAACTCTTTAACCATCATTGCCGACATATGTAAAGTCTTTCGACTCAATGCATCAGCTACCACATTCGCTTTTCTTGGATAATAATTCAAACCGAAATCATAATCCTTTAACAATTCCAACCATCTTCGTTGCCTCATATTCAACTTCTTCTAGTCGAATAAATACCTTAAGCTCTTATGGTCACTAAACACTTCAAATCTAGAACCATAAGGATAATGCCTCCAAATCTTCAACACAAAGACAACTGCAGCAAGCTCCAAATCATGCATAGGATAATTCTTCTCATGTGTCCTCAACTGCCTTGACGCATAAGCAACTACCTTATCATTCTTCATAAGCGCACCTCCTAAACCCATCTTAGAAGCATCACAATATACCACGAAAGGCTCTCCTGGATTAGGCAACGTCAAAATCAGAGCCGACGTCAACCTCTTCTTCAATTCTGTAAAACTTTCTTCGCATTGAACATCCTACACAAAAGCTCTACCTTTATAAGTCAACTTAGTCAATGGAAGTTCCAACTTAGAAAAACCTTCGATAAACCTTCTATAGTAACCAGCTAATCCCAAAAATCTTCTAATCTCAGTAGATGACTTCGGAGTTTCCCATTACAACACAACATTAACCTTCGATGGATCTACAACAATGCCACTACCTGAGATCACATGACCAAGAAAACTAACCTCCTTTAACCAGAATTCACACTTGGACAACTTTGCATACCACTTCTTCTCTTTCAAAACTTGCAATACTACCCTTAAGTGTTCTGCATGCTCTTCTTCTGACTTAGAGTAAATCAAAATGTCGTCGATGAACACCACTACAAACCGATCCAAATAAGTATGAAAGATATGGTTCATGTATTCCATGAATACACCCGACGCATTAGTAACACCGAAAGGCATCACCGAATACTCATAATGTCCATAACGCGTCCTAAAAGCCGTCTTCTGGATATCTTCATCCTTCACTTTAATCTGATGGTAACATGACCTCAAATCAATCTTACTAAACATACGAGCATCCACCAATTGGTCCATCAAGTCATCTATTCTTGGAAGCGGATACTTGTTCTTAATCGTCACTTTATTCAACTGTCTATAATCAACACAAAGCCTCATACTTCCATCTTTCTTCTTTACTAACAACACAGGAGCTCCCCATGGCGATACACTTGGTCTTACAAACTTCTTTTCAAGTAACTCTTCCAATTGCTTCTTCAATTATGACAATTCAGATGCAGACATCCTATATGGTGCCATAGACACTGGTCTGGTACCAAGTACAAGATTAATTGCAAATTCAACTTCCCTCTCTGGCGGTACATCAGGAAATTCACACACCACCTGCAATTCCTCAATTATAGCTTGAGTCTCTACAGATAGCGATGCCATTAACGAGAACATATGTGCTTCCTCTTGCATCAACTTTCTCAACTGTTTAGCAGACAACAGACTATCCTCCTCTTCTCCAGGAGTAGAAAACCTCACAGACTTGTCATAACAGTTAATATGAACACATTTGTGCTCTAACCAGTTCATACCCAAAATCACATCCAAACCTCTTAACGGTAAACAAACCAAATCAACAGCAAAGTCTCTGTCGAAGATCGACAAGGGACACTTCAAACACATAAAAGAAGTAGTCACCTACCCCTTGGCTGGAGTATCGAAGACCATTTCTCCATTCATAGAAGACAACATAAGACCCAATCTTTCAACACAATCAGCAGCAATAAAACAATGAGTAGCACTGGTATCAATAATAGTAATTAAAGGAGTACTATTAATTAAATATGTACCTCTGATAAGTCTATCCTCAGCAGCTGTCTGACCTTCAACCAAAGCGAACACTTTACCACTTGTTTGCGCCCTCTTTGGTTTCTGACACTGACTACCAATGTGCCCTTCTTCACTATAGTTGAAACAAATCACATCCTTATGCTTGCACTCAATTACAACATGTCCTTTCTTACCACAACAAAAACACCTCTTTACTTCAGTAGTACACGCATTACTCTTATGCTCAGGTTTCCCACATTTAAAATAAACCACACCAGCTGGAGAATCTCCCCCAATAGTCCTCTGACCCTGAGCAACTTTCTATTTACCCTTACCAGCTGGGGTATCATAAGGCTTACCATAATTCTGTTGGTGCTTACCCCTCTTCTCACTGATAATCTTGTAATGAGCATTTTTATCCTCCTCATAAATCCTGCAACTATCAATCAAATCAGCAAAGACACGGATCTTCTGGTATCCAACTACCTTCTTGATCTTTGGGCGCAACCCGTTCTCAAACTTGATACACTTTGAAAACTCAGCATCTGCCTCAGCGTAGTGCAGATAAAACTTAGCCAACTCAGCAAACTTTGCAGCATACTCAACAACCGACATATTCCCTTGCTTCAGCTCAAGAAACTCAATCTCCTTCTTACCACGAACATCTTCAGGAAAGTACTTCCTCAAAAATTCCCTACGGAACACAACCCAAGTGACATTCTCACATGCAGCTTCTAATCTCTAACAAGTCTCTAGCCACCAGTCATCAGCCTCGACTGCTAGCATATGGGTACCATATCGAACCTTCTGCGCTGGAGTGCAGTCCATCACACGGAAGATTCTCTCAATCTCTTTCAACCAATCCAATGCTCCATAAGGATCATACTTTCCCTTGAAGGTAGGCAGATTCTCTCTCTAGAAGGTCGCCAAACTACGGGATCCAACATTCCCGCCAGCATTTAGCTGATTCTCCATCGCATGAGCCATTGCTTCTAAAGCAGCAACAAGTGCATCATCATTCCTTCCATCCATCTTAACTTATCACTACAACATAAACAATGGTCAGAACTCAAATTAATAATACTCGATTGTTAGATAACTACGACTCCATAACAAGGTCTGACCAACCTTTTGCTCTAATACCAACTTTGTAACACCCCAATTCTACCCGGAAATTACATATGCAAATTATAGTTATAATCATTCATTCAAACGAATCAGGATGCCACAAATTCGTCTTCTAAAAACACATTGCATTTATCGTGGATACATAACACTTTAAAACTTCGGATGAACCGTCAGCATAATACTTTAATCTCTTAGTTCAACAATTTAAACATCTACGCAGCATAATTCTTAGTAACATCTTTATCCATCATTACAACAACTTCAAAACAATACATACTTAATAACAATCAAATTAAAGTTCAACAACAGAAATAAGAAACAATTAAAAGTAACAAGTGTTCATCCCCCCGAGTGTTACATATCAGAGCAATGACACCGAATCGAACTACTGAAGGTATACAACCTTCACTCTCGATTACCTGCACGTTACCAACGTAAGGGTAACATTCAAACAGAAGGGGTGAGATATCTAACAATATAATAAAACGAATGGTAATTAATATATTAAATTAGATCACATAACATCACCACTTCTCATCTAATAAACAACAATAGTCGCAACAGAATACCAACAATAATACACATTCACCACATCAATATACAACTTCTTTATGCAATCATATAATGCGGCTCAATACTATGCAAATGCATGTGGTACCATTGGAGCATAACTCCCATCTTAGAAATCTGCCAATAAATAGAGGCATCAACAAGGCATAAGCCTTCATCTTAATATTCGCCAATACAGGCCATCTTAACGAGCATAAGCTTCATCTTGAAATGCAATGTATGCGACACAATCATGAATGTAATGACAACACCATAATTAACAACATCTCAACACAACATCATCGTTGGCCAGAAGCCTACATCTTAATAGCTGCCAATTATTAGAGGCATCTCAACATCTTTCATCAACATCGTTCATCAACATCATTTATCATCATAGTTCATCAAAAATCGATTATACGTAATAATTCATCAAACATCATTTATCAACGTCATTTATCAACATAATTTGTCAAACATCATTTATCATCGCATAATTCACAGCAACTTAGCCACACGATAATACAGCAGTAGATCGTCAATCTCGCAACGTTGGCCATAGGCCTACATCATGATATTGCCTAAAATTAATTAATCATCTAAGGCTTACTTCTAAATTACCAAACTTATACATATTACTATTCTATAATAATATATCATTATCATCATTAATCTTGTTGTTACGAACCAAACAGAAATCTACAATCATCTCATCCTCATCATTCTTCACAAAAATCAACATAGCGATTAATGCGGGAACTAACTCTAGTCCTAAATTGGATACTAGGATTATCCTTCCAATTCTTCATTTTAATCCTAAAGAATGAAGTTCATCATGTTAACTATTCAACACTTCGAACGACACCTCAAACGGAGTCCGAAAACTCAAGTTACAACCTCTGGAAAACGAATCTGTCAAAAACATGACCACATGGATCGATGTGTAATGTCTTGGGTCAACGCGTACTGGACTTAACACACTGCATGAGTCGATGCATACTCCCTTTGTATCGACTCATACTGAGTTTGCAACACTCCATATATCGATACATGCTCTTATGTATCGACTCGTCCTGAGTCTAAAAGCCTTCATGTATCGATGCATGACTCCTTCGTATCGACTCATACTGAGTCTAAAAGCCTTCATGTATCGACGCATGACGTTTGGGGTCGACACATACTGTTTTGTCACAGATATTTCCTGCGATTGCACTGCGTTTTCACTACGGTTTCCATACTTTAGGCCCTAAAAACATCCTCTAATCACAGATAATCATCAATTATAATTATCCTATAATTCTACATCAAATATACAGCGTTAGGGCATCATTATTCATCTTTCAATCATGAACAAGATGACATTTTCACATCTAATCCCATAAACCAATCATCATAAACCCTATTATAGAGTCAGAACCCCACCCTTACCTTGGATTGAAGGTTGCTCTATAACTTTTCCGGTTGATTTCTGTTCTGCCTCTTTTCCTCCTTTCCAACAATTTTCACGTTCTCCTCTTCCAACCCTTATTCTTTCTCTCTTACTGCTTCTTCTTTTCTCCTTATTATTTCTAACAATAATAAAATAACCCTATTATTCTCTTTATGCCTTAATGGGCTTAAAACTTCTACACCCCCTTATTACTACTTCTATCCTTTAAAACAAGCCCACATCAAATAATATCGTCATTCTAATATCATTCCACAATTTAATAAATAATTAAATCCAACTAATCATGACACATCAACTATCATCATAACACAACTTCACAATTATTCCAAAAATAATTTAATTAAATAATTAATTAAATTACGGGCGTTACATGTACCCTGATACCCTATTGCACAGAAGGTGGTACATAGGTGTTGTACCCCAAAATTTTCCCTCTCATTTTACTCAACACATGCCCATTGAGGTCCTCAACTTGCTCAAGGATGCCCAAGAGTTTACCAGACAAACTCTCTCCTAAAGCAATGTACCTCAAACTAGGGTTTCTATTTTCATCAGGGTGTGGGAACTCCAAAGGTCCCAAATTCCTTCCATGGTCCCAATGTGGTCTCAAGATCATCCATGTCAAGTTTCATGCATTGCACAAGAAGTTTGCTCAGTCAATTACCCAGATGCCTGAAAATCAACTGTATTAGGTTAAAAGTCAACTATGGCCCACATATAGTCAAACTTCAATATTTTAGGACAACATCAACATTTTGAAGAGATATCCATCATTTGATCAAGGGTTGATCATGATTCCTCAAGGAATTCCCTCAAATTCATCAAAACCCAAAAGTTTCTAATTTAGGGTTTCATAGGAAAAGTCAACCAAACTTTGACCAGTCATAACTTCTTCATACTTTATCAAAAATTTTCCATACAAGGCTCATTTTGAAGAGGATTCAATTACCTACAACTCATCTTCAGCCCACAAGTTCAAAATATGCACTCATCAAAAGATATGAATTTCTACATTATAGGTCCTTTTGAAAAGTCAACAAAAACACATTTTGGGTCAAAGCTTCTTACATGAACATGGAAGACCTAATTAAGATGAAACCAAAAGGGCTGTTTAGGGGACAACCTAAGCTTTAAAAAAAGTCCAAGAAAACCTCTCTAGGGTTAAAATTAGAGGAGATATGCCTTGTCAAAGTTGACCATTTTTCAAAATTGCCAAAAGTCAAATGTGCTCAAAAATACATTTTTTGTCAAATGGGCCTAGCATTTCATGATTGTATCTTGTTGGAAACATGGTCCACGACCCAAATCAGAATCCACACATTATTTTCTTCATTATTTATTTTATTTTGATTTTTTATTATTTTAAATTCAAATTAAATCAAATAAATGGCAAAAAATACAAAAGATTGAATTTGTTTTGATTTTTTTTTGTAGGAATCAAATCTATTCAAGTTGGATTAATCAGACCAAATCAAATCAAGGCAAATTGAATCAAAATTGGCATGATTTGGAGGCATTTAGAAAGATATGATACAAGAGAAAAATCAAATCCAATCTTCATGATTCCAAGAGATTGAATATGTTTTTGCTACCCTAATTCACTCAAGCATATATATTGAACATAAACATGCACAAAAACAAGGATTGCAGGTCGTGAAAGCTGAGAACAACACTCAAATTTTGGCAAAAAAATAGTGGATCATTCTCCAACCTAGAAGGCAATTCAAAGCATTTCAAAGCTACCAATCCTTTCCTGGACATCTCCAGAACGTTCTCCAATCATTTTCCAGTTCTCCCAAGCCCAAAAATAGGACATACGATCGTCATGTTTTCTTCTTTTTCAAAATCCGATTACTATGATTCTTGCATCATGAACATGTTTTAATGGTATATCTGTGTTGGTTATCATGTTTGCAACATGTTAGATTGGTTTAATTGATGTTTTGATGCATATACTGATGAATGCCATGGCTAGGGTTTGAAGTCACGTTTTAGGGCTTCTTGATACAGGTGAAATTGGCCCAAGAAAATGGTACCATGATGCTCGTGGCATCAAGGCAAGTTGAACCATGGTCTTTAATTTCATTTATCATGCGTTTTTCTTGATTTTTGAAGTGTACAGGTTATGGCTACAAACGCTTGTCTGTAGGTAAAAGTGTTTAGCCTAAGGCGACGGATCTGCGAAGAAGACAACAACGTGTATAACCACTATTGGCTTATTTGAATTTCGCGCACTTATTGGAGTCATTCACGTTTTTTTATATATTACTTATTTTTGTTATTATATTGATAACTAAACATGATAGCCCAGATGGCAAGGCGTGCATTGTGTAAGTAGGAGGACCTGGGTTCGGTCCCAGGTCCCAACATTTTCTTTATTTTCCTAACATTTAAATGCATGTTCTATACATTACCTTGCCAAGCGTCCACCATGCGCTATCACCATCCAGCCAATGGATCATTGTTTATCCAGATCCAACGCTCAATCAAGGAAAGACCATGATACACCCTCCAAGCATGGCTGTACAAAATCAGTGTGTTGACTGGGCTGACCAACTATTGGGCCTTACAAATTCAATAATATACCCCCTTTCATCTTCCATACAAGCCCGTCTCTTTACTTTTCTATTTTATTCCTTGTTTTAATTGTTTTATTAATTATTTTCTTTTACAAAAATAACACAAAAATCAGTTTTTTTATTAAATCAAAAATCACAAAAACATCAAAACTTATTTTTTCATAAAATATTCTATTTATTTAATTAATTAGTTTAATTAAAATTAGGGAAATTTAATTCTTTTCATAATTAAAAATAATTAGAGTTATGGTTTAATTTTGTACATAATCTAATTTTTCTCAAAAAAAACCTAAATCTTTTTCAATTAGATTTCTTTGGGTTCTCCAATTATTCTCGCATTTAATTCGCCGCGCGCTTTTATTTATTTTTTCTATTATTGTAGCTGCTCCGAGTTTGTAATAAATTTAATTAGGATTTTAAATTTCCGCATTTTATTTTCAGTCAAAATGATTATGTATCTGCGAAAGCCTTGTAATAGCTAGGACTTTAATTTCTCGCATTTTAATTTCCACAAACTATAAACTGCTTAGATGTTAATAGGATTGTATGGAAAGACAAACTGAAAATTAATACGGTAGAAAACTCTAAATGTGAAAAGATAAATTAACTGAAAATTACACTCGCACATGCTCACTCCTAGGGTTTACTCCACTCCGGTTGCCTTTGGTAAACGGTCATAAAGTATAGGGTTTGTTAGTGGTTGTCCTCTAGCCCCGAAAGATCTAAAATGACCCATTCGGATGTTGCCTCAGAAAGAGATCTTTAAGGATTTAGGATGATTACTAACATTTCCTAACATTGCTTTTGTGATCGTATTTGTCCCTTCGAATGTCCCTAAAAAACTCCAACGAAGATGCTACCTATTTCTCAATAATGGGATAGCATTGTCTAAAAGGAAAACGAACAGACCTTTTTCGAGTAGGTAGATTAGTTCCTAGGTACTTGCTCAAACAAACAAAAACTTTTTCACACCAACACTTTTCAAACAAAGTTTTCAAAAACAACTTCGTAACACTCTTGAGGACAGAAACAAGGGTTAATACGAAGTAAAACAAAACTTTTCAAAACAAGCATACACACGCAATTTTCAAAATGAGCAAGTACCTAAGAGCCCATGGAAAACCATGGATAGAAAGGGTGCTAACACCTTCCCTTTCTATAATCTACCCCCTGTACTCAGAAATATCTCGAAAAAGGTTTTTTCTGTTCTTTTTCCTTTTCCTTTTCCTTGTTGGATAAAATAAAAGTCGGTGGCGACTCTTGCTTACCGCGACATTTTGAGAACAAAAAACGCAAACCAGTATTAACAGTCGGTTCTGCCACTGCATCACAGAACTGGCGAATCTGCTGGGGATAAGAATATAAAGCGGGGTAAACCTTAGGATCTAGGTCATATTTAATTGATTTCTCTTGATTGTCTTGCTTGCTTTATATTTATGGGAACTGTTTGGGTTATTTGATCCTACACCCGGATCGGGAAACACCTTTTAGGTAAGTAGAAATAAACTGTGAGGGAGTTGTGCTGGGGTATACTGATACGGTTGAAGCAATAACTACGTTAATGTGGCACTTTGATTGGTACCCGTAACCCTTGAGTCAATCAGGGAGATGTACGGGGCCGCTGCGTGGTGTCATAAAGCATTAACTGACCTTAGAACCTTTAATTGCACAACTTGGTCAGTAGGACGTAGCGAGATGGTCGGCTTTGGTGTATGCCTAAGGTCGACAGATACTCGATGCTACACTCATTGAGGTTTGACTTCTTAGTTTTATTTGATTACAATTCAATCGTCGATTGAACAAGGCTTGGGGGAAAGATCAGTGATATTGAGATCCCTTTAGAACCCGATTACATATTTATAGGACAGGTTGAATCAATCCAGCTTCAAGAGGGTATGACCTTAAAACTTAAGCAGGCCTTAAACCTAAAGACTTGGTGTGATTTGTTTGTATTTGCTATACCTGTTATTTATCATGACATCATAAACATCATACCATAGCATATCATACTAATTGTTTCAAGGGTTTCTAGGGCTCATCTTTGCTCTGTTTTGTAGGATATGGAATCCGCCCGCAGGAACACTATTCATATTAACCTAGTTAAAGTATCTCCCCAATTAAGGGACTTGGCAGTAAGGATTACCGAAAGCTCTCCTTTCACTAAAAAGAATGGTCGGTTGCTCAACTTGGTCACTGCAAAACCTGACGAAGAAATGTTGAAAGTGTTGTTTCAGTTCTTCGATCCTCTGCATCACTGTTTCATATTCCCGGATTACCAGTTAGTGCCTGCTATGGAGGAATTTTCTCAGTTATTTGGGATACCCATTCTTGATTAGCTACCTTTCAGCGGTATGGAAAGACATCCCAAACCTGAAGAAATTTCTAAAGCTCTATCCTTACAACGGTCCTACATAGTGACAAATTGGGAAACCAGAGGGAGTGTTCAAGGAATTTCGGTTAAATTTCTGTTCGAGAAGGCTTACTATTTTTGGGATACCCTGGATCTACAAGCTCTTGAAGAGGTTTTGGCGCTCCTTGTCTACAGGATGGTACTGTTCCCTAATGCGGATCAACTCGTAGATGTGAGCACAATCCAGGTTTTTATGTCTCGAAATCCGGTACCTACATTACTCGGGGGATATTCTACACTTTCTGCATGCTGGCACTCTAAAAAGAAGGGGACCCTCCAGTGTTGCGCTCCGCTTTTGGCTAGGTGGTTTATTTCGCACCTACCCAGATCTACTTTGAAGAATGAACAGGGTAAAAGATGGTCTCATCGACTGATGTCCCTTACGCATTCAGTCATTTATTGGTGTTCACGGTTCTCGGAAGATGTTACTATCATCGATCGTTGTGGTGAATTCCCTAATGTCCCTCTCTTAGGCATTAGGAGAGGAATCACTTATAACCCTTGCTTAGCATTATGACAGTTTGGTTATACGAGAAGGGATGGTTCTCATGATACACTTATTCAAGGAATCGCCTTTAACTATGAGAATGATGTTCAGGGTTATCATAAAAGGTTCACACAAGCTTGGAGTATGGTACATAGGGTTGACAGAAAGACACTTGGGCATAAGAATTTCATACCTCTATAGCCTTATCTCAGATGGGTACGAGCCCGTGCTTAAACTCTTATGATGCTTTATCCCACTATCCGACCTATGATTATGGAACCAGTTGCTGAGGGAGACACTCCTCATCTTGTTCTTCATCTAGACATGCCAATTGATCACGAAGAGTTACAAAAGTCCTGGGTTCAGCTTAAAGAGGAGCGGGATACGTTTGAAGCCCAATTCTACGCCAGCTAGAAGAAGGTCTTGGAACTCACTAGGCTACTTCATGAAGAGAGGAATATCAACGCCTACATCACGCCAAAAAGGATGCGCTCATGGGAAACCTAGTCTTTTTTTGTTTTATTTTGCTTAATTGTACTCTCAAATACATTCTTTGTAACAATTCAAGTTTACTAATACAATGCATCTCCGTTCCAAAATTCAAGGCACCGGTATTTCCTAAGTATGATGGGGTCTCTTGTCCTAAAATACATCTCTGTTCCTATGTGACGAAGATACAACCTCATACTGCTGACAAAGACTTATGGGTTCACTTCTTCCAAGACAGTCTATCTGGAACACAACTGGATTGGTTCTATCAGCTGGAAAGAGACAATGTTCGTAACTGGGAAGACCTTGCTGCTGCATTTTATAAGCAATATCAGTATAATGCAGACCTCGCTCCCACTCGTACACAACTCCAAAATCTGTCTATGGGTTCGAATGAGGGTTTCAAGGATTATGCTCAGAAGTGGAGAGATTTTCCTGGAAGAGTTCAACCTCCCTTGGCTGACAGGGAGCTCGTGGATATGTTTCTGGGAACTTTGACTGGGCCATTCTTCAACCATCTGATTGGAAGTTCATCGGCGGGTTTTATTGAACTAATCTTAACAGGAGAAAGAGTGGAAGATGGAATCCGAAGTGGAAAAATTCAGAAGGATGCCTCTTCTAGTGCTACAAGGAAGCCATTTGCAGGTAAAAAGGAAGTCATTGCCGTCTATAACCAAAAGAATCAGAATCGAACCGAGCACCGTCCGGCGGTAGGGGCTGTTATGATTCCCAAACCTACACTTGCTCAGCAAAGAAACAATCAGCAAGAGCAGAAAGACCAGCTAGACAGTTCACTCAGATCAACATGACGCTGTCTCAGGTTTTACCTCATTTGCTGAAGTCAAATCTTGTTACTCTGAGGGAAGCTCCGAAGAATTCGAACACCACCTCTCCCTACTATAAACCGAATGATCGTTGTTCTTACCATTCGGAAAGTCCAGGCCATGATACCAATGACTGCTAGGCTTTGAAGAATAAAGTACATGATCTGATTGATGCTAAGGAGATTGAATTTCATCCCCTGGAGACTCCCAACGTTATCACTGCTCCTATGCCGAAACATGGTCGGGGTGTTAATTCCATTGAAGAAGGTGTGTTTGTGACCTCTGTGGAAGAATTGGTGACCCCACTCATGACTATCAAGGGGAATTTGTTGAAGGCCGGTTTATTTCCGGGTTATGGTGAAGGTTGCCACTTTTGTTCATTTCTACCGACTGGTTGCCCTTTTTTGAAGGCAGGTTGTGATACGGTGGGAGAACTGACTTGAAGTTTTGTGTTTCGATCTCATTTGTGCGGATAGCAAGAGTTGCCACCGACTTTTCTTTTATCCAAAAGGAAAGGTAAAAAAGCACAGGAAAGACCTTTCGAGATTACTTCTCGGGTTCGGGGGGTAGATTATGAAAAGGGAAGGTATTAGCACCCTTTTCATCCAAGGTTTTCCATGGGCTCTTAGTTACTCGTTTAGATCACTTGTTTTCATTTGACAGTGTGCTTGTGGTGTGGGCTTTGAAAGTATTTTGAAAAATCTCTTTGTAATGGTTCTCGTCTCTATAAGAACGCGTACAAAGTTTTGTTTCAAAAAATGGTCCAAAGATGTGTTTGTGAATCGTGTTTCGGAAAGTGTTTTTGAAAAGATGTTTTGCAATGGTTCTCGTCTCTATAAGAACGTATACAAAACGTCTTGTCTTTTTTGAAAATGTTTTGAAATGAAAGTGTAGGTGTAAAAAGTTTTTATCGTGAGCAAGCGAGTAACTAAGAGCGAATCTATCTACTCGAAAGGTCTTAAATTGTTCTTTTCTTCCTCCTTTTAATGGTGTTATCTTACCATTGATTTGGTAAGAAGCACCACCGTTGGATGTGAAGGGACAGGCGCGGGTCAATTTTTACAGTCATCGAAAGTAACTTATGAGACGCTTTAGCAATTTTTGTAAGGGACGAGATTGTTTTATCGAAGGCAACATCGAGGTACTACGATCTTTTATCGAAGGGTCATTGCTAAAGCGTCCCATATTCGAGGGACATGATTGTATTTCCGAGGCAACGAGCGGGGTTAACCTAGAGGTGCGCGTGTGAAAAAGTGTGTTGGTTTCAAGTTATTTTATTCTTTGATTAGATGACTTCTTTCCTCTCTTATCTCTCAATGACAATAAAAAAGCAAATTGCTCTTTTGCCTTTTTTCACTAATTTTGAAAGGTTTGCAGTTGGAAAATGATGATATATTGCTTCTTGAACAAGTTTTTGTTTGACTTAGCATCTTAGCTATTTGCTTACTTGCTATAATGCTGCCTCATTTTTGTTGATGCAGCTGGTTTGGCCTGTTGTAATGCTGTTGTTTGTGATGCTGTCAGTTTGTAATGATGTTTATTGTTTGGATAGTTTGTAGCATTTTGTTTGGTTCAGTTTGTGGCATTTTGTTTGGTTCAGTTTGTGGCATTTTGTTTGGTTCAGTTTGTGGCATTTTGTTTGGTTCAGTTTGTGGCATTTTGTTTGGACAGTTTGTGGCATTTTGTTTGGTTCAGTTTGTGGCATTTTGTTTGGTTCAGTTTGTGGCATTTCTCTTCTTCTTTATTTTTGTGAACCAAGAAAGATAACCTTCTTATGATTTGCAATTAGGGGAAATAAATTGTGATGAATTGGACAGCAATCTGATTCCATATTGCAAACCTTAATGATGAATACTTTTTTTTGAAAAATTCTTGTTCATGCCCATATGATTTTGTACTAATCACATTTTCTTTCTTTTGTTTTCATGAGATGACAAAGCAAGGAACGCAGGAAATCTGTGGCAAGCATGGAAATCTTGGAGATAAACAAAAGAATTTGATACAACTTCAATCTTCAAACAAACTTAGACATAGATTAATTCTCCTAGGCCAATCAATCATTTGGATTTTCTTTGTAATTTAGAAAAATCCTTCTTGTATTATATCCAATAGTTGTACCAATTCATCTTTAAATACAATAAGTTGTAAAACATAAAGTATTGAAAGAATAAATTGTTTTGTAACAATGTTTGAAATTGGAGAAAATCTTGAGTTGTAGCATGAAATATTCTAGTGTCACTTGAATAACTTGAAATACTTTATCAACAACAACTTGTAATTTCTCTTCGCATCCTAATTGATTTTTGAAATTCCCAATCAAGATATTTGAAACAAAATGCTCCAGTCTGGTAACTTAAATTCCAAGTAATCCCAATAATTTTGTAACTGCATTTCAAACAAACACGCACTGTATATTCCATTTCTTAACCAAACAAATGTTTTAAGGACATAAATCATCTGGTCAACCTGGATCCCACAATCATGATTGTCTTAAATGACAGTCTTAATTTCTATCTCTTGTCCCAACAAATCATGCTCTGAGAACAAACATTATCTTTTTCAGTAAACTGTGTTTTAAGATAATTCAAAATCAATCAAATGCATTGAGATGATTTGAAAATTTTACCAGAGTGCCCAAAAATTTTGCACTTGATGACACGCTAATTTGATTGTGTATGGAAATGGGCTTAAAGATGCCATTTGGAGAAACAGAGGAGAATTGTCGGAGATGGGCTTATAGATGCCATCCAAAAGTGATTGTTGACAGAAAGTTTGAACTGGATCTGAACAGAGAACGAATCAGAATAAAGCGTTGAGAGATTTATCTGAAACAGTAGAAAATCTGGAAATGAATCAGAATAAACCGTTGAGAGATTTATCTGAAACAGTAAAAATCTGGAAACGAATCAGAATAAACCGTTGAGAGATTTATCTAAACTAGTAAAAATCTGGAAATGAATCAGAATAAACCGTTGAGAGATTTATCTGAACCAGTAGAAATCTGGAGATGAATCAGAATAAACGTTGAGAGATTTATCTGAACCAGTAAAATCTGGAGATGAATCAGAATAAACCGTTGAGAGATTTATCTGAACCAGTAAAATCTGGAGATGAATCAGAATAAACCGTTGAGAGATTTATCTGAACCAGTAAAAATCTGGAGATGAATCAGAATAAACCATTGAGAGATTTATCTGAACCAGTAAAATCTGGAGATGAATCAGAATAAACCGTTGAGAGATTTATCTGAACTAGTAAAATCTGGAAATGAATCAGAATAAACCGTTGAGAGATTTATCTGAACCAGTAAAAATATGTAAATGAATCAGAATAAACCGTTGAGATATTTATCTGAACCAGTAAAAATATGGAGACGAATCAGAATAAACCGTTGAGAGATTTATCTGAACCAGTAAAAATCTGGAAATGAATCAGAATAAACTGTTGAGAGATTTATCTGAACCAATAAAAATCTGGAAATGAATCAGAATAAACAGTTGAGAGATTTATCTGAACCAGTAAAAATCTGGAAATGAATCAGAATAAACTGTTGAGAGATTTATCTGAACCTATAAAAATCTGGAAATAAATCAGAATAAACCGTTGAGAGATTTATCTGAACCAGTAGAAATCTGGAGATGAATCAGAATAAACCATTGAGAGATTTATCTGAACCAGTAAAATCTAGAGATGAATCAGAATAAATCGTTGAGAGATTTATCTGAACCAGTAAAATCTGGAGATGAATCAGAATAAACTGTTGAGAGATTTATCTGAACCAGTAAAAATCTGGAGATGAATCAGAATAAACCGTTGAGAGATTTATCTAAACCAATAAAATCTGGAGATGAATCAGAATAAACAGTTGAGAGATTTATCTGAACTAGTAAAATCTAGAAATGAATCAGAATAAACCGTTGAGAGATTTATCTGAACCAGTAAAAATATGTAAATGAATCAGAATAAATCGTTGAGAGATTTATTTGAACCAGTAAAAATCTGGAGACGAATCAGAATAAACCGTTGAGAGATTTATCTGAACCAGTAAAAATCTGGAAATGAATTAAAATAAACCGTTGAGATATTTATCTGAACCAATAAAAATCTGGAAATGAATCAGAATAAACTGTTGAGAGATTTATCTGAACCAGTAAAAATCTGGAAATGAATCAGAATAAACCGTTGAGAGATTTATCTGAACCAGTAAAAATCTGGAAATGAATCAGAATAAACCATTGAGAGATTTATCTGAACCAGTAAAAATCTAGAGATGAATCAGAATAAACCGTTGAGAGATTTATCTGAACCAGTAGAAATCTGGAGATGAATCAGAATAAACCATTGAGAGATTTATCTGAACCAGTAAAATCTGGAAATGAATCAGAATAAACCGTTGAGAGATTTATCTGAACCAGTAAAAAATCTGGAAATGAATCAGAATAAACCCTTGAGAGATTTATCTGAACCAGTAAAAATCTGGAAATAAATCAGAATAAACCGTTGAGAGATTTATTTGAACCAGTAAAAATCTGGAGATGAATCAGAATAAACCGTTGAGAGATTTATCTGAACCAGTAAAATCTGGAGATGAATCAGAATAAACCGTTGAGAGATTTATCTGAACCAGTAAAATCTGAAAATGAATCAGAATAAACCGTTGAGAGATTTATCTGAACCAGTAAAAATATGGAAATGAATCAGAGTAAACTGTTGAGAGATTTATCTGAACCAGTAAAAATTTGGAGACGAATCAGAATAAACCGTTGAGATATTTATCTGAACCAGTAAAAATCAACCTTGTCTCGGAAATTGATATGTATTTGACTTGTTGAAGATTTGTATCTGTCAGAAGTTTGTTGATAATAACGGTCAAATGTCTCTTTCCTGTAAAAAGGTGAAGAGTTAATTGTATGCAATGCTATGATGTATGTGATGCATGGTGTGATGTTTTCCTCTTAAAAATAAATGAGATTGCACTATATGCACTTGAGTTGCCAATGTTATGACGTATGTATGCGAATGTATGAAAAGTAAAGATTGTTTGTGCCGTAGCGTTGCTGGAAGTGGGGGAAATAAATCCCTTCTGAAATGCTGATGGGTGAATTTCAAGGTAAAAACTCAGTTGCAGAAGGGAAAAGCCAGACATTGCTTGTGATATTCTGCTGGGGAAATCTGAGAAGTTTGGAAACTTGCTGGAGACACTTTGGACCGGTGGTTGGAAATTTTTGCTCTGGCTGGAGAAAGTACCTGCGGGGGTTTTATGGAATGGCTTACAGATGTTATTCTATTTCTTAAAGTCATTAGTAATTGTCTTTTCGTTTTATTTATTTATTTGTAACAGTGATCACGTTCAAATGCATATGTTCAAAAATAAATCATTGGACGCTTTTGTAAATAAAATAAAGTAAAACAGATGGTTTTGCACTTTCAAAAAGGGATATCTTTATATTAACTTGAACAAGTGTTTTTTGTACAATGAGACAAAGCATTCTGGCAAGAGAATGTCGTCGTAAAAAAATGAAAATTTATACAAAGAAAAGATAGCTATATGGTATAATCCCAAGGGGTTCCCGTTCTACTATAGCCTTCATGTCTCTGAAAGTCTTGTCCGCTGGTCGCCTTGGCGAAGTCGATTGGATTGATTTAGAGCCAGTTGAGTTGATTGGTTGACGCTGAAGATTGTTTTCCAGATGATCCAACGAGACATAGTCATACGCTTTAATCCCTAACTTTTGCCTGGACCGCCCTCTCGGGTTTTCAGTCCATCGGGATACCCTTTTTTTCCCAAACCACCCTTTCGGGTTTTCGACTTGTCGGGTGTATAGATTTTTTTATTTTCATCCCTTATTTTTTCCCGAACCCTTTTGGTTCGTCGGGAAGCCCTTATTTTTGCCTAGGCCAGTCAACCTAGCGGGTCTTTTATCATGCGTAGTATCTTTTAACTATGTTTGTATTTACAGGGTGCGGGAGGTCGTCGCCATCCATAGTAGTCAAGATCATCGATCCACCAGAGAAAATGCTTTTGATTACAAATGGCCCTTCATATGTAGGGGTCCATTTGCCCCTGGGATCACCTTGTGGCAAAACGATACGCTTGATTACCAGGTCACCGACCCGATATACCTGACGCTTGACCTTTTTATTAAAAGCTTTGATCATGCGTTTTTGGTACATCTGACCATGACAGATAGCTATAAGCCTCTTCTCATCAATCAAGTTTAGTTGGTCAAACCGAGTCTGAATCCAATCTTTTTCATTCAAACCAGCATCCTTCATGATTCTTAGAGAGGGGATCTAGACCTCAATAGGCAAGACAACTTCCATGCCATATACGAGAGAAAAAGGTGTTGCCCCAGTTGATGTGCGAGCTGTGGTACGATACCCATGGAGAGCGAACAATAGCATCTCATGCCAATCTTTGTATGTGACTTTCATTTTCTGTATGATCTTCTTAATGTTTTTGTTAGCAGCTTCTACAACACCATTCATCTTTGGCCGGTAAGGGAAAGAATTGTGATGCTAAATCTTGAATTGCTCGCACAAGGTGGTGATCATAGTATTATTCAGATTTGTACCATTATCAGTGAGGATTCTCTCTGGGATACCGTATCGACAGATGAGATTCTGCTTGATGAACCGGGCGACCACATTCTTAGTAACGGAAGCAAAGGAAGCTGCCTCAGCCCACTTTGTAAAATAGTTGATGGCCACTAAGATAAAGCGGTGTCCATTGGAGGCTGTTGGCTTGATTTCCCCAATCATATTGATTCCCCACATAGAAAATGTCCAAGGAGCCGTCAAGACTTTCAGAGGAACCAGAGGTACATGCATTTTATCGGCATTGATTTGGCACTTATGGCAAGTCCGAGAGTGTTGATAGCAATCTGCCTCCATGGTAGACCAATAATAGCCCGCGCGTAGGATTTTCTTTGCCATTGTATGCCCACTGGAATGTGTACCAAAAGTGCCTTCATGTAGCTCACCCATGATCCTTTCAGCCTCAGCCTTGTCTACACACCGAAGCAAAACCGAGTCATGACTGCATTTGTACAGAATGCCGTTACTAAGGAAGAACTTAGCCGAGAACCTTCTCAGTAATTTCTTGTCATTCACCGAAGCTCATTCTGGATATTCCTGAGACTCGAGATACCTTTTGACTTCATGAAACTAAGGCTGGTCCACTACTTCTTCGGTATTAATCTCGTGACAGTAGGCTGGTTCATTCATCCGCTCAATGGAGATTTGAGGAGCCTTGTTATCCCAATTAAGTTTAAACATAGATGACATTGTAGCTAATGCGTCTGCTAGTTGATTTTCTTCTCGCGGGAAATGCTCGAAGGTAATCTTCTCGAAATGCGGCAACAATGTCAACACATGTTATTTATAAGGGATAAGGTTGGGGTGCTTGGTGTCCCATTCCCCTTTGACTTGACTGATGACCAAGGTTGAATCTCAAAATACATCCAAGTGTTTGTTTCCCAAGTCTATGGCAGCATTGAGACCAAAGATGCACGCTTTGTATTCTGCCATGTTGTTGGTACAGTTGAAGCAAAGTCTGGCAGTAAAGGGAGTATGACATCCTTCTGGAGATATGAGTACGGCGCCGATACCATTTCCAAGTGCGTTGGATGCCCCGTCAAAGAATAGGGTCCATCGGGATCCTTGTTCAGGTCCGTCATATGGCCTGATCTCTTCACAGTTGTGCAATGTCATGATGTCTTCGCTTGGGAATTTAAACTTCATGGACTGATTGTCTTCTACAGCTTGGTGAGCAAGATGATCAGCCAATACACTGCCCTTTATAGCTTTCTGGGTAGTATACTGTATGTCATATTCTGTCAGAATCATCTACCATCTTGCTACTCTCCCAGAAAGAGCAGGCTTCTCAAAGATGTACTTTATCGAATCCATTTTAGATATCAACAAAGTAGTGTGGGTTAGCATATACTGTCTCATCCGGCGAGCAGCCCATGCCAGAGTGCAGCAAGTTTTCTCGAGCAGTGAATATCTTGTTTCACAGTCGGTAAACTTTTTGCTCAGGTAATAAATAGCATGCTCTTTTCAGCCAGACTCGTCATGCTGCCCCAGCACACACCCCATTGAGTTTTCTAAAACAGTTAGATATAAGATCAATGGTCTTCCTTCGACAGGTGGCAACAACATAGGAGGTTCTTGCAGGTATTCCTTGATTTTGTCAAAAGCAACTTGGCATTCGTCGTTCCATCTGACTACTTGATCTTTCTTCAAGAGTTTGAAGATTGGTTCACAAGTAGCTGTCAGGAGAGAAATAAACCTGGCTATGTAATTCAGACGTCCCAAGAATCCTCTAACTTCTTTCTCAGTACGAGGGGATGACATTTCTTGTATCACTTTAACCTTGGCAGGATCAACTTTGATACCCTTGTTGTTGACGACAAAACCCAGGAGTTTACCAGATCGTACTCTGAATGTGCACTTGTTTGGATTCAATCTCAACTTATACTTCTTCAACCTTTCAAACAACTTCTGTAGGTGATCGAGTTGCTCTTCTTTCGTCTGCGATCTGACTATCATATCGTCTACGTAGACCTCTATCTCATGGTGTATCATGTCATGAAATAAAGCTACCATAGCGTGTTGATAGGTTGCCCCAACATTCTTCAGTCCGAATGGCATGACCTTATAGCAGAAAGTTCCCCACTGTGTAACAAAAGTCGTTTTCTCCATATCCTCAGGCGCCATTTTGATTTGGTTATAGCCCGAGAAACCGTCCATGAAGGAAAACACTTTTTGTTGCACCGTATTGTCAACTAAGATGTCGATATGGGGAAGTGGGAAATCATCTTTGGGGATTGCCCTGTTTAAGTCTCTGTAGTCCACACACATCCGCACTTTACCATCTTTCTTGGGTACAGGGACAACATTGGCCACCCATTGGGGATAAGAGGAGACAACCAAAAATCCAGCATTGAACTGCTTCATAACTTCTGCTTTGATCTTTTCCGACATGTCGGGCCTCCTACGACGAACCTTCTGTTTTACTGGGGGATAATCTTCCTTTTTAGGAAGACGATGTACCACAATGTCTGCATCCAGTCCTGGCATGTCTTCGTATGACCAGGCGAAGATCTCAACATAATCGTGCAACATATGAATCAGATGTTCCTTGACACTCGGCTTTAGATTCGCACCCACCTTGATTTCCTTTTTGTCTTCCTCGGTACCCAAGTTGATTGTATCCAACGGTTCCTCATGAGGCTGAATAGCTCTGTCTTCCTGTTGCAACAACCTGGCCAACTCTCCTGGCACTTCAAAATCTTCCTCACCTTCGTCGTCGGCTTGGTAGATCGGATTTTCAAAGTCACAATTGGCCATAGCAGAACTGTTACCCCTGAGATCCTGAGTGGACGTAGATCTGCATTTTCAATATGTGAGTGTGTGTAAGAATACAACTACCTTTGAAAGAAATAAAATGCAAGAAAGAAAAGACAAAGAAAACAAAATTTGATGTAAAAAACGTCCATGATTCATTAATGACATATGATAATGAAGTGACAACCCTTACAGATGGACCATTGTGCCTCGGGTAAGACACAAGGTTTAAAAAAAAGTCTGAATTGTTTAAATATTACAAGCCTGAAAATATTTAAAAGACAATTACTCTTGAATAAAAGTAATAGGAATGAAATCCTTTGCCTCCCAATTATTAAGCCCTCCGCTGATAGTTGGAAAAATCCATTCATCCATGTCACATCTGCCATTACTATCTTCTAATGCGTTGACTCCTTGATTGCTGATACGCAGAGGTGGTCCCCCTGCGCGAGAACATCGAACAATTTTCTGAGCCTCTGAAGTGAACCCCAACCCAAATTTGTCGGACTTGTAGGGAATATCCAGAAGCTGACCCCAGATAGTACATCCTCCCTCTTCAACTACTGCCCACGCGTCTTTCAATGAAGCCATTTTTAGCGGAGGTCTGGTAATCTCCGAGACCTTTGGAGTAGACTTGGTTTCTGCGACCATTGCTGGAACCTCCTCAAAGTTCTGACAGGGAGTCTCTATGAATTCACCATCCATTTCAACATACCTGAAAGAGTTCAAATGGCTAACCATGTATTCCTCTTCTTCGTGAACTGTAACAATCTTCCCTCTGATAGGGTATTTTAGCATTTGGTGTAGGGTGGAAGTGACTGCACCAGCTCCATGGATCCAGGATCGACCCAACAGACAAGAGTACAAAGGGCGGATATCCATCACATAGAAAATTGAGTCAAAGATCTGAGTCCTAATTTTTATGGGGATACTAACTTCTCCGTGCACTGTCCTCTTGGAACCATCAAAGGCCCTCACTATGATGTTGCTAGGTTTCAAGATGAGTCCCTCGCAATCCAGCCGATTGAGGGCATTTTTGGGCAAGACATTCAATGATGAACCGATATCCACCAAAACATGGGCAAGTGTGGTGCCCCTGCATTCAATGGAAATATCTAAGGAATCGTTGTGCTTCCTTCCTTTAGAGGTTAAATCAGCATCGGAAAAGCCCAATCCGTTGTCAGCAGTTAGACTGGCCACACAGTCTTCAAATTGGTCGATGGAGGTCTCCTGGGGCACGTGAGCGGTCTTAAGGAACTTTACCAAGGCTTTGGCGTGAGTTTCAGAGCACAAAAGTAAGGACAACAATGATATCTTCGAGGGGGTCTGCCCTAATTGTTCTACAATATTGTAGTCACTTTTTTTGATTATCTTCAGGATTTCTTCTATTTCTTTTCTAGAAGCTTCAAGGATGACTTCGGGATGTTCTCTTTCTTGGGCAGGCTCAACCAAAGCCTCTTTGCCCCTGGTATCGGCAGTAGGGACAACAATGGGAGTATCACTGGCAGTGTCGGTAGGAGTGGCAGTAGTGATGATCACAAGAGTAGCAACAATCTTTGGAGAAATCTCAGGTGAGAAGACTCTTCACTTCTTGTTATTTTGCTGGTTCTAGTGATGTTACCGATATCAGGATCAATATCTCTTGCAACTTCATTTGTGACAGCCAACTGATCTTGCTTGACGCTATAGTAATAAACGTCAGCCTCATAACTCCAAGGAACAACTTTATTTGAGGAGTATGGTATTGGTCTTGGCATAGTGATGATTAAAGGTGCATATCTGGGAGCAGATGTAATCCTGACGGGTCTTTTGGTGGAGACCCTGGGAGGATTGTCGAAAATGGTGATTATCGAAACATCTTGATAAGAAATCGTGATAAGGGGTAGCTTTTCAAATAGGATTTCTTTACTATTCATCAGGCGCTGGACGCCTATCTTCAGTAACAAACAATTGTTCGGCAGAGATTTGCAAAGGTGGCAATTTTCATCGCAACCTGGGAACAAGCCGGCTTGCAGTAGATTTTGTTTAACGGTCAACAGAGGAGTAACCAAGTCATTCACGGAGGAAACAAAATGATCATCATCAATGACGTTGATACCTTGGCCATGTTTGGGCATTGGTGCCGTTATTACATTAGGCGTTTCTGGGGACTCAAATTCAAGCTCCTTCGCATCGATAAGGTCTTGCACCTTATTCTTTAAGGCCTAACAGTCATTTGTATCGTGCCCTGAGCTTCCAGAATGATAGGCACATCGGGCGTTCGGGTTGTAGCAAGGAGAAGTAGTATTGGGGTTCTTGGGAGCTTCCTTTAAAATTGCCAGATTGGTCCTTAGAAGGTGTGGCAACACTTGAGACATGGTCATGTTAATCCGGGTAAATCGTCTCATGGGCGCTTCTGGTTTGCGCTGATAATTTCGCTGTTGATTTGGTGCAGGATTAGAGATTATAACAGCCCCTACTGCCGGACGATGGTCGGTTTTGTTTTGATTCCTATGGTCATACGCAACACTGACTTCCTTCTTTCCAACAAAAGGTTTCTTCACCAAACTTGAGGTTTCATCTCTTTGAATTTTGCCGCTTTTTATACCAACTTCGACCCGTTCACCAGTCATGATTAATTCGGTAAACCCAGATGAAGAACTCCCAATTAGGTGATTGAAAAATGGTCCTGACAAGGTGCCAAGGAACATATCCACTAATTCTCTGTCGGATAGAGGGGGCTGGACTCTTCCTGCGAGATCCCTCCATTTTTGAGCATAGGTTTTGAAACCCTCACCTGTTCCCATATACATACTATGTAACTGTGTCCTAGTCGAAGCCAAATCAGCATTATACTGATACTGTTTGTAGAAAGCGGCAGCCAACTCTTCCCAGTTACGGACATTGGACCCTTCTAATTGGTAGAACCAATCCAAATGAGTCCCCGATAAGCTCTCCTGGAAGAAATGCACCCACAGATTCTTATTAGTCGTGTGGGGCTGAATCTTTCTGACATATGACCTCAGATGTAGTTTTAGGCAAGAGATACCATCATATTTGGCGAAGGTTGGGACCTTGAATTTCTGTGGGATGACTACCCCTGAGATGAGTCCTAATTTTTCAAAGTCCAAACCGGGTACTCTCTGAATCTCCATGGCATTCAAACGATCCTCTAGCTGTTTGTATTTATCATCAAAAAGAGGATATTTCTCCTCAGAGTAATCAGGTTATTCCTCTCATTCGGATACTGGGTCGTCGTTCACTTCCTGGGTCTCGGCCCTTTGGTTATCTCCTTCACCCGATGATGTTGCAAAGTCCAAGGTTCGCCTGGTCTTTCCTTTAAACCTTCTTCTCATGATCACAACCCCGGTTGGTTTCTTCGTTTTCTTCTTCTTCTCTTTGGCTAGCAGAGTCTTCAACTCCTCTTGCCCCTTTGTCAGAGCCATGAGCATTTGTTGAAACTGGGCATTCTGAGCCTGAAGATCTTTCACAGTCTGTTCAACATCCATCTCACTGAAATAAACAGTAGAAGGATAAGGCGACCTGTTATGAGAAACCTATATGATGTTATGATGAATGATGATGCAATATGAAAATGATTTCAAGGAAACTTAGAAGATTTAAATTTGTCCAAACCAAAAAAGAACACACGTCATATTAAATAAAATCAAGTTTGAATACATCATGCCTCCTTGGGCTTACAAAGAAAGAAACAAAATACAACAAAAATTCTCAAGACAAAAGGACCGAACACATCCTCTTTGGAGCAATGTAGGTATTCAATTTTTTCTCTTCATGAAGCAGTTTGGTGAGCTCTAGAACCTTCTTCTCACTGGCGTAGTACTGGGTTTCAAAGGTGTCTCATTCTTCCTTCAACTGAATCCAAGCTTTCTGCAGGTCTTCGAGAGAGGTAGGCATGTCAGGATGAAGAACAGTGTAAGGGACGTCTCCTTCAATAACAGGCTCAATGATGACCGGAAGGATGGAAGGGTAAGGCATCAAGAGACTCTGGGCACGAGCCCGTACCCACTTAAGGTATGGCTCGAGAGGGATAGAGTTTTTATGTCCCAAAGTCCTATTGTCCACCTTGTTCACCATTCCCCAAGCACGTGCAAACCTCTGGCGATAACCTTGATCTTCTTTGTCGTAGTCGAAAACCAGACCCTGGACGAGCATCTCATGAGGGCCGTCTCTTCGGGCATACCCAAACTGTCGAAGAGCTAAACACGGGTTGTAGGTGATACCTCCCCTAATACCTAACAGAGGTACATTAGGAAACTCACCACAACGGTCAATGATAGAGATATCTTCCAAATATCTTGAGCACCAACGGATATCAGAGTGAGTGAGAGACATCATCCTTTGAGACCAAGTCAATCTTTGCTCGTTCTTCAATGCTGACTGAGGCAGGTGTGAAGTGAACCACTTAGCGAGTAGGGGTATACAACACAAAAGGGTACCTCTTTTCTTCATGGTACAGGTATGAAGGCAATGCAAGATGTCCCCTAGCAAGGTGGGTATAGGATTGCGAGAAAGAAAGACTTTGATGGCATTAAGGTCTATGAATTGGTCCGAATTAGGAAACAGAACCAAACCATAAATGAGGAGAGCTAGCACGTCTTTGAAAGCTTGGAAATCCATGTCATCCCATAATGAACGAGCTTTTTCCAATAGAAACTTAGCTAAAAAACCTTTAACCCCACTTCTTGTCTCCCAATTGGCTATGACGTAGGCCCTCTTCACATGTAAAGCTTCGGCGATGACTTCAGGTTTTGGAATCCCTTCTAGACCGGTGAACGGTATCTGATTAAGCACGGGCACCCCTAAGAGTAGAGAGAACTCTTCCAATGTAGGTACCAACTGATAGTCCGGAAAAGTGAAACAATGATGTACGGGGTCAAAGAATTGGAATAGTACACACATCATTTCTTCTTGGAAGTTGGATGTAGCCAAACTGAGGAGTCAACCATACTTCTTGGTAAAAGGAGAATCCTCAGGCACTCTTGAAGCTAGCTCTTGAAGTTGAGTATGTGCTTTTACAAAGCTGATTCAGATGGTGTTTCTTCGGAGAGAATTCATATCCTACAAAACAAAAACAAAGATAAATTTATAAATCCTTGAAATGGTTAGTGAGCATGCATATAATGTTGATGATGTTTATGATGTTTATGCACGAGCAAACATATACACACACAACAAACAGATCCCTATGTTTTAGGCTTGCATGAGTTTGTAGGTAAGTACCCTCTTGAAGTTTTAGTTGGCTCAACCTGTCCTAGAAATAATGATCGGGTTCTAAAGGATCCCAATATCACCGACCTTTCTCTTAGGCATTGTCTCAGCATAACAATCTTTTCTTGCGGCTGAGATATCCCAAAAGTCTAGCCTCAATGAGTGTAGTATCGAGTGTCAACCAATTTTCAGCTTTACACCGAAACCGACTACCTCACTACGTCCTAATGGCCAAGTTTGTTCAATTAGGGTTCTAAGGTTAATTAGTGCTTCACGATACCACTCAGCGGCCCCGTATTCTCCTCGATTCACCATGAGGGATACTGGTACCCACAAATGTGTCACACTAACATAGCCATTGTTTCAACCATATCGGTCTACGCTATACAGTCTCCACAATCTATTGCTATTTACCTAAAAAGGTGCCCCAAATCCGGGTGGAGGATCAAAGCAAGCCCAATGCAAAGAACTAAATATAAAGCACACAAATCAAATAATGAAAGCGAGTAAAGGTGATCTAACCCTAAGGTAACCCCACTTTTAATTTATCCCCAGCAGAGTCGCCAGTTCTGTGATACGGTGGGAGAACTGACTTGAAGTTTTGCGATTCGATCGCATTTGTGCGGATAGCAAGAGTCGCCACCGACTTTTCTTTTATCCAAAAGGAAAGGTAAAAAAGCATAGGAAAGACCTTTCGAGATTATTTCTCGGGTTCGGGGGGGGTAGATTATGAAAAGGGAAGGTATTAGAACCCTTTTTATCCATGGTGTTCCATGGGCTCTTAGTTACTCGTTTAGATCACTTGCTTTCATTTGACAGTGTGCTTGTGGTGTGGGCTTTGAAAGTATTTTGAAAAATCTCTTTGTAATGGTTCTCGTCTCTATAAGAACGCGTACAAAGTTTTGTTTCAAAAAGTGGTCCAAAGATGTGTTTGTGAATCGTGTTTTAGAAAGTGTTTTTGAAAAGATGTTTTGCAATGGTTCTCGTCTCTATAAGAACGTATACAAAATGTCTTGTCTTTTTTGAAAATGTTTTGAAATGAAAGTGTAGGTGTAAAAAGTTTTTATTGTGAGCAAGCGAGTAACTAAGAGTGAATCTATCTACTCGAAAGGTCTTAAATTGTTCTTTTCTTCCTCCTTTTAATGGTGCTATCTTACCATTGATTTGGTAAGAAGCCCCACCGTTGGATGTGAAGGGACAGGCGCGGGTCAATTTTTACAGTCATCAAAAGCAACTTATGAGACGCTTTAGCAATTTTTGTAAGGGACAAGATTGTTTTATCGAAGGCAACATCAAGGGTCATCGAGGGACTACGATCTTTTATCGAAGGTTCATTGCTAAAGCGTCCCATATTCGAGGGACATGATTGTATTTCCGAGGTAACTACGAGGTTACCCTAGAGGTGTGCGTGTGAAAAAGTGTGTTGGTTTCAAGTTATTTTATTCTTTGATTAGGTGACTTATTTCCTCTCTTATCTCACAATGACAATAAAAAAGCAAATTTCTCTTTTGCCTTTTTTCACTAATTCTGAAAGGTTTGCAGTTGGAAAATGATGATATATTGCTTCTTGAACAAGTTTTTGTTTGACTTAGCATCTTAGCTATTTGCTTACTTGCTATAATGCTGCCTCATTTTTGTTGATGCAGCTGGTTTGGCCTGTTGTAATGCTGTTGTTTGTGATGCTGTCAGTTTGTAATGTTGTTTGTTGTTTGTGATGCTGTCAGTTTGTAATGTTGTTTATTGTTTGGACAGTTTGTAGCATTTTGTTTGGTTCAGTTTGTGGCATTTTGTTTGGTTCAGTTTGTGGCATTTTGTTTGGTTCAGTTTGTGGCATTTTGTTTGGTTCAGTTTGTGGCATTTTGTTTGGTTCAGTTTGTGGCATTTTGTTTAGACAGTTTGTGGCATTTTGTTTGGTTCAGTTTGTGGCATTTTGTTTGGTTCAATTTGTGGCATTTCTCTTCTTCTTTCTTTTTGTGAACCAAGAAGGATAACCTTCTTATGATTTTCAATTAGGGGAAATAAATTGTGATGAATTGGACAGCAATCTGATTCCATATTGCAAACGGTGATACGGTGGGAGAACTGACTTGAGGTTTTGCGTTTGTATTCGCACTTGTTCGGTTTAGCAAGAGTCGCCACCGACTTTTTATTTATCCTAAAGGAAAGGTTAAAAAGCACAGGAAAAACCTTTTGAGATGTTTCGTGGGTTCGGGGGGTAGATTATAGAAAGGGAAGGTATTAGCACCCTTTCTATCCATGGTTATCCATGGGCTCTTAGTTACTTGTTTTAGATCACTTGCCTTGATTTTCAATTGTTTGAAATGGTGCTTTGTGTGTGTGGGTTTTGAAAATGTTTTGAAAAAGATGCCTTGTCTAGGCAACCGTTGTAACAATTCTTTACTCGAATGTTTTACAAAGGTGTGTGTCTTTTTGAAAAGATGTTTCAATGTTTTGAAAGTTGTTTTGAAAGTTGTGTTGTGGAGTGGGTTTTGAAAGTAGGCAAGTGTGTTTTGCAAGCTTGATCAAGTAACTAAGAGTTGTCTACCCCCTAAATTTACTCAAAGATTTTTCTCATGTTTTAACCCTTTTAACAGTATTGTTCCACCATTGTATTTGGTGGACAACCTTGTGTTAGGATGTTAACGGGATGGGCGCGGGTCATCGTTTAGACCATGAATGCAATAGTGCCAAGTGTCTTTGGCAATTTTTCCTTTAAGGGACTTGATCATTTTTAGGTAACTTGAGAAAGCGTCATCGAGGGACTATGATCATTATATTTGTTTTTGTTTTGCCAAAGAACTCAACATGCAAACATGGCCCATTTTGGAAGGCAACAAGAGGGATTACCCTAGGGATGCAAGTGTGATTGGTGTTGTCCATTTTCATGCTTTTTGTCTTTGAATTAGGTTGTCTAGCGGTTGATTTTAAATCTTCGCATACAAACCCTAATTACTATACAGTATATAGAAAGCGATAAATTGCGGGAATTTAAAGTCTAAGCTATTACAAATAAGTATCCGGGGATGGGGGTACAAATATTTACAAATAGGGATGAGACTTATCAGGATAGTATTGTCCAAATAATATTTACAACCAAATCGAATCGCATTCTCAATGTAACATGTATCAATGTACAAGAAAAAAAGCAATGTATCAAAAGTATTTGTGTAAGTGTATATGATTATTTACAAGTGAGAAAAGATGTTTAACTTAATGCGAAATTAAGTAAGTATTTATTCTTTTTGTGCTTTTTGTTAATATGTACAAACAAAAGTTTTAGTGAAAAGAAAAGGAAATGTTTTAAGTTTAGAGAGAACTAACATTCATACATTTTAGTTAATGTTATATAAACAAAAGGGTTTTAAAGAAAAATATTTAATTCAAAACAAACTATTTATTTATGTATCTTTTAATGTTTTATATACAAGAAGTTCTTAAAAAGAAAAAATATTTTAACTTTATTAAAGAAAATCTATATTTTTACATATTATTTAAAATGTGATGAATAAAATAAAAAAAGCTATTAAAACATTTTTTATACAAGAATTCGATATATTGTTTTCATTTAATAAAAGAATTAATTTAAGTTATATATATAAAAAAGAAGAAATAATGTGATAAAAAAAATGATTGATTTATAAACCTAGAAAATAAATAAAAGGAAAGCAGTCAAATGGGCTTGGGGAGAATTTGTACTTGGCCCAAATGAGAAAATAGACAGAGTTAAGAAAAAAGGGGGGTATGCACGCTGAAATTGAGATTGGGCTTAGGCGTGGATGGGGCAAGGCCTAGACAGTTTGATAATTTGTTTTAGGGGTTCAACGAATTTGTATCAGAAAGGGTTTACAGCGTTGAGCTTAGAACGGCGCCGCTTCCACCTTTGTCCTCTTCATCTCTTCCTTTCTCCAAGCATGGCCTATTGACGCTCTCTCTCCATCTCAGCTGACAAAAAGCCATCTCCACTTCTTCCTCCTCAAGATCATTCAGGCCACAATGAAAAAGGTAGCCTTGTTTCCATCTTAACGCGTTTTTAGGGTTTTCAAGTTTCCATTCTTGCACGTTTTATTTGTTCTGATTCCTTGATTATTATTATTTCTTGTGAGGCGTGAAAAGAAAAAGGAAGAGGTACTACCTTTGGAGAGGAGGCGAGGAGTGGACTGGAGGTGTCCTGGGCAGTTGAAGGCGGAGGAAGTATGATGTTGGCTTGCTCTGGAAATCTGGTATTCGTATTTTGCTTTTTAGTTTGATGGTTTTATGATGAATATCTTAGAACCCTAGCTTTATCTGTTTCTGAACACTTCTTTTCCTCTTCCACTTGTTTGCTCTGATTGCTTGCTGTCGATTCTGAGTTTCCTGATGTACTAGCCCTGTGATGAAATCATTCTGAGGGTCTTGTTGGTTTGAATGCTTTGATCTAAGTTGCTTTTGGCTTGAGGTTACAGGCTTGCTGTGATTTTTGCTATGTTACAGTTTTGTGGTCTTTTTGGATACAGGCTTCAGGCTGAGTTTTGAAAGGCTTGAACAGGTTTAAGGTTTAGGTTTGATATGCTTGTGTTACAGGTTTGAAGTTTTAGGCTTCAGGCTGGTTATGCAGGATGAGGCTTGTGTAGTTTGACAGGTTATGAGTTTTGTAACTTACAGGTTTATTGGCATGTGTTATGTTTGCTTTGGTTTTGAAAGGTTTAGGCTGAGTTTGCACTTTGTTTGAGATTTATGTGTTTGAAACAGGTTTTTGAAAGGGCTTGTGTTTACAGGCTTTGTTGTGATATGTTGGCTAGTGATTTTGTTTGGTAGCTATAACAGGTTTGGATGGCTTCTGGTTTGAAACAGGTTACAGGCTTGAAGCTTGTTTTTTGAGGCAGGATGTTTGCTTGCTTATGTTATGTAACAGGTTTTGAAAGGTTACAGGCAAGAGGCAAGCTTCTGTTACAGTTTGTAACTTGTTTGTTTGTGTTATATCTTTTCTATGTGTTTTTGCCCCCCCCCCCCACTTTTTTCTGTTCTGAACTGTTGTTTATATCTTTAAGCCTAAGCATGTAAGCCTCTTCTCTCTCTCTTTTCTCTCTCCACAGAAAAAAAAACATATTATATTGTTTAAATCTGTACTTGCTCTGAAAAAGTGATTGGCTGGAAAAATGATGTAAAATATGGCTTGCATTGTTAGTTTTCCTCTGCATACTTTCCAGATTTCCTGCATATCTCTTGTGTACTTTGTTGACAGCTTTATTGGCTTTTGGTTGACATCTCTTTTGGACAGTTTGACAGCTTGGTTGACATTGGACTTGGTTAGGCATTGTGCAGTTCAGTTTGCCTTTGTAATTTGGTTGGTTTGCAATTATGCTCCTTGTTCAATTTGCCTCTTTGATTGACAATTTATGCAGCCTTGTATATTTCCATGTAGCTTATGCATTTTGTTTAACATGCTTGCAAACATTTTCTATCCTTCTTTGTGAACCAAGAATTTTCTTGTGATTTGCAGAGAGGGTGAATAACTGATTCCGGCCAATCACTTTTAATGATGAGTTTTAAAATATCAGTCTGCCTTTTTATTTCATCTGCATTTGACTTCTTTCTTTTTCTTTGCTTTTGCAGATAAAAATTAATTGAGCAATGGGGAGCATTAGTGGAAGATGAAGACTTAGGGAAATTAGGATGCAATTTTATTTTACTTTTAACCATTTGTAATATTATTATTGTAAACAAAATGTAAATAAATTTACAGTGTTCGAATAATAATTTGTAACAAACAATTAAAGATGAATAAAAATCCTTCTTTGTCAGTTAATTCTTTTTTCAATTCACTGTCCATTTAATTATTTAAGTTCTTAAATTAAAATAACTGGAAGTAAATCCCAACTATTCTAACTTAGAATAAATAAATAATTAATAAACACTGTAGTCTTGCCACTTAGCATTAATCAATAATAAACCCAGCGCTCCCATTAACCATAGCAATGCACAATCAATCACAACAAACGTCCACATGTCTTTTCTTTTACTAATTATACCAAACACTGCAAGTTCTCAATTCAAATGCCTCAGCTCATATCCCAGAGTAACTTGAAAAGAACTATAGAATTAATTCTTTCTGAGAATGCGCGCACAAACCCTAGTTCTTGATTTATTGTCAAAGAAACGCCTGCCTGATCAAACCCTGAGCCAAACTCAACCAAACCCTAATAATCTGCTTGAATTGTCCCAGAGTCCATGAAAACCCTAATTTGGATAGACTGATAAGAAAAAGTTTGTTGGACTGATTCTTACGCGAATCTGAAAAGTCAGGGAAAACCCGAAGCTGTGATTTCTTGTGGAAAAATCGGAGGGCAAATTTTGGGGTACAACAGTTGCCCCTGTTCAATCTTCTTGAACCTAAAGAGTTAGATTGGCAAGTTTTCCTTTCGCGACTTGAGGGTAAAAGGAGATTGGACACTAGAGCGCCCAAAAAATTTGCACTCGGTGATGTGATGGTAGAGGGAATGGGCTTAAAGATGCCATTTGGTGATGGGCTTAGAGATGCCATCTAGGGATGTGACAGAATCTTGTCGGGGGATGGGCTTAGAGATGCCATCTGGAAATGTCTGGTAGGAGGATGGGCTTAGAGATGCCATCTGGAAATGTTTGTTGAACTGTATGTCGTTGATGAGTGGGTGAGTATCAGATAGGTATCCATGTTTTGGAACATCTCTGAACTGGGGATCTGAATAAGCAATAGATTGACATCCGTAAACTATTTTCAGAAGTTGCATCTGAACAAGCGATAGATTAACATCCCTGTTTGGAGAACCCATAAACTGTTTTCAGAAGTCTTGAAGTTGAATAAGCAATAGAGCAGCATCCATTATTGGGAAGCGTCCGTAAACTATTTTCAAAAGTTGAGTCTGAACAAGCGATAGATTAACATCCGTGTTTGGAGAATCCGTAAACTGTTTTCAGAAGTTGAAGAATTTGAACAAGTGATAGGTTAACATCCGTGTCTAGAGAACCCGTAAACTGTTTTCAGAAGTCTTGAAGTTAAATAAGCAATAGAGAAGCATCCGTTATTGGGAAGCGTCCGTAAACTGTTTTCAAAAGTTGAAGAATCTGAACAAGCGATAGGTTAACATCTGTGTCTGGAGAACCCGTAAACTGTTTTCAGAAGTCTTGAAGTTGAATAAGCAATAGAGCAGCATCCGTTGTTGGGAAGCGTCCGTAAACTATTTTCAAAAGTTGAAGAATCTGAACAAGCGATAGGTTAACATCCGTGTCTGGAGAACCCGTAAACTATTTTCAGAAGTCTTGAAGTTGAATAAGCAATAGAGCAGCATCCGTTGTTGGGAAGCATCTGTAAACTGTTTTCAAAAGTTGAAGAATCTGAACAAGCGATAGGTTAACATCCATGTCTGGAGAACCCGTAAACTGTTTTCAGAAGTCTTGAAGTTGAATAAGCAATAGAGCAGCATCCGTTGTTGGGAAACGTCCGTAAACTGTTTTCAAAAGTTGAAGAATCTGAACAAGCGATAGGTTAACATCCGTGTCTGGAGAACTCGTAAACTGTTTTCAGAAGTCTTGAAGTGGAGGAGGAACCGGTGTAGGGTTTCCTGATGATGAGTCTGTGTAAAACTGCATCTGAATGAATCTGGAATAAGTATCAGAATGTCGCCATGTCTGGGTCACATCTGAACTATTTCTGGGTGAATCTCGGAAGATGATGATCTTTGTCTGTTGACTGATCTTTCCTGAAAAGGTAAAGAGTTAGTTGTATGCAATGTCATGATGCATGATGTAGTGTATGTTATATCAATGTTTATGATATGAATGTGATGAATGTGCATGTAAGCTGATGAGCTGTCTTGCTGAGGATAGATGAATCCTGGATGGATGGAGATAAAAGAATCTTGACTGTTGCCGGGGAAAGTAATTCCTTGACTGCTGCAGGGGATTGAAAATCCTTTGATCGTTGAAAATGAGAAGTCCTGGGACCGCTGTTGGGGAATCAGGAGCTTGGGTTGTATGCCAATCTACGGGGGATTCCTGTCTTGAGGGGATCTTCACTGGGGAATATCTGAATATCCTGTGAGGAACTGAGAATGAGAGTCTTCATTCTGCTTGGGGATTGATAGTTGGAAGTTTTAGCTCCGCTGGGGATTGCAAGAATCTTTTAATTGCTACAGGTACTGATCTGGGATAAGTATCAGAATGTCGCCAAATCTGGGTCACATCTGAACTATCTCTAGAAGGAAATCTGGAAAGGTGTTGATCTTGATTTTGTTAAGGGTCGGAAATTGGGAGTATACCAATCTTCTGAGGTGATGAGAATCTTCATTCTTGAGAGAAATATATTTTTAGGAGCTTCAGTTGTTCGTTATCTGTTGGTGGTTGTAATTTCCAGCAAGTGATGAAGGAAATTTTGATGATTACTACTCCAAAAGATGAAGGAACCTTGATGATTACTATTTCAAAAGATGAAGGAACCTTGATGATTACTACTTCAAAAGATGAAGGAACCTTGATGATTACTACTTCAAAAGATGAAGGAACCTTGATGATTACTACTTCAAAAGATGAAGGAACCTTGATGATTACTACTTCAAAAGATGAAGGAACCTTGATGATTACTAATTCAAAAGATGAAGGAACCTTGATGGTCGATCAATCTGCATATGTTAAGAATGTTGTTGAAATGTAATTTGTTCTGGAGAATAAATCCTTGACAACTGTTGGGGAAATAAACCCATGACTGTAGGTCTGCTAGAGAGGTTTCATCACTGCCCCTAGTATCAGATGCTTGTGATATTACCAGGAAACTTGGATTGTTCGTAACCCTTGAGATTGACATTCGAATGCCCCAAGTGATGGTGACGGAGACTTGCCCCAGGTTAATCTGCAATTGAGAGATTTTGTTGAAATCTTGACTGGACTGCCCCAGGTTAATTGAATAGTGACATGTCATACCCCCTGTTGATAGGAGATTTGTCAATGGAGGTGTCATCCTTTTTTAAGTGATTTTGCTCACTGAGAGGGCTTTCGTTCATCGGAAATTCATTGTGTGAATTTCTCCGCTGTCAAACAAATAACCATATGCAAACAACGATATTCAAATAATGTAAAGTTTATGCTTGTCTCGAAGTTTTGAAAAAATGCGTTTTTTAGCAGAAAACTTTTTTTTTGTAAGACAAATTCAACACAAGATTTAGGGCAAAGCCTTACAGGAGTCGGGATACCTTTTGAAACAGTATGCTTTCGAACTAACCCATGCTTCAATTAGGACTTTTGAAGGGTTGTAACATGGCTTGGTTCACGGTTTAAGAAACAAAGGATAAAGGCTCAAAGTATATTTGTACCCACCCGCTCTTCGTGATGTTCTTTAATCCTAAACTCAGTCAATTGCGCGTCGCACTCTATTCGAGTTTGGAACGACTTTTGGGTGATGGTTCCCCAATTGAATTTGGAGGGCAGTCATCCTCTCCTTTTTTCTTTTGCAACATTTTTCATATTGTTGAGGATTTGTAATGACCTCTTTCTTGATTTGTTAACCCTAACTTTTGCCTGACTGTTCCTGTTTTCAAGATTACAGTCAGCGGGATGCCCCAGATTTCTTAAGCCTCCTTTATAGGTTTTGGCTCAATGGGCTTTTCTCTTTTGAGAGGTAGTGACTGCCTATGAGATAAGGAACCATCATTGTCTTTTGATTCCAAAGGAATGTCTCTTTTTTGATGTCGTTCGTTGTATTACGAACTGAGAGTTTGCAACTTCAATGCGCACCTATTTTTTTGAATTAACTGAGATACTACCCTTCCCTAGGTTTATATCAAAGGTTTTGATTATTTAGAACATAAAACTCCTACTTCTTTGGCTCGAAGGGGTTGACTAGGGATTATCTTCCTTATAACTCCAGTGTTTTGGAATTGAAAGAAATGCCTGTACATCATCAGCAAGGTCTGTTCAAAAGCATACTGTATGAGATTATGGTATTGTTTCGTCACCCTCCCTCTAAAGGCTTGCAGATTTTTATCAAGAGTTAAATATCATGAAGAAAACATAAGAGTAGTGAAAACGAATGGATGAATTCAAGACAAACATATGCAATGCATTAATGAAACAAAGTTTGACATCAACAGTTAAATTTTTTGAATAACAAAGAGATTACAAATTGGAAATTCAAATGAAACAAAAGTCTCTCAGTTTGAGCTTTGTCAATTCAGGTGGAGAAACCCTTAACGGAATATTTTCAGCTTGCCATCGGGCATGAATCTCAGCACTCCAATGTCGATCAGATCTTGAATCTTGTTCTTCAAGGCCCAACAGTCGTCGGTGTCATGTCCCGGGCTATAGGAGTGGTATACACAAAATACGTCGGGATGATAGTTAGGAGCGGAGGTATTGGGCTTCCGAATAGGATCCCTCAAAGCAGTCAGATTGACCTCCAACAAGCGCTCCAGTATTAGAGATGACGGTATGTCAGTCTCAGTGAACTGTCTTCCCGACATATTTTGCTTACGCCGATTACCCTGTTGATGCTAACGAGGTTGTTGATGGGCTTGTGACTCTGAAGCAAGTAGAGGAGCCTTCCCCTTGTCTTCTTGTCTGGAAGGGGGTTGAATGATGGCTTGCTCTTCAACCTCAGATGTTTGCCCCAGTTGGTTGTCCCGAAGCAGTTGGTTGACGAGAACTCTGAGTTCCTCTTGTCTTTGAGCCAAGTCCTGGATGAGAGCCATCTGGCCCACCAGTTGCCCCATCATCTGGATCCTCATGGTTGCCAGCTCGAACTGCAGCTCCTCCAACTGATCACTCCTGGCATTGCTTGAATCCCCCTGGACCATGCCCCTGGTGAGGAGAGCTTTCACTTCTTCTTGCCCCAAGGACAGGTTCAAGAACATTTCCTGAAGTTGGGCATTTTGGTCCTGGATATCCTTGACAGTCCTCTCTAGATCCATCTCTACTGAAATAAACAGTAGGAGAGTAAGGAAACCTGAAAAGGAAAAATTGTCATGATGAAATGCATGATATGCGGATGCATGTTTTCAAGGATCTCTTGGGGTAAACACAAGAGAATGTTAGAGGTTGAACTTCGATCTTTGATTGGAGAACTTTGCACCTGTGGATGTCTTTCCACGAGAATCAAGCTCACCATGTCAAGTGGGTCATAGCCCCTGATTCAAGTTGTTGCACTTGATCTTTGATGGCATTTGTTTAGAGGAGAAACCTCTTGCCCCTTGGTAGACGTCTTGGTTCAACGTGACCCTGCATCAAAAGACCCTCGAGATCCTTGAAATGATTATTTAAAAAATGCTATGGTATGATGTTATGATGTTATGTACATGTATGCAGAAGCAAGCAAGTGTATATACAGGTAATCATATTCACACAAAGCAAACAAGTCCTTAGGTTTAGGCTTGCATGGGGTTTGTAGGTAAGTACCCTCTTGAAGTTAGTTGGCTCATCCTGTCCTAAAATAGAAATCGGGTTCTAAGGAGCTCAATATCATTGGATTATTTTCTGTGTCCATTGTTTTGGTTTAGCCACTTAACTGGCGACCAAAATATTCCAAGAAAAAAACCCTCAATGAGTGTAGTATCGAGTATCTACTAACTTCGGACTGCACCAAAGTCGGTCATCTCACTACCCCTAAAAAGGCAAAGATGGTCAATTAAGGTTCTAAGAGTTTGTTAGTGCTTCATGACATCACTCAGCGGCCCCGTACTCTCCTTGATTGGACTCAAGCGTTACCGGTACTCACAAATATGTCACACTAACATAGCTTACTGCTTCAACCATGTTGGTATACCCCACACAGTTCCCTCACAGTTTTATTGCTATTTACCTAAAAAGGTGCCCCCAAATCCGGGTGTAGGATTTACAACAAACCCAACCAAGGACCCAAAAAGTAAAGCAATCAAGGCAATCAAAGAAAGTATGTAAAGGTGATCTAAACCCTAAGGTAACCCCACTTTTAAATCAATCCCCAGCAGAGTCGCCAGTTCTGTGATACGGTGGGAGAACTGACTTGAGGTTTTGCGTTTGTATTCGCACTTGTTCGGTTTAGCAAGAGTCGCCACTGAATTTTTATTTTATCCTAAAGGAAAGGTTAAAAAGCACAGGAAAAACCTTTTGAGATGTTTCGTGGGTTCGGGGGGTAGATTATAGAAAGGGAAGGTATTAGCACCCTTTCTATCCATGGTTATCCATGGGCTCTTAGTTACTTGTTTTAGATCACTTGCCTTGATTTTCAATTGTTTGTAATGGTGCTTTGTGTGTGTGGGTTTTGAAAATGTTTTGAAAAAGATGCCTTGTCTAGGCAACCGTTGTAACAATTCTTTACTCGAATGTTTTTCAAAGGTGTGTGTCTTTTTGAAAAGATGTTTCAATGTTTTGAAAGTTGTTTTGAAAGTTGTGTTGTGGAGTGGGTTTTGAAAGTAGGCAAGTGTGTTTTGCAAGCTTGATCAAGTAACTAAGAGTTGTCTACCCCCTAAATTTACTCAAAGATTTTTCCTCATGTTTTAACCCTTTTAACAGTATTGTTCCACCATTGTATTTGGTGGACAACCTTGTGTTAGGATGTTAACGGGACGGGCGCGGGTCATTGTTTAGACCATGAATGCAATAGTGCCAAGTGTCTTTGGCAATTTTTCCTTTAAGGGACTTGATCATTTTTAGGCAACTTGAGAAAGCGTCATCGAGGGACTATGATCATTAGATTTGTTTTTGTTTTGCCAAAGAACTCAACATGCAAACATGGCCCATTTTGGAAGGCAACAAGCGGGATTACCCTAGGGATGCAAGTGTGATTGGTGTTGTCCATTTTCATGCTTTTTGTCTTTGAATTAGGTTGTCTAGCGGTTGATTTTAAATCTTCGCATACAAACCCTAATTACTATACAGTATAAAGAAAGCGATAAATTACGGGAATTTAAAGTCTAAGCTATTACAAATAAGTATCCGGGGATGGGGGTACAAATATTTACAAATAGGGATGAGACTTATCAGGATAGTATTGTCCAAATAATATTTACAACCAAATCGAATCGCATTCTCAATGTAACATGTATCAATGTACAAGAAAAAAAAGCAATGTATCAAAAGTATTTGTGTAAGTGTATATGATTATTTACAAGTGAGAAAAGATGTTTAACTTAATGCGAAATTAAGTAAGTATTTATTCTTTTTGTGCTTTTTGTTAATATGTACAAACAAAAGTTTTAGTGAAAAGAAAAGGAAATGTTTTAAGTTTAGAGAGAACTAACATTTATACATTTTAGTTAATGTTATATAAACAAAAGGGTTTTAAAGAAAAATATTTAATTCAAAACAAACTATTTATTTATGTATCTTTTAATGTTTTATATACAAGAAGTTCTTAAAAAGAAAAAATATTTTAATTTTATTAAAGAAAATCTATATTTTTACATATTATTTAAAATGTGATGAATAAAATTAAAAAAGCTATTAAAACATTTTTTATACAAGAATTCGATATATTTTTTTCATTTAATAAAAGAATTAATTTGAGTTATATATAAAAAAAAAGAAGAAATAATGTGATAAAAAAATGATTGATTTATAAACCTAGAAAATAAATAAAAGGAAAGCAGTCAAATGGGCTTGGGGGGAATTTGTACTTGGCCCAAATGAGAAAATAGACAGAGCTAACAAAAAAGGGGGGGTATGCACGCTGGAATTGAGATTGGGCTTAGGCGTGGATGGGGAAAGGCCCAGACGGTTTGATAATTTGTTTTAGGTTTTCAACGAATTTGTATTAGAAAGGGTTTACAGCGTTGAGCTTAGAACGGCGCCGCTTCCACCTTTGTCCTCTTCATCTCTTCCTTTCTCCAAGCATGGCCTATTGACGCTTTCTCTCCGTCTCAGCTGACAAAACGCCATCTCCACTTCTTCCTCCTCAAGATCATTCAGGCCACGATGAAAAAGGTAGCCTTGTTTCCGTCTTAACGCGTTTTTAGGGTTTTCAAGTTTCCATTCTTGCACGTTTTATTTGTTCTGATTCCTTGATTATTATTATTTCTTGTGAGGCGTGAAAAGAAAAAGGAAGAGGTACTACCTTTGGAGAGGAGGCGAGGAGTGGACTGGACGTGTCCTGGGCAGCTGAAGGCGGAGGAAGTATGATGCTGGCTTGCTCTGGAAATCTGGTATTCGTATTTTGCTTTTTAGTTTGATGGTTTTATGATGAATATCTGAGAACCCTAGCTTTATCTGTTTCTGAACACTTCTTTTCCTCTTCCACTTGCTTGCTCTGATTGCTTGTTGTCGATTATGAGTTGCCTGATGTACTAGCCCTGTGATGAAATCATTCTGAGGGTCTTGTTTGTTTGAATGCTTTGATCTAAGTTGATTTTGGCTTGAGGCTACAGGCTTGCTGTGATTTTTGCTATGTTACAGTTTTGTGGTCTTTTTTGGATAGAGGCTTCAGGCTGAGTTTTGAAAGGCTTGAACAGGTTTAAGGTTTAGGTTTGATATGCTTGTGTTACAGGTTTGAAGTTTTAGGCTTCAGGCTGGTTATGCAGGATGAGGCTTGTGTAGTTTGACAGGTTATGAGTTTTGTAACTTACAGGTTTATTAGCCTGTGTTATGTTTGCTTTGGTTTTGAAAGGTTTAGGCTGAGTTTGCACTTTGTTTGAGATTTATGTGTTTGAAACAGGTTTTTGAAAGGGCTTGTGTTTACAGGCTTTGTTGTGATATGTTGGCTGGTGATTTTGTTTGGTAGCTATAACAGGTTTGGATGGCTTCTGGTTTGAAACAGGTTACAGGCTTGAAGCTTGTTTTTTGAGGCAGGCTGTTTGCTTGCTTATGTTATGTAACAGGTTTTGAAAGGTTACAGGCAAGAGGCAAGCTTCTGTTACAGTTTGTAACTTGTTTGTTTGTGTTATATCTTTTCTTTGTGTTTTTGCCCCCGCACTTTTTTCTGTTCTGAATTGTTGTTTATATCTTTAAGCCTAAGCCTGTAAGCCTCTTCTCTCTCTCTCTCTTTTCTCTCTCCACAGAATAAAAAACATATTATATTGTTTAAATCTGTACTTGCTCTGAAAAAGTGATGGGCTGGAAAAATGATGTAAATTTGAATATGGCTTGCATTGTTAGTTTTCCTCTGCATACTTTCCAGATTTCCTGCATATCTCTTGTGTACTTTGTTGACAGCTTTATTGGCTTTTGGTTGACATCTCTTTTGGACAGTTTGACAGCTTGGTTGACATTGGACTTGGTTAGGCATTGTGCAGTTCAATTTGCCTTTGTAATTTGGTTGGTTTGCAATTATGCTGCTTGTTCAATTTGCCTCTTTGATTGACAATTTATGCAGCCTTGTATATTTCCATGTAGCTTATGCATTTTGTTTAACATGCTTGCAAACATTTTCTATCCTTCTTTGTGAGCCAAAAATTTTCTTGTGATTTGCAGAGAGGGTGAATAACTGATTCCGGCCAATCACTTTTAATGATGAGTTTTAAAATATATGTCTGCCTTTTTATTTCATCTGCATTTGACTTCTTTCTTTTTCTTTGCTTTTGCAGATAAAAATTAATTGAGCAATGGGGAGCATTAGTGGAAGATGAAGACTTAGGAAAATTAGGATGCAATTTTATTTTACTTTTAACCATTTGTAATATTATTATTGTAAACAAAATTTAAATAAATTTACAGTGTTCAAATAATAATTTATAACAAACAATTAAAGATGAATAAAAATCCTTCTTTGTCAGTTAATTCTTTTTTCAATTCACTGTCCGTTTAATTATTTAAGTTCTTAAATTAAAATAACTGGAAGTAAATCCCAACTATTCTAACTTAGAATAAATAAATAATTCATAAACACTGTAGTCTTGCCACTTAGCATTAATCAATAATATACGCGGCACTCCCATTAACCATAGCAATGCACAGTCAATGACAACAAACGTCCACATGTCTTTTCTTTTACTGATTATACCAAACACTGCAAGTTCTCAATTCAAATGCCTCAGCTCATATCCCAGAGTAACTTGAAAAGAACTATAGAATTAATTCTTTCTGAGAATGCACGCACAAACCCTAGTTCTTGATTTATTGTCAAAGAAACGCCTGCCTGATCAAACCCTGAGCCAAACTCAACCAAACCCTAATAATCTGCTTGAACTGTTCCAGAGTCCATGAAAACCCTAATTTGGATAGACTGATAAGAAAAAGTCTGTTGGACTGATTCTTACGCCAATCTGAAAAGTCAGGGAAAACCCGAAGCTGTGATTTCTTGTGGAAAAATAGGAGGGCAAATTTTGGGGTACAACACAAACCTTAATGATGAATACTTTTTTTTGAAAAATTCTTGTTCATGCCTATATAATTTTGTACTAATCATATTTTCTTTCTTTTGTTTTCATGTGAGCAAAATGGAGATGACAAAGCAAGGAACGCAGGAAATCTGTGGCAAGCATGGAAGTCTTTGAGATAAACAAAAGAATTTGATACAACTTAGAGTGATTTAACAATGAATGATCTTCTCTTCCAATAAGATTATTGTACAATGACTAAATATATAATTGCTCAAAGTTTTCTATTTAACAATGTAGGAAAATGTGCAGAAAACTTATGTATGAAAGTGAAGAAATGCTTGAGTTTATTTTTGAAAATTCAGAAAGTATATTTAGAAGAGGTTAAGAAGTGTTGAAAATGATTTTGAAAATGAATATTTATATGTTTATAAAACCCTTTTGAAACATCATGAAGTTCTGAAAATGAATCATGAACAAATGCCAAGATTGAGTGAAAGGTTTCAATGAAAAGGTATTATGAACAGGCATGTGAAAAGCTACTGTTTTTCAAAATCGTGTAGCATGCAATCGATTGCACCCTTTGTGTAAATCGATTGCACGGGGTTTCAACAGCTATATTTTCAAAAGTTTTAAGTGTGCAATCGATTGCACTAGCAATGTGAATCAATTGCATGTGAAGTAAGTAGCAAAAAGTAAGTGAGTGCAATCGATTGCACAATCAATGTAAATCGATTGCACTGAGAAACAGAAGCAAACGTTTTGAAAATTTTAAGTATGCAATCGATTGCACAAGCAATGTAAATCGATTGCATAGAGAAACATAAGCAAAAGATATGAAAAATTGAAGCATGCAATCGATTGCACTAAAATGCAAATCGATTGCACTCAAGTGAAAAATGAATTTTAACTTTAAAAAACTTGAGTAATGATTTATAAAACATTTCTTATTCATCATTGAGCATCTATATCTTAAGATCAAAGTAAATAGTATCATTATACCTTGAAAGTTGTTGAGAGCTTTGAACTGAAGATTTTGTCCTTAGATGCTTTGAGCTTGATCATAAATCTTTGCCTTCTTTGTCAATCGTGGTTTGTCTTCATCAAAACAAAAGTTCATTTGAGAAGCTTGATTTTACAGGTGATGCTACAAATTTTTGTGATTGTTGGAGATGATGGTGATGATGGAGATTCGTGAAAGAAGGTGTAGAAGATGCAGAGAATTTTCAGAGAATCTATAGTGAGTTTTTTTTTTCTGTGAATTTCTATTATGTTATCTGTTAGGAAGTTGGTTAGAGGTTATAGGATCTGTTAGAGCTGGTTATAAGGCTGTTAGGAAACAGTTGCTTGTAGAGGTTGTTAGGAAGATAGAATTCGGTTAAATTCTGTTTCCATTTTCTGTTATTTTTCTGTTTTGATTGTTTGGGAGTTAATTCGGACTGTCTTTATGGTGTATGCAGGGCTGCATGAATGCTAACTGAATTTCTGGTTTTACTGTGATCAATATGCGGAGCTTGAAAATATGGTGCAACTTGGTTCCAACGACAATAGCGGTGCCTCTTGGAAACGTGGAAGCTTGGAGGAAAGATAATTGCAAGCATGGAGACAACTTCCACTTGTTCCTAAAACATTACATCACTATATGTAATATCCCTTAGAATGTACTTTGGATACATCTTGTAATAGACTTTGGAAATGGTAACTTGTAATAGAAACCTCTTTGAATATTTAGTCTTTCTTTTGAATATAATGGGCACGAATTCTTCATGATGAACTTTGCCTTGAGAGAAATGATGGCCATTTTCTTTGTTACTTGAATCCTACGAAATTAACATTGATATCATTTCCAAATTTAATCATGAATCAGATCCAAACTTATCCCCTTGCATAGATTGAATTCACGGAATCACTCGAATGAATGAATTCCCTTTCATTTCTCAACGGACAAATCAATTTGCCTTTACTAATCCCATTTAACTTGTACTTCCAAGCGACATACAACAACAAAGAGAACAAAATTGTCTTGATCAAAATCAATCCATAACTTCACCTTTTATGTCGTGTTTCATTCTTGTAATTCAATCCACAAAATATATTGACTTGACAAAGTCTTTTCAAATGTTTTCCTCAACATACTTCCTCGAAGACAAATATGTCTTGAAGAATAAGAAACGAACCCCCTTAAGTCCAGTTCTCCAATTGATGAACCAACGAACTTGAGCAACAAACTAAAACCCTAATCTCCTTGCCATGAACGCACACTAATGAGGAGGCGATTTAATATGCTGAAGAGAAAACCTTCTTTTAAAACAACCTCCGATGAAGCCCTATATTCAATTCAATTTTCCAATCTTAAGCCAACTTTCACGACAAGTAATCCATCCTCATCTCTTGCAATCCACCCTCATCTCTTGCAATCCATCCTCATCTCTTGCAATCCACCCTCATCTCTTGCAATCCATCCTCATCTCTTACACCATGGCTTGCATTTCGCAATCCAATTCCATTATATCTCGACTTGATGAGTAACAAGATAGCCAATGCCTTGAATCCCTAGATAAAGGTAGGACTTGGAGCATAGTAGGATACCTTGACATGAAACTCGATGAATCTCAGTTGTTGAACATCAACAAGCTCAAATATGATGAGTAACAAACCCTAGTTCACCTGCTTTTGATAAAATTTGATAATCAAGGTAGCTTGAGGTGATGGAGGGAACCAAAACCTTAGCTTACAATTGAATTCTTGATGAAGCATAACAAGTTAAAAAAAACCTAGCATCCTTCCCATAACAATTTAAAACCCTAGCATCTTTCCATGCTTGTTGAAGAAGCATCTCGAATCTCTTGGATAAAGATAAGAGCCTCAGAGCCTTAAAGAAACCCTAATTCTTCGAAACCTTTGATCACATGCCGTATTTTATTGATTAATGAATGAATGGTGTGTTAGATGATCTAATGGAGTTATGCATATGAATCTCACTTAAATCCACAGATTCGAGTCATCTTGCATTTGAAGCGACCAATTTCCATTTGATGAAATGAGCTGAATGAGCTCCTAACCCATAGCTTACCCAACGGTACATATCTAAACTTGATAAAACTCAAAGCAATCTTTCAGTAAGGGAAGAGTAGCACTCAATGTAGCCTTGAAGTGAGACTTTAATCCAATAAATCTCCATATAAGAATCACCACCAAGCTTAAACAACATGAAGAGAAATCCTGATTCTCTGGCTGAGGTAAACCCTAATGCCTTTATTCCTCGAAAGAACCTTGATGAAGAAAAATTTGTATCTTGAGGAAACCCGATAGCAGAGACATCTATGCTGCTTGAGATCCAAAACCTTAATCTCATACCAAGAAAAATGAGAGCACTAGCTGGGTCAATTTTGAGTAAGATAGCAGACTAAATTCATAGAGAGAAACCCTAATGCCAAAGCTCTTCGATCATGTAACCATGAGGCCAACACTATGTATGAGATATACAGAGTATGATGAGGGATCTTAGGGGCAAAAATTGGGGTATAACAGCTGCCCTTATTTAAGTGTCTTCTATCCGGAGATATGAATATTAAAATCTCCGTTTCGACGTGATTGAAGATACTTAAATATAAAACAAGCCCTATTTTTTGCCCTAAGATACCATGCGATGCTTATGATTATGAATGTAACGTATGAATTTCATGCAGACGGGAAGACACACACTGGAGAAGCAAAAGTAGAACCTACAAATTAACCAAAAGAATTCAACCAGGATAATAAATTTCTGGAGAACAACACGACTCCGGGGATAGAAATTTGAATCTATTGGGGACGAATTGGCTCTTCCGGGGAAAAGAAAACTCAACTTCACTGGGGGGGTAAGATCCTGAGAGGAGACAAAATAACATAAACTTCAAAACTGAGGGAAAAGTAATGGATGACAGCAATTAACTGATAGCTGTGAACTATCCACTCATAGAGGAGATAGCAAAAAGAGAGTAACATCAACACAGGGGATCGATAGTTGCTAACCAGAAAAGATCAATCTTACCTAATGTGATACGGTGGGAGAACTGACTTGAGGTTTTGCGTTTGTTTTCGCAAATGTTTCGGTTGAGCAAGAGTCGCCACCGACTTTTTATTTTATCCTAAGGAAAGGTTAAAAAGCACAGCAAAAAAACCTTTGAGATGTTTTCTTGGGTTCGGGGAGTAGATTATAGAAAGGGAAGGTATTAGCACCCTTTCTATCCATGGTTATCCATGGGCTCTTAGTTACTTGCTTAGATCAACTTGCCTTGATTTTCATTTGTTTGAAATGGTGCTTTGTGTGTGTGGTTTTGAAAATGTTTTAAAGAAGAGGTCAATGTGGTGGCAACCTTTGTAATGACCCATGTTGGGATGTATACAAAGGTGTATGTCTTTTGAAAAGTTTTCAATGTTTTTGAAAGTGTGTTATGATGTGTTTTGAAAAATAGGCAAGTGTTTTTGTTTTGCAAGTTGGCAAATAACCAAGAGCTATCTACCCTAAATTTCTCAAAGATCTTTGCTATGTTTTAACCCTTTTAACAATTTTATTCCACCATTGCATTTGGTGGAAAATCTTATGTTAGGATGTAAACGGGTCAGGCGTGGGTCATCGTATAGACCATGATAGCAATGTTGCAAAGCATCTTAGTTTTTCTTTTGAGGGACTAAGATCATTTTTTGTAAGGCAACTTTCGAAAGCGTCATCGAGGGACTATGATCTTTTGATTTTGTTTGTTTTACTAAGATACTTTGCATGCGTAACATGGCCCATTTTTTTTAAAGGCAACAAGTGGACGTAACCCTAGGGGTGTTAGTGTGCAAGTGTGTTTTATTGCATACAAGAGTTTATCTTTGAATTAGGATTTTCTATTTCATTGATTTTATCTTGCCATACATATCCTAATTACTAGCAATAAGAAGCGGAAATATAAAATCCTACACTATTACAATAATTAGGGAGTGGGGGTACACATTTGTACATGGGGGGTTCAACGAGAAAAATAGACAAAAAAGAAAATAGCAAAAAACAAGATAGAGAGAAAGAGAGAGGGAGCCAGCGCGCTGCTGAGAGGTCATCAGAAGTTCTGACTCAGACCCGCTGCCAGATGATCAACCTTTTGGTTAAACTGTATGAGTCAGAACTTCTGACTCTGGCACCTGCAAAAAAGAAACCTGTTACTGGGGAAATCAGAAGTTCTGACCCCCCTGCGCTGCAAGACAGAAGTTTGTTAGTGGGGAACTCAGAAGTTCTGATCCTGCTGGAAAGACAATAACTCTCAGAAGTTCTGATATTATTGACAGCAAAACAGGCTTCAGATGTGCTAACGTCAAAGTCAGCACTTGGCTTTTCCCTGTACTAATCAGAACATCTGCAATTTCGTTATTATTCCATAAAACAGGAAACATATTTGGAACAGCTCCAGCAAATGTCAAAGTGTTTCAGAGGGCAGGACCAACAAGGTCACATGCAGGTTCTACACTGGCTCAGAACGTTCTGAGGTATGAAAATCCTCAGAACACAAACAACAACAACATGATACTTACATTATGTTTATTTGAGCATGTACAGCTGATGATGCTTAGCAGCGTGATGAAGGTCAGCAGGTGCTTACCTGGCTGTTGGAAAAGTTTGTGGATAAAAGCTAGCTTTTGGCTCTGATGGTATTCTGGACAGATTCTTTTTGAAAAGGGTAGGTGAAGGTGTATGCGTATATAGGGTCAGAAGTTTGAAAAGGGGGTTTTTAGTTCACAAAGAAAACTGGGTATTTGATGAAGTTTGAAGGTAAGAGATTCAAAGTTATGAAACACTGGAGATTTTGGCAGAGTTTCACAGCACTTTCTTGCTAAATATTTCTGTTTTTCTTCTAGCAATTTTTCTGTTTCTTTGGACGCCCCTTTCAATGGACAATGATTCTCTATTTATAGGCAAAAACTCTTGTGGACTTCTTGAACATTAAAGCGCCAACAGAGGTTGAGTTGTTCTTTGAAAGAAATTCCTGGGAAGTTGTGATAACAGATAGCCTTCAGCCTAGGCTGGAACAACAGGCATGGATTTGAGAGAAGTGACCTCTTAGGTGGACGGTGGCGTGTAGACCCATGCCATAACCAACATAAAGGCGTTTTCCAAGCCACACGTGAAGGGATTACTTGAATGAATGTTCAGGAGTGGTTGGAAGCATTAATGAGCATTAAATGGTGATGAGACTTGTCAACATCAATATTCTGGTAATGGAAACCAAACTTTGAACCAGCAGTTCTGTTTCAACAAGAACAACGTAACCCATGCTCTGGCCTTGGCTTCCTGTTGTCTTTAGCAAGTTCTGGGGATTCTTCTGATTTTCTGACACGTTCCTTGGATTTGCTTCTGGACCTCCTGGGCTTAGAGATTCTGTATCAGTGTAACACCCACCCTTCTGACCTTTTCATCTTCTGATTTCAGCATGTTCTGAAAGAGCCTTCAAACTTCCTTGCTTCCTTTGCATTCCTTTAGCAAATTCTGGCTGAGCTTGCGTAACTGCTGAAAGAGTCATGTTCTTTCTGAGACTTACGTATTGCACCACGTTTACAACTTCTGATTGAGCTGATGTAGCTGCTGAAGAGCCAACTTCTGACTGCACTGAGCCAAGCTTGCAACTTCTGACCGTTTCTATCTGGAGTTTGGTCCAGAAGTTCTGAAGCGTTGATTTCTTCTTAAATACTCATTTTTTTAGAGAAAAATTCCAAGTACTTAGAATTTAATTTTTCTCAAGCTAAAAGCGTTGTCTTTAGAGCTTGTGTGATCATTTTGCTCTTGTAAGTGGTTTGCTTGGGCAAAAATGACAATTCAGGACTTGGATTTGTTTCAGAGGGACTTTGAAAATCCAAGATGATTTCCTGAAGAAAGAGAGGGCAAATTTTGGGGTACAACACCTAAGAATGGTAATGAACTACCCACTCGAGAATGAAGGTAGAAAAAAAACATAGGACAATACTGACTTTTATTGAAGGTAAAGAAACAGAAGATACACCGACGTTTACTGAAAGTGGAGAAAAGAGAATGCACCAGCTTTTACTGAAGGTGATGTCTCAAAGAGTAATAACGAACTTCCCAAAATCCTGGCGTTCTTCCTAGAACGAGTAAAAATACAAGCTATCTCAAATAAAGAGACTACCACTTGTAAATATTTCACAACAAACTTCTCTTGCGAAACTTCCTTGAAGAGATACCATTTGATAAAAATTCATATAAACTTCCCCTTGATCCTGACTATAAGCCACAAACTGGTCTCAATTTCTTCTTTAACCAAGATATTTCACCTAGAAAGGGTAAAAACACAAGCTATATCAAATAAAGAGACTACCACTTGTAAAGATTTCACAGCAAACTCCTCTTGCGAAACTTCCTCGAAGAAGAGATAGCATTTGATGGAGAATCAGATAAACTTCCCCTCGATCCTGACTATAAGCCACGAACTGGTCTCAGTTTCTTCTTTAACCAAGATGTTTCACTTGGAAAGGGTAAAAATACAAGTTATCTTAAATAAAGAGACTACCACTTGTAAAGATTTCACAACAAACTTCTCTTGCGACACTTCCTCGAAGAGATACCATTTGATGGAGAATCAGATAAACTTCCCATCGATCTTGACTATAAGCCACGAACTGGTCTCAGTTTCTTCTTTAACCAAGATGTTTCACCTGGAAAGGGTAAAAATACAAGCTATCTCAAATAAAGATACTACCACTTGTAAATATTTCTCAACGAACTTTTCTTGCAAAACTTCCTCGAAGAGATACCATTTGATGGAGAATTAGATAAACTTCCCCTCGATCCTGACTATAAGCCAAGAATTGGTCTCAGTTTCTTCTTTAACCAAGATCTTTCACCTGGAAAGGGTAAAAATACAAGTTATCTCAAATAAAGAGACTACCACTCTGTGATCGGTGGATCTGGAACTGACTGTTTAACGCTGGTTCGCGAAATGTCGCGGAAGCAAGAGTCGCCACCGTCTTTTATTTTCTCCAAATGGAAAGGACAAAAGCACAGAAAAATTCCTTATAGAGATTGCTCTCGGTTCGGGAGGTAGATTATAGAAAGGGAAGGTGTTAGCACCCTTTCTATCCATGGTTATCCATGGGCTCTTAGGTACTTGCTCACTTGTGTTTTCAAAAATGGTTTGTTTGCTTTTCAACTGTGGGTTTTAAAAATTTTCTTTGAAAATTCCAGTTCGACTCTTGTATCGGTCCTCAAGAGTGTTTGAAAAATTGCTTTCGAAAGCTTTTTGAAAAGGTGTCGGTGTGAAAAGTATTTTGATTTGTTTTGAAATTTAGAGCAAGTATCTAGAGTTGTCTACCTACCCTAAGGAATTCGTCTGTGTAGATGTCCTTTAAAGTAGTGCCATCCCACCATTGAGAGGTAGGTAGCACCACCGTTGGAGGTGTTCGGGTCAATTCGAGGTTCGGGACATGGTGATCACCAGAGCAATAGGAAGATACCTTAGAAGCTACCCTCATGCCAGGTTCCCGGATCATGAGGACTTACTAAGACATCCTCTACTCGATGATCACCTTTCGAGGCAAGGCAACAGTGAGGCGTACCCTAGGGGTGGTGTGTGATTTGTGTGTCATGTTCATTTGCATTTATCTTGTTCATGTCATGGGTGATCTACGCGTTTGTTTTTATTTTTGTCATTCATTCTTGCATGCATTTATTAACAGTTAAAAAAAGTGCGGAAAGATAAAAGTTCCTAAACTATTACAAAGGCGCGGGTCCACATCGCCAAATTAAAATCCAGGACCCGATTTGACAGAAAATAAATAAAGTGCGAGAAATAAAATGTCCGAGTTTACAAGGCCTTGGGAGAGTTACATTAATATTTGCAAGAAATAAATAAAATGCGCGAATACGAATTAAAATTGGAAACGAGGGTGTTGGACCCTTTTTAAAGGAATTAAATTAAATTATTAAATTAAATAACAATGAAAAAAGAAATTATTTTTGAGATTTTGGTATTTATGGTTTTTTAAGTGAATTAAATGAAATTAACTAACTAACCCTAATTCTACAACTTTTATTTTATTAAGAAAAACACGTTAAAGTTTAAACCTAAAATTAAATTAATTAATTAATGGCAATTTGATTTATAAAAATAATAGTAAATAATTAGTGAAAAGAAAAGAAAAAGGATAAAAATTGATTAAAACCCTAATTCTACAAATTTTAAGTTAATTAAGAAAAATGTTTGAATTAAACCTAATTTTACAAAGCTAAATTAATTAATGGTATTTACTTAAAAAATATTAAAATAAAATATATTTTTAATTTTGTCTTTTCTGATTTTTTGTTATTTTTATATTTTTATGAAAATAATTAAATTAAAGAATTAAATTAAAATAAGGAATAATGGAAATAAATAAAATAAGAATAAAATAAAAATCAAAACCTTGGGGGGTTTCTGTCCCCAATTGGAGGTGTACTTAGCAATTAGGCCCACTTATTGCAAGGCCCTGTCTGACTTTTTGTGCTAGCGCGTGAGTGCATTGACTGGGGTCTATCATGTTCTTCAGATCTGGGCCTTTTGATTGATCTTGCTATACGCGTGGCATATCTGGAGGATGGATGTATGATGGTCGCTTGCATAGAAACTACACAGGATGACGTTAGGAAAAATAATATGGAAAGGGATGGGGACCTGGGATCGAACCCAGGTCCTAGAGATCACCAACCCTTCGCTTGACCAGTGGAGCTACCAACGCGTTTTGATTATTATGTAACTAAAGAATAATATAATACAAAACAACAGTCAGTGGGAAATTTAGCGCGCAAATTTAAATATTCCAATCAGCAGCCTACACATCATCGTCTTCCTCCTTATTGCGCTTTTTCCTGAAACATACAAAAGGTTAGCGGGGGTTTTAAACCCCCCCAAAACAAGCAGTTTTCCAAAATAGCGATTAGGCCATATGGCCACATAAATTAGGCGCGATGAGTGTTTTCAAATCGTCCAAACTTCCTGAACTCAACCATGGTATTGGCATGTCCTAATTTTACAGTATCCAGAAACGCCTAATTTGAAAGCTTGGTAACCCTAACCTGTTTCAATGGTGAATCCTCTAATTTGGCACAAAAACTCAATTAAAATATGCAGTTAGCTTTAGAATCAATCACTCAATGTAAATCAATAAAGAAAATACACGAAAAATGCATGAAATTCATGATTCGATTATGGAAATTTTCGTGAAAAGCTTGACTCTGATATACCAATTCTTGATGTTTCAGGCTATGGTATTGATCCAGGCACCTTCCTTGATGTCTCAGCAAGACAATGGAATAGTTATTTTGGCTTGAATCGCCCTAGAACCTAGTTTTCAGTTTTGGAAAATTTGTGAAAATTGCAAGTTTGGCTATGGCTTTTCTGCGCAGCTTTGTGGTTATTGGCATTAGGGTTGGCTTCATGCTTATGTATGGAATGATTAGGGTAAAAAATCTGAGCCAAAGGATCCATGAATTGATGAGAAAATATTTGATTTTCCATGCCATAATTTTCAAATCTTTTCATGCATATTTGCTACCAAATCATGTTCAATCACATGGATTCTTTCCAAATCTGATCATGCACGAAATCTTAAGCCTATTCCATGCACAAAAAGATTTAAAAAGTTAGGTTTAGTATTTTTCATATATTTTAATTAGTTAAATGAATATTTAGCAATTAAAAATTCAAATAAATAAAATAAAAATGATGAAAAACTTCCCTTTGGGCCAAATGGTCGTGCACATGCCTTGGATAATGATTCTTGGAAGAAAAAGAGGCCCATTAGCATTTTTAAGACTTTTGAAGCAATGTTGACTTTTCAAAATATCCAAAAATTTCCCAACTTCCACAAGGCATAACTTGCTCAATTTTTAAGCTTTGCTCATGTTATTGGATATTTTGGAAAGGTCTTTGAGTCCTCTAACCAATGCCTTTGGTCCCATGTCATTTTGATTTACCAATCTCAAGTTATGGTCTTTGACTTAAAGTCCCTTTTTGTTGACTTTTGAAAATGACCTATAATGTTGAAATTGATAACGTTTTGTGAGAGCATTTATTTGACTTGAAGTGTGAAGAGGAGTTGTAGGAAATGTCTTTCTCTTCAAAATGAGCTTTGGATGGAATTTTTCTGATAATCCATGTGGAAGTTATGCCTTGGTCAAGTTACAGTTGACTTTTTCAGTTGTCCAAATATGGAAACTTTTGCATCTTGAGACTTTTTGAGCCAAGCTTTGAGAATCATGATCAAGCATTGATCAAATGATGTTTGTGGCTTCAAAATGAGATGTTGACCAAAAATTTGAACTTTTGACTGTCAAATGACCATTTTGCCCCTACAGTTGACTGCAGTGCAATTAGGTTTTTTGACTGTGCAATTTTATGCTGTAAGTATTGAAAATTGACATGAGGATGCTTGACCATGTTTATAGGCATGTGGGACTTGATTGGACCCTTGGAAACTTCATTTTCTTTGTCAGAACCAAAACCCTAATTTTTGACTGTTAGGAGGCCCTTGAACTGTGCAACCCTTAGGGAGATTTTGGAGCTTGACTTGGCAAATCTTGAAGAATATGGGAGGGCAAATTTTGGGGTACAACAATTGCCCCTGTTCAATATTCTTAGACCTGAGGATGCAGATTGGCTGACGTGCCTTTCGTAATCCGAAGGTGGAAGATGATTGAACACTAGAGTGCCCAGAAATTTGCGCTCACATAGTAGTGTGATGATGGGAAAGGGCTTATAGATGCCATTTGGAGATTGATGGATAGGATGATGGGCTTATAGATGCCATGCTAAGAGATGATGGAAGATGGATGGGCTTACAGATGCCATCTGGGTGTTGATCGCGTAAGAGATTCCTTAGCGAGAACTTGCGTACCTGCAAAAGAAAAATGAGTACCTGACCTGTTACAGGAGCTGGTCTTCAAAATCTTTGTATAGATGTGTCTTGACTGGTTACAGGAGCTGGATCTGGAGATTCAAAAGGTGATGAATGAACCAGGGATGGTTACTACCTCAACAGGAACGCTGAGAGAACCTTGGACGATTACTACTTCAACAGGGACGCTGAGAGAATATTGAACGACTTCAACCTCAACAGTAATCATTGAGAGAATCTTGGGCGACTTCAACCTCAACAGTAATCATTGAGAGAATCTGGGGATGATTACTACCTCCGCAGTATCGGGGAGAGAACCATAGGCGACTACAACCTCAACAGCAATCATTGAGAGAATCTTGGACGACTTCAACTTCAACAGTAACGCTGAGCGAATCTGGGGATGATTACTACCTCCGCAGTATCGGGGAGAGAACCATAGGCGACTTCAACCTCAACAGTAATCATTGAGAGAATCTTGGATGACTTCAACCTCAACAGTAATCATTGAGAGAATCTTGGACGACTTCAACCTCAACAGTAATCATTGAGAGAATCTTGAGCGACTTCAACCTCAACAGTAATCATTGAGAGAATCTTGGGCGACTTCAACCTCAACAGTAATCATTGAGAGAATCTTGGACGACTTCAACCTCAACAGTAATCATTGAGAGAATCTTGAGCGACTTCAACCTCAACAATAATCATTGAGAGAATCTTGGGCGACTTCAACCTCAACAGTAATCATTGAGAGAATCTTGGGCGACTTCAACTTCAACAGTAATCATTGAGAGAATCTTGAGCGACTTCAACCTCAACAGTAATCATTGAGAGAATCCTGGGGCGATTACTACCTCCGCAGTAACGGGGAGAGAACCACAGGCGACTACAACCTCAACAGTAATCATTGAGAGAATCTTGGATGTCTTCTACTGAGTCTTTATCAGGAAAATCTGTTAGGGGTCGATTTAACTGGACTAGAGAAGGCCTTTGACTGGATAAGAAACAGGAAAATCTTAGGGTCGATTTAACTGAACCGGTCTAGGTCTTGAAATCTTCAACTGGATAAGAAACAGGGAGATCTTAGGGTCGATCTGACTGAACCAGAGAAGGCCTTTGACTGGATAAGAAACAGGAAAATCTTAGGGTCGATTTAACTGAACCGGTCTAGGTCTTGAAATATAGTTGAGAATTTAACTGGATCTTTCCTGAAAGGTAAAGGTCAGTCATATGCAATGCGTGATATGATCAAGCAATGATGCTCTCAACATAAATGAGATTCGTAAGATACGATGCGTATATGCATGCTATAATGTATGGAAATGTGATGTTTATGAATATGTGTTTTTCGTCTAGGAAAGTAAATCCTTCACGGGTGCCGGGAAGTCACTCCTGGGCTGATGTTTGAAGAATAGATCTTTGCTTTCGCTGGGGATGATAGTTGCAAGAATTCTGTTCGGAGAAGATAACTCCGTTGGGGAATAAACTTGGCGAATGGATTACCCTGCGAGGAGAAAAGTACTCTAACAATCTTGTTGGGGAGAAATACTCTGTGGAGAGAGAGGTACTTTGGTGAGTTGTTGATAATAACTTGCTGGGGATACCCTTGTTGTGTTGGAAGCGTTGATAGACTTCACTGGGGATACGAAGACTTCGTTGAGGACGATCTTTCCGTGGCTTTTGGCTGAGGATAACCCAGTTATATCCTGGTAAGGAAATAACTCTTTGAATGAAACCGGGAGACGCGTTCGTGCTCTGCAAGGGTAAGCGTCCAGAATCTACTGGGGACAAGCTTACCGCTTAGGGAGATGAATTCCAACTTTCTTGGGGACTAGATTGGACTCTCCTGGGGAAGTGACTCCACTGTATGTTTGATATACCACCGGGGAACAATCTTTAGACCAAGACTGCCGGGGATACTTGTTAAGAATGCACGTATATGTTGGGGAATGTTGAGATCTGCTGGAGGATACCCAACTTCCTTGAGTTTGATAGTAGCTTTGCTCGGGGAGAATGCACTGACTTGCTGGCTCACTCTCTGGGGAATTGGGTTGTACTGGTTATGTTCTTTAGCTGAACCTACCTTGGTACCTTGGAGGACAGAACAATTAGATTGCTTAGACAACTCTTTATCGCCCCTGTTTCTGAGGTGGGAGAGGAAGACCTGTGAGGTGCTGATAGTTGTTGATGGACAAACCTTCTTCTGGTAGGAAGGTGACAGGATGACAGGACATAGTCGTACGCTTTAATCCCTAACTTTGGCCTGGACTGCTGTGATCGGTGGATCTGGAACTGACTGTTTAACGCTGGTTCGCGAAATGTCGCGGAAGCAAGAGTCGCCGCCGTCTTTTATTTTCTCCAAATGGAAAGGACAAAAGCACAGAAAAATTCCTTAAAGAGATTGCTCTCGGTTCGGGAGGTAGATTATAGAAAGGGAAGGTGTTAGCACCCTTTCTATCCATGGTTATCCATGGGCTCTTAGATACTTGCTCAATGTGTTTTCAAAAATGGTTTGTTTGCTTTTCAACTGTGGGTTTTAAAAAGTTTCTTTGAAAATTCCAGTTCGACTCTTGTATTAGTCCTCAAGAGTGTTTGAAAAATTGCTTTCGAAAGCTTTTGAAAATGTGTTGGTGTGAAAAGTATTTTTTTGATTTGTTTTGAAATTAGAGCAAGTATCTATGAGTTCTCTACCTACCCTAAGGAATTTGTCTGTGTAAATGTCCTTTAAAGTAGTGCCATCCCACCATTGAGAGGTAGGTAGCACCACCGTTGGAGGTGTTCGGGTCAATTCGAGGGTTCGGGACATGGTGATCACCAGAGAAATGGGAAGACACCTTAGAAGCTACCCTCATGCCGGGTTCCCGGATCATGAGGACTTACTAAGACGTCCTCTACTCGACGATCACCTTTCGAGGCAAGGCAACAGTGAAGCGTACCCTAGGGGTGGTGTGTGATTTGTGTGTCGTTTTCAGATATTTTTGTATTTTGTCATGTCATTGGTGATCTAATGTTTGTTTTTTAGTTTTGTCCATACATTCTTTCATGCTTTGATTAACAGTTAAAAATTGTGAAAAGTAAAAGATTCTAAGCTATTACAAAAGGCGCGGGTCCACATCGCCAAAATTTCTTGAACCCAATTTGACAGAAAAATAAAGAAAGTAAAGAAAATAAAGTGCGAGCAATTAGTTACACGGCTTTGGGAGAGATACATCAAAATTATAAAGAATAAAAATAAACATGCGAATTTAATAAGAATTAAACGAGGGCGTTGGACCCCTTTTGCAAAAATTAAATTAAATGGTGACATTAATTAATTAAAAAAAGAAAGGAAATTTTTTTCTGATATTTTATGATTTTTAGGATTTTAATGAAAAAAGAATTAATTAAGATAAATGATAACCCTAATTCTAGTTATTTTAATTTATTAAAAAAAGAAGATTAAAGTTTTACCCTAAAATTAACCCTAATTAATTTACATGCAATTTTAATCACAAAAATAAATATTTAATTATTTAATTATTATGGAAGAAAAATAAAAAAAGGATAAAAAATTAATATGAACCCTAGTTCTATGTTTTTTATATTTTTATTAAAAGAATTAAAATTAAAACCTAATTTAAAACTAAATTTAATTATATGCAATTTAACTACAAAAATACTTAAAATAAAATATTTATCATTTTTCCATCTTTTGCTAAATTTTTTATGTGTTTTTTTTTATATTTTATGAAAACATTAAACTAATTAAACAAACAATAATTAAAAGAAAATAAAAATTATAAAAATAAAGAAAGTTAAGAGAATTTGCAAACCAAGGGGGGTATCTGTCCCCAAAGTGGAGGTGAAACTGTGGTACTTCTGGCCCAAGATTATGAGGCCTTGTGGACTTTCCCAGGACACGTACTCAAACGTTGACTAGAGCCCATCGTGTTCCCCAGACCTGTACCTTTGGATTGACGTACTAGACGCATGGACGGCTTGATCTTGGAGGTGTATGATGGTCTTTGATATTGAATCTGCATGTGAATTTTAATTGAAAAATAATATGGACATAGTGAGGACCTGGGGCTCGAACCCAGGTCATGAGTGTTACCAACAATAGTGCTCACCACTGAACCAATCCACACGCGTTTAACATGTAACAACTAACAAATATTATATAAAAAAAATGGTCAGTGGCTCCAAAACGCGCGAAACATTTAAATGGTCCAATCAACGCCTTCCACTTCATCGTCTTCCTCATATTGTTTTTTTTCCTGAAAACACAATAAAACATAGGCAACGGTTTTTACACCGTTTCAGAAAGCATCTTTACAGAAAATAGCGAACAGGCCATAAGGCCTCATAAATTGAGCGCGAGGGTGTATTTCTGTTCGTCCAGACATGCTCGATTCAATGGTGTAAATCTTGAAGGCCAATTTTTCCTTATTTCAAAACCCCTAATTCCAAGCTTCACAAACCCTAAATATTATCAATGGCAACTCTTCATATAGGGCACGAAAACAAAATTAAATCATTGGGTTAGCATTAGAATCAAACGATAAACATGAATCAAGCATTAAAATTCACAAAAAATGCATGAATTGAGATGCACGACTATGGAATTTTTTCGGTACAGATGAGATGGTTCTCACGTTTCTGGGCACGAGAGCTTATGGTTTTTGATGCATAATCTTTCTATGAAGCTTCAGCAAGCTACTAAAATCAAAATCGTGCCTTGAATCGCCCTGCAAAAGTGTTTTCAGAATTGAGTTTTTGGCAAAAATTTTCAAATTCAATGGATGCTTTTCTGCGCAGCTTAGTGGTCTTTTGCATTAGGTTTGTGATCAGGCTTAAGTATAGAATGAATTAGGTCAAAGAAAACAATCCAAATCTTTTGCATTCATGGTTTTTGAGATTTGATTTTCAAAGATCTTCTTTTCAATATTTTTCATGCACTTTTGCTCCAATCATGATCAATTCTCTTCAAATCTTTCCATATTTGATTATGCACGAATTATTGAGTATATTTCATGCACAAAAAGATTGAAAAACTTAGGTTAAATATTTTTCATGTATTTAATTGATTTAAATGAATTATTATTAATAAAAATTCAAATAAATAAATAAAAAATGAAGAAATACTTCCCTTTGGGCCAAGTGGTCGTGCACATGCCTTGGATAATGAATTGTGGAAGAAAAATGGGCCCATTAGCAATTTTAGGTCATTTGAATCAATGTTGACTTTTCAAAATATCCAAACATTTCCCAACTTACACAAGGCATAACTTGCTCAATTTTTAAGCTTTGCTCATTTTCTTGGACACTTTGGAAAGGTCTTTGAGTCCTCTAACCAATGCCTTTGGTCCCATGTCATTTTGATTTACCAATCTCAAGTTATGGCCTTTGACTTAAAGTCCCTTTTTGTTGACTTTTGAAAATGACCTATAATGTTGAAATTGATAACTTTTTGTGAGAGCATTTCTTGGACTTGAAATATGAAGAGGAGTTATAGTAAATGTCTTTCTCTTCAAAATGAGCTTTGGATGGAATTTTTCTGATAATCCATGTGAAAGTTATGCCCTGGTCAATTTACAGTTGACTTTTTCAGCTGTCCAAATAAGGAAACTTTTGCATCTTGATGATTTTTGAGCCAAGATTTGAGAACCATGATCAAGAATTGATCAAATGATGTTTGTGGATTCAAAATGAGATGTTGACCAAAAATTTGAACTTTTGACTGCCAAATGACCATTTTGCCCCTGCAGTTGACTGTAGTGCAATTAGGGTTTTTGACTGTGCAATTTTGTGCTGAAAGTCTTGAAACTTGATATGAGGATGCTTGACCATATTTGTAGGCATGTGGGACTTGATTGGGCCCTTGGAAACTTCATTTTCTTGATCAGAACCAAAACCCTAATTTTGACTGTTTAGGAGACCCTTGCACTGTGCAACCCTTGGGGAATTTTGAAGCTTGTCTTGGCATTTTTTGAAGAATATGGGAGGGCAAATTTTGGGGTACAACAGTTGCCCCTGTTCAATCTTCTTAGACCTGAGGATGCAGATTGGCTGACGTGCCTTTCGTAATCCGAGGGTAGAAGATGATTGAACACTAGAGTGCCCAGAAATTTGCGCTCACATAGTAGCAGTGTGATGATGGGAATGGGCTTATAGATGCCATGCTGAGAGATGCTGGAAGGTGGATGGGCTTATAGATGCCATCTGGATGTTGATCGCATAAGAGATTCCTTAACGAGAACTTGTGTACCTGCAAAAGAAAAATGAGTACCTGACATGTTGCAGGAGCTGGTTTTCATATGCTTTGGATAGATGTGTCCTGACTGGTTACATGAGCTGGATCTTTGAATTCTTCAGACGTGCCCTGGCGAGATACAGGAATCGAGTCTGGTAATGTTGGTCTTCAACGGATACACCCTGGCAAGATTCAGGCATCGGATCCTCGAATTCTTCAGACTCACCCTGGCAAGATACAGGAATCGGATCTGGTAATGTTAGTCTTCAACGGATACACCCTGGCAAGATTCAGGTATCGGATCCTCGAACTCTTCAGACACACCCTGGCAAGATACAGGAATCGGATCTGGTAATGTTAGTCTTCAACGGATACACCCTGGCAAGATTCAGGTATCGGATCCTCGAACTCTTCAGACACACCCTGGAAAGATACAAGAATCGGATCTGGTAATGCTAGTCTTCAACGGATACACCCTGGCAAGATTCAGGTATCGGATCCTCGAACTCTTCAGACACACCCTGGCAAGATACAGGAATCGGATCTGGTAATGCTAGTCTTCAACGGATACACCCTGGCAAGATTCAGGTATCGGATCCTCGAACTCTTCAGACACACCCTGGCAAGATACAGGAATCAGATCTGGTAATGTTAGTCTTCAACGGATACACCCTGGCAAGATTCAGGTATCGGATCCTCGAACTCTTCAGACACACCCTGGCAAGATACAGGAATCGGATCTGGTAATGCTAGTCTTCAACGGATACACCCTGGCAAGATTCAGGTATCGGATCCTCGAACTCTTCAGACACACCCTGGCAAGATACAGGAATCGGATCTGGTAATGTTAGTCTTCAACGGATACACCCTGGCAAGATTCAGGTATCGGATCCTCGAACTCTTCAGACACACCCTGGCAAGATACAGGAATCGGATCTGGTAATGTTAGTCTTCAACGGATACACCCCGGCAAGATTCAGGTATCGGATCCTCGAACTCTTCAGACACACCCTGGCAAGATACAGGAATCGGATCTGGTAATGTTAGTCTTCAACGGATACACCCTGGCAAGATTCAGGTATCGGATCCTCGAACTCTTCAGACACACCCTGGCAAGATACAGGAATCGGATCTGGTAATGTTAGTCTTCAACGGATACACCCTGGCAAGATTCAGGTATCGGATCCTCGAACTCTTCAGACACACCCTGGCAAGATACAGGAATCGGATCTGGTAATGTTAGTCTTCAACGGATACACCCTGGCAAGATTCAGGCATCGGATCCTCGAACTCTTCAGACACACCCTGGCAAGATACAGGAATCGGATCTGGTATCGATCGTCAACAGATACACCCTGGCAAGATACAGGAATCGGATCTTTAGTTGCGACCGTTGATAGTAATCATTTTTGTACTGACTTTTGTCCTGAAAAGACAAGCGTTAGTTGTATGCGATGCCATGTGGTATGACATGCGAGATGCTCTCTGAATACGTGAGATTGTATGTTCATGATGCGTATATGCATGCTATAATGTATGAAGATGTTTATAAATGTATTTTTTTTCATCTAGGAAAGTAAATCCTTGACGGGTGCCGGGAAGTCACTCCTGGGCTGATGTTGGAGAATGGATTTTGCTTCCGCTGGGGATGATAATTGCAAGGATACCGGTTGGGAGAAGATGACTCCGTTGGGGAATAAACTTGGCGAATGGATTACTCTGCGGGGAGAAAAGTATTCTAGCAATCTTGCTGGGAAGCAATACTCTGTGGGGAGAGAGATACTTTGGATTTGTTGATAATAACTTGCTGGGGATATCTTTGTTGTATTGGAAGTGTGGATGGACTTCGCTGGGGATAAGAAGACTTCGTCGAGGACGATCTTTCCGTGGCTTTTGGCTGAGGATAACCCAGTTATATCCTGTTAGGGAAATAACTCTTTGAATAAAGCCGGACGACGCGTTCGTGCTCTGCAGGGGATAAGCTTCCAGAATCTACTGGGGATAAGCTTGCCGCTTGGGGAGATGAATTCCAACTTTCCTGGGGAACTGGATTGGACTCTCCTGGGGAAGTTTTGAACTGCGGGGGAAGTGATTCCTTTGAATGTTGGTATGCCGCCGGGGAACAATCTTTAGACCAAGACTGCCGGGGATGCTTGTTAAGAATGTAATGTATATATGCTTCCGGGGAATATTGAGATCTGCTGGAGGATACTGAACTTCCTTTGATAATATAGCTTTGCTGGAGGAGAGTGTGCTGACTTGCCGGCTCACTCTCTGGGGAATTGGGGTGTCTGGTTATGTTCTTCAAGCTGGACTCACCTGGGTACCTTTGAGGGTAGAATCATTAGGTTGCTTAGACAACTCTTTATTGCCCCTGTTTCTAAGGTGGGAGAGGAAGACCTGTGAGGTACTGATAGCTGTTGATGGACAAACTCTTCTTCCGATAGGCAAGTGACAAGATGACGAGACATAGTCGTACGCTTTAATACCTAACTTTTGCCTGGACCGCCCTTTTGGGTTTTCAGTCCACCGGGATACCCATTTTTGCCCAAGCCGCCTTTTCAGGTTTTCGACTTGCCGGGTGTACATGTTTTTTTCATTTCATCCCTTCATTTTGCCCGAACCCTTTTGGTTCGCCGGGAAGCCCTTATTTTTGCCTAGGTGTGTCAACCTAGTGGGTCCTTGATTATGCGTAGTATTTTTTCGACTATGTCCGTTCTCAGAAAGTAGGGAGTTGCCCCTGTTAGAAGTGTTTTGTCCTGCCACCAGAAGGTGTTTGATCAGATGAGATTCGTTATTAGAATGCCCCAAGTGACTCAGGCGGAGATTTGCCCCAGGCTGTTTGGCCTTTGAGAGATTCTCCGAACCTTGACTGAATTGCCCTAGATAATAGACAATAGTCATGCCATGCCCCTTGATTGGAAGTACTTCTGTTCATTAGGCATTCGTCGTGCGAATTTCTATGCTGTTCAAACAAAAAGTCATATGCAAACAAAGTTATGTTAAAAATGCAAAGCTTATGTCTGTCTTGAAGATTTTTGAAAATGCATTCTTTTCATAAAACAAGTGATTGTTTGTAAAACGTGATGTCAACTCCGTATTTACCGTAAGCCTTAAGGAGTCAGGATACCTTTCGTACAGTATGCTTTCGAATTAACCCATGCTTCAGCTAGGACTTTTAAGGGTTATAACGTGGCTTGGTTCACAGTTTAAGAAACAAAGGATAAAGGCTCAAATTATTTGTACCCACCCGCTCTTCGTGATATTCTCCAAACCTAAACTCAGTTGATCATACGTTAGACCTTGTTTGAGTCTTTGTCCTGATGTTCCAATGATGGTTCAGATATTGATGATTTCTTCTGAATAGGCAGTCATTTTTGTTTTTGTTGAGGGTTTGTAAGACCTCTTTCTTTTCTGATTTTTGTTATCCCCCTTTTTTTTTGCCTGAACTGTTTCCTTTTTTTGGAATTACAGTCAGCGGGATGCCCCAGTTTTGTAAGTCTCCTTCATGGGTTTTGACTTAATGGGCTTTTTTATTTTTTGAGATAATGACTGCCTTTCTTTATTGATTATTTGGAACCATCACTGTTTTTCTTTGCTTTGTAAGGACCTCCTTAGTGCCATTCGTTATGCACTTGGATCAACTGAGAGACTACCCTGCCCCAGGTTATGATTAAGGGTTTTAAATTTCGAAAAGAAAAACTCCTACTTCTTTGGCGCAGATGGGTTGACGAGGGATTATCTTCCTTATTACTCCTGTGTTTAGGGATTGAAACAATTCTTGTACCTCATCAGCGGGGTCTGTTCAAAAGCATACTGTAGATTATGGTATCGTTTTCGTCATCCTCCCTCAAGAGGCTTAGAATTTTAGATCAAGAGTTGACATCAGAAAAAATATGAAAATAATTTGCATTTAGTGAATACGAATATATTGATTCAAAATAGACATAAGCGATGCATTAATGGAATAACAATGTTTAACATGAGTAAATGTTTGAACAAAAGAGAATTGTAACTTGAACATTCGAATGAACAAAAATTTCTCAATCCTAGGATTTGTCACTTCAAATGGTGAGTCTTGCAAGGGTAGTAGAAGAACTCGGCCTGAGCATCTCGGGTGAATTTCACTGCTCCTTCGTCAATTAGGTCCTGAATCTTGTTCTTCAGAGACCAACAGTCGTTTGTATTATGCCCTGGGCTGTCGGAATGATAAGCGCAACGGGCGTTGGGATTATACTTTGGTGAAGCTGTATTCTGATTCTTAGGAGGGTCCCTTAATGTAGTTAGATTTAGTCTCAACAAGTGTTGTAGGGCTTGAGACAGCGACGTGTTGAGCTGGGTAAATTGCCTCCTGGGCTTGTTTGGCTCACTCTGGTCAACCCTTTGCTCCGGGCGAGGTTGTGGTTGGACCTGTGAAGTAATAGTAGCTTGGAGAGGCCCAAACCTTTGACTTATCGGAGGTTGATTAATGACTGGGTCCCTGACTTGGGTTGGTTGTTTCCTGTCTGGATGAAGCTGACTGATCATGGCCCTCAGCTCTCCTTGCTCCTGAGCTAAACCTTGAATGAGGGCCCTTTGCCCCAGCATCTGGGTTTTCAATGTGTCTACCTCAGCTTGTAGACGTTTCAGCTGCTCGTCCTTGTCGTTCTCAGCATTATTCTTGACCAGAGTCTCCATGAGAAGTGTCTTTAGCTCCTCCTGTCCCTTGGATAGATTCAGGAGGATTTCCCCAAACCGAGTCTCTTGAGCAAGAAGGTCCTGGTTATCTTGTTGGGAAGCCATTGACTGAAATAAACAGCGCAGATGGTAAGTGACGTGTCAAAAGGGTACCTGTTATGCAATGATATGTATGACATATGCATGTAATGTTTTCAAGGACCTCGCGGGGTAAACAAGAAAATTTATTAGCATCTGGGTCTGGTAACTTGATTGAAGGAACTGCATATTGTTGAGAGTCCTTCTTCCAAGGGTCAAAGGCTCACCATATCAAGTGGGTCATAGCCCCTGACAATCTTGGCTAGAGGAAAATAAATCCTCTTTGCCCCTTGCTAGATGTCTGATTCATCATGACCTGCATCACAAGCCCTTGAGATCCTTGAAATGGGTTAGGATGTATGCAATGGTATGATGTCATGATGCATGGGGTAATATGAATAAACCCTGTTATGAGCCCTTATTAAGGACTATAAACTGAAACCTGCAAGAAACTCAAGTAAAAACTGTCATGAGTCCCAATTAAGGACTAAAACAAACCCTGCAAGAAACTTAGTACACCCTGTTATGGGTCCCAATTAAGGACCATAAACAAAAACCTGCAAGAGACTTAGTACACTCTGTTATGAGTCCTAGTTAAGGACTATGAACAAAACCTGCAAGTAGTTCATGTGTCAGATAAGCATGCAAGCAGTCAAGTACGAAGGCACACAAGTCACACAAGAGAAGCCCTTAGAGTTTAAGGCCAGCATGGGGTCTGGGTATTACCCTCTTGAAGTTGGTGGGCTCAACCTGTCCTATTAGAAGTAACCGGGTTCTAAGGGTCCCAATATCACGGGATTGCTTTCATTGTTCATCGTTTCGATTTAGCCACTGAACTGGCGACCGAAATATTCCAGGAAAGCAACCCTCAATTGAGTGTAGTATCGAGTATCAACCAACCTCGGACTGCACCAAAGTCAGTTATCTCACTACCCTAAAGAGGCCAAGATAGTTCAATTAAGGTTCCTAAGGTCTGTTGATGCTTCACGACACCACGCGGAGGCCCCGTACTCTCCTTGACTGAACTCAAGGGTTACCGGTACACACCATAGTGCCACATCAACGTAGCAGACTGTTTCAACCATGTCGGTATACCCCGCACAGTTCCCTCACAGCCTTGTTACTACTTTCTAAGAAGGTATCCTCCAGATCCGGATTAGGATCTATAGAACTCCTGAGACATTCCCACAATAATAAAGCAAGCAAAGAAAACAATTGAAAACACAGTTATGAACTAAGCCCTAAGGTACACCACACTTTTATAATCGTCCCCAGCAGAGTCGCCAGTTCTGTGATCGGTGGATCTGGAACTGACTGTTTAACGCTGGTTCGCGAAATGTCGCGGAAGCAAGAGTCGCCACTGTCTTTTATTTTCTCCAAATGGAAAGGACAAAAGCACAGAAAAATTCCTTAAAGAGATTGCTCTCGGTTCGGGAGGTAGATTATAGAAAGGGAAGGTGTTAGCACCCTTTCTATCCATGGTTATCCATGGGCTCTTAGATACTTGCTCAATGTGTTTTCAAAAATGGTTTGTTTGCTTTTCAACTGTGGGTTTTAAAAAGTTTCTTTTAAAATTCCAGTTCGACTCTTGTATTAGTCCTCAAGAGTGTTTGAAAAATTGCTTTCGAAAGCTTTTGAAAATGTGTTGGTGTGAAAAGTATTTTTTTGATTTGTTTTGAAATTAGAGCAAGTATCTATGAGTTCTCTACCTACCCTAAGGAATTCGTCTGTGTAAATGTCCTTTAAAGTAGTGCCATCCCACCATTGAGAGGTAGGTAGCACCACCGTTGGAGGTGTTCGGGTCAATTCGAGGGTTCGGGACATGGTGATCACCAGAGCAATGGGAAGACACCTTAGAAGCTACCCTCATGCCGGGTTCCCGGATCATGAGGACTTACTAAGACGTCCTCTACTCGACGATCACCTTTCGAGGCAAGGCAACAGTGAGGCGTACCTTAGGGGTGGTGTGTGATTTGTGTGTCGTTTTCAGATATTTTTGTCTTTTGTCATGTCATTGGTGATCTAATGTTTGTTTTTTAGTTTTGTCCATACATTCTTTCATGCTTTGATTAACAGTTAAAAATTGCGAAAAGTAAAAGATTCTAAGCTATTACAAAAGGCGCGGGTCCACATCGCCAAAATTTCTTGAACCCGATTTGACAGAAAAATAAAGAAAGTAAAGAAAATAAAGTGCGAGCAATTAGTTACACGGCTTTGGGAGAGATACATCAAAATTATAAAGAATAAAAATAAACATGCGAATTTAATAAGAATTAAACGAGGGCGTTGGACCCCTTTTGCAAAAATTAAATTAAATGGTGACATTAATTAATTAAAAAAAGAAATGAAATTGTTTTCTGATATTTTATGATTTTTAGGATTTTAATGAAAAAAGAATTAATTAAGATAAATGATAACCCTAATTCTAGTTATTTTAATTTATTAAAAAAAGAAGATTAAAGTTTTACCCTAAAATTAACCCTAATTAATTTACATGCAATTTTAATCACAAAAATAAATATTTAATTATTTAATTATTATGGAAGAAAAATAAAAAAAGGATAAAAAATTAATATGAACCCTAGTTCTATGTTTTTTATATTTTTATTAAAAGAATTAAAATTAAAACCTAATTTAAAACTAAATTTAATTATATGCAATTTAACTACAAAAATACTTAAAATAAAATATTTATCATTTTTCCATCTTTTTCTAAATTTTTTATGTGTTTTTTTTTATATTTTATGAAAACATTAAACTAATTAAACTAACAATAATTAAAAGAAAATAAAAATTATAAAAATAAAGAAAGTTAAGAGAATTTGCAAACCAAGGGGGGTATCTGTCCCCAAAGTGGAGGTGAAACTGTGGTACTTCTGGCCCAAGATTCTGAGGCCTTGTGGACTTTCCCAGGACACGTACTCAAACGTTGACTAGAGCCCATCGTGTTCCCCAGACCTGTACCTTTGGATTGACATACTGGACGCGTGGACGGCTTGATCTTGGAGGTGTATGATGGTCTTTGATATTGAATCTGCATGTGAATTTTAATTGAAAAATAATATGGACATAGTGAGGACCTGGGGCTCGAACCCAGGTCATGAGTGTTACCAACAATAGTGCTCACCACTGAACCAATCCACACGCGTTTAACATGTAACAACTAACAAATATTATATAAAAAAAATGGTCAGTGGCTCCAAAACGCGCGAAACATTTAAATGGTCCAATCAACGCCTTCCACTTCATCGTCTTCCTCATATTGTTTTTTTTCCTGAAAACACAATAAAACATAGGCAACGGTTTTTACACCGTTTCAGAAAGCATCTTTACAGAAAATAGCGAACAGGCCATAAGGCCTCATAAATTGAGCGCGAGGGTGTATTTCTGTTCGTCCAGACATGCTCGATTCAATGGTGTAAATCTTGAAGGCCAATTTTTCCTTATTTCAAAACCCCTAATTCCAAGCTTCACAAACCCTAAATATTATCAATGGCAACTCTTCATATAGGGCACGAAAACAAAATTAAATCATTGGGTTAGCATTAGAATCAAACGATAAACATGAATCAAGCATTAAAATTCACAAAAAATGCATGAATTGAGATGCACGACTATGGAATTTTTTCGGTACAGATGAGATGGTTCTCACGTTTCTGGGCACGAGAGCTTATGGTTTTTGATGCATAATCTTTCTATGAAGCTTCAGCAAGCTACTAAAATCAAAATCGTGCCTTGAATCGCCCTGCAAAAGTGTTTTCAGAATTGAGTTTTTGGCAAAAATTTTCAAATTCAATGGATGCTTTTCTGCGCAGCTTAGTGGTCTTTTGCATTAGGTTTGTGATCAGGCTTAAGTATAGAATGAATTAGGTCAAAGAAAACAATCCAAATCTTTTGCATTCATGGTTTTTGAGATTTGATTTTCAAAGATCTTCTTTTCAATATTTTTCATGCACTTTTGCTCCAATCATGATCAATTCTCTTCAAATCTTTCCATATTTGATTATGCACGAATTATTGAGTATATTTCATGCACAAAAAGATTGAAAAACTTAGGTTAAATATTTTTCATGTATTTAATTGATTTAAATGAATTATTATTAATAAAAATTCAAATAAATAAATAAAAAATGAAGAAATACTTCCCTTTGGGCCAAGTGGTCGTGCACATGCCTTGGATAATGAATTGTGGAAGAAAAATGGGCCCATTAGCAATTTTAGGTCATTTGAATCAATGTTGACTTTTCAAAATATCCAAACATTTCCCAACTTACACAAGGCATAACTTGCTCAATTTTTAAGCTTTGCTCATTTTCTTGGACACTTTGGAAAGGTCTTTGAGTCCTCTAACCAATGCCTTTGGTCCCATGTCATTTTGATTTACCAATCTCAAGTTATGGCCTTTGACTTAAAGTCCCTTTTTGTTGACTTTTGAAAATGACCTATAATGTTGAAATTGATAAATTTTTGTGAGAGCATTTATTGGACTTGAAATATGAAGAGGAGTTGTTGGAAATGTCTTTCCCTTCAAAATGAGATTTGGATGGAATTTTTCTGATAATCCATGTGAAAGTTATGCCCTGGTCAATTTACAGTTGACTTTTTCAGCTGTCCAAATAAGGAAACTTTTGCATCTTGATGATTTTTGAGCCAAGATTTGAGAACCATGATCAAGAATTGATCAAATGATGTTTGTGGCTTAAAAATGAGATGTTGACCAAAAATTTGAACTTTTGACTGCCAAATGACCATTTTGCCCCTGCAGTTGACTGTAGTGCAATTAGGGTTTTTGACTGTGCAATTTTATGCTGAAAGTCTTGAAACTTGATATGAGGATGCTTGACCATATTTGTAGGCATGTGGGACTTGATTGGGCCCTTGGAAACTTCATTTTCTTGATCAGAACCAAAACCCTAATTTTGACTGTTTAGGAGACCCTTGCACTGTGCAACCCTTGGGGAATTTTGAAGCTTGTCTTGGCATTTTTTGAAGAATATGGGAGGGCAAATTTTGGGGTACAACAACTGCCCTTTCGGGTTTTCAGTCCACCGGGATACCCATTTTTGCCCAAGCCGCCTTTTTAGGTTTTCGACTTGCCGGGTGTACAGATTTTTTTATTTCATCCCTTATTTTTGCCCGAACCCTTTTGGTTCGCCGGGAAGCCCTTATTTTTGCCTAGGCATGTCAGCCTAGCGGGTCTTTTTTTTTTTGCGTATTATCTTTTTACTATGTCTGCATTGGCGGGGTGAGGAAGGTCGTCACCATCCATGTTGGTTAGAATCATGGCTCCTCCTGAGAACACATGTTTAACGACAAATGGCCCTTCGTACGTAGGGGTCCATTTGCCCCTTGGATCACTCTAAGGAAGGATGATTCGCTTGATTACCAGATCCCCAACTTGATACTCTTGTGGTCTGACCTTTTTGTTAAATGCCTTGATCATCCGTTTCTGATACGTCTGACCGTGGCAGATAGCAGCAAGTCTCTTTTCGTCAATAAGGTTTAGTTGATCAAGTCGTGTCTGGATCCAATCATCTTCGTTTAGATTTGCATCCTTCATTATCCGGAGAGAGGGTATTTGCACTTAGATTGGTAAGACTTCCTCCATACCATAAACCAAGGAGAAAGGAGTTGCCCCGGTTGACGTCCTGGCTGAAGTACGGTACCCATGTAGAGCGAACGGTAACATCTCGTACCAATCTTTGTAGGTCACTGTCATCTTCTGCACGATTTTCTTAATGTTCTTATTTGCTGCTTCTACAGCCCCATTCATCTTTGGTCTGTAAGGAGAAGAGTTGTGGTGTTGTATCTTGAACTGCTCGCAGAGCTCAGTGATCATTTTGTTATTGAGATTGGTACCGTTGTCTGTAATGATTCTTTCAGGGATGCCGTATCGACAGATCAGATTATGCCGAATGAACCGTGCCACAACAGTCTTGGTTACCGTAGCATAGGAAGCTGCTTCAACCCACTTCGTAAAGTAATCAATCGCCACTAGGATGAAGCGATGCCCGTTAGATGCCGTAGGTCTAATTTCACCGATCATGTCTATGCCCCACATTGCAAACGGCCAAGGCGTAGTCAGAACATTCAGAGGAACTGGAGGAACATGCACCTTGTCTGCATATATCTGGCATTTATGGCATGTCCGAGAATGTTGATAGCAGTCAGCTTCCATGGTGGACCAAAAATACCCTGCCCGGAGGATTTTCTTTGCCATAGTGTGTCCACTGGAATGTGTACCAAAGGTCCCTTCATGTAGCTCTTCCATGATCCTTCCTGCTTCTGTCTTATCCACACAACACAGTAAGGACGAATCATGGTTTCGCTTGTACAAGTTGTCGTTGCTAAGGAAGAACTTCGCTGCGAACCTTCTCAGAAACTTCTTGTCGTTGACAGATGCACCTTCAGGGTATTCCTGAGCTTCCAGATATCTCTTCACCTCATGGTACCAAGGCTTTTCAGTCACCAATTCAGTCTCGAGATCACAACAGTATGCCGGTTCGTCCAGTTTCCAGATGATGATCCGGGGAGCCTCATTGTCCCATTTGACCTTGAACATAGAAGACATTGTAGCTAACGCGTCCGACAGCTGATTCTCCTCTCTTGGGAAATGTTCAAAGGTTATCTCTGTGAAGTGGGGGATCAAGGTCAACACACATTCTCTGTAAGGAATAAGATTCGGATGTTTCGTATCCCACTCTCCTTTGATCTGATTGATTACGAGAGCGGAATCTCCGAAGACAATCAGAAACTTGATCCTTAGGTCGATCGCAGCTTGAAGACCCATAATGCATGCCTCATACTCCGCCATGTTATTGGTACAGTTGAAACATAGCCGGGCAGTAAGTGGAGTATGAGTGCCTTGAGGGGATATGATTATAGCGCCGATGCCGTTACCCAAAGCATTAGAGGCTCCGTCAAAGTGCATAGACCATCGGGATCCTTCCTCAGGTCCTTCATCCGGTCCAGGTACTTCACAATCAGTCACAATCATGATGCTCTCGTCCGGAAACTCGAAGTTCATTGACTGATAGTCGTCTACTGCCTGATGTGCCAAGTGGTCTACCAATACACTTCCCTTGATGGCTTTCTGGGTTGTATACTGAATGTCGTATTCTGTTAAGATCATCTGCCATCTTGCTATTCTCCCAGACAGAGCAGGCTTTTCGAATATGTATTTTATAGGATCCATCTTTGAGATCAGCAAGGTAGTGTGAGTCAGCATATAATGTCTCAGCCGGCGAGCAACCCATACCAAAGCGCAGCAAGTTTTCTCAAGCAGTGAGTATCGGGTCTCACAGTCGGTAAACTTTTTGCTAAGGTAATAAATGGCATGCTCTTTTCGGCCAGACTCGTCATGCTGCCCCAGCACACACCCCATTGAGTTGTCAAGTACTGTCAGGTATAGTATCAGAGGTCTCCCTTCAACCGGTGGCATAAGAATGGGTGGTTCTTGGAGATACTCCTTGATTATGTCAAAAGCGGCCTGACATTTATCATTCCAACGTACTACCTGATCTTTCTTCAGCAGCTTGAATATTGGCTCACAGGTAGCAGTTAGGTGCGAGATGAACCGAGCAATGTAATTCAGGCGTCCTGCAAAGCCTCTGACTTCCTTCTCTGTCTTAGGAACTGGCATCTCTTGAATAGCTTTGACCTTGGCAGGGTCCACTTGAATACCCTTATCACTTACAACGAAGCCTAGCAACTTTCCAGATCTTACCCCGAAGGTGCACTTGTTCGGGTTCAACCTCAGCTTGTACAACTTCAGACGGTCAAACAATTTCTGCAGATGATCTAGGTTCTCTTCCTCAGTCTGGGACCTTGCGATCATGTCGTCAACATACACTTCTATCTCATGATGGATCATGTCATGAAATAAAGCAACCATGGCACGTTGGTAGGTTGCCCCAGCGTTTTTCAGTCCAAAAGGCATGACCTTGTAGCAGAAGGTGCCCCACTGAGTAACAAAGGTAGTTTTTTCCATGTCTTCAGGAGCCATCTTGATCTGATTGTAACCTGAAAAACCATCCATGAAAGAGAACACCTTATGCTGAGCTGTATTGTCAACAAGGACATCAATGTGAGGTAGAGGGAAGTCATCTTTGGGGCTGGCCTTGTTCAGATCCTTGTAATCGACACACATTCTGACCTTACCGTCCTTCTTTGGTACCGGCACCACATTAGCAACCCACTGAGGATAAGAAGTCACTGCAAGGAACCCAGCATCAAACTGTTTCATAACCTCGGCTTTGATCTTCTCAGACATCTCTGGACGCATACGGCGGACCTTTTGCTTGACTGGAGGGCAGTCTTCCTTGGTGGGCAAGTGATGGACCACAATATCGGTATCCAACCCGGGCATGTCTTTGTAGGACCAGGCAAAGATCTCCATATAATCATGTAGCATCTTAGTCAACCGTTGCTTCACGCTGAGCTCTAGGTTGGCACCAATCTTTACCTCCTTTCTGTCTGCTTCAGTACCCAAGTTTATTGTTTCCACTGGATCTGCATGTGGTTGAATCGCCCTCTCTTCCTGAAGTAACAGTCTTGCAAGCTCGCCAGGCACTTCGCAATCATCTTCACCTTCGTCTTCGGCTAAGTTGATCGGATTTTCGAAGTCATAACTGGCAGTAGCAAAGTCATTACCAGTGAGATCCAGAGTGGATTGAAACCTGTATGAGTGAGTGTGTGTAAATACAGCTGTTTTGAAATATATAAAGGAAAGAAAGACAGAAAAGGAGCATAAGATTTGAAATGCGAGAAAATGTCCAAGATTTTTATTTATGATATATGAAATGACAATTTATATGCCCTCACAAATGAAACCACGGTGCCTCGGGTAAGACACCGGGCCATAGAGCTTTATTTATTGTTTATTACAAATAACAAAACAAAGAAGTTTATTACTGCGTAACAAAAGTAACAGGAGTATGGTCCTTGGCAATCCAATTGGTCAATCCGCCATTAGTTGTCGGGTAGATCCAGCTATTGAACTCAGCCTCATCCACTTCATTATCCTCTCCAACATCATTTACTCCTGGATTAGTAATGAGCACAGGAGGTCTCCTGGTCTTTGCCTTCCGCATAGCTTTCTGTCCCTCTGTAGTAAAACCCAGTCCGAACTTGTCAGTTTTCTGTTTAAAATCAGGGAGCCTTCCCCAGTTAGCACATTCACCTTTCTGAATCACAGCCCAGGCATCCTTTAGGGAAGCCATCTTCAAAGGAACATCCTATTCGACCGCTGTTTCTGCTGCTACTGAAATTGGAAGTACCTCTTCGAAATGCTGAAAGGGGGTTTCAATAAACTCCCCGTCCATCTCAATATATTTGAAGGAATTCAAATGGCTCACCAAATACTCCTCCTCTCCCTGCACAGTGACAATCTTCCCTCTGACAGGGTACTTTAGCTTCTGGTGCAAGGTAGAGGTCACTGCCCCAGCTTTGTGGATCCAAGGTCGACCCAGCAGACAAGAATACGACGGACGGATATCCATCACATAAAAGGTAGAGTCAAACACCTGAGAGCCCACACGAATAGGAATGTCAACCTCTCCATGAACCATCCTCTTGGAACCGTCAAAGGCTCTGACGATAATATTACTAGGTTTCAGCTCCAGGCCTTCACAATCCAAACGGTCTAAGGCCTTCTTGGGTAGCACATTCAAGGAAGAGCCAGTGTCCACCAACACGTGCGCCAGAGTAGTGCCCCTGCATTCAATAGAGACATGTAAGGCGTCATTATGGTCTCTTCCCTTTGCAGTCAGGTCAGCATCTGAGAAACCCAAGCCATTGTCCGCTGTCAGTACGCAATCAGTGAACTGGACTACAGATGTCTCCTGTGGCACATGGGCCGTCTTGAGAAATGAGATCAAGGCCTTAGCATGGGCCTCCGAACACAGTAGCAAGGAGAGCATGGAGATCTTGGAGGGCGTATGCCCCAGCTGTTCCACAACATTAAAGTCACTCTTCTTTATTATTTTCAGGATCTCCTCCATCTCTTGTTAGGAGGCCTCAGCATTTATAGGTATTGGTGCCTCTATCCGGGCAGGCTCATCTTCAATCCCTTTGCCCTGAGCATTAGATGACTCGGCAGCAGGGGAAACAACTTGGTCAGAAACAGGAACAGGTATACTTGTAGGTGTTATTGTAAGGGGTCTTCGAATAGCGGGCGGTGCAATGTCAGGCGAGAAGAGCCTGCCACTGTGGGTAACCTTGGCTGGACCAGTGATATTGCAGATACTGGCGCCAGTGTTGAACTCTTGTTTGATTCCATTCACATACACATCTGCCCCATAGTGCCAGGGGACAGCTTTATCCGATTCGTAGGGGAGAGGCCCCGGAACAGTAATAACAACAGGTGCGACCGTCATGATTTGAACAGGCTTCCTTGGGAGAGCCTTGATTGGATTATTGAAGATTGTGACCACAAAAACTTCTTCTACCGGAACCAACTGAACAACAGACTTCTTAAACAGAATCTCCTTGCTATCCATTAGGCTTTGGATGCCCAACTTCAGCAAAGGACAACCAGATGGGGAAACAGCACAGAACAGGCAACCCTCACTGCAACCCGGAAATAAACCGGCCAGCAGTAGGTTCCTCTTAACAGTCTTCAAAGGAGTAGCTACATCATCCACCAAAACAGCGTATACATCTTCATCAACCGCATTTACTCCATGCTGGGGCATAGGAGCAGTTACCACATTCGGCCTCTCAGGCACTTCAAACTGTATCTCTTTTGTGTCAATAAGGTCTTGCACCTTATTCCTTAATGCCCAACAGTCATCAGTGGAATGCCCCGGGCTATCGGAGTGATAAGCACAGCGGGCATTTGGATTTTATTTCGGAGAGGCAGTGTTTACAACTTTGGGGGCCTCTCTGACAGTCACTAAGTTGGTGGATAGCAACTGTGGCAAGATCTGCGACAAAGTCATACTCAAACGGGTGAATTCTCTTCTAGGTCTTTCAGCCCTTGGAGGATTGGTTTGCCGAGGAGCGGCAGCAGGTTTAGCAATCATCACCGCATTGGTAGATTGGCGGAGCTCAGGTTTCTCTTATCGTCTAGAGCCATATACAGCACTGGCCTCCTTCTTGAAGGGTTTCTTCTCAGAACTCGACGATGCACCCTTCAGAATCTTACCAGACTTCAACCCGGCTTCAATTCTCTCTCCAGTCAGAATAAGATCAATAAACCCTGCAGATGAGTTACCGATAAGATGGTTGAAAAATGGCCCAGATAGGGTCCCTAAGAACATGTCTACCAACTCCCGATCAGTCAACGGAGGCTGCACCCTGCCAGCCAGATCCCTCCACTTCTGAGCGTACTCTTTAAAACCTTCGCTTGAACCTAACGACATACCCTGGAGTTGGGTACGTGTAGGGGCAAGGTCGGCATTATATTGATACTGCTTATAGAAAGCAGTAGCCAACTCCTCCCAGTTACAAACCTTGGTCCTATCCAGCTGATAGAACCATTCAAGATGAGTCCCTGAAAGACTCTCCTGGAAGAAATGGATCCACAAGTTTTTGTCCACTGAGTACGGCTGAATCTTCCGCACATAAGACCTGAGGTGTAGCTTGGAACAGGATGCCCCGTCATACTTGGTAAAGGATGGTGCTTTGAACTTACGAGGAATGATCACACCAGTAGACAAACCCAAATCTCCGAAATCCAGCCCAGACACCTGTTGGATCTCCATAGCATTCAACCTATCCTCCAGTTGCTTGTATCTGTCTTCTGCCGGAGGATACTGTTCCTCATCAAAATCAGTCTCGTTGTCGGAGACTACCGGACTAGGACCTTTTTCCCCTTGGGGTGTACCCTTGCCTATAGAAGAACCAGCCTCTTCATTCTGCAGAGTGTTGCCAAACCTTCGGCCCGAGTTGAAAAGAACAATCCTTCTCTTCTTCTTCTTTTCCTTCTTCAGGAGCAGAGCCTTCAGCTCTTCTTGGCCCTGAGCCAAACCCATGATTAGTTCCTGGAATTGCGCATTCTGCGCCTGAAGAGCCTTGATGGACATCTCAGTTGATGATGAGTCAGGATTCATGATGCTGAAATAAACAGCGAAGAACTGTAAGCAACCTGAAAAGAAGAAAACCTGCTATGCACATGATGAATGATATGTGTTTATGCAATGCATTCAAGGGTTCTAAAGTTCGAATTTGTTGTAGACAAAAAGAACACACGTTATCATTAAGGAAACAATTGTTCAGTACATCAAAGCCTCATGGGCACAAATTACAAAGCAAATCAATCCCAAAAGACACTACGCATCCTCTTCGGAGCTATGTAGGTGTTGAGGTTCCTCTCCTCATGCAACAGGCGGGTGAGCTCCAAAACCTTCTTTTCACTAGCATGTAGACTGGTCTCAAGAGAATTCCGTTCTTCCTTAAGCTGGATCCAGCTCTTCTGCATCTCTTCCCAGGATGTGGGCATATCAGGGTGCTGAATGATGTAGGACACTTCTTCTTCCAAGACTGGTTCTTTGATCACTGGGAGCATATGAGGATAAGGCATTACCAACTTCTGAGAGCGGGCTCGTACCCACTTGAGATAAGGTTCCAACGGGATGGAGTTCCTGTGCCCCAGTGTCTTGCTGTCTATCCTACTTGGCATCCTCCAAGCTCTGATAAATCTCTGGCGAAGTCCTTGTGCATCGTTGTCGAAGTCAAAAACTATGTCAGGAATTAACATGTCATGAGGACCATCCCTCCGAGCATAACCAAACTGTCTCCAAGCCAGGCATGGGTTGTAAGTAATACCTCCTCTGATTCCAAGTAAAGGAACATTAGGGTACTCCCCGCAGCGATCAATGATAGTGACATCCTCTCTGGACCGAGGGCACCAATGTATATCTGCATGTGTAAGAGTCATCAACCGTTGTGACCATCTCAAACCCCGCTCGTTCTTCAAAACTGATTGAGGAAGGTGCGAAATAAACCACCTTCCCAGGAGAGGAGTGCAGCACATAAGGACACCTCTTTTTCTCATGGTTCGAGTGTAACATGAGTGAAGGATGTCCCCCAGCAACGTAGGTATAGGATTCCTGGACATGAAGATCTGGACAGCATTGATATCTATAAGCTGATCTGGGTTGGGGAACAACACCAAACCATAGACAAGGAGGGCCACAACTTCTTCAAAAGCTTGTAAGTCAAGGGAGTTCCAACATTCATGGGCCTTTTCAAACAGAAACCTGGCTAAGAACCCTTTGATACCACTTCTAACTTCCCAATGTCCCTTGAGGTCAGATGATTGTAGGTGCAAGGCTTTAGCAATCTCTTCAAGCTTGGGTTCCTTTTCCGTACCGTTGTAGGGTAGTTGATCAAGGATAGGGATCTTCAGGAGCCGGGAGAACTCCTCCAATGTAGGTACCAGCTGATAATCCAAGAAGGTGAAACAGTGATGCAGAGGGTCAAAGAATTGGAACAGGACCTTTATTGTGTCTTCCTCAATGTTGGTGTTGACCAAGCTAATGAGTCTTCCATGTCTCTCACTGAATGAAGAGCTCTCGAGAATCCTGGATATAAGCTCCTTAAGCTGAGGAGGGATCCTTACAAGGCTGATTTGAATTGTCTTTCTACGAACAGTTTCCATGTCCTACAAAACAAGAACAAAGATGAAGATTCGAACCCCTGAAATGGTTAGTCAATGCATATGATGCTGGATGATGTCATAATGCTATGATTAAACACACCACAGATATTTACAAAGACAAACATGTAAGGCACACAAGGCACACAAGACAAGCCCTTAGGGTTTAAGGCCAGCATGGGGTCTGGGTAGTACCCTCTTGAAGTTGGTGGGTTCAACCTGTCCTATTAAAAGTAACCGGGTTCTAAGGGTCCCAATATCACGGGATTGCTTTCATTGTTCATCGTTTCGATTTAGCCACTGAATTGGCGACCGAAATATTCCAGGAAAGCAACCCTCAATTGAGTGTAGTATCGAGTATCAACCAACCTCGGACTGCACCAAAGTCAGTTATCTCACTACCCTAAAGAGGCCAAGATAGTTCAATTAAGGTTCCTAAGGTTTGTTGATGCTTTACGACACCACGCGGAGGCCCCGTACTCTCCTTGACTGAACTCAAGGGTTACCGGTACACACCAAAGTGCCACATCAACATAGCAGACTGTTTCAACCATGTCGGTATACCCCGCACAGTTCCCTCACAGCCTTGTTGCTACTTTCTAAGAAGGTATCCCCCAGATCCGGGTTAGGATCTATAGAACTCCCAAGACAGTCCCACAATTTAAAGCACACAAGTCAAAGCAATTGAAAACACAGTGATCTTAGTCCTAAGGTACACCTCACTTTAAGTTTAAGTCCCCAGCAGAGTCGCCAGTTCTGTGATCGGTGGATCTGGAACTGAATGTTTAACGCTGGTTCGCGAAATGTCGCGGAAGCAAGAGTCGCCACCGTCTTTTATTTTCTCCAAATGGAAAGGACAAAAGCACAGAAAAATTCCTTATAGAGATTGCTCTCGGTTCGGGAGGTAGATTATAGAAAGGGAAGGTGTTAGCACCCTTTCTATCCATGGTTATCCATGGTCTCTTATGTACTTGCTCACTTGTGTTTTCAAAAATGGTTTGTTTGCTTTTCAACTATGGGTTTTAAAAAGTTTCTTTGAAAATTCCAGTTCGACTCTTGTATCGGTCCTCAAGAGTGTTTGAAAAATTGCTTTCGAAAGCTTTTTGAAAAGGTGTCGGTGTGAAAAGTATTTTGATTTGTTTTGAAATTTAGAGCAAGTATCTAGAGTTGTCTACCTACCCTAAGGAATTCGTCTGTGTAGATGTCCTTTAAAGTAGTGCCATCCCACCATTGAGAGGTAGGTAGCACCACCGTTGGAGGTGTTCGGGTCAATTCGAGGTACGGGACATGGTGATCACCAGAGCAATAGGAAGATACCTTAGAAGCTACCCTCATGCCAGGTTCCCGGATCATGAGGACTTACTAAGACATCCTCTACTCGACGATCACCTTTCGAGGCAAGGCAACAGTGAGGCGTACCCTAGGGGTGGTGTGTGATTTGTGTGTCATGTTCATTTGCATTTATCTTGTTCATGTCATGGGTGATCTACGCGTTTGTTTTTATTTTTGTCATTCATTCTTGCATGCATTTATTAACAGTTAAAAAAAGTGCGAAAAGATAAAAGTTCCTAAACTATTACAAAGGCACGGGTCCACATCGCCAAATTAAAATCCAGGACCCGATTTGACAGAAAATAAATAAAGTGCGAGAAATAAAATGTCCGAGTTTACAAGGCCTTGGGAGAGTTACATTAATATTTACAAGAAATAAATAAAATGCGCGAATACGAATTAAAATTGGAAACGAGGGTGTTGGACCCTTTTTAAAGGAATTAAATTAAATTATTAAATTAAATAACAATGAAAAAAGAAATTATTTTTGAGATTTTGGTATTTATGGTTTTTTAAGTGAATTAAATGAAATTAACTAACTAACCCTAATTCTACAACTTTTATTTTATTAAGAAAAACACGTTAAAGTTTAAACCTAAAATTAAATTAATTAATTAATGGCAATTTGATTTATAAAAATAATAGTAAATAATTAGTGAAAAGAAAAGAAAAAGGATAAAAATTGATTAAAACCCTAATTCTATAAATTTTAAGTTAATTAAGAAAAATGTTTGAATTAAACCTAATTTTACAAAGCTAAATTAATTAATGGTATTTACTTAAAAAATATTAAAATAAAATATATTTTTAATTTTGTCTTTTCTGATTTTTTGTTATTTTTATATTTTTATGAAAATAATTAAATTAAAGAATTAAATTAAAATAAGGAATAATGGAAATAAATAAAATAAGAATAAAATAAAAATCAAAACCTTGGGGGGTTTCTGTCCCCAATTGGAGGTGTACTTAGCAATTAGGCCCACTTATTGCAAGGCCCTGTCTGACTTTTTGTGCTAGCGCGTGAGTGCATTGACTGGGGTCTATCATGTTCTTCAGATCTGGGCCTTTTGATTGATCTTGCTATACGCGTGGCATATCTGGAGGATGGATGTATGATGGTCGCTTGCATAGAAACTACACAGGATGACGTTAGGAAAAATAATATGGAAATGGATGGGGACCTGGGATCGAACCCAGGTCCTAGAGATCACCAACCCTTCGCTTGACCAGTGGAGCTACCAACGCGTTTTGATTATTATGTAACTAAAGAACAATATAATACAAAACAACAGTCAGTGGGAAATTTAGCGCGCAAATTTAAATATTCCAATCAGCAGCCTACACATCATCGTCTTCCTCCTTATTGCGCTTTTTCCTGAAACATACAAAAGGTTAGCGGGGGTTTTAAACCCCCCCAAAACAAGCAGTTTTCCAAAATAGCGATTAGGCCATATGGCCACATAAATTAGGCGCGATGAGTGTTTTCAAATCGTCCAAACTTCCTGAACTCAACCATGGTATTGGCATGTCCTAATTTTACAGTATCCAGAAACTCCTAATTTGAAAGCTTGGTAACCCTAACATGTTTCAATGGTGAATCCTCTAATTTGGCACAAAAACTCAATTAAAATATGCAGTTAGCTTTAGAATCAATCACTCAATGTAAATCAATAAAGAAAATACACGAAAAATGCATGAAATTCATGATTCGATTATGGAAATTTTCGTGAAAAGCTTGACTCTGATATACCAATTCTTGATGTTTCAGGCTATGGTATTGATCCAGGCACCTTCCTTGATGTCTCAGCAAGACAATGGAATAGTTATTTTGGCTTGAATCGCCCTAGAACCTAGTTTTCAGTTTTGGAAAATTTGTGAAAATTGCAAGTTTGGCTATGGCTTTTCTGCGCAGCTTTGTGGTTATTGGCATTAATGTTGGCTTCATGCTTATGTATGGAATGATTAGGGTAAAAAATCTGAGCCAAAGGATCCATGAATTGATGAGAAAATATTTGATTTTCCATGCCATAATTTTCAAATCTTTTCATGCATATTTGCTACCAAATCATGTTCAATCACATGGATTCTTTCCAAATCTAATCATGCACGAAATCTTAAGCCTATTCCATGCACAAAAAGATTTAAAAAGTTAGGTTTAGTATTTTTCATATATTTTAATTAATTAAATGAATATTTAGCAATTAAAAATTCAAATAAATAAAATAAAAATGATGAAAAACTTCCCTTTGGGCCAAATGGTCGTGCACATGCCTTGGATAATGATTCTTGGAAGAAAAAGAGGCCCATTAGCATTTTTAAGACTTTTGAAGCAATGTTGACTTTTCAAAATATCCAAAAATTTCCCAACTTCCACAAGGCATAACTTGCTCAATTTTTAAGCTTTGCTCATTTTCCTTGACATTTTGGAAAGGTCTTTGAGTCCTCTAACCAATGCCTTTGGTCCCATGTCAGTTTGATTTACCAATCTCAAGTTATGGTCTTTGACTTAAAGTCCCTTTTTGTTGACTTTTGAAAATGACCTATAATGTTGAAATTGATAACTTTTTGTGAGAGCATTTCTTGGACTTGAAGTGTGAAGAGGAGTTGTAGGAAATGTCTTTCTCTTAAAAATGAGCTTTGGATGGAATTTTTCTGATAATCCATGTGGAAGTTATGCCTTGGTCAAGTTACAGTTGACTTTTTCAACTGTCCAAATATGGAAACTTTTGCATCTTGAGACTTTTTGAGCCAAGCTTTGAGAATCATGATCAAGCATTGATCAAATGATGTTTGTGGCTTCAAAATGAGATGTTGACCAAAAATTTGAACTTTTGACTGTCAAATGACCATTTTGCCCCTACAGTTGACTGCAGTGCAATTAGGTTTTTTGACTGTGCAATTTTGTGCTGTAAGTCTTGAAACTTGACATGAGGATACTTGACCATGTTTATAGGCATGTGGGACTTGATTGGACCCTTGGAAACTTCATTTTCTTTGTCAGAACCAAAACCCTAATTTTTTACTGTTAGGAGGCCCTTGAACTGTGCAACCCTTGGGGAGATTTTGGAGCTTGACTTGGCAAATCTTGAAGAATATGGGAGGGCAAATTTTGGGGTACAACACACTCGTAAAGATTTCTCAATAAACTTCTCTTGCGAAACTTCCTCTAAGAGATACCATTTGATGGAGAATCAGATAAACTTCCCCTCGATCCTGACTATAAGTCACAAACTGGTCTCAGTTTCTTCTTTAACCAAGATATTTCACCTGGAAAGGGTAAAAATACAAGCTATCTCAAATAAAGAGACTACCACTTATAAAGATTTCTCAACAAACTTCTCTTGCGAAACTTCCTCGAAGAGATACCATTTGATGGAGAATCAGATAAACTTCCCCTCGATCCTGACTATAAGCCACGAACTGGTCTTAGTTTCTTCTTTAACCAAGATGTTTCACCTGGCAAGGGTAAAAATACAAGCTATATCAAATAAAGAGACTACTACTTGTAAAGATTTCACAACAAACTTCTCTTGCGACACTTCCTCGAAGAGATACCATTTGATGGAAAATCAGATAAACTTCCCCTTGATCCTGACTATAAGCCTCGAACTGCTCTCAGTTTCTTCTTTAACCAAGATATTTCACCTGGAAAGGGTAAAAATACTGTCGTATGAATCTTTCAATGAACTGTCTTTATCATTGAAGTACAGCCAAAATCAACAATGAACTATCTCCCATAATGACGAGACTACCATTCGTTGGAGTAACAAATTTTAACGACGAACTATCTCCCATAACAACGAGACTACCATTCATCAGAATAACATCTTCATCAATGAACCATCTCCCACAATGGAGAGACTTCCATTCATCGGAATATAGATCTCAACAACGAACTACCTCTCATAATGACGAGGCTACCATTCATTGGAAAAAAACATCTTCTCTGGCATTAACAGACTTACTTGGAAGAACAGGTTGCTAAAATAAAGAGAACCGCCATTTGTTGTTTAAGAATGAATTGTAATAAGACTGGCGAGAAATGAAGCTCGATCTCCTGGGAAAATACCAATACATTCCTGTTGAGGAGAAAGAGTCTTTGCGTGCAAAATAAATGCACATTCTCAGATCAAGGCTCAAAGCCTGCAGAAGCCAGAATAATAATGTTGTCGGAGACTACAGACTCAAACCAGAAATAAACTAGAATGAAATAATCAACCGAGTCAGCACCCGATAAGAAATAAACTCAAAAGGGGATCACACTCCATCTAGATAATGAACTGAATAGGAAGGCTGAAGCAAAAATCTTCCACGAGAGATAACTCGTTGGGGAAATTGAAAGGATATACACTTTCTGTTTAATATTGACAACTCTATTGGAGAGAGAGTAATCATAACTTTGCCAAGAGGATGACATGCTGACAAAACATTAATGAATGCAAATGAGTGATGAATTTTAAATTCATCTATGCATGATGTGTATGAATGTATGGATGTTATCATGCACATACTGATAAAACAACCATAATGCACTGGGGATAACCAGACAAATCTAATCTTGGGCAAAGACAACACTCGACCAAGTCACATGCAGGACGAAGATCAGATTCCACAAGAGGGTAAGCACCAACAGAGGAAACAAAGTCCTATTTCACGACTTAACTTCGCTGGTAAAAACATGGCTTGAAAACAATCAAAAAACCACCTGACTGGCAACAAATAAAGTTGCGGGAATATCATAAACTCTTCTATGTATCACCAGAGAATACCAATACGGACATTGATAAGGGAAGAGGAAGCTTCATCGTCTAGACTTCACTGGAGATTCCAAAACCAACTTCACTAGGGGAAGATGAAAACCATGTAATCAAGACTTCAACTGGGGATATCAATACAGACTTTACCGGAGAAGATGCGAAACTATATCGTTGATACTTCAACTGGGGATCGTTATGCTAACTTCATTGGGGAAAAAGAAGCCACACACACCAAAGAGAGCCTAGATACAATCTTCAATATCAGGCATAATAGTTGCGTAAAATTCTATGGAGAGAGATCATGGAACTTCATGAGATGACAAATTCAGAGGGAAACATCATATTCGACACATCTGGAGAATTCAGAAAATATCATCATAGTAATATGTTAGTTCTTGGGGATTTTAAATCAAACTCAGCGCATAACGAGAGAAAACCCAAGGAGTAGACGCTTATCTAAAAACTTCTTAGAATGTGTATTGCCCTTGTCCGGTTGTTTAGAAGCACAATACAACAATAATATCATAACCGGAGGACATAATATCCTGCTAAAGATTACTTCTCAACACGAAGGGAGAAAGAGTTCAATAACTAAGCACATGCTTTGTAACTTTGCAACCTCCGCTTGATCACCTTTTGAACACGGAAGGCAATTACACTCAGTCGGAGAAATCTGAATCAGGACCTGACTGGGGATGATGGGATTACAAACCCACTGTGATCGGTGGATCTGGAACTGACTGTTTAACGCTGGTTCGCGAAATGTCGCGGAAGCAAGAGTCGCCACCGTCTTTTATTTTCTCCAAATGGAAAGGACAAAAGCACAGAAAAATTCCTTATAGAGATCAGTTCTCGGTTCGGGAGGTAGATTATAGAAAGGGAAGGTGTTAGCACCCTTTCTATCCATGGTTATCCATGGGCTCTTAGATACTTGCTCATTGTGTTTTCAAAAGTGGTTTGTTTGCTTTTCAACTGTGGGTTTTAAAAAGTTTCTTTGAAAATTTCAGTTCGACTCTTGTATCAGTCCTCAAGAGTGTTTGAAAAATTGATTTCGAAAGCTTTTTTGAAAATGTGTCGGTGTGAAAAGTATTTTTGATTTGTTTTGAAATTAGAGCAAGTATCTAGAGTCGTCTACCTACCCTAAGGAATTCGTCTGTGTAGATGTCCTTTAAAGTAGTGCCATCCCACCATTGAGAGGTAGGTAGCACCACCGTTGGAGGTGTTCGGGTTAATTCGAGTTTAGGGACGATATGGTCACCGAGCAAAGGTAAGATACCTTAGGAGCTACCCTTATGCCATTGATCTTTTATTCTGAGGCAACTATTCCGAGGCAACTTGTTCCGAGGCAACTGTTTTGAGGCAACTAGATCAATGGAACATAAGGACTCACTAAGACGTCCTATAGTCGGCGACCACGTTTCGAGGGACAAGGCAACATTGTGATCACCGGAGTAATGGAAAGATACCTTAGAAGCTACCCTCATGCCAGGTTCCCGGATCATGAGGACTTACTAAAACATCCTCTACTCGACGATCACCTTTCGAGGCAAGGCAACAGTGAGGCGTACCCTAGGGGTGGTGTGTGAACTGTGTGTCAGATTCGGATATTTTATCTTGTCATGTTATGAGTGAGCTACGCGTTTGTTTTTATTTTTTGTCCATTCATTCTTGCATGCATTTATTTAACAGTTAAAATATTGCGAGAAATAAAAATTCTAAGCTATTACAAAAGGCGCGGGTCCACATCGCCAAAATTTCCAGGACCCGATTTGACAGAAAAATAATAAAGAATTAAAAATGCGAAAGATAAATATTACATGGCCTTGGGAGAGGTACATAAAAATTTATAAGAAAAAGAAATAAATATGCGAATTGGAATAAAATTAGAAACGAGGGCGTTGGACCCTTTTTAAAGGAATTAAATTATTATTATTAAATTAAAAGAAAAGAAATGTTTTTTAGTTTTTTGTATTTATGAAATAAAGAAAATTAAAATTAAAAGAAACTCTAATTCTAAGTTTTTTAATTATTAATGAAAATGTTAAAGTTTAACCTAATTTACTAAATATTTAATGTACATGTTTATTTACAAAAATATTTAATAATTAATAACAATAATAATAAGAAAAAATTATTTATTAAAAAGATGATGAAAAGTTAAAAACCCTAATTTCTACATATTTTAATTTGTTTAAGAAAACATGTTAAAGTTTTAACCTAAAATTAACCCTAATTAATTTACATGCAATTTAATTACAAAAATAAATAATAGATTATTTAATTATTATGAAAGAAAAAGAAAAAGGAATAAAAATTTAATTAAAACATAGTTTTACCAATTTTAGATTTTTATTATGAAAATATTACAATTAAACCCTAAATTAAAACTAAATGAGTTAATGCAATTTATTTATAAAAAAAATACTAAAATAAAATATTTATTAGTTTTTCCTCTTTTCTGATTTTTTATGTGTTTTTTATATTATTTGTGAAAATATTAATTCAAAGAAACTGATTAAAAAAAAATAATATGTGAAATAAGTAAAATAAAGAAAAGAAATAAAAATTCAAGCCTAGGGGGGTATCTGTCCCCAAAGTGGAGGTGAGATCCTTAGCAACCTGGCCCATTTAAATTCTTGGCCTCTTTGACTTTTCAGGCAGCGTGTGGTAGCATTGACTGACGTATACCGTGCTCTTCAGATTGTGTTCCTTGGATTGATAGTGGAGAACACGTGGACGGCTTGATTTTGAAGGTGCATAGTGGTCCATTATGTTGAAACTGCATATGAACATTAATTGAAAAAATATATGGAAGGGGGTGAGGACCTGGGGCTCGAACCCAGGTCCTATGGTTTACCAATCAACGCGCTTGCCAGTGGAGCTACCTTGTTTATCTGTACATCATATAATTAACGAATATAATAAAACAAAAAATGTTAATGCTTCTTTTTTTCGCGCGCGATTCAAACAATCCACTCGCTGACGGCCACCTCATCTTCTTCTTCTTTGTTCCCTGAAACAAAAAGGTTGGCAACGGTTTTGGCACCGTTCCAAAAGAGGCCATAATCCAAAATAACGATTAGCTCTGGGATGCTCATAAATTGAGCGCGAGGGTGGATTCATGATCGTCCAATCCTGTTTGTTTCAGTGGTCTAAGCCTTGAGTGCCAATTTTTCCTTAATTGAAAAAACCTAATCCAAGGTACTGGAAACCCTAAAATACGACCATGGCATCTTTGCATACAGTGCATAAAAATCCAATCAAAGCATATGGTTAGCTTGCAAACATTATTCTAAACACAAAAACAACAATGAAACATGTTAACAATGCATGAACGATAGAAAACGATTCTGAAATTTTCCTTACCAACTTCAATGGTGATTTCGCGTTTTCTTGAGTATGGGGCTTAGGGAATGATTGGAACACGTTCTATGATCCTTAAGGAAGCTAATGGAATAGCTATTTTGCCTTGAATCGTCCTAGAACTAGGTTTTCAGAATTGGTTTTTTTTGATAAATTTCAAATGTTCAAATGGTGTTTTCTGCGCAGCTTTGTGGTTAATGGCATTAGGTTTTGCTTCTTTGTATATGTATGAATGAATTAGGTCAAAAATCTGATCAAAAGAATCCAAGAATTGATTATGCAATATTTGATTTTCAAGCATTAGTTTTTCCAATCTTTTTCATGCAATTTGATATCAAATCATATCCAATCCTTCCCTAATTGATCATGCACGAATTTGAGTGTCCAATGAAAGTATTTTCTGCACAAAAAGATTTTATTTTATTAGTTTAGCATTTTTCCATATTTTATTTGGTTTAAATGAATTAATTGTAATAAAAAATTCAAATAAATAAATAAAAATAATAAAAAAACTTCCCTTTGGGCCAAATGGTCGTGTGCATGTTTTGGATGATGAATTGTGGAAGAAAAATAGGCCCATTAGCAATTTTAGGTCATTTGAATCAATGTTGACTTTTCAAAATATCCAAAAATTTCCCAACTTCCACAAGGCATAACTTGCTCAATTTTTAAGCTTTGCTCATGTTCTTGGACATTTTGGAAAGGTCTTTGAGTCCTCTAACCAATGTCTTTGGTCCCATGTCATTTTGATTTACCAATCTCAAGTTATGGCCTTTGACTTAAAGTCCCTTTTTGTTGACTTTTGAAAATGACCTATAATGTTGAAATTGATAACTTTTTGTGAGAGCATTTCTTGGACTTGAAGTGTGAAGAGGAGTTTTAGGAAATGTCTTTCTCTTCAAAATGAGCTTTGGATGGAATTTTTCTGATAACCCATGTGAAAGTTATGCCCTGGTCAATTTACAGTTGACTTTTTCAACTGTCCAAATAAGGAAACTTTTGCATCTTGATGATTTTTTAGCCAAGCTTTGAGAATCATGATCAAGCATTGATCAAATGATGTTTGTGGCTTCAAAATGAGATGTTGACCAAAAATTTGAACTTTTGACTGTCAAATGACCATTTTGCCCCTACAGTTGACTGTAGTGCAATTAGGGTTTTGACTGTGCAATTTTGTGCTGGAAGTCTTGAAACTTGGTATGAGGATGCTTGACCATATTTGTAGGCATGTGGGACTTGATTGGACCCTTGGAAACTTCATTTTCTTGATCAGAACCAAAACCCTAATTTTGACTGTTCAGGAGGCTCTTACACTGTGCAACCCTTGGGGAATTTTGAAGTATGACTTGGCAAATCTTTGAAGAATATGGGAGGGCAAATTTTGGGGTACAACACCCACCATCAAATAGCTGCTTGAAGACAATCTGAACCAGAACTTAACTAGGGGAAGATGGGAACACAGGCCCAGATGCCACACCATGACCTGGAAGACACCCACTAGTTGGTCAATTACTGTAGAGGGAATCATGCACACCTCTACTATGCAGATCATCATAAACAATATTGCTTGAGGAAAATCTTCGGCTCGTGGAAGAACCTAGTAACTTTCTAAAAAAATCTGGAAATTCCCTTGGAAACAAATTTGGTGTCCTAAGTTTACCATACTGGTCGAGATATCTTTTCACGACTTGCCCTTGGCTGTCTGCTTTAAGGATAATCTGCCTGACCAAAAAAATTCCTAGAGATTCGTCGAATCTTGGCGTAACTGCCCTGGATTAGCTGAATGTTGCATCTTTTTTACTTGACAACTTCTTCTTAGCTACGTGCCCTTTGCTGATACTCAAATGTAAGCTTCTTTGATATCATGCAATGGTTTTACAAGCAGGATAATGTTTATTCTAAGAATGATAATTCTAATGCAAAAATTATGTAAGTCTTGAAGATTATATTGAAGATATTTCACAAAACCTTATGAATGAATCACTAGCCAGGACGCAAAATTGATTTTTTTTAAAGATAACAAAAGCATATGATACCAACACAAATTTTTTTAGCAAAATTCATGAGAGTCAGAAAACGCTATCTCGTTGAAGTATGTTTTCGAAATAAACCTTGTTTCAATTAGGACTGTTGTACCTCAAAATTTTCCCTCCCATATTTCTCAACAAATGTCATGTGAGGTCCCCAAATTGCTCAAGGAAGTTCAAGAGTTGACCAGACAAACTCTCTCCTAAGGCAGTCTACCTCAAATTAGGGTTTCGTTTTTCATCAAGATGCTTGAGTCCAAAGGATCCCAAATACCTTAAAAGGTCCTAATATGTTCTCAAGATCATCCATGTCAAGTTTCAAGCCTTGCAGAAGAAGTTTGCTCAGTCAATTGCTCAAATGCCTGAAAATCAACTATGTTAGGTCAAAAGTCAATTGTGGCCCACATACAGTCAAACTTCAAGATTTTTGGTCAACATCCTCATTTTAAAGTATTATTCATCATTTGATCAAGGGTTGATCATGTTTCCTCAAGGATTGCTCACAATTCATCAAAACCCAAAAGTTGCTAAATTAGGGTTTTGTAGGAAAAGTCAACTCAACTTTGACCAAGCATAACTTTCTCATACTTTATCAGAAATGATCCATCCAAAGCTCATTTTTGAAGAGGATGTGATTACCTACAATTCAGATTCAGCTCCCAAGTTCAGAATATGCACTCACAAGAAGATATGAATTTTGACATTATAGGTCCTTTTGAAAAGTCAACAAAAATACCTTTTGGTTCAAAGCTTCATACATGAACATGGAAGAATCAATTGAGATAAGACCAAAGGGTTGCTTAAAGGACATCCTAAGATTTATAAAAAGTCCAAGAACACCTCTCTAGGGTCAAAATTAAGAGAGTTATGCATTGGCCAAGTTGACCACTTTTGCAAAATTGCCAAAAGACAAATGTGCTCAAATTTGCATTTTTTGCTAAATGGGCCTAATTATTTATGCTTGCACCTCACTTATAATATGATCCACGACCCAAATGTGCACTCACATGTTATTTGCTTTATTATTTATTTTATTTTTGATTTTTTATTGAATTAAATCAAATAATTGGTAAATAATAGCAAAGATTTGTTTTGATTGGATTTGTGGACAGAATCGTGAGCTCATAGTGCTGGCGTATCAGAATCAAATGATATCAATGGAAAATGGTACAAGAAAAACATGATTGGCATGAAAATAGAAAGATATCATATGCATTGAAATTCAAATCAAATCTTGGATAAATGCAAAGATTTAATCCAAGTTTGTTAACCTAATTCACTCTAGGTTAAATAAGAAAGCTTGGCAGATCAAGAGGGAAGAGGCTGAAGGCGTGAGACTGTAAGAACAAAATTCAAAAAATATTGACAAAAAGTGATGTTCTGATTTCAGGATAGAAGACCTTTGAGAGAAATTCAAGGCCAGGAACCTGTTCCAGGACATCTCAGGAAGCATTCTCAGTCATTCGTAGGCGTCAGAACATCCATAATCACCCCCTATCACGCTTACGGTTTACCCAAATATCTAAATTTGATTACTGTAATTCTTGCATATTTGGCATGTTTAAATTACATATTTGTATTCATCATCATGTTTGCAATGTTTCTGGAGGGTTTGATTTAAGTTACAATGCAGGAATAAGCTCTTGCCATTATTAGGGTTCGTGCTCCAATTTGGGGTTTTGGTTTTCAAGAGAAATTAGGCCGGATAATGGGTACCATGACGATCAGAGTTTCAAACCCAACTGATCCATGGTCCCTAATTGAATTTATATTGCATATGCTTGATTCTTGAATGACACGGGTTGTAGCAACAGGCCTGCGTCTGTAGGTAAAGGTTCAGAACCTAAAACGACGATTCCAGATAAGAAGATAATAACGTGTCACAACCTGATTGGCTGATTTAAATTCTGGCGCGTTATTTTGACCAAAAACTTTTTTTTTATATACTGTTTGTTTTTATTGTATTAACAAGTTAACATCCAGCGCAGTTGGTCAAAAGAAGGAAGTCAGAAGCTCATTCTTCTGGGTTCGATCCCAGGCGTGAGCTTTTGGCATTTTATTCATTGTTTTCACCAGATCCAGCACATACACTTTCAGAGGTTCAGCATCTTCTGGATCCACCAGCAGGGACCAGATCCAGCGCCTCATCTTCTGGATCCACCAGCAGGACCAGATTCAGCGCCTCATCTTCTGGATCGACCAGCAGGGACCAGATCCAGTGCCTCATCTTCTGGATCCACCAGCAGGGACCAGATCCAGCGCCTCATCTTCTGGATCCATCAGCCATAGTTAAATCCAGCGCGCCTCATCTTCTGATGATCACCATCTTCTGGACCCCATCAGCCAGAACCAGATCTGCTGACAGCAAGCCCTCTTGGTTATTTCTATTATTTTCCTTTAATTTCTTTTCTTTAATTATTCTGTTTTTTTAATCAACACAAAAAATTATTTTATTTTAAATCAACCCATCAAAAATCACAAAAAAGTTTTATTTTCTTAATAAATGTTTTTTTATTAATTAGTTTAATTAATTTAGGGCAACTTTAATTTCTTTCACAATTAAAATTCAATTAGAAAATTAGGTTAATTCTTGATTTAATTTTTATTCCTTTCTCAAATAAAATAAAAATACAAAATTAGGTTTTTAGAATGAATTAATTTTTTTTCTTAATTTAAAATTAGTTAGAACTTAGGATTTTCTTTTTAATTCAATCCTTTCATTATTTTCTCAAATAACAAAACATGATAGAAACTTTTTTTTTAACCAAATAGGATTAGTCAAGGGTCAAAACCTTAATCGTCTCGCATTTAATTCGCTACGCGCTTATTATTTATTTTGACAATATTTTTGTAATTGTTCATGGTTTGTAATAGTTTAATTTAGGGCTTTTACTTATCGTTTTTCCCCGGGTTTTTGGATATGTAATTAATCCCCCTCCCCGATGCCTTGTAATAGCGTAGATTTACTTTCTCGCATCTTAATTTCTGCAAATATTTAACTGTTTAAATGTATGCTAATAGGATTGTATGATAAGAATGCATGACAAATTAATACAGTTAGAAAACCCTAATGTGAAAAGACTAAATAACTGAAACAAATCACTCGCACATATCACTCTTAGGGTATACTCTCACTTCGGTTGCCTTCGGTAAACGATCATTAAGTATTGGGTGTCTTAGTGGTTGCCCTCCTGTCTAAAAAGATCAAATGTTGCCTCTGAAATGTTACCTCGAATATGATCTTAAGACTCTAGGATTATTAATAAGATGTCTTAACATTGCTTTAGTGATCGTATGTCCATTTCGAATTGACCCTTATAAACTCCAACGACGGTGCTACCTATTTCTTAATAGTGGGATAGCGCTGTCTAAAGGAAACGAGAAAAAAAACGGTCTTTTTTCGAGTAGGTAGATGCTAGTAGGTACTTGCTCAAATCAAAACTTTTCACACTTACACTTTTCAAAAAAAAATTCAAAACGACTTCGTCACACCTTTGAGTACTGATACAAGGGTTATCACGAAGTAAAACAATTTTCAAACAAAGCACATACACAAGTAATTTTATAAAGATGAGCAAGTACCTAAGAGCCTGTGGAAAACCACGGATAGAAAGGGTGTTAACACCTTCTCTTTCTATAATCTACCCCCCATACTCGGAATATCTCGAAAAATGATTTTTTTTGTACTTTTTTCCTTTCCGATTGGATGAAATAAAAGTCGGTGGCGACTCTTTCTTACCGCGACATTTTGCAAACACAAAACGCAAAATGCAAACTAGCATCAAACAGTCGGTTCTGCCACCGTATCACAGAACTGACGACTCTGCTGGGGACAAATAAGTGGGGTATACCTTAGGATCTAGTTCATCATAATTGCTTCTCTTGATTGCTTTGTTTGCTTTATTTTTGAGGGTTCTGTTTGGGGTTACTATAGATCCTACACCCGGATCTGGGGAATACCTTTTAGGTAAGTAGCAATAGACAGTGAGGGAACTGTACGGTGTAGACCGATACGGTTGAAGCAGTAGCTACTTTGATGTGGCACTTTGGTTGGTACTGGTATCCCTTGTGGAGAAACGAGGAGAATACGGTGCCGTTGCATGGTGTCGTTAAGCATCAACTGACCTTAGAACCTTTAATCGCGCAACTTGGCCATTAGAAAGTAGTGAGATAGCCGGCTTCGGTGTAGAGCTGAGAACTAGTTGATACTCGATGCTACACTCATTGAGATCATACTCTGGGAATAATTTCGGCCGCAAGAAAAGATTGCGTGAGCTGAAACCATGATCGATGAAGGATGGTCAGTGATATTGAGATCCTCTAGAACCCGGTTACTTTTCTAGGACAAGTTGAACCAACTTAACTTCAAGAGGGTACTACCTTAAAACCCATGCAAGCCTAAACCTAAGGCTGTTTTTGTGACTTGTGTGCTTTCAACTTGAACTACTTGCACAGTTTTATTATCTGACAGCGTGAGTTCCTTGCAGGTTTTGTTTACAGTCCTTATCCAATAACTTGGATTTCTTGTCGGGTTTACTTGCTTACATCACCTTGCACTTTTGCTTAAACGCATAGCATACACATCATAACATCATACCATAGCATTTCCTTAACCATTTCAAGGATCTCAAGGGCATGTGGTGCAGGTTATGATGAACCAAACGTCTAGCAAGGGGCAAGGGGATTTATTTTCCTCTAGCCAATTCTGTCTAGAGATAAAAACACGATAACTTGAGTCATTGGCTATGACCCACTCGAAATGGTGAGCTTGACTCTCGAAGAAGGACTCTTAACGACATGAAGTTGCTTTAATCAAGCTGCAACCAAATTCTAACAGTTTCTTGTTTACCCCGCGAGATCCTTGAAAACATTGCATACATATATCATACATATCATTGCATAACAGGTCTTCTAGTATAGGTCTCTCATGTTCTCGCTGTTTATTTCAGCAATGGCTCTCAAACAAGACAACAAAGATCTTCAAACTCAAGAAGCTCAGTTCAGGGACATATTCCTAAACCTATCCAAGGGGCAGGAAGAGTTGAAAACACTCCTCGTTAGGAACTTGGTCTAGAAAAGTCCTGAAGACAATAAGGACGAACGGATGGAACAACTGCAAGCTGAGGTAGGTGCAATGAGAACCCAGATGTTGGGGCAGATGACTCTTATCCAAGGCCTAGCCCAAAGGCAAGAAGAGCTGAAAACCATCATCAACCAACTTTATCAAGACGGATACAACAGTATGAAGCAAACAGTCGAGACCGGGGACCAAGTCATTGATCAACCTCCAAGAAGACAAGAGTTTGGTTTGGTTAAGAGTGGACCTTTCCAAATTTCTACTACCTCACAGGTCCAACAACAACCTCGCCAAACACAATGGGTTAATCAGAGTAAGCCAGATACACCTAAGAGGCAGTTTACCAAACTCAACATGTCGTTGTCTCGAGCTTTACAACACATGTTGAGGATGAATCTGGTTACGTTGATAGGACCTCATCCGAATCCCAAGACTTCTTCGCCTAACTACAATCCTGATGCAAGGTGTGCATATCACTCCAACATTCCGGGCATGATACCGACGACTGTTGGAGGTTGAAATACAAAATTCAAGACCTGATTGATGAAAGAGCATTGGAATTCACAGAAGATGGTCAACTAGAATGTTTTTTGTCAATCCTCCAAGGCCCACCATTTGAAGTGACAAAAGGGCTTTTCATTCATTAGAATTTTCAATTTGTAATTTTCTTTTGATTGTTCGAATATTTATTCATGTCAAACTTTGTTACTTTATCAATGCATTGCATATGTCTGTTCTGAATCAATTCATTTGTATTAACTATATTTAAACTCCGTTCCTTTTTGTGATATTCAACTCTCGACTAAAAATGCAAGCCTTTAGAGGGAGGATGAAGAAAATGATACCACGATCTCTACAATATGCTTTTGAACAGACCCCGCTGACGATGTACAGGAGTTTTTTCAAATCTTAAATAGTGGAGTTATAAGGAAGATAATCCCTAGTCAACCCCTTTGAGCTAAAGAAGTAGGAGTTTTTCTTTCACACAAATTAAAACCCTTAATCACAACCTGGGGCAGGGTAGTTTTCTCAGTTAATTCAGAGGCACATTCAGTCATAATCTGCCGCTTCGTACACAATGAATGGCATCAAAGACATCCTTCCGAAACAAAAGACGGTGATGGTTCCCTATAATCATCAAGACAGGTAGTCATTATCTCTCGAAATAAAAGCCCATTAAGTCAAAACCTATGAAGGAGACTTAAGAGAAAAACTGGGGCATCCCGCTGACTGTAATCACAAAAAGAAACAGTTCAGGAAAAAGACAGGGATAATAAGATAAAAAAAGAAAGAGGTCCTACAAACCCTCAACAAAACAAAATGACTGCCTATTCAAAATAAACTGTTAGCATCTGAACCATCACTGGAATATCAGAGCAAAGAATCAAACGGGATCTAAATGTCCAATTAGCTGAGTTTAGGATCGAAGAACATCACGAAGAATGGGTGGGTACAAATAAAATTTGAGCCTTTATCCTTTGTTTCTTAAACTATGAACCAGGCCACGTTATAACCCTTAAAAGTCCTAGCTGAAGCATGGGTTAGTTCGAAAGCATACTATTACAAAATGTATCCTGACTCCTGAAGGTCCGTTACAAATCTTGAGTTGATATCACATCTTTGCAAAATTCTATTTTTTCTAAAAAATAAAAAATAAAATAAAAACTGCATTTCAAAACTTCAAGACAGACGTAAGCTTTGCATTCTTAAAATAACACTTTTTGCATATGACTATTTGTTCAGCAGCAGAGAAATTCGCATGACGAATATCTAGTGAACAAAAACCTTCTCAATAAAAAGGATCACCTCAAGTGGAAAAACACTTCCAACCAAGGGGCATGGCATGATCATTGTCCATCATCTGGGGTAGTCAAGTCAAGATTCAAGGAATCTCTCAAAGATGCCAAGTAGCCAGGGACAAATCTCCATCTGAATCACTTGTGGCATTGGACATGTATTCCAGCAACGAATCCTATACGATCAAACAAACATCTTCTGGTAGTGTGGAAACACTTACTACTATGGACAGTGACAATTCCCTACACCCTGAGAGCGTGGACATAGTCAGAAAATACTGCGCATGAACAAAGACCCGCTAGGTTGACTGGCCTGGGCAAAAATAAGGGCATCCCGGCAAACCAAAAGGGTTCGGGCTAAAATTAGGGATAAAAACAAAAAATATCTGTACACCCGGCAAGTCGAAAACCTGAAAAGGCGGCTTGGGCAAGAAAGGGTATCCCGGTGGACTGAAAATCTGAAAAGACAGTCTAGGAAAAAGTTAGGGATTAAAGCGTACGACTATGTCTCGTTATCTTATCACTTTCCTATCAGTAGAATACTTATCATTCCGATCGACAATTACCAAGCACCTCATAAGTTGGGATAACACTCAACCCACAAGGCCTCCGCAGGCACTTTCTCCAACAGGTACAGGGGCAAAAAACTCTTGACGCGAAGTCATTGTCATATCCTCATCATGCGTCCCACTAACATCTACACTCCCCACAGAGCAGAGGCAACCAAAGTTTTGATCTTTGTTGCCCCAAACAGGAGTTACTTTCCCCAGCCAAGCTCTTTCGGAGAGCCGACGTCTATATTCCCCAGCCGAATTTTGTAATCGCAAACAATTCATATAGTTTTCTCCCGGGCAGAGTTTATTTCTCTGAATACGGAAGCTCATCCCTAACGGAGTTATTCTCCCCGCAGAGCTATCCTTAGACAGGGTCTCTTCCGACGGGATATCCGTAAACAAGGGGCAAATCCCTAGCATAGTCATCTTTGTTCACCATCTCCAACAGAAGTAGAGGAACTATGGTTTTTACAGCAGTCAAGAATACTATTCCTTATACTATCCAAACAACAGTCATGGATTTATTTTCCCGGATTCAGATTATTATGTTAGCATTTCATGTTCATACATCATGACATGTGCATACATTACATATAACATAACCTCAGTTATTTTGAGAATCTCATCACAATGCATTTCATGCATCACACATAACTAACCCTGTATTTCTTTCAGGAAAGGCAGTTATTATCAACAATTTCCAGCAAGCCCATGTGTGATACGGTGGGAGAACTGACTTGAGGTTTTGCGTTTGTGTTCGCAAATGTTTCAGTTTAGCAAGAGTCTCCACCGACTTTTTATTTTATCCAAAGGAATGGTCAAAAAGCACAGGAAAGACCTTTGAGATGTTTTCTTGGGTTCGGGGGGTAGATTATGAAAAGGGAAGGTGAAAGCACCCTTTTCATCCATGGTTATCCATGGGCTCTTAGTTACTTGTTTAGATCACTTGCTTTTGCTTTTCAATTGTTTGAAATGGTGCTTTGTGTGTGGTTTTGAAAATGTTTTGAAAAGAGGCCATCGTTGTGGCAACCTTTGTAATGATTCTTGTTTGAATGTATACAAAGGTGTATTGTCTTTTGAAAAGATGTTTCAATGTTTGAATGTTTGAAAGTTTGTTTTGGGAAATGTTTTAAAATTGTGTTGTGAGGTGTGTTTGAAAATAGCAAGGAGGTTTTTGCAAGTTTTGATCAAGTAACTAAGAATTGTCTACCCTATCTACTCAAAGATCTTTCCTACACATTTTTAACCCTTTTACATTGTTGTTTTACCATTGCATTTGGTAAACAACATTGTATTTGGATGTTAAACGGGACAGGCGCGGGTCATCGTATTGACTATGATAGAAATAGTGCTAAGTATCTTTAGCAATTTTTTGAGGGACTAGATCATTTTGTATAGGCAACCAAGATAGCGTCATCGAGGGACTATGATCTTTTTTGTTTTGTTTTTGTTTTGCCAAGATACTCAACATGCATACCATGACCATTTTAAAGGCAACAAGTGGATGAAACCCTAGGGGTGCATGTGTGCATTGTGTTGTCAATTTCATGCATTTATGTCTTGTATTAGGTCTAACTATTTGTTTTGATTTTGGATATTGTATATAAACCCTAATCTCTATCATGGCCTATTTGAAAGCATAAATGCGTAAAGTAATCTAAGCTATTACATCATTGATATGGGGAGGGGATACAATTTTGGATAGGGGATTATTTTGCAAGAAATTAAAACCCTAAATTATTACAACCAAATTGAATTTATTTGCTCAAATGATAAATAAACAATATTTAAATAAGCAGTTAAATATAAATAGGCAATATATTATAAATATGCAAAAAAAAAATGTTTTTGTTTATTTTTATGTGTAAAAATATAATGTTTAATGTGTTAAAAAATAAGAAAATAAAAAAGTTATTTTTATTAAGGGTAAAAACCCTAAATTTGTTTTAAGAAAATATATTTATTAATTATATTATTTATGTACAATAAAAATAAAATAATAAAATATATACAAATGTCAAAAATAAAAATGTATTAGAAATAATATTATTTAAGTATAGTAAAAATAAAAAAATAATATTTTTTAGGTATTATTTTCAAGTGTTTATTAAAGATAATAAAAGTATGTTATTTAATAATTATTTTGATGTTAGAAAAAATAATAAAAAATGCAAAATAAAATGTGAAAATTTAAGAAAATATTTTTGGTACTTTTTTATGTTTAGAAAAAATAAAATAAAATCAGAAATGAAAAAGAAATATAAAAATATAAAAATATAAAACAAATGGGCCATTGGGGGGTATAGGAAGTAAACAGGGGGTGCCAAAGACAGAAACAAGCCAGCCCAGCCCATTTCCACTTCATCTTCAACCTTTTATTCAAACAAAACGCGCGTTTGTGTACAAATGTCCAACTCCTATATACGTGCTCTAAAGCAAAAACTCACAACATGAAAGTTATAGCATTTTTCAACACGATTCCAACCATATAAAGAACTTAATCTAATTCTCAAAGACCAGAGATAATTTCTCTGGCCCTAATTTCTAACCTAACTTTTTCAGGAAGTTCATCAATCAAATTCTCTTAGCACACTTAACTTAAATGAAATTTATGCATATGTACAACTTAAGGGCTATGAGTACTACATTTTTTATTCACAAACCTAAGCCTAATGATTCCTAAATAGAGAGATAGAAAGTTGAAAAATACCTGTTTCAGTTGAACATGAGTATGGTAATGTGGAGGTTTTCAATGAGGCCTGAGATGTTTGTGAGCTTGCCTGAACTTCCTCTGACCTTCCCCAATGCTTTGTTTGCTTTGAGCTTGCTTGAATAAGCCTGTAGAAGTCAACCTGCACAAGCTGAAATCAGAAATGGTGAAGCTTGCAAATGGATTTACAGTCAATGGTTAATGGTTGGGATAGCTTAGGTGGGTTATATGGAAGGTATTGGAACTGGTTTGGGACAAAACGCACGAGTGGTTTATTATCTTGCAATCAAAATGCAGAAGTTGCCCTGTTTTGCAAGAGGAATGTGTTTTGATGCTCAAGAGTGTTTGAGGGATGAATGGCTCGTGTTTCTGGCTCAAGGCAATGTGCAAAATTTGTTTGGAATGCTTCCAAACTTTGGTTATATCAAATACTCAAGATATGTGATTTTGGTAAGTTGACTTGTTTTGAAAAAAAAGTGTGAAGTGATACAAGATAGGCTTGTACAGGCTACCTCCAAGCATGCACAAGATTTTTGTACTTTTGCCTAAGTTTATGGAACTTGTTTTCTGCAAAGAGAGAGGTCCAAGGCTCAAGGGAAGCAAGTTGACATAAAGTTGCCTTTATGAAAATGAAAATGCTACCTTTTTGCCATTTTAAGATTAATTTAATGTGTAAACCTCTATTGATCAGAATAACACCTTAAACCAATGAGTTTGCATTCAATTTTTGAGTTTGGAAGGGTTTAGAGACCTGTAATCAAGTACAAAGCAAAGTTGGACAGATTTTGCAACTTGTGTCAACATGAAAATGCCATGGATCAAAGTGAGTTTTTGCCAAATTCAAACATTCGATTCTCCCTAACCATAAATGATTTTGGAGAGTTCTTGGACATTTTGGAAAGCTTGTATGCATTTTGATATCCCAAGTGGAACTATGTGAAAAATGGTCATGAAGATAGGTCAAAATCCTGCCTAAACTAGGGCAAAATTTCACCAAGTTAAAAGTTCCATGGACCCTTGTTCCAAAAATCATAACTTGAGATCCAAGCTTCTTTTGGGAAAACTTTTTGAATCAAAGTTGTAGACTTTATGGAGGACTACAACTTTCATGTTGGAAGTTTTCTTTGAATCCAATTTCATCATGGTGAAAATGTTGGGCAAAGTTGGGAAAAAATAAGAAAATTTCATAACTTAGAAAAATTTCTAAGTTATGAAATTTTTCAATCTTAAACCCTAATTTGCAAAATTAGGTTTCTTGATGAACAAGTTTCATGTTTTTACACATCTTGATGAAAAATGACCCTTGGCACTTGATTTTGACCAAAAAGTCAAAGTTTGACTTTTCAGTGTACAGTCAAATTTTGATCAGTTGACTGAAAAATTCATCTGTCAATCCAATGCATTTGAGATCTTTTGAACCTTGTGAATAGGTCAAGATGATTCCATTGAGTCCTTGAATCCATGCTTGAACCCAATTTGCCATTGGCTTGGTTAAAAATCAGAAATTGCCCTTCCTGCAGTCAAAACCCTAAAAATGACCATTTTGCCCTTTTGATTATCTGATCAAATTTCTTGAGGAGTTATGGTCCAAACTTGATCAAATGGTTCATATGAGTCTATAATGTTGATATGGATAAAAAAATTATGAGGTTTGACTGTAAATTGGCCACAGTTGACTTTTTCCCCAATACAGCTGATTTCTAGGTCAACTGTCCAATTGACTGGGCAAAAATTTGATTCAAAGCTTGAAACTTGGTAGAGGCAATCATATAAGTCCAACATGAAGTATGAAAGTCACTTTGAGCATTGAAAGTCCAAAAATCCATGTGCAAACTCAAACCCTAATTTAGGTCATCAGTGCAAAGAGATGTCTTGAGCAGAGCAAAACCCTAATTTGGTCTTGAGTCCAAAGAGTTTTGTGAGGGGAAACCTTGATAAAATGAGAGGGAAAATTTTGGGGTACAACACCATGATCGACACTCAAAGCTAAACAGAGTAATAATCAGTGCGACAAAAGCAACCTTACCCAGGTTCCCTCTGCAGTTTTACCCAAACTCATATTGAAGTAACCGTACTATCCAGGTTCCTTCCCACAGCCCTACTATCCAGGCTTTCATGTCGAAGTAACCCTACCATCCAGGTTCCTTCTCACAGCCCTACTATCCAGGATTTCATATCGAAGTAACCCTACTATCCAGGTTCCTTCTCATAGCCCTACTATCCCGGATTTTATGTCGAAGTAACCCTACCATCCAGGTTCCTTCTCACAGCCCTATTATCTAGGCTTTCAAATCGAAGCAACCCTACTATCCAGGTTCCTTCTCACAGCCCTACTATCCAGGCTTTCATATCGAAGTAACCCTACTATCCAGGTTCCTTCTCACAGCCCTACTATCCCGGATTTCATGTCGAAGTAACCCTACCATCCAGGTTCCTTCTCACAGCCCTACTATCTAGGCTTTCACATCGAAGTAACCCTACTATCATGGTTCCTTATCACAACCCTACTATACAGGCTTTCATATCGAAGTAACCCTACTATCCAGGTTCCTTCTCACAGCCCTACTATCCCGGCTTTCATATCGAAGTAACCCTACCATCCAGGTTCCTTCTCACAGCCCTACTATCCAGGATTTCATATTGAAGTAACCCTACTATCTAGGTTCCTTCCCACAGCCCTACTATCCAGGCTTTCATGTCGAAGTAACCCTACCATCCAGGTTCCTTTTCACATCCCTACTATCCAGGCTTTCATATCGAAGTAACCCTATTATCCAGGTTCCTTCTCGCAACCCTACTATCCCGGCTTTCATGTCGAAGTAACCCTACCATCTAGATTCCTTCTCACAGCCCTACTATCCAGGCTTTCATATTGAAGTAACCCTACTATCCAGGTTCCTTCCCACATCCCTACTATCCCGACTTTTATATCGAAGTAACCCTACCATCCAGGTTCCTTCTCACAGCCCTACTATCCAGGCTTTCATATCGAAGTAACCCTACTATCCAGGTTCCTTCTTGCAGCCCTACTATCTAGGCTTTTTCATGTCGAAGTAACCCTACTATCCAGGTTCCTTCTCACAGCGCTACTATCCAGGTTTTCATGTCGAAGTAACCTTACTATCCAGGTTCCTTCTCACAGCCCTACTATCCAGGCTTTCATGTCGAAGTAACCCTACTATCCAGGTTCCTTCTCACAGCCCTACTATCTAGGTTTTCATGTCGAAGTAACCCTACTATCCAGGTTCCTTCTCACAACCCTACTATCCAGGCTTTCATGTCGAAGTAACCCTACTATCCAGGTTCCTTCGCGCAGCCCTACTATCCAGGCTTTCATGTCGAAGTAACCCTACTATCCAGGTTCCTTCTCATAACCTTACTATCCGAGTTCTGCCTCTCTTATCCCCAGACAGCAGTCCATAACACTGTAAGACCGGGACTCGATCAAACACGATTAGTTTCACATTTCCTCAGTAAGTCGCGGTGCAGCATATACCCCGACCAAACACACAGTTCAATTCCGCTTCCCAAACCGGAATTATTCCCCAGTAGAGTAACGGACAACTGAAGCTCCTAAAACTCTATTTCTCTCAAGACAGACCAGCATTCCCCAATGAAGTCCTCCTCAACAACAGGTATACAGGATCTCGCAAAGGAATCTCTTATGCGATCGACACCTCTTCGGATGGCATCTTTAAGCCCATCTTCCGTCACCAACTTCCAAGTGGCATCTATAAGCCCATTCCCGATATTGCAAGTCAAGTATCACTTCATGCGAGTGCAAATTTTTGGGCACTCTAGTGTTCAATTATCTTCCACCTTCAGATCACGAAAGACAAATGAGCCAATCTACATCCTCAGGTTTAAGAAGATTGAACAGGGGCAGCTGTTGTACCCCAAAATTTTCCCTCCCATATTTCTCAACAAATGTTATGTGAGGTCCCCAAATTGCTCAAGGAAGTTCAAGAGTTGACCAGACAAACTTTCTCCTAAGGCAGTCTACCTCAAATTAGGGTTTCATTTTTCATCAAGATGCTTGAGTCCAAAGGATCCCAAATTCCTTCCAAGGTCCTAATAAGTTCTCAAGATCATCCATGTCAAGTTTCAAGCCTTGTAGAAGAAGTTCGCTCAGTCAATTGCTCAAATGCTTGAAAATCAACTGTGCTAGGTCAAAAGTCAATTGTGGCCCACATACAGTCAAACTTCAAGATTTTTGGTCAACATCCTCATTTTGAAGTATTATTCATCATTTGATCAAGGGTTGATCATGTTTCCTCAAGGATTGCTCACAATTCATCAAAACCCAAAAGTTGCTAAATTAGGGTTTTGTAGGAAAAGTCAACTCAACTTTGACCAAGCATAACTTTCTCATAATTTATCATAAATGACCCATCCAAAGATCATTTTTGAAGAGGATGCGATTCCCTACAATTCATCTTCATCTCCCAAGTTCAAAATATTCACTCACAAAAAGATATGAATTTTGACATTATAGGTCCTTTTGAAAAGTCAACAAAAACGCCTTTTGGGTCAAAGCTTCATACATGAACATGGAAGACTCAATTGAGATGAGACCAAAAGGGTTGCTTAGAGTACATCCTAAGATTTCTAAAAAGTCCAAGAACACCTATCTAGGGTCAAAATTGAGAGAGTTTTGCATTGGCTAAGTTGACCACTTTTGCAAAATTGCCAAAAGACAAATGTGCTCAAATTTGCATTTTTTGCTAAATGGGCCTAATTTTTTATGCTTGCACCTCACTTATAATATGATCCACGACCCAAATGTGAACTCACATGTTATTTTCTTCATTATTTATTTTATTTTTGATTTTTTATTGAATTAAATCAAATAATTGGTAAATAATAGCAAAGATTTGTTTTGATTAGATTTATGGACAGAATCGTGAGCTCATAGTGCTGGCGTATCAGAATCAAATGATATCAATGGCAATTGGTACAAGAAAAGCATGATTGGCATGAAAATAGAAAGATATCATATGCATTAAAATTCAAATCAAATCTTGGATAAATGCAAAGATTTAATCCAAGTTTGTTAACCTAATTCACTCTAGGTTATATAAGAAAGCTTGGCAGATCAAGAGGGAAGAGGTTGAAGGCGTGAGACTGTAAGAACAAAATTCAAAAAAAAATCATGACAAAAAGTGAAGTTCTGATTTCAGGATAGAAGACCTTTGAGAGCAATTCAAGGCCAGCAACCTGTTCCAAGACATCTCAGGAAGCATTCCCAGTCATTCGCAGGCGTCAGAACATCCAGAATCACCCCTTATCATGCTTACGGTTGCACAAATATCCAAATTTGATTACTGTAATTCTTGCATATTTGGCATGTTTAAATTACATATTTGTATTCATCATCATGTTTGCAATGTTTCTGGAGGGTTTGACTTGAGTTACAATGCAGGAATAAGCTCTTGCCATTATTAGGGTTTCGCGCTCCAATTTAGGGTTTTGGTTTTCAAGCAAAATTAGGCCGGATAATGGGTACCATGACGATCAGAGTTTCAAACCTAACTGATCTATGGTCCCCCAATTGAATTTATATTGCATATGCTTGATTCTTGAATGACACAGGTTGCAGCAACAGGCCTGCGTCTGTAGGTAAAGGTTCAGAACCTAAAACAATGGTTCCAGGGAAGAAGACAACAGCATGTCATAACTTGATTGGTTGATTTAAATTCTGGTGCGTTATTCTGGCCAGAAACTTGTTTTTTCTGATATACTGTTTGTTTTTATTGTATTAACAAGTTAACATCCAGCACAGTTGGTTAGAAGAAGGAAGTCAGAAGCTCATTGTTCTGGGTTCGATCCCAGGCGTGAGCTTTTGGCATTTTATTCATTGTTTTCACCAGATCCAGCACATACACTTTCTAAGGTTCAGCATCTTCTAGATCCACCAACAGGGACCAGATCCAGCGCCTCATCTTCTGGATCCACCAGCAGGGACCAGATCCAGCGCCTCATCTTCTGGATCCACCAGCAGGGACCAGATCCAGTTCCTCATCTTCTGGATCCACCAGCAGGGACCAGATCTAGCGCCTCATCTTCTGGAGCCACTAGCAGGGACCAGATCCAGTGCCTCATCTTCTGGATACATCAGCCAGAGTTAAATCCATCGCACCTCATCTTCTGATGATCACCATCTTTTGGACCCCATCAGCCAAAACCAGATCTGCTGACAGCAGGCCCTCTTGGTTATTTCTATTATTTTCCTTTAATTCCTTTTCTTTAATTATTCTATTTTTTTAATCAACACAAAAAATTATTTTATTTTAAATCAACCCATCATAAATTAAAAAAAAAAGATTTATTTTCTTAATTAATGTTTTTTTATTAATTAGTTTAATTAATTTAGGGCAACATTAATTTCTTTCACAATTAAAATTCAATTAGAAAATTAGGTTAATTCTTGATTTAATTTTTCTTCCTTTCTCAAATAAAATAAAAATACAAAATTAGGTTTTTAGAATGAATTAATTTTTTTTCTTAATTTAAAATTAATTAGAACTTAGGATTTTCTTTTTAATTCAATCCTTTCATTATTTTCTCAAATAACAAAACATGATAGAAACTTTTTTTCAACCAAATAGGATTAGTCAAGGGTCAAAAACTTAATCGTCTCGCATTTAATTCGCCGCGCGCTTATTATTTATTTTGACAATATTTTTGTAATTGTTCATGGTTTGTAATAGTTTAATTTAGGGCTTTTACTTATCGCTTTTCCCCGGGTTTTTGGCTATGTAATTAATCCCCCTCCCCGAAGCCTTGTAATAGCGTAGATTTACTTTCTCGCATCTTAATTTATGCAAATATTTAACTGTTTAGATGTATGCTAATAGGATTGTATGACAAGAATGCATGACAAATTAATACAGTTAGAAAACCCTAATGTGCAAAGATAAATAACTGAAACAAATCACTCGCACATATCACTCTTAGGGTATGCTCTAACTTCGGTTGCCTTCGGTAAACGATCATTAAGTATAGGGTGTCTTAGTGGTTGCCCTCTTGTCTAAAAAGATCAAATGTTGCCTCGAAAATGTTGCCTCGAATATGATCTTAAGACTCTAGGGTTATTACTAAGATGTCCTAACATTGATTTAGTGATCGTATGTCCCTTTCGAATTGACCCTTACAAACTCCAACGACGGTGCTACCTATTTCTCAATAGTGGGATAGCGCTGTCTAAAGGAAACGAGAAAAGAAACGATACTTTTTTTGAGTAGGTAGATACTAGTAGGTACTTGCTCAAATCAAAACTTTTCACACTTACACTTTTCAAACAAATTTTCACAATGACTTCGTCACACCTTTGAGGACTGATACAAGGGTTATCACGAAGTAAAGCAATTTTCAAACAAAGCACATACACAAGCAATTTTAAAAAGATGAGCAAGTACCTAAGAGCCCGTGGAAAACCACGGATAGAAAGGGTGCTAAGACCTTCCCTTTCTATAATTTACCCCCCGTACTCGGAATATCTCGAAAAAAATGATTTTTTTTGTACTTTTTTCCTTTCCGATTGGAAGAAATAAAACTCGGTGGCGACTCTTGCTTACCGCGACATTTTGCAAACACAAAACGCAAAATGCAAACCAGTATCAAACAGTCGGTTCTGCCACCGTATCACGGAATTGGCGACTCTACTGGGGACAAATAAGTGGGGTATACCTTAGGATCTAGTTCATCATAATTGCTTCTCTTGATTGCTTTGTTTGCTTTATTTTTGACGGTTCTGTTTGGGGTTACTATAGATCCTACACCCGGATCTGGTGAATACCTTTTAGGTAAGTAGCAATAGACTGTGAGGGAACTGTACGGCATAGACCGATATGGTTGAAGCAGTAGCTACATTGATGTGGCACTTTGGTTGGTACCGGTATCCCTTGTGGAGAAACGAGGAGAATACATGGCCGTTGCGTGGTGTCGTTAAGCATCAACTGACCTTAGAACCTTTAATCGCCCAACTTAGCCATTAGAAAGTAATGAGATAGCCGGACTCGGTGTAGAGCTGAGAACTGGTTGATACTCGATGCTACACTCATTGAGATCATACTCTCCGAATAATTTCGGCCGCAAGAAAAGATTGCATGAGCTGAAACCATGACCGATGGAGGATGGTCAGTGATACTGAGATCCTCTAGAACCCGGTTAATTTTCTAGGACAAGTTGAACCAACTTAACTTCAAGAGGGTACTACCTTAAAACCCGTGCAAGCCTAAACCTAAGGCTGTTTGTGTGACTTGTGTGCTTTCAACTTGAACTACTTGCACAGTTTTATTATCTGACAACATGAGTTCCTTGCAGGTTTTGTTTATAGTCCTTATCCAATAACTTGGATTTCTTGTCGGGTTTACTTGCTTACATCACCTCGCACTTTTGCTTAAACGCATAGCATACACATCATAACATCATACCATAGAATTTCCTTAACCATTTCAAGGATCTCAAGGGCCTGTGGTGCAAGTTATGATGAACCAAACGTCTAGCAAGGGGCAAGGGGATTTATTTTCCTCTAGCCAATGTCGTCTAGAGATCAAAACACAATAACTTGAGTCAGTGGCTATGACCCACTCGAAATGGTGAGCTTGACTCTCGAAGAAGGACTCTTAACGACACAAAGTTTCTTCGATCAAGCTGCAACCAAATTCTAACAGTTTCTTATTTACCCCACGAGATCCTTGAAAACATTGCATACATATATCATACATATCATTGCATAAAAGGTCTTCCAGTACAGGTCTCTCATGTTCTCGCTGTTTATTTCAGCAATGGCTCTCAAACAAGACAATAGAGATCATCAAACTCGAGAAGCTCAGTTCAGGGACATATTCCTAAACCTATCCAAGGGGCAGGAAGAGTTGAAAACACTCCTCGTAGGGAACTTGGTCAAGAAAAGTCCCGAAGATAATAAGGACGAACGACTGGAACAACTGTAAGCTGAGGTAGGTGCAATGAGAACCCAGATGCTGGGGCAGATGGCTCTTATCCAAGGCCTAGCCCGAAGGCAAGAAGAGCTGAAAACCATCATCAACCAACTTCATCAAGATGGATACAACAGTATGAAGCAAACAGTCGAGATCAGGGACCAAGTCATTGATCAACCTCCAAGAAGACAAGAGTTTGGTTTGGTTAAGAGTGGACCTTTCCAAATTTCTACTACCTCACAGGTCCAACAACAACCTCGCCAAACACAACGGGTTAATCAGAGTAAGCCAGATACACCCAAGAGGAAGTTTACCAAACTCAACATGTCGCTATCTCAAGCTTTACAATACATGTTGAGGATGAATCTGGTTACGTTGATAGGACCTCATCTGAATCCCAAGACTTCTTCGCCTAACTACAATCCTGATGCAAGGTGTGCATATCACTCCAACAGCCCGGGCATGATACTGACGACTGTTGGAGGTTGAAATACAAAATTCAAGACCTGATTGATGAAGGAGCATTGGAATTCACACAAGATGGTCAACTGGAATGTTTCTGTCAATCCTCCAAGGCCCACCATTTGAAGTGACAAAAGGGCTTTTCGTTCATTAGAATTTTCAATTTGTAATTTTCTTTTGATTGTTCGAATATTTATTCATGTCAAACTTTGTTACTTTATCAATGCATTGCATATGTCTGTTCTGAATCAATTCATTCGTATTCACTATATTTAAACTCTGTTCCTTTTTGTGATATTCAACTCTCGACTAAAAATGCAAGCCTTTAGAGGGAGGATGACGAAAATGATACCACGATCTCTACAATATGCTTTTGAACAGACCCCGCTGACGATGTACAGGCGTTTTTTCAAATCCTAAATAGTGGAGTTATAAGGAAGATAATCCCTAGTCAACCCCTTTGAGCCAAAGAAGTAGGAGTTTTTCTTTCACACAAATTAAAACCCTTAATCACAACCTGGGGCAGGGTAGTTTTCTCAGTTAATTCATAGGCGCATTCAGTCACAATTTGTCGCTTCGTACACAATGAATGGCATCAAAGACATCCTCCCGAAACAAAAGATGGTGATGGTTCCCTATAACCATCAAGACAGGTAGTCATTATCTCTCGAAATAAAAGCCCATTAAGTCAAAACCTATGAAGGAGACTTAAGAGAAAAACTGGGGCATCCGGCTGACTGTAATCACAAAAAGAAACAGTTCAGGCAAAAGACAGGGATAATAAAATAAAAAAGAAAGAGGTCCTACAAACCCTCAACAAAACAAAAAAAATGACTGCCTATTCAAAATAAACTGTCAGCATCCAAACCATCACTGGAATATCAGAGCAAAGACTCAAACGGGATCTAAATGCCTAATTAGCTGAGTTTAGGATCAAAGAACATCACGAAGAATGGGTGGGTACAAATAAAATTTGAGCCTTTATCCTTTGTTTCTTAAACCGTGAACCAGGCCACGTTATAACCCTTAAAAGTCCTAGCTGAAGCATGGGTTAGTTCGAAAGCATACTGTTACAAAATGTATCCTGACTCCTGAAGGTCCGTTACAAATCTTGAGTTGATATCACAACTTTGCAAAATTCTATTTTTTCTAAAAATAAAAAAATAAAAAAATAAAAAAAAACTGCATTTTCAAAACTTCAAGACAGACGTCGTAAGCTTTGCATTCTTAAAATAACATTGTTTGCATATGACTATTTGTTCAGCAGCAGTGAAATTCGCATGACGAATATCTAGTGAACAAAAACCTTCTCAATAAAAAGGATCACCTCAAGTGGAAAAACACTTCCAACCAAGGGGCACAACATGATCATTGTCGATCATCTGGGGTAGTCAAGTCAAGATTCAAGGAATCTCTCGAAGATGCCAAGTGGCCAGGGACGAACCTCCATCTGAATCACTTGTGGCATTGGACATGAATTCCAGCAACGAATCTTGTACGATCAAACAAACATCTTCTGGTAGTGTGGAAACACTTACTACTATGGACAGTGACAACTCCCTACACCCTGAGAGCGTGGACATAGTCAGAAAATACTGCGCATGATCAAATACCCACTAGGTTGACTGGCCTGGGCAAAAATAAGGGCATCCCGGTGGAGGTCGAGTCTGAACCAAATTCCTCTACATTAGGATAGGAAACAACTCTGTATAAGTCATTGGAATTGGATCAAACTGGGCTTTCTTCTGATCAGGAACTTGCAGATTCTGTTGACAAACTGGAGCGGCTGGAGGTAAATTGAACACAGGGATGACAGAAGAGACGTTCTGATTTTGACGCTGATTGTTTCTTCCTCTAGTTCTCTTCTTGGAAAAGTTATTATCAAACTTCTTCACACCACTAGTTGTGGCACTGTCTTCAGATGAACATTCCTTTCGGATATCCTCTTCTAGAAGCACTCCCATATTCGCCTTTTCTGGGAACTCACCGGGTGTACTGACTATCACCTTCTCATGAAAGAATGATTTTAGAGTTTCTGTGAAGACTTTTGCCATCTCTTCTTCCTTCCTAGAAGGATTGACTTGGGTGGCAACCAAAGTTTTAACCAAAGCAGTTAGATATTCCATATTAGCCTTCAAAGTAATTACTTCTTTGCGGAGTTCAAAGATCTCTTGCTTAATGCTTTCCATCTTCCCTTAGCACAAGTGTTGTACTGATGAGGCAATTTTCTTCAAACGACCAAAGGACCTTGGGCAAGACTTCTGTGGAACTCATGAAATGCATAGTCAAACGTAACATGATGCATGACATGCAATACAAATACCATATTCTTATTTCCAAAAGTTCATACACTTTGATTCCAGTTATTAAGCCAGAATGTTATTATATATTCTTTTTTCATGTATTTATTTTTTTTTTTTGTTTATTTTCGTCTTAACAATTGGACTCAAGGAAGTAATGTTTGGAAAAAAAAAGGAACATGTATGCTGATAATTATATTAACATGCTATGTATGCAAACAATGCGGGATCAAAGCTTCTGCGATGCTGGATAGTTGCTGAAGTGATAACAAAACCACTGTTATATGTAACACGATCAAAGATCCAGACCAATTCGGAATATCAAGGATCAAAGTCATCAGTATAATCAGAGTCACCAACGGAACATGTATAGTCACCATCTGTACCTGTAAATATTATTCCCTCCCCACTCACGGGTAATGACTAGGTCATGGTAAGGTCAACGGTAACTCAGAATCGAGGGTACTCCTGAAAAACTATCGCCATATCACCTACGTGAAAATGATAGCCCCTCATTTGTACCTCATCTGAGCGTGGATGACATGGCGGCATAGTGAAACCTAAGTCAACTAGTCATTCATGTTCCACTCTATTCCTAGTGTTCCTCTGGTTTCCACTTGGCCTGGGTATTGGGTCTTTTACCTCATAGTAACATCCCACCCATCAAGAAACAGAGAAACCAGCACAACAACAATATGATAAATAACGATAAAGATGCAATGCAAACATATGCTCAAACATATACAAATGAATAATCCATAAAATCATAATGATAAACACCCTAAGAAAAGAAAAGCGGGAGCTAGGAGTGACTCATGGGATGGACTAGCAATTGGTCGACATTAGTCCCTAGTGAAGTCGCCATTTTTCTGTAGCGGTAAAATCAATGAAGTCGCCACCGAGTATTTATTTATCCCATATTAAAGGGAAAGGAAAATCATCGAAGAAAAACCTAAAGGGGGAAATCAAGGTCTTACGACTGAGATATTGGGTAAGGGAGTCGATTACGCGAGGGGAAGGTATTAGCACCCCACACGTCTATAGTACTCTACGGGATCCACTCTCGTTATTCTAATCAAAGGGTGTGTTCAATATAATGCTTAAAGGTTATAAACTAAGAGAGAATGCATTCAAAGAAAAGAGAAAGAATGTAGGTAAAATAAAGTTGTACTCGCTTGGGCCCTACCCCAATTCCTACGTATCCTTTTTGAGGAATCAGAGCTACCGTAGTCCGGCTCATATATTTTGTTTGTTTGTATTTTTTAAATGAACAATGTTGCATTCGATCATTCCACCGCTGCTCGAACTTTGGAGACTTATGACCTGTAGTGGAAAGGAGCTAACATGCTCTTTAGAAGAGAAAAGCCGAATGGCGAAAATAAATGGATTGGTTGGTATTTTTTTTACCATGAAAAGAATTTTTGTATGCTTAGCATTTTTTATACATTTTCCAAGAAAAAGAAGTTTTAGTTTTAAATGCGATTATGCAAAAAATGGGAAGAAAACATTCAAGGGAGACTAACCTATCTCTAACCTAATATTATCATACAATGAGGGATCCTACCTAAGTTAGAATGCCAAAGAAAGTCTAATAAACTATCCTATAGGGAACATGCACTGAGAGCGAAGTCGTGATCTCAATTTCTAAATTGAGTGACTCATCGATCAACAAGAAAGAAAACAAACACAAGCACAACACATATAAGAAATGAAGTGCGGAATGCCTTCTACTGGTCTTTAAACACCGACTTCGAGTGCACGCTCTTTATTTCCTACTTCTCATGGTATATAGAAAAGCGGTAAAGTGCGAGATGAGATAAACAAGAGAAAATACCAAACGGATATCAATCCATAACATAGCCTATCAAAACAAAGAAACCCGAGGATCTTCGCAGTAGCTTCACCAATCAAAGAAAAGAGTCAGAAATCAACACCCAGAATAAACGTTGAAGCATCATTGATGTGAAAATAAATCACAATCAAAATCTTAAGCATATCTGCATATCACACGATAAACCCGCATAAGACTTAGATCTCAAAAAGCAAATGTGAATTAAAAATCTCAAGTAATTGGATAATCCTGATTTAATTCCTAAATATATATCCTAAAATCTAATATTTTTTATTAATGTTTTTTTTTGTTACATCAATATTTCTTACTAACAAAATTGTCATCTAACAATTATGAAAAGAAAGAAAAAACTAAAAAAAAAACCAAAAAAGCTACACGGGGGGGGGGGGGGGGGGGTGAAAACTGGATCAGATGGTATGATCTAGCAAACAGGCGTTGAATGCCCATTAATACAGTCCAAACAATTATTTATGTCTCACCACCATCAAAAATGCAAAAAAAAACTGGCATATTGGGCTTCGTTCCAAGTGAGTTTCGGTCCACTACACCAACATAACTGGATCAAGATTTTTTATTATTTATATTTCATCTCTATTATTATAACAAAAAAACAATTAGTAAAAACTAAAAGAATAAAAAAATAAATATTAAAAGGGAATTAGGGTTCGTCTTGTGTTGGTTAAGCTTCTTCTTCTTTAAACGATACCTCCTTCTACCCAACGGCACCGATGCACTCTTCTACTTCTCACCGTCGTTCCTCCTTCTGCTAACGACAATCTACTCTATCTCTTTGACACCTTATCGTAGAGGCGCTGTCCACCATGACATCTTCACATTCGTCTCTTAAACCTCCGTATCGAACTCAATCGTCTCACTCTCTCTTCTCAATTCGCAAAAAAAAAACTCCAGCAAGAAATGTTAACGCGAAATTATGAGAGGTGAATCTTACCGACCGACGAGTGTCCGGTGCTCTTTCAACTCGAGAAAGACGAGAAAACCGGAAATGGAACAAGGTAATCCTCTGAGTTATTACTTCTGCGATTCACTTTTCATTTCTTCTTCTGTTTCTGCGATTTTAGAATTTGTTTCTGTGTTTTTGTTGATTGTTATTGATGAGAGAGGTTGTTGTGATGTTGCAGATGATGATGAAGAGCGGAGTTGCGAAGATTGCAGAAATAATTAAAGGTTGTAAGGTGTGATGAAGGTTCTGCAGGAGTTGAAGGTTAAGAAAAAGATGGTGGAGATGATTGAAGATTGGAGGCGCGGCGAAGTTACAGGTTCAGAGAGAATTATAAAAGTTATTGCAGTTGCTTGAAGATGATTCAAGAAAGTTGAAGGTGACGTTTATGAAGAGAAAGAATAGCGCAGTGTTATTGAAGAGAATGTGATGAAGGTGATGCTACAAATTTTTGTGATTGTTGGAGATGATGGTGATGATGGAGATTCGTGAAAGAAGGTGTAGAAGATGTAGATAATTTTCAGAGAATTTATGGTTGTTAGGAAGTTAGAATTCGGGAATTTATGATCTGTTAGAGCTTGTTACAGGGCTTTTAGGAAACAATTGCTTGTAGAGGTTGTTAGGAAGTTAGAATTCGGTTAAATTATGTTTCTGTTTTCTGTTATTTTTCTGTTTTGATGGTTTTAGAGTTAATTAGGACTGTCTTTATGGTGTATGCAGGGCTGCATGAATGCTGACTGAATTTCTGGTTTTACTGTGATCAATATGCGGAGCTTGAAAATATGGTGCAACTTGGTTCCAACGACAATAGCGGTGCCTCTTGGAAACGTGGAAGCTTGGAGCAAATATAATTTCAAGCATGGAGACAACTTCCACTTGTTCCTAAAACATTACATCACTATTTGTAATATCCCTTAGAATGTACTTTGGATACATCTTGTAATAGACTTTGGAAATGGTAACTTGTGATAGAAACCTCTTTGAATATTTAGTCTTTCTTTTGAATATAATGGGCACGAATTCTTGATGATGAACTTTGACTTGAGAGAAATAATGGCCATTGCCTTTGTTACTTGAACCCTATGAAATTAACATTGATATCATTTAAAAATTTAATCATGAATCAGATCCAAACATATCCCCTTGCATAGATTGAATTCACGGAATCACTCGAATGAATGAATTCCCTTTCATTTCTCAACGGACAAATCAATTTGCCTTTACTAATCCCATTTAACTTGTACTTCCAAGCGGCATACAACAATAAAGAGAACAAAATTGTCTTGATCAAAATCAATCCATAACTTCACATTTTATGTCGTGTTTCATTCTTGTAATTCAATCCACAAAATATATTGACTTGACAAAGTCTTTTCAAATGGTTGCCTCAACATACTGCCTCGAAGACAAATATGTCTTGAAGTATAAGAAACGAATCCCCTTAAGTCCAGTTCTCCACTTGATGAACCAACGAACTTGAGCAACAAACTGAAACCCTAATCTCCTTGCCATGAACGTACTCTAATGAGGAGGCGATTTAATATGCTGACGAGAAAACATTCTTTTAAAACAACCTCCGATGAAGCCCTATATTCAATTCAATTTTCCAATCTTAAGCAAACTTTCAAGACAAGTAATCCATCCTCATCTATTGCAATCCACCCTCATCTCTTGCAATCCATCCTCATCTCTTGCACCATGGCTTGCATTTCACAATCCAATTCCATTATATCTCGACTTGATGAGTAACAAGATAGCCAATGCCTTGAATCCCTGGATAAAGGTAGGACTTGGAGCATAATAGGATACCTTGACATGAAACTCAATGAATCTCAGTTGTTGAACATCAACAAGCTCAAATATGATGAGTAACAAACCCTAGTTCACCTGCTTTTGATAAAATTTGATAATCAAGGTAGCTTTAGGTGATGGAGGGAACCAAAACCTTAGCTTACAATTGAATTCTTGATGAAGCATAACAAGTTAAAAAAACCCTAGCATCCTTCCCAGATCAAGTTAAAACCCTAGCATATTTCCCTGCTTGTTGAAGAAGCAACTCGAATCTCTTGGATAAAGATAAGAGCCTCAGAGCCTTAAAGAAACCCTAATTCTTTGAAACCTTTGATCACATGCCACATTTTATTGATTAATGAATGAACGGTGTGTTAGATGATCTAATGGAGTTATGTACATGAATCTCACTTAAATCCACAGATTCGAGTCATCTTACATTTGAAGCGACCAACTTCCATTTGATGAAATGAGCTGAATGAGCTCCTAACCCATAGCTTACCCAACGGTACATATCTAAACTTGATAAACTCAAAGCAATCTTTCAGTCAGGGAAGAGTAGCGCTCAATGTAGCCTTGAAGTGAGACTTTAATCCAATAAATCTCCATAGAAGAATCACCACCAAGCTCAAACAACATGAAGAGAAATCCTGATTCTCTAGCTGAGTTAAACATTAATGCCTTTATTCCTCGAAAGAACCTTGATGAAAAATAATTGTATCTTGAGGAAACCTGATAGCAGAGACATCTATGCTGCTTGAGATCCAAAACCTTAATCCCATACCAAGAAAAATGAGATCACCAGCTGAATCAATTTTGAGTAAGATAGTAGACTCAATTCATAGAGAGAAACCCTAATGCCAAAGCTCTTCGATCCTGTATCCATGGGGCCAACACTATGTATGAGATGTACATAGTATGATGAGGGATCTTAGGGGCAAAAATTGGGGTATAACACTTAAGCATGTGTGGTATTTGTGAAAAATAACTTGTGTATGTATAAGCAAAAGGTCTTGAGTGCTTTGGATAGTCATAAGTACAAGTTACAAGTTAATGCCTAAGTTACTTGATTTTCATGAAAAGTGGGAAAACAAGTTTCAAGAGGAAGTACAAGCATGGGCTTAGTGATTGTAAGTGTCTAACAAGTTTCTCTTGAGTTATAAGACATGTATGGTCAGAAGAGAACAAGTGCAAGGCTCAAGAACAAGTTTTATGCAAAAATCTACTTTATCAAAATGGCATTGTGCACTTTCTTCCCAAAATGGATATAAAGCATGGCCTTGCATTGAATGCTTGAATTGAGACCTCTAACAGCTGTGAAAGCAATTAATTATGGAGTGCCTAACAAGTTTTAGGCCTTCAGAGTAGAGGTTATGCAGCATAACTTTGAATTTTGAATCTTGTTCATCACAAAATGACTTGTAATTCAAGTGTGAAAACCATAACTTCATCTCTTCGATTTCCCTACTCAAAAATAATCTCAAGGAGTTCTTATACATTTTGGAAAGCGTGTAGTGTTCTCTACAACACCTCTTTGAATCACTTTTGAAAATTACCCTTGGAACTATATGAATAAGTGCCATGAAGTTAGGTCAAAATCCTGACCAAATTAGGGCAAAATTTCACTAAGTGTTTTGTTTCATGACCATGTATTCTTAAAATTATAACTTGAGATACAATAACTTTTGAAAGGAGTTCTGTAAAGAAAAGTTGTATATTTCATGGAGGTCTACAACTTTCATGTTGAAAGTTTCTTCTGAATCAGCTTGCATCATGGTGAAAATTTTGCTCAAAGTTGTGAAAAAATAAGAAATTTTCAACACTTAGAAAAATTTCTAAGTTTAGAAATTTTAACTTTTCAAAATGAAATCTTGAATTTTTTATTTCTTGATGAATAAGTTTCATATTTTGACATGCTTTAATGAATTATGATCTTTGACATTTTATTTTGACCAAAAAGTCAAAGTTTGACTTTTCAGTATACAATTGACTTTTTATCAATTGACTGAAAATTCATCTGTTAATCCATTGGACTTGAGAAATGTTTTGAGCCATGTCATTAGGTCAAAATGATGCAATTGGACTCTTCAGATCATGCCTTAAACAAATTTATCATTTGCTAGGTCAAAAATCAGAAATTGCCCTTTCCCAATCAAAACCCTAATTTTGACCATTTTGCCCTTTTGAAGATTTGATCAAATTTCTTGAGGAATTGTGGTCCAAACTTTACCAAATGATACATATGAGTTTAAAATGTTGATGTGGATAAAAAATTATTAAGTTTGACTGTAAATTTGCCACAGTTGACTTTTTCCTCAAAAAAGCTGATTTTTAGGTCAACTGCTCAATTGACTGAGCAAAAGTGTGATCTAAAGCTTGAAACTTGACATGAGTAATATTGAGGGTCCATAATGATCTATGAAAGTCATATGGGGAATTGGAAGTTCAAATATCCTTGTGCAATCTCAAACCCTAATTTTTGTCATCAGTGCTTAAGGAGGTGTCTTGAGCTGATCAAACCCTAGTGCAGTCTTGAGCCCAAATGAGATATTATAAGAAAATTATTGATAAATGAGAGGGAAAATTTTGGGGTACAACAGCTTCCCCTGTTCAATCTTCTTAAGCCTGAAGAGTTAGATTGGTGAGTTTTGCCATCCGTGACTCGAAGGTGGAAGATGATTGGACATTAGAGTGCCCAGAAATTTGCACTCGAGGATGTGATGGTAGAGGGAATGGGCTTAAAGATGCCATTTGGAGATATGATGGAAAATTGTTGGATATGGGCTTATAGATGCCATCCAAAAATGATTGTTGAACTAAATCTGAAAGAGAATCTGAATGAGTATCAGAATGGCGTCCGTGTCTGGAGCATATTTGTACTGTATCTGAAAGTTGAATCTGAATGAGTATCAGAATGGCGTCCGTGTCCGGAACGTTTCTGAACTGTATCTGAGAGTTGAATCTGAATGAGTATCAGAATGGCATCCGTGTTTGGAGCGTATCTGAACTGTATCTGAGAGCTGAATCTGAATGAGTATCAGGAAGGCATCTGCGTCTGGAGCGTATCTGAACTGTATATGAGAGCTGAATTTGAATGAGTATAAGGATGGCATCCGTATATAGAGAATATCTGAACTGTATCTGAAAGCTGAATCTGAATGAGTATCAGAATGGCGTCCGTGTCTGGAGCGTATCTGAACTGTATCTGAAAGCTGAATCTGAATGAGTATCAGAATAGCGTCCGTGTCTGGAGCGTATCTGAACTGTATCTGAGAGTTGAATCTAAATGAGTATCAGAATGGCGTCTATGTCTGGAGCGTATCTGAACTGTATCTGAGAGTTGAATCTGAATGAGTATTAGAATGGCGTCCGTGTCTGGAGCGTATTTGAACTGTATCTGAGAGTTGAATCTGAATGAGTATCAGAATGGTGTCCGTGTCTGGAGTGTATCTGAACTGTATCTGAAAAGCCTTTGAACATTGTTAATGGTAGCTATTGATTAACCTTATCCTGAAAAGGGTAAAATGTTAGCTAATATGTAAAGTCGTGTTGTATGAAATGCATGGTATAATGAAATTATGATACATGCATTCGTGTTATCGATGTTTATGATATATGGATGCAATATATGTGTATGTGAGCTAATCTGCTGCACTGCTATTGGATTGGGAAAATAAATTCCTGACTGCTGCTGAGGATACAGAGTGCAAGTCTTCATGTTTGTGAAGGTGAAGTGTTGATGAATTTCCGCTTAGAGAAATAAACTTTGTTGTAAGGGAAATGTCGTGTACTTCTCATAAAATCCTGTTGGGGAATCTTGAGAAATTTGGCGACTTCTACCGGGGAGTGATAACTGGAAGTTTTGTTCCGCTGGGGATTAAACTGCATACTGCGGGGGATTTTATGGAAATACCTTAGAGAGATTTCCCTATTTCTTAAAGCCATTAGTGATTGTCTTTCTATTTTGTTCATTTGTAAACGGTAATTACGTTCAAATGCATATGTTCAAAAATAAATCATTGGACGTTTTTGTAAATAAAACACAAGAGTAAAGAAAAACAGATAGTTTTGCACTTTCAAAGGGTTATCTTTGTATTGACTTTAGTAAGTATTTTTGTATAATGAGACAAGCATTCTAGTAAGAGAATGTCGTCGTAAAAAATGAAAATTTGATACAAAGAAAAGATAGATATATGAAATAATCCCATGGGGTTCCCATTTTGCTATAGCCTTCGTGTCTCTGAGCATCTTATCTATTTGTTGCCTTGTCCGAAGTTGATTGAGTTGATCAGAACCGTCGAGTTTGTAGGTTGTCCGCAAGGTGATCCAATGGGACATAGTCATACGCTTTAAATCCCTAACTTTTTCCTAGACCTCCCTTTCGGGTTTTCAGTCCACCAGGATACCCTTTTTTGCCCAAGCCGCCCTTTCAGGTTTTTAGCTTGCCGGGTGTACAGATTTTTTTTTATTTTATCCCTAATTTTTGCCCGAACCTTTTTGGTTCGCCGGGATGCCCTTGTTTTGCCTAAGTGTGTGAACCTAGTGGATCTCTTATACGTAGTATCTTTTAACTATGTCCGCATTCACGGGGTGCGGCAGGTCATCGATATCCATAGTGGTTAAGATTATTGCTCCACCAAAGAAAATGCTTTTGATCATAAATGGTCCTTCGTATGTAGGAGTCCATTTTCCCCTGGGATCACCCTGCGGTAGTATGATACGTTTGATAACTAGATCCCCGACTTGATACACTTAGCGTCTGACCTTTTTGTTGAAAGCCTTGATCATTTGTTTTTGATACATTTGACCATGACAGACAGCAGTAAGCCTTTTCTCATCAATCAAGTTCAGTTGATCAAGTCGAGTTTCGATCCAGTCATCTTCATTCAACCCTGCATCCTTCATAATTCTCAAAGAGGGGATCTGGACCTCAATAGGCAAGATAACCTCCATGTCGTATACCAGAGAGTAGGGTGTTGCCTCAATTGATGTACGTGTTGTGGTACTATAACTGTGGAGAGCAAATGGTAGCATCTCATGCTAGTATTTATACGTGACTGTCATTTTCTGTATGATCTTTTTTATGTTCTTATTTGCGGCTTCGACAACACCATTCATCTTTGGCCGCTAAGGGGAAGAATTATGATGTTGGATCTTGAATTGCTCGCACAGGGCGGTGATCATAGTATTGTTTAGATTGGTACCATTGTCTGTGATGATCCTCCCCGTGATACCGTAACGAAAAATGAGATTCTTCTTGATGAACTGGGTGACAACATTCTTGGTAACGGAAGCGAAAGAAGCCATCTCAACCCATTTTGTAAAATAGTTAATGGCCACCAAGATGAAGCGGTGTCCATTGGAGGCTGTTGGATTCATTTCCCCAATCATATCGATGCCCCACATAGCAAAGGGCCAAGGAGCCGTCAAGAAATTCAAAGAAACCGGAGGTTCGTGCACCTTCTCAGCATATATCTGACACTTGTGGCAGGTTCGAGAGTGTTGATAACAATCTGCTTCCATGGTAGACCAGTAATAGTCTTCCCATAGGATCTTTTTTGCCATCGTATGCCCACTGGAATGGGTGCCAAAAGTTCCCTCATGTAGATCAACCATGATCTTTTCCGCTTCAACCTTGTCTACAAACCGAAGTAACACAGAGTCATGGTTGCGTTTGTAGAGAATTCCATTACTAAGGAAGAATTTAGCAGAGAATCTCCTTAAGAACTTCTTATCATTGACTGAAGCTCCTTCCAGATATTCTTGAGCCTCGAGATACCACTTGAATTCGTGAAACCATGGTCGGTCCACTACTTATTTAGTATTAATCTCGTGACAGTGAGCTGGTTCATCTATTCGTTCAATGGTGATCTGGGGAGCCTCATTATCCCATTTAAGTTTAAACATGGATGACATTGTGGCTAGTGCGTCTGCTAGCTGATTTTCTTCTCGCGGGAAATGCTCGAAGGTAATCTTCTTAAAATGTGGGATCAATGTAAGCACGTGTTCTTTGTAGGGGATAAGTTTAGGGTGTTTGGTGTCCCATTCCCCTTTGATCTGGATGATGATCAAAGCTGAATCTCTGAATACATTTAAGGATTTGATCCCCAAATCTATGGCAGCTTTGAGACCAAAAATGCACACTTCGTATTCTGCCATGTTATTTGTATAGTTGAAGCAGAGTCTTGCCGTAAAGGGAGTATGACATCCTTCAGGAGATATGAGTACAACACCTATACCATTTCCGAGTGCGTTGGACGCCCCATCAAAAACCAGGGTCCATTGGGATCCTTGTTCAGGTCCGTCATATGGTCTGAATTCTTCACAGTTGGTTACCATCATGATGTCTTCATCTGGGAATTCGAACTTCATGGACTGGTAGTCTTCCACAGCTTGGTGAGCAAGGTGATCAGCTAGGACACTGCCCTTTATTTCTTTCTGGGTAGTATACTGTATATCATATTCTTTCAGGATCATCTTCCATCTTGCTATTCTCCCAGAGAGGGAAGGCTTCTCGAAGATGTATTTTATTGGATCCATTTTAGATATCAATAAGGTAGTATGGGTCAGCATATACTGTCTTAGCCAACGAGCAGCCCATTCCAGAGCGCAGCAAGCTTTCTCGAGCAGTGAATATCTTGTTTCACAGTCAGTAAACTTTTTTCTCGGGTGATAAATAGCATGCTCTTTTCGGCCAGACTCGTCATGCTTCCCCAGCACACACCCCATTGAATTTTCCAAAATAGTTAGATACATGATCAATGGTCTTCCATCAACTAGTGGCATCAAAACAGGAGGCTCTTGCAATTACTCTTTGATCTTGTCGAAGGTAGTTTGGCACTCATCATTCCATTTGACTACTTGATCTTTCTTCAGTAATTTGAAGATTGGTTCACAGGTAGCTGTCAGGTGAGAAATGAATCGGGCAATGTAGTTTAACCATCCCAAGAATCCTCTAACTTCCTTCTCAGTATGAGGAGCAGGCATCTCTTATATCGCTTTCACTTTGGTGGGATCCACTTCGATACCTTTATTGCTGACGACAAAGCCTAGGAGTTTACCAGACCTCACTCCAAACGTGCATTTATTTGGGTTCAACCTCAGCTTGTATTTCTTTAACCTCTCAAATAATTTCTGGAGATGACCAAGATGCTCTTCTTCTGTTTGAGATTTGGATATCATGTCGTCCATATAGACCTCTATTTCGTGATGTATCATGTCGTGAAATAGAGATACCATGGCACGTTGGTAGGTTTCCCCAGCGTTCTTCAACCCGAATGGCATAACCTTGTAACTGAAGGTGCCCCACTGTGTGATAAAGGTTGTTTTCTCCATGTCCTCAGGCGCCATTTTGATTTGGTTGTATCCTGAGAAACCTTCCATGAAGGATAACACTTTGTGTTGTGCCATATTGTCAACTAGAATATCAATGTGGGGAAGTGGGAAATCATCCTTAGGGCTTGCCCTATTCAAATCTCTGTAGTCCATGCACATTCGTACTTTGCTATCCTTTTTGGGCACGGGAACAACATTGGAAACCCATTGCGGATAGGAGGTGACGGCCAAGAATCCGGTGTTGAATTGTTTCATGACTTCCGCTTTAATCTTCTTTGACATATCTAGTCGCATACGACGGACCTTTTGTTTTACCGGTGGGCAGTCTTCTTTTGTTGGTAGACGATGTACCATGATATCTGCATCAAGTCCTGGCATGTCTTCATACGACCAGAAAAAGACCTCAACATAATCATGTAGCAACTGAATCAGACGCTCTTTGACACTGGGTTCCAGATTGGCACCCACCTTGACTTCTCTCTTATCTTCTTCGGTGCCTAGGTTAATTGTGTCCACTAGTTCTTTATGGGGCTGAATGGTCATCTCTTCTTGTTGTAGTAACCTGGCGAGTTCCCCGGGTACTTCACAATCTTCCTCACCTTCTTCTTAAGCTTGGTAGATTAGATTTTCATAATCACATAAGGCCATAGCAGAACCGTTACCCATGGGATCCCAAATGGATGTAGATCTGCATTTTGAATGTGAGTGTGTGTAAGAGTATAGCTACCTTTGAAAGAAATGAAAATGTAAAAAGAAAAACAATGAGCACAAAGTTTGTATGCAAAAACGTCCATGATTCAATGATGTCATACGGAAATGAGATAATAACCCTTACAAATGGACCATTGTGCCTCAGGTAGGACACAAGGTTTTAAGAGTCTGAATTGTTTAATATTACAGGTCCGACAAAATTTAAAGACAAATTACTGTGGGATAAAAGTGATTGGAAAAAAATCTCTAGCTTCTCAGTTGTTGAGCCCTCCACTGACAGTTGGGAAAATCTAATCCTCCAGTTTGTAGTTGTCTTCATCATCCTCCACGGTGTTGACTTGGTGGTTGCTGATCCTCAAGGGTGGTCCTCCGGCATGAGCACGGCATACAGCTTTCTGGGCTCCTAAAGTGAAACCCAAACCAAATTTGTCAGATTTGTATGGAATATCTGTGAGTTGGCCCCAAATAGTGCACCCACATTCTTCTATCATAGCCTTGGCATCCTTCAAAGATGACATCTTGAGCGGAGGCCTTATAATCTTCGGGACTTGAGAAACAGCCTTGGTTACTACCACAGTTTGCGGGACTTCTTCAAAGTGCTGGAGTGGAGTTTCAACAAATTCACCATCTAATTCCACATATCTGAAGGAATTTAGATGGTTGACCATATACTCTTCTTCTCCATGAACAATTATGATTTTCCCTTGAATTGGATATTTCAGAATTTGATGCAACATAGAGGTAACGGCACCAGCATTGTGAATCCACAGCCGGCCTAATAAGCAGGAATATGAAGGGCGAATATCCATTACATAAAAAGTTGAATCAAATGTTTGGGTTCTAACTTTTATGGGGATGTCTACTTCCCATGCACCATCCTTTTTGAGCCGTCGAAGGCTTTCATTACTATGTTGCTAGGTTTCAAGGTTAATCCTTCACAGTCAAGCCTATCGAGAGCTTTTTTAGGCAACACATTTAGAGACAAACCGGTATCCACCAAGACAGGAGCCAAAGTCGTGCCCCTGCATTAGACTGAGACATGCAATTCCTCGTTATGCTTCCTTCCCCTTGGAGTTAAATCAGCAAATGTTTCTTGAGGTACATGGGCAGTTTTAAGGAATTTTACCAAGGCCTTTGCATGAGCCTCGGAACATAACAATAAAGCCAGCATGGAAATTTTTGATGGAGTTTTCCCCAGTTGCTCGACTATGTTGTAGTCGCTCCTTTTTATGATCTTTATAATTTCCTCCATCTCTTTTTGGGAGGTCTCAAGGATAGCTACTGATTGTGCCTTTGTCCGGACAGGCTCGACCAGAATACCCTTGCCTCGAGTCTCGGTTGACTATGCAGTAGGAATGTCAGTAGGGTGATAACAGGGACTGCAACAGTTTTGTCAACAGGAGTATTAGCAGAGATGATTGCAGGACTAGGAATAACCTTTGGAGGAGCAACAACAACAGGAATGATTACGGGTCCAGAAATAGCTTTTGGAGGAGCAATTTCTGGAGAGAATACCCTTCTGCTTCGGGTTATCTTGCTAGTCCTTGTGATGTTACTGATATCGGAGTCATCTTTCTCAGAACATGAATTTTCATTAGCTGGCCAATCTTGCTTGATACCGTGATAGTAGAAATCACCTCCATAATTCCATGGGACGGTTTTGTCTGACGAATACGGGATTGGTCCAGGAATTGTAATTATCAACAGAACTATCTTAGGAATTGATGTAATTCTAACGGGTCTTTTGGTGGAGACCCTGGAAGAATTGGCGGAAATGGTCACGATGAAAACATCATTATAAGAAATAGTTGGAATAAAAGTCTTCTCGAACAACATCTCCTTGTCATTTATTAGGCATTGAACGCCTGCTTTTAACAAATGACAATTGGTTGGTGAGGATAAACAGAAATGAAAGCTTTCATCACGGCTTGGGAATACATCGGCATTCAACAAGTTCTTTTTTATAGTCAGGAGTGGGGTCACAAGTTCATCAACCAAAGTAACAAACATATCTTCCTCAACCGCATTGACATCACGGTCGTGCTTGGACATAGGGGCAGTGATGACATTGGGAATTTCTGGCGCATCGAATTCAATCTATTTGGCTTCAAGAAGGTCTTGTACCTTGTTTTTCAGAGCCCAACAGTTGTTAGTGTCATGGCCAGGACTCTCATAATGGTATGCACAGCGGGCATTAGGATGATAGTGAGGAGAGGTTGTGTTAGGATTCTTTGGAGCTTCTTTCAAAGTCACTAGATTGGATCTTAACAAATGTGGCAATACTTGGGATAGAGTCATATTAATTCGAGTGAACTGTCTGACTGGTCTTTCTGTTCTTGGTTGGTTCCTTCTTTGCTGAGTAGGTGCGGGTTTAGGAATCATGACAGCCCCCACCATTGGACGGTGTTCAGTCCTATCTTGATTTCTCTGAGGTTATACAGCAGCAACTTCTTTTTTTCCAATGAATGGTTTTCTTACAGCAGCAGAGGATGCATCTCTTTAAATCTTCCCATTCTTTATCCCGACTTCCACTCTTTCTTCTGTCAATATCAATTCGGTTAAACCTGCCGATGAACTCCCAATTAAGTGATTAAAGAAGGGACCGGACAAGGTGCCCAAAAACATGTCTACCAACTCTCTTTCAGATAGGGGAGGCTGGACTCTTCCTGCTAAGTCCCTCCCTTTTTGCGCGTAGTTTTTGAAGCCCTCACTTGAAACCATGGCCATACTCTGGAGTTGAGTACAGGTGGGTGCAAGGTCTGCATTGTATTGGTATTGTTTGTAAAAGGCAGCGACAAGATCTTCCCAATTATGAACATTGGCTCTTTCCAACTGATAAAACCAATCAAGTTAAGTTCCAGACAGACTATCTTGAAAGAAGTGTACCCATAAATCCTTGTCAACAGTGTGAGGTTGTATTTTCCTCACATAGGACCGGAGATGCATTTTCAGACATGAAACTCCGTCGTATTTGGCGAACATCGGTGCCTTGAATTTTGGAGGAATGACAATCCCATATACTAACCCCAATTCCTCAAAGTCCAATCCAGGCACTTTTTGAATTTCCATTTCACTTAACCTTTCTTCCAAATGCTTATACTTGTCGTCGCCCATAGGATATTCTTCTTCAGAATAATCTTCTTCTTCCTCTTCTGAATCTGGCTGGACAACTGCTTCTTTGCCTTTCCCATCTTAATTGTCTTTCTCACCATATGACGTTGCAAAGTCTAGGGTTCTTCTTGCTTGTCCTTGGAATCTTTTTCCCATATTTAGAACTCTGGTTATTTTCTTCGTTTTCTTCTTTTTCTCTTCAACCAGCAAGGTCTTCAAATCTTCTTATCCTTTGGCTAGAGTTAAGAACTTCTGTTGAAATTGAGCATTTTGTGCTTGAAGGTCTTTCACCATTTGCTCGAGATCCATCTTACTGAAATAAACAGTAGAAATATGAGGAGACTTGTTGCAAGAAACCTGCTTATGTTATGATAAATGGTAGATGCATATGCAATGATTTCAAGGATTTCAAATATTCAAATTTGTTTTAGACAAAAAGGAAACACATGTTATATTAATAGATTAAAGCTTGAGTACATCAATGCCTTTTTGGGCAAAAATAACAAAAAAACTCTAAGATAAAAAGGTAGTACGCATCCTCTTTGGTGCGATGTAGGCACTGAGAGTCTGCTCCTCATGAAGTTGCTTAGTGAGTTCCAAAACCTTCTTCTCGCTAGTGTAGAATTGGGCCTCGAAAGTATCTCGCTCCCCCTTGAGTTTTATCTAATCTCTTTGTAAGTCTTCGAGAGAGGTGGGCATGTCTGGATGCAGGATAGTGTATGGAACATCTCCTTCCATAACAGGCTCAATGATTACCGGGAGAATGGAGGGATAAGGCATCATAATACTCTGAGCACGAGTTCGTACCCATTTGAGGTAAGGCTCAAGATGGATTGAATTCTTATGCCCCAATGTCTTGCTATCTACCTTGTTCAACATCCTCCAAGCTCGGATAAACCTTTGGCGATGACCTTGATTGTTGTTCTCATAGTCAAATACCAAACCTTGAATGAGCATCTCATGTGGGCCATCCCTTCGGGCGTAACCAAACTGTCTTAAGGCTAAGCAGGGGTTGTAGGTGATACCTCCCCTAATTCCAAGTAAAGGGACATTAGGGAATTCTCCATAATGGTCGACAATAGTAACATTCTCTATGGATCGGGAACACCAATAAATGTTTAAATGTTTGAGTGTCATCAACCTTTGTGACCACCTTGAACCTTGCCCGTTCTTCAATACAGATTGGGGAAGATGTGAAATAAAACATCTTGCCAAGATAGGAATACAACACATAAAGACACCTCTTTTCCTCATAGTGTAAGTGTGAAAATAATGTAGGATGTCTCCTAGCAAAGTAGGCACCGGGTTGCGGGACATGAAGATTTTGACGGTGTTCACATCTATGAGTTGGTCAGGATTTGGAAACAAAACCATCCCATAGATGAGGAAAGCCATAATTTCTTCAAAGGCTTGCAAATCCAAAGAGTTCCAATAGTTTTAGGCTTTCTCAAATAAGAACTTTGCTAGGAAACCCTTGACACCACTCCTTGTTTCCCAATTATTTATCATATCAGATGATTGCAAGTGTAGAGCTTGAGCAATATCTTGTGGCTTTGGATCTCTTTTCGTACCATTGAAAGGTAGTTGATTGAGAATGGGAATCCTTAAGAGTCGGGAGAATTCTTTCAAAGTAGGCACAAGTTGATAATCGGGAAATGTGAAGCAATGGTGTAAAGGATCAAAGAACTGAAGGAGCACCTTCATCATGTCCTCATCAGTGTTAGAGGTGACCAAGTTTAGCAGGCGACCATGTCTCTCACTAAATGGAGAATTTTCAGGGATCCTTGATGCTAGCTCTTTAAGTTGTGGAGGGATCCTTACAAGATTGACTTGAATGGTTTTCCTGCGAATAGAATCCTTGTCCTACAAAATAGAAACAAAGATAAATCCCAAGATCCTTGAAATGGTTAGTGAGTATGAGTATGATGTTATGATGTTCATGATGTTATGTACAAGTAAATATACACAAACAAAGCAAACAATTCCTTAGGTTTAGGCTTGCATAGAGTCTTATAGGTAAGTACCCTCTTGTAGTTTAGTTGGCTCAAACATGTACTAGTAATAGTAACCGGGTTCTAAGGAGCTCAATATCACTGGTTTGTTTCCTTGGTCATTGTTTCAGCATAAGCCTCTTTAATGGCGGCCAAAATATCCCAAGAAACCAAATCTCAATGAGTGCAGTATCGAGTATCTACCAACTTCGGACTGCACCAAAGCCGGTCATCTCACTACGTCCTAATGGCCAAGTTGGTCAAGTAAAGTTTCTAAAAGTTCATTAGTGCTTTATGACATCACTCAGAGGCCCCATATTCTCCTTGATTAACTCAAGGGATACCCGTACCCATAAATATGTCGCACTAATGTAGCTATTGCTTAGACCATGTCGGTATACCCCGCACAGTTTCCACAATGTATTGCTACTTACCTATAAGGTATCCCAAATCTGGGTAGAGGATTCAAACCCAAACAAAGAACCATAATGTAAAGCAAACAAGTCAAACAATGAAAGCAAGTGAATGTGATCCAACCCTAAGGTAACCCTACTATTAGAATTTTCCCCAGCAGAGTCGCCAGTTCTATGATACAGTGGGAGAACTGACTTGGGTGTTTTGCGTTTGATCACAAATGTTGCGGTTAGCAAGAGTCGCCACCGGCTTTTCTTTTATCCAAAAGGAAAGGTGAAAATCACAGGAAATACCTTTGAGATTATTTCTTGAGTTCGGGGGGTAGATTATGAAAAGGGAAGGTATTAGCACCCTTTTCATCCATGGTTTTCCATGGGCTCTTAGTTACTTGCTAGATCACTTGATTTTGTTTGAAATTGTGCTTTGTGCGGTTTTTGAAAGTATTTTGTAAAGAGGCCATTGTTTAGGCAAACTTTGTAATGATTCTCGTTCGTAAGAATGTATACAAAGATGTTGATCTTTTGAAAATGTTTTCAAGTTTGTAAGATGTTTTGAAAGTGTAGGTGTGTGTTTTGAAAATAGCAAGGATGTTTTTTTTTAAAGTGAGCAAGTAACTAGGAGAATTCCACCTACTCAAAAGTCTTTCATGTTCATTTCCTCTTTCCTTTGACATTGTTATCTTACCATTGATTTGGCAAGTAACCCTGTCTTTGGATGTAAACGGGACGGGCGTGGGTCATCGTATAACCATGATAAGCAATGTTGCAAGATATCTTAGAATTCTCTTTTAGGGACTAAGATCATTTGAAAGGCCACATAGATAGCGTCATCGAGGGACTATGATCTTATATTTTGCTTGTTTTTGCTAAGATACCTCACATGCGTAATATGGCCGTTTTGCAAGGAAACCAAGTGGATTTTACCCTAGGGGTGTTTGTGTGCAAGTGTGTTATTTTCATGCTTGATTTTGTATTTGATTAGGGTTTTCTAATTGATTGGTTTTAGTCTTTCCATACAAACCCTAATTACTAGCATTTGTACATAAAGCGATAAATTGCAGAATTTAAAATTACTACGCTATTACAATACTTGTGGGAGGGGGATGTACAAATTACAAATGGGGATTGCAAGAAAATAAAGTCTAATTATCTATTACAACCATATTGAATTTATAAAAGGATTGAATAAATAATGTACAAAATGAGTAAATATACAAGAATGTAAATGTGAAGAAAATGGATATTTTTGTTTGGATTTTTTTAGAGAAAAGGGATTTTGTTTTAACCTAATCAACTAAAAGAAAAATAATTAATTAAAAGTAAAACCTAAATTTACTAGGAAAAGAAATTAAATAAAACCCTAATCTATTAATTGATTAAAAAGAAATTAAGTTTATAAGAAGAATATTTTTGGTATTTTTGTCTTAAAAATAATTTATAGTATTATAAAATATTTTTGGTCTTTTTATATTTTAAAATAATATATTTAAATTGTGTAAAAGAAAATAATAATAAAAACCTAGTATCTAATTAAATTTACAAATCAATTAGTAAAAATAAGTAAAGTATGATTAAATAAAAATATTTTTTGTGTAAAAAATAAATAAACTATATTAAAATATAAATCTAAAGTTTTTATATTTTTTATGATTTTTTAGTACTAGATAAAATGTTTAAGAAGATAGATAACTAAATAAATAAATGGGACAGGGTGTGAATAGCCAGCATGGGAGTCAACAGTAAGAAAAAAAAACATAAGGCCCAAGGGAGACCCAGACGCTTGTCCAAAAAAGTCAGAATGTGGGAAATATGAAGAAAAAAAATCCAAAAGGGTACCACTGGGACTCGAACCCATGTCCCTATAGTCACAGGCGCGCGCTTCTATCACTGGGATGGCTATACATCTGTGTTGTACCCCAAAATTTGCCCTCTCATTTTATCAAGATTTTTCCTACAAGATCTCTTTGACTCAAGACTGGATTAGGGTTTGGTCAGCTCAAGACATCTCATCTTGCACTGATAACCCCAAATTAGGGTTTGAGTTTTCACAAGGATTTTTGGACTATCAATACTTCATGTGACTTTCAAACATCATTATGGACCCCTAAGATCACCCATGACAAGTTTCAAGCCTTGAACCACATTTTTTATCAGTCAATTGGACAGTTGACCTAAAAATCAGCTGTATTGGGGAAAAAGTCAACCATGGCCAATTTACAGTCAAACTTCATAATTTTTTTATCAACATCAACATTTTAAACTCACATGTGTCATTTGGTCAAGTTTGGATCACAATTCCTCAAGAAATTTGATCAAATCATCAAAAGGGCAAAATGGTCAAATTTAGGGTTTTGACTGAAGAAGGGCAATTTCTGATCTTTAACCTAGCAAAGGACCAATTGAGTTCAAGCATGATTTCAAGATTTCAATGGAATCATCTTGACTTAATCACATGGATCAAAACATCTCAAATACATTGGATTGACAGATGAATTTTACAGCCAATTGATCAAAAGTCAACTGTACACTGAAAAGTCAAACTTTAACTTTTTGGTCAAAATCAAGTACCAAGGGTCATAATTCATCAAAACATTTCCAAATGTGAAACTTGTTCATCAAGAAATCCAAATTTGAAAATTAGGGTTTGAATTTGAAAATTTTCATAACTTAGAAATTTTCTAAGTATGAAAATTTTCTTATTTTTTCTCAACTTTACACCACTTTTGCACCATGATGCCTAATGATTCAAGGAAACTTTCCAACATGAAAGTTGTAGATCTCCATGAAATATACAACTTTTCTTCACAAACTTTTCCATAAAGATGTTTGGATCTCAAGATATAAATTTGTGAATACATGGTCATGAACTTGTTAACTTAGTGAAATTTTGCCCTAATTTAGGCAGGTTTTGGACTCAACTTCATGGCAATTTTTCACCTAGTTCCAAGAGGTATCTCAAAATTAATTTCAAAGATGAATTATATATCACATTTCAAGATTTTTAAAATGTCCAATAACTCCTCAAGATCATTTTGGAGTAGGGAGAATCGAAGAGAGGAAGTTGGCATTTTCTCACTTTTTGTTCAAGCCATTTCATGAAGAACCAAGTTGAAAATCAATCCTATGCTGGCTATTTCATGTTGTACAGGTCCTAAACTTGTTCTACACTCCTTAATTAAATGCTTACTCAGTTGACAAAGCCTCTATCCATGCTTTTGAACCTTTATCCAACTTATAATTCCACTTATGGCAAAAAGGTTCCATTGCCATTTTCATAAAGAACCACTTTTGCAAACTTTACAATTTTGAGCTTTGAACATGTCCCCTTGATGCATATAAACCACACATGTCTCAAGCAAGTTGTACAAACCCATACCAACCTTAAGCAAGTTGGTACAAGCATGTGAAGCTTTGGTCTTGTCACTTTGCTTCAAGTACAAGAAAGTTGGCAAAAAGGCTAGCATTGGCAGATCTGTTGGGAAGCTGACCTAAGATCATCTCAATATTAATATACAAACTATATGCAACACATAAAACACTAAGCCAATACCTGAAACACGTTGAGCAAGCAAAACACCAAAAACTGTCCAAAACATACAATTTCTGCACAAACACATTCAGCTTCTATTTAGCTCGTGCGTTTTGTGTTTAGATCATTCCAACACCTTACATACTTGATATCAAACCCATCCAAACCATCATCCTTGTTCTGTATTCCCTTTTCCACCATCTGCCATTGTTGACCTTGAAGCTTGCAGTTGGACTTGGTTAGGGAGTTCTAGCCACTTTCAGGGCAAGGCAAGGGTTGGAATAGATTCAAGGAAGCTTAAGGAAGCTCAAGCAAGCATCAGGCTTCCATTAAAGTCACTACATTTCCATACACGATTCCAGCTGAAGGAGGAAATTTTTCAAACTCTATCTCCTTGTACAGGCAACCTTAGGCCATGATCTGTGAATAAAAAATGTAGTTCTCATCATAACAAAGCTATACATATCATTATCTTGCATTGATTTTACTTGTGCTAAGAGAATTTGGAAGTTGAAATCTCTGAAAATATTAGGTTATAATTTGGGGCTTCTGAAATTCTCTTTGATCTTTGATAGTTAGATTACATAACTTATATGGTTGGATTCGTGAGTTCAAATGCTATATTTTTCATGTTATAAGTTTTCATTTTTAAGGAAGCATGAGGAAGTTACAGGGGATCCGGCCAAGGCTTGAGGAAGAAGATGAAACAGGGCAATGACGCGTTTTGTAATATATTATTTTTGTTTCAGTAAAGACAATGGATGTATGGCCACCCCAGTGGTAAAGCAGCGCGCTAGTGAGACCCATGTCCTGGGTTCGAACCTGCGCGCTACTTGGGCTTTTGTTATGGGCCAGCATTTTTGCTCATCATCACCACTAATTTGTTGCCTTACCCCCCTGGCCAACTTTTTACATTTTTATTATTTTATTTGTTTTATTTTCATTTTAATAATTTTTATTATTTTCTTTAAATGATATAAAATCTTAAAAAATATAATCTAGTCATATTGCACTTTATATTATTTTTATTTTATTTCTCACATAAAAATATAGTTTTATTTTAATAAGATATAATTTATTTTTCTTAATGAATTTGTAAATATAATTAAATATACTTAGTTTATTTATTTTGCATTTCATATTTATAAATCCCTATTTTTTGCATACATATAAACTTTTATATTTTATTACAATATTATTTATTATTTTTATACAAGAAAATATGCAAAAATAATAATATAGAAACTTTATTTTCTCTTAAATAAAATTAGGGTGTGAAATTCTGGCTGCAGATACTCAATGTCACAGTCAATGTTATGACACCGTATCTGACTTTCTATAAGACAATAAATACAAAAACAGTAAAGAACACAGTCAATTGTTTACCCAGTTTAGTGTGAAACAACACCTACTCTGGGGGCTACCAAGCCAGGGAGGAAATCCACTATAAGAGCTACCCAATGCAACTTCAATCTAAGTTCTACTTAAACCTGAGTTCCTACTCACTCCCCCTCAATCACAGCAGTGATACTTAAAACAATTGACTAATGAATTAATGAAGACACTCTTCAAAACATACACTTGATTATGCTTCACAGCTTTTTAATCAAGTAACACAAACACTCTTGCTTCACAGCTTTGAGTGATACATAAACCTAACTTGACTTTGCTTCAAAGCTTTAGTCAAGAGACACAAAACACTCTTGCTTCAAAGCTTTGAGTGGTACAAAAACCCTTACAAACAAAACCTATTCCAAGTCACTTATCACAATGATAATTGCTTGGATTACAGCAGTTAAAACTATACAGTTTCTGATTGATCTTCAGTCCAAAGAGATATTTTCCAAACAGCAGACCTGTTGAATATATAGCAGCTGTTTCTTCAGTTAGGGTTTCCACAAAAAGCTAGGGTTAATTAGGTTTAACCATAAGACTTGGTCACAAGACTTTATCAACCAGTTTAGGGTTGAGCTAGGTTAACCCAAAGACAACAGGAGATTCTATTCTGGAAGGAATGAGCCAACTTCCTGAAAAATCTCAGAATTAACCAAACTGCACTACTGTTAGATCAGTACTGGATGTCTTAACATTTGTTATGACATCAGAATTCCTGTTTACTGAGAAGACCATAAATGTGATCTTTTTGCAAAATGCTCAGATACACACTCATAAACAGCAGTACCTGTATGCCACTATTTTTCTGCAAAGGTACCTAATAAACCAGTACCTAATAAATCAGAATGTTATGACATTAGTCATGACATTCACACACCTGGTTTTACCAAAAATGCATGCCAATAACTAAACACCTACAAACTCCCCCTTTGGCAGATTTTTGGCTAAAGCCCCTAAGCAATCAGAGAATAGATAGCAGCAGAATAAATGTGACTGCAGAAAAATATAGTGTCTATCAAGTAATTAACCACAGAATATCTCCCCCTCTTTAGCCACAAATGGGCCAAAGATACATGTACTTAATTGTTATACAGTCATCCCAAATAAAGACATCAAAAGAAAAACACACAAAACACTTGCATCAACTGGAACTAGCCGCAAGATTGCCAACTCCACTGAACTTTAAGCACTGTCATCAGACTCAGAAGGTTCGGGCTTCTTCCTTTTCTTGTGAGCAATATCAGCATTCTTCTCTTTTTCCATGTCAACAACTGGGGATTCAGCATCCTTATCTCTGTCTGGTGTCTCAACATCCTTAGAGACATCTGGATTTGTTTTAGCATTTGAACTTTCTTGATTTAAAGGAACAGAAATGCCAGGAACTAAGTGGTTCTCATTCAGAATTCTTGTAACAAGTTTAGCTATTGCTTGACGTACATAGGTTGACCCTTCCCTATTTGAAATTTCAGAGGGAACAGATGAAGAAGGATGAGAGGGATTACCAGAAGCAGTGGCTTGGGACCTTCCTGCATGCCTTGTTCTCAGCTCTTTGACCTTGGTGGGGTTAGTTTCCATTTCTCTAAGAGGAGCAATCTCCAGGACTTCAGAATCTAGGCATGATGAGATTTCCCTAGAATCTTGATCAGAGGAAGAGGATGAAATAGTCGTATTGGATGATGATGATGTTTGAGACATTTTGATAGTCTTAGAAGACCAATAGCAACTAGAGAGAAAATTCTGATTGAGAGACTGGGTTTTGATGCGGAGGCGAGAGGGGAAGGAGGTAAATAAGTGTCTATTCAAATTCTTAAATATTTTGAAGGAAATGGGAAAGCATATGTTTAACCCAATCACAATAGACTTAGCAAAAATAACTCCTTCAACCCTTGTTTTAAGCAAAATTAATTGCTACAATTCCTCATGTTGGCAAATACCCAACTTGCCCCTCAAGTTTTCAAATTGATTTGCATCAAGTGCCTTTGTAAAAATGTCAGCCAACTGTAGCTCAGTGGCAACATGTTCCAATTTAATCGTCTTCTCTTCTACAAGGTCTCTGATAAAGTGATGTCTTATGTCAATATGTTTGGTCCTACTATGCTGAATAGGATTTTTGGAAATGTTGATTGTACTCAGATTGTCACAGTACAATGTCATAACATCTTGCGTGACATTATACTCAGTAAGCATCTGTTTCATCCAGATGTATTCAGCTTCAGCAGTAGAGAGAGATACACAGTTTTGTTTCTTGCTGAACCAGGAAACCAGATTGTTTCCTAAGAAGAAACATCCACCAGAGGTGCTTTTTCTATCATCAGCATTCAAAATTCTCTTCACTTGGTTGATATGACTGACTTTAGGATCAACTTGGTATCTTGCACAAACTCCAACTGCAAAAGCAATGTCAGGTCTGTTGGCAGTTAAGTACAGCAAACTTCCTATCATGCTTCTGTACAGACTTTGGTCAACCTTAACCCCATTTGAATCTTTGGATAGCTTTAAATGAGTAGGTGCAGGAGTCCTTTTGTGATTGGCATTCTCCATACCAAACTTCTTTACAATGTTCTTTGCGTACTTGCTTTGAGATAGAAAGATTTAGTCCTCCATCTGTGAGACTTGCAGTCCAAGAAAATAAGTCAGTTCTCCCATGAGACTCATTTCGAATTCAGCCTGCATCTGGTCAGCAAAATGTTTAACCATTTGTTCTGACATTCCCCCAAACACTATGTCATCAACATATATTTGAGCTACCATTAACTTCCCTCCTTCAGTTTTGACAAAGAGGGTTTTATCCAAGCCTCCTTTTCTGTATCCTTTGTCTGAGAGAAATTTTGTTGACCTGTCATACCATGCTCTAGGAGCTTGTTTCAGGCCATATAGAGCTTTCCTCAATTTGTAGACATGATCAGGGTGGTTTGGATCCACAAAGCCTTTAGGCTGTTCCACATAAGCTTCCTCATTCAAGTACCCATTTAGGAAGGCACTTTTCACATCCATCTGAAATAACTTGAACTTCAGGAGACAAGTAATTGACAATAGGAGTCTGATTGATTCCAGCCTGGCTACAGGAGCAAAGGTTTCATCAAAATCAACCCCTTCAACTTGAGTGTATCCTTGAGCAACAAGTCTTGCCTTATTCCTCGTGACAACTCCTTCAGCATCTGATTTGTTCTTGAAAATCCATTTTGTGCCAATTATGTTTGTTCCTTCAGGTCTAGGAACTAGCTCCCAAACTTCATGTTGCTTGAATTGGTTCAATTCATCTTGCATTGCTCCAATCCAGTATTCATCAGTTAAAGCTTCCTTGACATTTCTTGGTTCAATTTTAGACACAAAGCAAGAGTTCGAGATGATTTCTCTAGATCTTGTAATGACTCCACTGTTGGGATCTCCTATGATGAGCTCTTTTGGATGATCCTTCTGAATTCTGATGGAAGGGATTTTGCTAGCTTCCTTTGATTCAGATTCTGCTGTGGTGGTGTTGGGTAGATCATTCTGTTGAGTTGAAGTCTCAAAGAATGTCTCAACATTACAAGGGACATCTGTTTCCTCATGATAATCATCAATTATGACATTTATTGATTCCATCATGGCTTTGGTCCTGGAGTTGAATACCCTATAAGCTCTGCTGTTTGAGGAGTATCCTAGAAATATGCCTTCATCACTTTTAGGGTCCAGTTTTCTCCTTTGTTCACGATCTACCAGAATATAGCATTTGCTACCAAAAACATGGAAGTACTTCACAGTTGGTTTTCTTCCTTTCCAGAGTTCATATATGGTGGATGAGGTTCCCTTTCTCAAGGTGACCCTGTTATGGACATAGCAGGCTGTATTCATAGCTTCAGCCCAAAAATACATAGGAAGTCTTTTGGCATGTATCATTGCTCTGGCAGATTCATGTATGGTCCTGTTTTTCCTTTCCACAACTCCATTTTGCTGAGGAGTTATAGGAGAAGAAAATTCATGACTAATTCCTTCTGAGGAACAGAACTCATCAAACTTGTTGTTTTCAAATTCCTTGCCATGATCACTTCTGATTCTGACAATACACCCTTCTTTTTCTCTTTGAATTCTTTTGCACAGTTCTTTAAAAACTTCAAATACATCAGATTTTTCCCTAATGAAGTTAATCAAGGTGAATCTGGAAAAATCATCCACAACAACATAGGCATATCTTTTTCCACCAAGACTTTCCACCTGCATTTGTCCCATCAGATCCATATGAAGAAGTTCTAGAACTTTAGAGGTGGTCAGATGTCTTGACTTTGGATGTGACATCCTAGTCTACTTACCAACCTGACATTCACCACAAACTCTCCCTTCATCAATTTGCAGTCTTGGAATCCCTCTGACTGCCTCCATGGAGATAATCCTTTTCATTCCTCTTAGATGAAGGTGGCCAAGTTTTTGGTGCCACAGTTTCACCTCTTTTTCTTCTTTGGCAATAGAACACACAGTGGAGAAATTAGTGTTCTCAGGCTCCCACAAGTAGCAGTTGTCTTTAGATCTGACTCCTTTCATTACAACTTCTTGTTTTTCATTTATTACAAGACATTCAGATTTTGAGAAATTGACCTTGAATCCATGATCACACAATTGACTGATACTAATGAGATTAGCAGTCAGGCCTTTTACCAATAGTACTTCATTCAGATTTGGAACTCCAGGGCAGTCCAAATTATCAACTCCTTTGATTTCACCTCTAGCACCATCTCCAAAGGTCACATAACTAGTGGTGTGAGGTTTAACATTATTGAGAAGGTTCTTGATTCCAGTCATGTGCTTAGAACACCCACTGTCAAAGTACCAGTCTTCCTTTGCAGAGACTCTCAGGGAAGTGTGGGCTATCAGGGCAGTAGCCTTTTTCTTCCATTGAGGAGTATGTGGTACCCTGTTAGCCTTAGGTTTGACACCTGGGTTCTGATTAGGGTATCCATACAATCTGAAGCAGAAAGGCTTTATGTGACCAAACCTCCCACAATGGTGACATCTCCATCTTTGGTACTTTTTCTTCATATTTTTCTGTTCCTGATGTTGAGTGTTATATTGTGACATCTGCTTTGACCTTTGTTTATCAGACCTGATCTTCTTGTCTGCACCAGGTTTCTTTGCTTCCACAAATCCTAGTCCAGACTTGTTTCCCATATTTTGTCCAACCTGAAGGATTTCTTCCAATTTGTCAGTTCCATTTGTCAGCATCTTGACAGATTTGGTCATCTGGTTCAGTTTTGAGTTCAGCATTTAAACTTCCCCTTCTAGATGACTTATAGTTTCAAGGTCTGCCCTTTTTTCAGCCTCCAGCTTTATGATGAGTTTTGTTTGTTTCTCATTCTGCACACAGACTTCAGCACTTCTGATACACAATTTCTTGTAAGTATCAGCCAGTTCTTCAAATGTCACTTCCTCATCACTAGTGTCACTTTCAGAGGAACAAACACCAGTTAGTGCAGTAACTAGTTTGGCAGATTCTTCTTCAGAATTACTTTCTGAATCACAGTCAGACCAGGTAACAATCATTACTTTCTTTTGTTTCTTAAGAAAGGTAGGACATTCAGCTCGAATATGCCCATATCCTTCACAACCATGGCATTGAATTCCTCTGCCTTGATTTCCCTTCTCTTCTGACCTTGGTCTTCTGCTGGAACTGTCAATGTCAGATGGGATGTTATGAACATTAGACCTTGACTTTGATCTATTCTTTTGATGAGTTTGTTGAATTGTCTTCCAAGCATGGCTATAGCTTCTGAAATATTTTCTTCTTCATCCTCCTTGTTTTCATCTTCAGTGTTGGATACAAGTGCTATGCTCTTGTTCTTTTTGTCAACATTTTCAGTGATCCCCATCTCAAAAGTCTGAAGAGACCCAATGAGTTCATCCACTTTCAACTTGCTGATATCCTGGGCTTCCTCTATAGCAGTTACCTTCATTGCAAATCTTTTAGGCAAGGATCTGAGAATCTTTCTCACCAGTTTTTCTTCTGACATCTTTTCTCCCAATGCTCCTGAGGTGTTGGCAATCTCCAAGATGTTCATGTGAAACTCATGAATGGTTTCACCTTCCATCATTTTTAGATTCTCAAACTTGGTAGTCAGCATCTGAAGCCTTGACATTTTTACTTTGGAAGTGCCCTCATGGGTAGTTTTGAGAGTGTCCCAAACTTCCTTGGCCAGTTCATATTGATGTACTAGTCTGAATATGTTTCTATCAATTCCATTGAACAAGGCATTTAAAGCTTTGGAATTTCCCAGGGCTAACTCATCTTCTTCTTTACTCCATTCTTCCTCAGGCTTCAGACTGATTGTCCCATCTTTCTCAGTTATGGTGGGATGGTTCCATCCTTTGTCAGCAGCTCTCCGGGCCTTTTTGTCCAGAGATTTTAAGAAGGCAATCATACGAGGTTTCCAGTAGTCATAATTTGTTCCATCCATAATGGGTGGTCTATTTCCAAAAACTCCTTTTTTGTCCATAGTGCCAGAAAGTGATATCCCTAGATCTCACCCAGTAATACAGGCAGGGTGCCTGCTCTGATGCCAATTGAAATTCTGGCTGCAGATACTCAATGTCACAGTCAATGTTATGACACCGTATCTGACTTTCTATAAGATAGTAACTACAAAAACAGTAAAGAAAACAGTCAATTGTTTACCCAGTTCAGTGTGAAACAACACCTACTCTGGGGGCTACCAAGCCAGGGAGGAAATCCACTATAAGAGATATTAATTCAGGAATAAACCAACCAGTTTATCTCCTTCACTTAAGACCTACCCAATGCAACTTCAATCTAAGTTCTACTTAAACCTGAGTTCCTACTCACTCCCCCTCAATCACAGCAGTGATACTTAAAATAATTGACTAATGAATTAATGAAGACACTCTTCAAAACATACACTTGATTATGCTTCACAGCTTTTTAATCAAGTAACACAAACACTCTTGCTTCACAGCTTTGAGTGATACATAAACCTAACTTGACTTTGCTTCAAAGCTTTAGTCAAGAGACACAAAACACTCTTGCTTCAAAGCTTTGAGTGGTACAAAAACCCTTACAAACAAAACCTATTCCAAGTCACTTATCACAATGATAATTGCTTGGATTACAGCAGTTAAAACTATACAGTTTCTGATTGATCTTCAGTCCAAAGAGATATTTTCCAAACAGCAGACCTGTTGAATATATAGCAGTTGTTTCTTCAGTTAGGGTTTCCACAAAAAGCTAGGGTTAATTAGGTTTAACCATAAGACTTGGTCACAAGACTTTATCAACCAGTTTAGGGTTGAGCTAGGTTAACCCAAAGACAACGGGAGATTCTGTTCTGGAAGGAATGAGCCAACTTCCTGAAAAATCTCAGAATTAACCAAACTGCACTACTGTTAGATCAGTACTGGATGTCTTAACATTTGTTATGACATCAGAATTCCTGTTTACTGAGAAGACCATAAATGTGATCTTTTTGCAAAATGCTCAGATACACACTCATAAACAGCAGTACCTGTATGCCACTATTTTTCTGCAAAGGTACCTAATAAACCAGTACCTAATAAATCAGAATGTTATGACATTAGTCATGACATTCACACACCTGGTTTTACCAAAAATGCATGCCAATAACTAAACACCTACAGGGTTAAACCCCTTTCAAAAATTAAATCCTTTTTCTTATTTTTTTTAGGTTTAGATTAAACATTCCTTTACATAAAAATAAGCCATCAAAAATCTTTTACATGTATATTACATTGCATTACATTTTAAATATTGTTTTGTATTTATCTTAAATTCGTACAAATTCGATTTGGTTGTAATAATATATTTAGCTTTATATTTATGTAAATCCCCATTCAAAATTGTATTCCCCCTTCCCATAAAATTGTTGTAATAGCTTAGTAATCTTTAAATTATGCAATTTACCGCTTTTATATACCATGTTATTAATTTGGGTTTGAATGGCAAGATAAAAATAAATTAAATAGAAAACCCTAATACAAGACAAACAAAGCATGAAAATAACACACTTGCACACAAGCATCCTTAGGGTTTCTCCACTTGGTTGCCTTGTACAAAAATGGCCATATTACGCATGCGAAGTATCTTGGCAAAACAAACAAATATAAGATCATAGTCCCTCGATGACGTTATTCAAAGTTGCCTTACAAAATGATCTTGGTCCCTCAAAAATGCTAAGATACTTTGCAACATTGCTAATCATGGTTATACGATGACCCACGCTCGTCCCGTTTACATCTAAAGATAGGGTTGCTTACCAAATCAATGGTAAGACAACAATGTCAAAGGAATAGAAAATGAACAAGAAAGACATTTGAGTAGGTAGATTACTTCTAGTTACTTTCTCTATTTTCAAACAACTATCCTTGCTATTTTCAAAACAAACACACACATTTTCAAACATCTTACAAACATTGAAAACATTTTCAAAAAGACAAACATCTTTGTATACATTCTTACGAACGAGAATCATTACAAAGATTGCCTAAACAAATGGCCTCTTTTATAAAATACTTTCAAAACCACACCAAACACAATTTCAAACAACAAAAGCAAGTGATCTAGCAAGTAACTAAGAGCCCATGGAAAACCATGGATGAAAAGGGTGTTAATACCTTCCCTTTTCATAATCTATCCCCTGAACTCAAGAAACAATCTCAAAGGTCTTTCCTGTGCTTTTTCACCTTTCCTTTTGGATAAAAGAAAAGTCGGTGGCAACTCTTGCTAACCGCAACATTTGCGATAAAATGCAAAACCCTCAAGTCAGTTCTCCCATCGTATCACAAAACTGGCGACTCTGCTGGGGAATTTTATAAAAGTGGGGTTACCTTAGGGTTTAGATCACATTTATTTGCTTACATTGTTTGACTTGTTTTCTTTATATTATGGTTCTTTGTTTGGGTTTGAATCCTCCACCTGGATTTGGGAAACATTATAGGTAAATAGCAACACGTTGTGGAAACTGTGCGAGTTATACCGACATGGTCTAAGCAATAGCTATGTTATTGTGAAATATTTGTGGGTACCGGTAGCCTTTGAGTCAATCAAAGAGAATACGGGGCCGCTGAGTGATGTCATGAAGAACTAATGAACTTCTAGAACCTTTTACTTGACCAACTTGGCCTTTAGGATGTAGTGAGATGACCGGCTCTGGTGCAGTCTGAAGTTGGTAGATACTCGATACTACACTCATTGAGGGTTGGTTTCTTGGGATATTTCGGTCGCCATTAAAGAGGCTTGAGCTGAAACAATGACCAAGGAAACAATCCAGTGATATTGAGCTCCTTAGAACCCGATTACTATTATTAGGACAGGTTGAGCCAACTAAACTTCAAGAGGGTACTTACCTATAAAACCCCATGCAAGCCTAAACTAAGAACTTGTTTGCTTTTCTTGTATATGCATACTTGTACATAACATCATGGATATCATGAACATCATATGCATCCACTAACCATTTCAAGGATTTTGGAGATTCATCTTTGTTCCTGTTTTGTAGGATATGGATTCACCTCGCAGGAAAACTATCCAAATCAACCTTGTAAGAATTCCTCCACAACTCAAGGAGCTAACTTCAAGGATCCCTGAGAACTCTCCATTCACCGAGAGGCATGGTCGTCTACTCAACTTGGTCACCTCCAACACAGAGGAGGACATGATGAAGGTTCTCTTCCAGTTCTTTGACCCTTTGCATCATTGCTTCACATTTCCTGACTATCAGCTTGTGCCTACTTCGGAAGAATTCTCTCAACTCTTGAGGATTCTCATTCTCAATCAACTACCTTTCAACGGTACGGAAAAAGATCCAAAGCCAAAAGAGATTTATGAAGCTCTGCACTTGCACTCATCTGATGTGACAACCCATTGGGAAACTAGAAGTGGTGTCAAAGGCTTCTTAGCAAAGTTTCTATTTGAGAAGGCCCAAAGTTGTTGGAATTCCCTAGACTTACAAGCTTTTGAGGATATTGTGTCTCTTCTTATCTATGGGATGGTTTTATTCCCCAATCCTGACCAACTCATAAATGTGAATGCCGTCAAAATCTTCATGTCACACAATCCGGTGCCTACATTGCTAGGGGATATCCTACACTCTTTTCACACTCGTACAATAAGGAAGAGAGGGGTTCTTATGTGTTGCACTCCCCTCCTGGAAAGATTGTTTATTTCTCATATTCCCCAATCATTCTTAAAGAATGAGAAAGGATTAAGGTGGTCACAAAGGTTAATGATGCTCAAACATTCAGATATTCATTGGTGCCCTCGATCCAAAGAGAATGTTATCATTGTTGACCGTTGTGGGGAATTCCCTAATGTCCCTCTACTTGGAATTAGGGGAGGCATCACCTAAAACCCATGCTTGGCTCTAAGACAGTTTGGTTATGCCCAAAGGGATGGACCACATGATATGCTGACTCAAGGCCTGGTATTCGACTATGACAACGACAATCAAGGTTTTCGCCAGAGATTCATCTGAGCTTGGAGGATGCTGAACAAGGTGGATAGCAAGAATTTGGGAGACAAGAATTCCATCCCTCTTGAGCCTTACCTCAAGTGGGTACGAACCCGCGCTCAAAGTCTTATGATGCCTTATCCGCCCATTCTCCCAGTGATTATAGAGCCTGTTAAGGAAGGAGAAGTTCCATACACTATCCTACATCCTGACATGCCCACATCACTCGAGGATCTACAAAGGGGTTGGATACAAATTAAAGGAGAGCGAGATACTTTTGAAGCCCAATTCTACGCAAGCGAGAAGAAGGTTTTGGAACTCACTAGGCTACTTCATGAGGAGCAGATTCTGAATACCTACATAGCACCAAAGAGGATGCGCAACACTTTTTTAACTTAGAATTCTGTATTATTTTGCCCAATGGGAATTGATGTACTCAAATTCTATCTTATTAATATAACGTGTGTTTTATTTTTGTTTAAAAAAATTTTGAACTTTTAAATCCTTGAAAGCATTGCATGTATACATATCATTCATCATGATATAAGCAGGTCTTTTGCAACCAGTTTCCTCATCTCTCTACTGTTTATTTCAGTAAAATGGATCTCGAATAGACGGTCGAAGATCTCCAAGCTTAAAACATACAGTTTCAACAATTTCTCATGACCCTAGCCAAGGGGCAAGATGAATTGAAGACTCTGTTAGCTGAAGAGAGAAAGAATAAACCAAAGAAAACCACTGGGGTTTTGAATATGGGGAGAAGATTTCAAGGACAGACTAGAAGGACCTTGAATTTTGCAACCACTTCCGGGGAAGGATAAGGAAAAGGAAAAGAAACAGCAGTACCATCAGAATCTGAAGAAGAGGAAGACTACTCTGAAGAGCAATACCCTCCGGATAATGATAAGTACAGACATCTTGAAGAGCGTTTAAGCGCTATGGAAATACAAAGAGTACCAGGTCTAGATTTTGAAGAATTGGGGCTGGTGTCAGGAATTGTAATTCCATTAAAGTTCAAAGTGCCATTATTTGCAAAATATGATGGAGTGTCGTGTCCTGAAATGCACCTCTGATCATATGTCAGAAAGATTCAGCCGCACTCTACCGATAAAGACCTATGGGTGCATTTTTTCCAAGATAGTTTATCTGGAACACAACTCGATTGGTTTTAACAATTAGAAAGGGATGACGTCCATAATTGGGAAGACCTTGCCGCAACTTTCTATAAATAATATCAGTATAATGCAGATTTGGCACCTACCCATACTCAACTTCAGAGCATGGCTATGGCTTTAAATGAGGGTTTCAAAGAATATGCACAAAAATGGAGGGATCTAGCTGGGAGAGTGCAACCCCCTCTGTCTGAAAAGGAGTTGGTAGACATGTTCTTGGGTACTCTATTGGGCCCTTTCTTCAACCATTTGATTGGGAGTTCATTTGTTAGATTTATTGAGTTAATATTAACCAGAGAAAGGGTAGAGGTTGGTATAAAAAGTGGAAAGATTCATATGCCTCTACAGTTGTGAGAAAACCTTTCACTGGAAAGAAGGAGGTATCTGCTGTTTATCCACAAAGAAACCAAGGGAGAGCTGAGCGCCGACCAATGGTAGGGGCCGTTATGATCCCAAAATCTGCATCTGATCAACCAAGAAGTAACCAACCAAGGGTGGAAAGGCCAGTTCGGCAATTCACCAGACTTAATATGACTCTAGCCCAGATTTTACCACATCTGCTGAAATCTAATTTAGCGACCTTAAAGGAGGCTCCAAAGAATCCCAACATGACGTCCCCTCATTATCATCTGAATGCCAGATGCGCATACCATTCCGAAAGCCTGGGCCACGACACCAGTAACTGTTGGGCTTTGAAAAACAAGATTCAAGACCTCATAGATGCAAAAGAGAATGAGTTTGAGGCGCCAGAGAAACCAAATGTTATTTCCGCTCCTATGCCTAGACATAGTCACAACGTCAATGCTATCAAGGAAGATTTGTTTGTTGCTACAGTAGATGAACTCTTGACTCCGCTCCCGATCATCAAGTTGAATTTGTTGAAAGCCGGTATATTCCTAGGTTGTGGTAAAGACTGCCATGTTTGCCTATCCTCATTAATTGATTGCCCTCTATTGAAAATAGGTATCCAACGTCTGATTGACAACCAAGAAATTCTGTTTGAGAATGCTCCTATTTCATCCATTCCAGTTAAAGAAGTTTCAATCATAACCATCTCCGCCAATCCTTCCAGGGTCCCCAAAAGGCCTGTTATGATTACATCAGTTCTGAAGACTACTCCCCTCATAATTACAATGCCCGGGTCGGTCCTGTTGTACCCCAAAATTTGCCCTCCCATTTCCTCAACATTTTCTCACCACAAGACCCTTGGAGCTCAAGGTCAAGTTAGGGTTTACTCTGCTCAAGACTCTTCCTTGCACTGTTGACCCAAATTAGGGTTTGAGTTTGCACAAAGATGTTTTGACCTAAAATTCCTAAGATGACTTTCATGCTTTATATTGGACTCCCAAGTTTATCCATACCAAGTTTCAAGCCTTGATTCCAATCTTTGCCCAGTCAATTGGACAGTTGACCTAAAAATCAGCTGTATTGGGAAAAAGTCAACTATGGTCAATTGACAGTCAAACCTCATGAAATTTGACTCACATCAACATTATGAACTCATATGAACCATTTGGTCAAGTTTGTATCACAATTCCACAAGAAATTTGATCAGATCACCAAAAGGGCAAAATGGTCATTTTTAGGGTTTTGATTGCACAAAGGCAATTTTTGACTGTTTGACCTAACCAATGGCAAACCAAGCTCATATATGGACTCAAGGACTCAATGGAATTGTCTTGACATGTTCAACAAATTCAAAAGATCCCAAATGCACAAGATTGACAAATGAATTTTCCAGTCAACTGAGCCAAATTTTACTGTATACTGAAAAGTCAAACTTTGACTTTTTGGTCAAAATCAAGTATCAAGATTCATTTTTCATCAAAACATGCCAAATTATGAAACTTGTTCATCAAGAAACCCAAAATTGCAAATTAAGGTTTAAAATGAAGAATTTTCATAACTTATAATTTTTCTAAGTTATGAAAATCCCTAATTTTTTCCTAACTTTGTCCCATTTTTTCATCAAGATGCATTTGGATTCAAGGAAAACTCAAAACATGAAAGTTGTAGCCCATTGCAAAATCTACAACTTTTATTCACAACGTTTTCTCAAAAGAAGCTTGTAGCTCAAGTTATGAGTTTTGGAACAAGGGTGCAAAACATTCTTAACTTAGAAAATTTTTGACCTATTCTAGGCAGGATTTTTGCCTAACTTCATGGCCACTTTTCACATGCTTCCACTTGGAATTTAAATTTGCATTACAATGATGGATTGTAGTACATATTCCAAGCTTTCCAAAATATCCAAGAACTCATCAAACAACCTTGTGGTTAGGGAGAATCGAATTTGGCAATATGAGCAAAAGTCACTTTGATTCATGGCCAAAGGCATGTTCATAACTTGTGCATTTTCAAACTCAGCATATGCAAGCTACATTACAGGCCTCTAATCTCATTTACACTCATAAATTTAATGCCAATCCTTTGTGTTTAGGCCTTATCTTGTGTGTTTAACCATTGCATACAAGATTGAGCCATAAATGGAAAAAGCACTTTATCCATTTTTGAAAAGCATGGCTTTATGTCAAATTTGCAAATCAAGAGGTAAAATGCATATCTTCTAGACACAAGCTATTGGACATGTCCCACTGATCAAGACAAAGCTTTGCAGCACATTTGAGGGGCCTAGAGAAGTTTGTAACAAGACTTGGCATTTTTTAACTTACATGAGAAGAAACTTGGCATATTGATATCCAACACTCATTGCTGCAAGAACTAGCTTAGACAAACTTGTTAGACAGATCCCAAACAACATAACTGAGCTAAGGCCCGACCAAAACACCTTCCAAACCTCATCAAACCTCAAAACACCATCCTACTGCAGAAAACAGAGTCACCTCTACAGTTGGACTTCCATAACTCAATCCCCTCGTGCATTTTTGCTAAAACCAGTTCATACACATTCCATACCACATATACAAGCTATCCCAAGCATTGGACACAACCTGTAACATCCCTAACACCATTCACCATTTTCACTTTTTCTGTTTTACAGGTTGATTGCCATAGCTTGATTCACTTGGTTTCAAAGCAAGCTAAAGGTTGGAATAGCATCCCTGGACTTCAAGCAAGTTGTACCAATCCTCACCTTGCCTTGAAAGTGCCTCCATTGCCAGACGCGATCCAAGCTGAACAGGTAAGTTCATGGACTTCTATCTCTCAATCTAGTAAGAGTTAGCTTTAAGTTTGTGAATGAAAAATGCACTACTCATGGCCCTGAAGCTATACATATCCTCACTTTCCATTTATATTGCATATGCTGAGAGAATTTAAGACCTGAACATTGACAAAAACTTAGGTTAAGAATTAGGGATGGAGAAATTCTCTCTCATTTCTGAGAGTTAGATCAAGTTTTTGGTATGTATGGAATCGTGGCTTGATGCTTGACATTTTTCATGTTATGAGTTTGTGCTAAAAGTCCAGGAATCAGGATGTTTGAACATGGATGAAAGGCGCGCGTTTTTTGGACATTTTGTTGTCTGGAGGTTGAAGACAACCTCTATGGGTTGGGCCTGACCTTTTTTTCCTTTTTGCACCATGTTTTTACATTTGCACCCCCCTGGCCCATTTTGAGTTTTATTTGTCATTTTCAATCTTTTCTTTTTTATTCTGATTTGTTATTTTTTATTAAAGCATAAAAAATATTAAAAACATTTTTCCCACATTTTTTGCATTTTATTTGATATTTATTTGCTTTATTTAGTTATATATGTAAATAAATACATAATACTTTTTTGTTTAGAATATTAAAAATAATACAAAATACATTTATTTCCTAATTTTATTTTATTTTACCTTTTGAAAACATTTTATAAGAAAATATATACCTTTTTTTTGTAAATATTAAATATTTTATTTTTATACATATTTAATATATTTAGCATATAATATAAATATTTGCATATTTATTAGGATATTTAGGATAAAAATACAAAAATATACATTTTTATTTTTATTAATGTTTAACATTAAAAATACCTTTTTGACAAATATACTTCTCTTTTATTTATTTTTTGTATATAATTGATAAATAATACATAATAAATAATTAATCCCTTTTATTTAGCAAAATTAGGGTTTTTGCCCTAAACATGAAAATATTCAAAAATTAACTTTCTTTTAATTATTTTTATTTTATTTGTGAATAAAATATACCCTTACACAAAAATATTTACACATACATTTTGCTTTATTTTTATACATTGATCATTTTATATACATTTGCGCAATTCGATTTGGTTGTAAATATTGGACACTACTCTCCTATGAAGTCTCATCCCCATTTGAACATTTGTACCCCCATTCCCATGATCATTGTGTAATAACTTAGGACTTTTAATTTCGCATTTAAAAGCTTTCTAAATATGCCATGATAGAATTAGGGTTTTGTATGCAAAAATCAAACAAATAGCTTGACCTAATTCCAAGATAAAAGCATGAAAATGAACAAACACCAATCACACTTGCACCCCTTAGGGTTACTCCACTTGTTGCCTTCAATAATGGGCCATATTGCATGTTAGGTATCTTTGGCAAAAACAAAACAATCAAATGATCATAGTCCCTCGATGACGCTTTCAAAAGTTGCCTAAAAATGATCAAGTCCCTTAAAGAAAAAATTGCCCAAAGATACTTGGCACCATTGCAATCATGGTCTAAACGATGACCCGCGCCCGTCCCGTTCCATCCTAACACAAGATTGTCCACCAAATACAATGGTGGAACAAAAATTATTAAAAGGGTTAAAAAACATAGCAAAGATCTTTGAGTAAAATTAGGAGTAGACAACTCTTGGTTGCTTGCCAAACTTGCAAAATAAAAACACTTGCCTATTTTCCAAAACCACACATCACTACACTTTCAAAACAACTTTCAAAAACATTGAAAACCTTTTCAAAAGACATACACCTTTGTATACATCCCAACATGGATCATTACAAAGGTTGCCACCACATTGGCCTCTTTTCAAAACATTTTTCAAACCCACACACAAAGCACCATTTCAAACAATTGAAAATCAAGGCAAGTTGATCTAAGCAAGTAACTAAGAGCCCATGGATAACCATGGATAGAAAGGGTGCTAATACCTTCCCTTTCTATAATCTACTCCCCGAACCCAAGAAAACATCTCAAAGGTTTTTTGCTATTCTTTTTAACCTTTCCTTAGGATAAAATAAAAAGTCGATGGCGACTCTTGCTCAACCGAAACATTTTCGAAAGCAAAACGCAAAACCTCAAGTCAGTTCTCCCACCGTATCACAGAATTGGCGACTCTGCTGGGGAACTTTTAAAAGTGGAGTAACCTTAGGGCTTAGATCACCTTTGTTTTTCAATTGTTTGCTTTGTTTGCTTTTATATTTGTGGGCTTTGCATCGGAGTTTCATAGATCCTAACCCAGATCTGGGGAATACCCTTTTAGGTAGCATAATCTGTGAGGGACCTGTCCAGTGTAGACCGACATAGGTGAAGCAGTGGCTACGTTGGTGTGGCGCCTTGGTCTGTACCGATATCCCTTGTGTTGCAACGAGGAGAATATGGGTCTTCCAAGGAGTCATGAAGCACCAACCGACCTTAGAACCCTAAATTGACCCAACTTGGCCATAGAACAGTAGCAGTATGCTACACTCATTGAGGCTAAACTCTCGCGATGGTTCTGGCCGCAAGAAAAGATTGCGATGCTGGAGTTATGACCGATTGAGGGTAGTCAATGATATTGAGATCCTCTATAACCCGGTTACTTTTGGTAGGACAGGTTTTAACCAACGAAACTAAAAGAGGGTAATACCTAAACTTCATGCTGGCCTAAACCCTAAGGGTTGTCTTGTGTGACTTGTGTGCCTTGTCATGCTTGCCTTTGTGAATACTTGTGGTGTGCTTCATCATAGCATCATACCATCATGCCATTGCATGCATCCTGCATAAGGACTGACCCATTTCAAAGATAAGAGGGTTTCATCTTTGCTTTGTTTTGTAGGACGTCATGATGCCCGTGCGTAGGAATACTATCCGGCTCAACTTTGTTCAACCACCAACTTTGCTCAAGGAATTGGTTGGCAGGATTCCAAACACTACTTCCTTCATCAAGAGGCATGGTTCTCTCCTTGGTTTGGTCACTTCAAAGTGGGACCAACAACTGATAAGTGTCCTGACCCAGTTTTATGATCCCCTGTATCATTGCTTCACCTTTCAAGACTTCCAGTTGGTCCCTACCCTGGAAGAATTCTCTGATTTGCTTGGTATCCCTGTTTTGGAACAGACTCCATTCACTGGTTGGGAGAAGACTCTTAGGCCTGAAGAGATTGCTGCAGTCCTTCCCTTGACCAAATAAGAGGTATTGGCTAACTGGGAAACTAGAAGTGGAGTTAAGGGCTTTTTGGTTAAGTTTCTGGTTGGCAAAGCTAATAGTTTCTGGAATGACTTAGACTTCAAGGCGTACGAAGACATTCTGGCTGTTTTAATCTATGGTCTGGTATTGTTTCCAAATCCTGATACCTTTATCAATATCTATGCCATAAGGATCTTCATGTCTCGGAACCCTGTACCCACTCTTTTGGGTGATATCCTGCAACAACTCTATGCTCGTACTACCCGAAGACGTGGAACTCCATGGTGTTGTGCTCCTTTACTAGTGAGGTGGTTTATTTCGCACCTTCCTAAGTTCGTGCTGAAGAATGAAGAAGGAAAAGGTTGGGCTCATAGGTTAATGTCTCTCACTGATAATGACATCACTTGGACTCTCAGAGGTTTGGATGAGGTAGCTGTTATTGATCGTTGCGGAGAATACCCTAATGTTCCATTGATCGGTACCCAGGGAGGAATCTCTTATAATCCATGTTTAGCTCTCCGTCAGTTTGGAAGAGCCAGAAAAGTAGGGCCTCATGAGATGTTGGTTCCTCACTTCCATTTTGAATTTCAGGTAGGCAGTGACAAACTGCGCCATGGATTCATTAAGGCTTGGGACAGAATTCACAAAGCTGACCCACATGAGTTGGGACCGAAGACTTCTCTACCAATGGAACCCTACTGCAGATGGGTCCGCATCCGTGCTCAGAAGTTAGGTATGCCATACGAAGCTGTCAGGCCTATCATTCTTGAATCTCCTGATGAAGACGGGGTTCCTCCAACTGTCCTCCCTCCTCAGATACCCACTGATGTTGATACACTAAAGAGATCTTGGGCGCAGCTGCAGGAAGAACGGGATTTTTATCGGGAAAAGTTCAACGAACAAGAACGGAAGATCCAGAAGTTGACTAAGCAATTGGAGGAAGAGTGGATCCTGAATGATTATATCCGTACTGAGAAGAGGAAACCATGGGAGCACTGATGGGCTTAGGAGATTTCTTTTACAGTTTTTATTTCCTTTTCAGTATTTTCATTCTTGTAATGCCCAAGGGCAAGTTGTTGAACAATTTAAAAGTTTGAATCTAATGAAGTGTGTTTCTTTTTGTCTACAAAGTTGAATCCCGATTGTCTTTGAAAACATAAAACATACGCATCTCATTGCATCATATGCATAACAGGTACCCTTTTTTTCCACAGGTTGCTTAATCTTCTTTGCTGTTTATTTGAACAGTCATCATGAATCCTGAATCATCCAATGAGCAAGCTATCAAGGCCCTCCAGGCCCAGAACGCCCAGTTTCAAGAGCTGGTCATGAGCTTAGCCCAAGGTCAACAAGAGTTGAAGACTCTGCTCTTGAAGAAGAAGAAGAAGAGGACTGCGTTGTTCAACACTGGATGCAGGTTTGGGAATACACTACATAATGAGGCTGATCAGGCTACTTCCTCTGTAGAGAAAGACAGTCCTCAAGGGGGAAGGGCTCCTAGTCCTGCAGTCTCCGACAACGAGACGGATTACAATGATGAACAGTACCCTCCTGCTGCAGACAGATACAAGCAACTAGAGGACCGTTTAAGTGCCATGGAGATTCAAAATGTGTCGGGGTTGGATTTCGGAGATTTAGGTTTATCTTCTGGGGTGGTGATCCCACACAAGTTCAAGGTGCCTGCCTTTGCAAAGTACGACGGGGCTTCCTGTCCTAAGCTGCATCTCAGATCATATGTAAGGAAGACCCAACCTTACACTACAGACAAGAACCTATGGATCCATTTCTTTCAGGATAGCCTTTCGGGGTCTCAACTCGAATGGTTCTATCAGCTGGATGAAGCCAGTATTCGAAACTGGGAAGATTTGGCTACCGCATTTTATAAACAGTATCAGTATAATTCTGACCTCGCTCCCACGCGTACCCAACTTCAGTGTATGTCACTGGGGACGGGCGAAGGATTTAAGGAGTATGCGCAAAAGTGGAGAGACTTGGCTGGCAGGGTGCAGCCACCTTTGACTGACCGTGAACTTGTTGATATGTTCCTAGGGACCCTGTCTGGTCCGTTCTTTAACCATCTGATTGGTAATTCTTCTGCTGGGTTTACAGATTTGATCTTGACTGGTGAGAGGATAGAAGCTGGTATCAAGTCGGGGAAGATACAGAAAGGTGCCAATGCGAGTACTGGGAAGAAGCCTTTCAAGAAAGAAGCCAGTGCTGTTTATGGTCCCCGAAGACAGATTAAACCGGAACGCCGCCAAGCTGTCAATGCATTGTTAATTTCTAAGCCTGCTGTTACTCCTCAGCAATTTAATCAACAAAGGGGTGAGAGGCCCAAAAGGCAGTACACTCGGCTTAGCATGACCCTATCTCAGATTTTGCCGCAACTACTATCAACCAATCTGGTAACTGTCAAGGAAGCTCCGAAGGTGGTGAACACAACTTCTCCAAAGTACAACCCCAACGCCCGTTGCGCTTATCACTCTGATAGCCCCGGGCATACTACGGACGATTGCTGGGCTCTGAGGAATAAGGTTCAAGACCTTATTGATGCTAAGGAAATACAGTTTGAGGCGCCCGAAAGACCCAATGTTGTGACCGCTCCCATGCCCCAGCATGGAGTGAATGCTGTGGAAGAAGACCGATATGTAGCCTCCGTGGAAGAGATTGTTACTCCATTATCGACTGTTAAAAGGAATCTGTTGCTATCCGGTTTATTTCCGGGATGTGGTGAAGATTGCCTTCTATGTGCTGTTTCGCCTTTTGGTTGTCCTTTGCTGAAATCAGGCACCCAAAGCCTGATGGATAGCAAAGAAATCTTGTTCGAGAAGATTGTTGTTCCTGCTGTCCCTGCCGAAGAAGTTTCTATTGTTACTATTTTCAACAACTCTCCTAAGGCTCCTTCAAAGAAGCTTGTCAAAATCATGTCCACTCAGAAGATTGCTCCTATCATCATTACTGTTCCGGGGCCTCTCCCTTATACATCCGACAAAGCTGTCCCATGGCACTATGGGGCAGATGTTTATGTGCTTGGAGTGAAGCAAGAATTTGATACAAGTATCGGTGTCAGTAACATCACCGGGCCTGCCAAAATCGCAGTGGTAGGCTGTTTTCACCAAATATTTCGCCACCAGCTATTCAGAAACCTCTTATCATCACACCCGCAAGTGTGCGTGTTCCACTTCCTAATCGAGTTCCTGTTTCCACCCCTGCTGCCGAGTCATCTGACACTCGGGGCAAAGGGATTGCTACTGATTTGCCTGCCCTGATGGAGGCGCCGAAGACAACCACTGTTGAGGCCTCCCAGTAAGAGATGGAGGAGATCCTCAAGATTATCAAGAAAAGTGATTTCAATGTTGTCGGGAAGTTGGGGCACACCCCATCAAAGATTTCATGCTATCACTGCTGTTGTGTTCAGAGGCCCATGCGAAGGCCCTGATTTCCTTCCTGAAGACGGCCCATGTACCGCAAGAAACATTTGCTGATCAATTTACTGATTGTGTGGCCAACTTTACTGCCGATAATGGTCTGAGCTTTTCTGACGCCGATCTGACTGCAAAAGGAAAAAACCATAATGACGCCCTACATGTCTCTATTGAATACATGGGGCACTACTCTTGCCCATGTGTTGGTAGACACCGGTTCTTCATTGAACGTATTACCCAAGAAGGCCCTAGACAGATTAGATTGTGAGGGTCTGGAGCTCAAGCCCAGTAACATTGTTGTCCGAGCCTTTGACGGTTCGAAAAGGATGGTACATGGTGAAGTTGACATTCCAATCAGGGTTGGTTCTCAAGTTTTTGGTTCTACTTTCTATGTGATGGACATCCGTCCATCCTACTCTTGTTTGCTGGGTCGTCCGTGGATCCACAAGGCTGGAGCGGTGACCTCCACACTACATCAGAAGCTTAAGTACCCGGTTAGAGGGAAGATTGTTACAGTTCAAGGGGAAGAAGAATATATGGTCAGCCACCTAAACTCGTTCCGGTATATAGAAATGGATGGGGAATTCATTGAAACACCATTTCAACACTTTGAAGAGGTGCCTCAGACATTGGCGTCGGCTGAAACTGTGATTGAAGACCCTCCTTTGAAGATGGCTTCCTTAAAGGATGCCCGGGCTGCGATTGAGAAGGGTGAATGTGCAAACTGGGGCCGACTTCCTGACTTCACTCCAAAGACTGACAAGTTTGGCTTAGGCTTCACTGCAGAGGCTCAGAAGGCTGTTCGTAAGGCGAGGATTGGAAGACCTCCTATGTTCATCACCAACCCGGGAGTGAATGCTATTGAAGACGAAGTGGAGGAATCTGAATTTGACAGTTGGATCAACCCAACAACCGACAGTGGACCAAGCAACTGGACTGCCAAAGACTTTACACCTATTATTTTTGTCACTCAGTAATGAACTCTTTTGTTTTCAATTTGTAACAAACAATATGATGAAACTTTTATGGCTCGGTGTCCTACCCGGGGCACCGTGGCTTCATTTGTGAGGGCTTTTGTATGTCATTTTCATATATCATTAATCAAAACATTGGACGTTTGTTGCATTTCGAAATCTTGCGCTCCTTTTCTTTCTTTATTATATATTGCAAAACAGCTATATTTACACACACTCACTTATACAGGTTCCAATCCACTCTGGATCTCACTGGTAATGACTCTGCTACTGCCAGTTATGACTTCAAAAATCCGATCAACTTAGCCGAAGACGAAGGCGAAGATGATTGTGAAGTGCCTGGTGAACTTGCAAGACTGCTACTCCAGGAAGAGAGGGCCATTCAGCCACATGAAGAGTCAGTGGAAACGGTAAATCTGGGTACTAAGACAGACAGAAAGGAAGTCAAGATTAGTGCCAATCTAGAGCTCAGTGTGAAGCAACGGTTGATTCAGATGCTGCATGACTATGTGGAAATCTTTGCCTGGTCTTACGAAGACATGCCTGGGTTGGATACCGACATTGTGGTTCATCACTTTCCTACCAAGGAAGACTTCCCTCCGGTAAAACAGAAGGTCCTCCGTATGCGTCCAGAGATGTCCGAGAAAATCAAAGCTGAGGTTATGAAACAATTTGATATCGGGTTTCTAGCAGTAACTTCTTACCCTCAGTGGATAGCCAACGTGGTTCCAGTGCCGAAAAAGGATGGTAAGGTCTGGATGTGCGTTGATTACAGGGATTTGAACAGGGCGAGCCCTAAGGATGATTTCCCTCTGCCTCATATCGACGTTCTGGTTGACAACACTGCTCAGCATAAAGTTTTCTCCTTCATGGATGGCTTCTCCGGTTATAATCAGATCAAGATGGCTCCTGAAGACATGGAGAAGACCACTTTTGTCACTCAGTGGGGCACCTTTTGCTACAAGGTCATGCCTTTTGGGTTGAAAAATGATGGGGCAACTTACCAACGTGCCATGGTTGCTTTATTTCATGATATGATCCATCACGAGATAGAAGTGTATGTCGACGATATGATTGCAAGGTCCCAAACTGAGGAGGAACACCTTGACCATCTACGGAAACTGTTTGACCGTCTGAAGTTGTACAAGCTGAGGTTGAACCCGAACAAGTGCACCTTTGGGGTGAGATCTGGAAAACTACTAGGTTTCATTGTAAGCGACAAAGGTATTCAAGTAGACCCTGCCAAAGTGAAAGCCATACAAGAGATGCCAACTCCCAAGACAGAGAAAGAAGTCAGAGGCTTTCTAGGACGGTTGAATTACATTGCCAGATTCATCTCACATCTAACTGCTACCTGTGAACCAATCTTCAAGTTACTGAAGAAGGATCAAGTAGTACGTTGGAACGATGAATGTCAGGCTGCTTTCGAAAAGATCAAAGAGTATCTCCAAGAACCACCCATTCTTATGCCGCCGGTTGAAGGGAGACCTCTAATACTATACTTGACAGTACTTGACAACTCAATGGGGTGTGTGCTGGGGCAGCATGATGAGTCTGGCCAAAAAGAGCACGCCATTTATTACCTGAGCAAAAAGTTTACCGACTGTGAGACTCGGTACTCACTGCTCGAGAAAACTTGTTGCGCTCTGGTATGGGCTGCTCACCGGATGAGACAGTATATGTTGACTCACACTACTCTGTTAATTTCAAAAATGGATCCAATCAAGTACATATTCGAAAATCCTGCTCTGTCCGGAAGAATAGCAAGATGACAAATGTTCTTGACGGAATATGACATCCAGTACACGACTCAAAAAGCAATCAAGGGAAGTGTATTGGCAGACCATTTGGCACACCAACCGGTGGACGATTACCAGTCGTTGAACTTTGAATTTCCAGACGAAGATATCATGGTAGTAACTGATTGTGAAGTACTTGGACCGGATGAAGGACCTGAGGAAGGATCCCGATGGTCTATGCACTTTGACGGAGCCTCAAACGCTTTGGGTAATGGAATCGGCGCTGTGATCATATCCCCTAAAGGCACTCATACTCCACTTACTGCCCGACTATGTTTCAACTGCACCAACAACATGGCGGAGTATGAGGCATGTATCATGGGTCTTCAAGCTGCAATTGATTTAAGGATCAAGTTTCTGAGTGTATTCGGAGATTCTGCTCTCGTGATCAATCAGGTCAAAGGCGAGTGGGATACGAAACACCCGAATCTTATTCCTTACAAAGAGTATGTATTAACATTGATCCCCCACTTCGAAGAGATAACTTTTGAACACTTCCCAAGAGAGGAGAATCAGTTGACAGACGCGTTGGCTACAATGTCTTCTATGTTCAAAGTCAAATGGGATAACGAGGCTCCCCGGATCATTATCTGGAAATTGGACGAACCTGCATATTGCTGTGATCTTGAGGCTGAGGAGGTAACTGAAAAACCCTGGTATCATGAAGTGAAGAGGTACTTGGAAGCTCAAGAATACCCCGACGGCGCATCTGTTAATGACAAAAAGTTTCTGAGAAGGTTTGCGGTAAAGTTCTTCCTCAGCAACAGCATTCTCTACAAGCGAAACCATGATTCAACCTTACTGCGTTGTGTGGATAAGACTGAAGCAGAAAAGATCATGGCGGAGCTACATGAAGGTACATTCGGAACACATTCCAGTGGACATACCATGGCAAAGAAAATCCTTCGGGCAGGATATTTCTGGTCCACGATGGAAGCCGACTGTTATCAGCATTCTCGGACGTGTCATAAATGCCAGATCTATGCTGATAAAGTGCACATTCCTCCGGTTCCTCTGAACGTCTTGACAGCACCTTGGCCTTTTGCAATGTGGGGCATCGATATGATCAGCGAGATCCGACCTACGGCATCCAACGGGCATCGCTTCATCCTAGTCGCGATTGATTACTTCACAAAATGGGTTGAAGCAGCTTCCTACGCCACCGTAACCAAGAGTGTCGTGGCACGGTTCATTCGGGACAACCTGATCTGTCGATATGGCGTACCTGAGAGGATCATTACGGATAATGGTACCGATCTTAACAAGAAGATGATCACTGAGCTCTGCGAGCAATTCAAGATACAGCACCACAACTCTTCACCTTATCGGCCGAAGATGAATGGGGTTGTAGAAGCAGCAAATAAGAACATCAAGAAGATTGTGCAGAAGATGACAGTGACCTATAAAGATTGGCACGAGATGTTACCGTTTGCTCTTCATGGGTACCGCACCACAGCAAGGACTTCAACAGGGGCAACTCCTTTTTCCTTGGTCTATGGCATGGAGGCAGTCTTGCCTATTGAAGTCCAGATACCCTCTCTCCCGATAATGAAGGATGAAGACTTGAGCGAAGATGACTGGATCCAGACTCGGCTTGATCAATTAAACCTAATTGACGAAAAGAGACTCACTGTTATTTTTCATGGTCAGACGTACCAAAAACGGATGATCAGGGCATTTAACAAGAAGGTCAGACGACAAGAGTATCAAGTCGGAGACCTGGTAATCAAGCGCATCATTCTTCCTCAAAGTGATCCCAGGGGAAAATGGACCCCTACGTACGAAGGGCCATTTGTGGTTAAACATATCTTCTCAGGAGGGGCCATGATTCTAACTACCATGGATGGTGACGACCTTCCTCACCCCGCCAATGTAGACATAGTAAAAACATACTACGCATGAATAAAAGACCCGCTAGGTTGACACACCTAGGCAAAAATAAGGGCTTCCCGGCGAACCAAAAGGGTTCGGGCAAAAATAAGGGATGAAATGAAAAAATCTGTACACCCAGCAAGTCGAAAACCTGAAAAGGCGGCTTGGGCAAAAATGGGTATCCCGGTGGACTGAAAACCCGAAAGGGAGGTCCAGGCAAAAGTTAGGGATTAAAGCGTAATACTATGTCTCATTGGATCACCTTGCATCCAGAATTCGGCATCAACTATCGGGCTCAGACTTCGGCAACGATCAATTAGCTTCATCTTCAACTAAGCAGCAAAGTGATGAGACGCTTGAAGACATAAAGGCGATAGCAGAGTTGGAACCCAGTGGGATTATTTTTCACCTAGCTGTTTTGTTTCCTTTTCGGAAAAAAATTGTATAAACTCTATGTTGCTCGGCGGCATTCTCTTACTAGGACGTCAGCCTCTTGTACATAAAAACGCCTATTTACAGGCAAATTTCAAAATCAATACAAGTTCCCTTTTCCAGACAAATTGCCAAATTGTTTTTCCTTTTTTCTGTTTTGTCTTGCGAACAACGTCCAATGTTCATTTTTTGATATATGCATTTGACATTAATTGCTAATCATAAATACTTGCATGCGAAACAAAGGATTAATTACAGATGACATCAAGAACAGGGGCAATGTAGAATTGTCCAACCAGTCTAGTTGCTCTGTCCACTAAGGTACCAAGGTAGGTTCGGCTGAAGAACGTAACCAAGTCACCTCAACTCCCCACAGAGTAAGACCAGAGTTCAGCAATATTCTCCCCAAACAGAGTTAGCCTACTGTCAGCCTTAAGGAAGTTGGGTATCCCCAAAAGATCTCAGCATTCCCTAACAGAGTATAGGCATTCCTCAGCAAGCATCCCCGACAGTCTTAATATGAGATTGTTCCCCGGCGGAATACCAGACATCCAGTGGAACCATTCCCCTGTACAATCCAAGGTTTCCCCAGGAGAGTGGAATCCATATCCCCAGTAGATTCTGGAAGCTTATCCCCTGCAGAGTACGGACGTCTCTCCCAGACTTTATTCAAAGTTATTCCTCACAAGAGCTTATAATTGGGTTATCCTCAGCTAGTTACCACGGAAAGATCGTCCTCGGCAAAGCTCTTTCTACCCCCAACGGAGTTCATCAAGTTCCCCAACATAACTTATCAGCGAAATCCCCGACGGAGTCTATCGTTGAAATCCCCAGCGGAGCTCTCATCAAAACCTCAGTGAAGTATCTCTTCCCACAGAGTATTTCCCCTCAGAGTAATCTCTCCAACAAGTTTATTCCCCAACGGAGTCATCTTCTCCTACCGATTTATTCTTGCAACCATCATCCCCAGCGGAAGAGAAGAACTCTACTCTTCAACATCAACCCAGGATTTGATTCCCCGGCCAGTCGTCAAGGATTTATTTTCCTAGACGAAAATACATTCATAGACATTTCACATTTCATACATCCTGCTTACATCCATGATAAAGTGCATACAACACTATCTCATTTTGAGCATCATGACATCGCGCATTTCATACATCATGACATTGCATACAACTGATGTTTTGCCTTTTCATGAAAAAGGTTAATCTGAAAGATGATTACTATCAACTATCGCAATTCCAGATTCGATACCTGTATCTAGCCAGGGCATATCTGTGAGTGATTGATTGTAGATTCGATACCTGTATCTAGCCAGGGCATATCTGCATGAAGAGTTTGAAGATCAACCCCTGTAACAGGCTAGGAAATTATCTTTCATTCTCAGGGCAGAGGTTTACACCTGTATTCAGCCAGGAAAGCTATCTCTACCAACCTTTTACAATTCCAGATTCGATACCTGTATCCAGCCAGGGCACATCTGTAGACGACAATCCTATATTCGATACCTGTATCCAGCCAGGGCACATCTGTAGACAACGGTTCTAGATTCGATTCCTGTATCTAGCCAGGGCACATCTGTGAGCAACCAATTCCAGATTCGATACCTGTATCCAGCCAGGGCATATCTGTCGACAACATTTTCCAGATTCGATACCTGTATCTAGCCAGGGCACATCTGTCGACAACATTTTCCAGATTCGATTCCTGTATCTAGCCAGGGCACATCTGTGAGCAACCAATTCCAGATTCGATACCTGTATCCAGCCAGGGCGCATCTGTCGACAACATTTTCCAGATTCGATACCTGTATCCAGCCAGGGCACATCTGTCGACAACATTTTCCAAATTCGATTCTTGTATCTAGCCAGGGTACATCTGTGAGCAACCAATTCCAGATTCGATACCTGTATCCAGCCAGGGCATATCTGTAGACGACAATTCCAGATTCGATACATGTATCCAGCCAGGGCACATCTGTAGACAACAGTTCCAGATTTGATTCCTGTATCTAGCCAGGGCACATCTGTGAGCAACTAATTGTGGATTTGATACCTGTATCTAGCCAGGGCATATCTGCATGAAGAGATTTAAGATCAACACCTGTAACAGGCCAGGAAACATCTTCCTTTTTCAAAGTACACAAGTTCTCGCTAAGGAATCTCTTACGCGACCAACACTTCCAAATGGCATCTATAAGCCCATTCCCGACAAGGTTCCGTCACATCTCCAGATGACATCTATAAGCCCATCCCCCTATCCACCATCTCTCCAAATGGCATCTATAAGCCCATTCCCACCATCACATTGCTGATACTCCAGCATGCGAGTGCAAATTTCCGGGCACTCTAGTGTCCAATCTCCTTTTACCTTCGAGCCGCGAAAGGCAAACTTGCCAATCTAACTCTTCAGGTCTAAGAAGATTGAACAGGGGCAACTGTTGTACACCAAAATTTGCCCTCCCATTTCCTCAACATTTTCTCACCACAAGACCCTTGGAGCTCAAGGTCAAGTTAGGGTTTACTCTGCTCAAGACTCTTCCTTGCACTGTTGACCCAAATTAGGGTTTGAGTTTGCACAAAGATGTTTTGACCTAAAATGCCTAAGATGACTTTCATGCTTCATATTGGACTCCCAAGTTTATCCATACCAAGTTTCAAGCCTTGATTCCAATCTTTGCCCAGTCAATTGGACAGTTGACCTAAAAATCAACTGTATTGAGAAAAAGTCAACTGTGGTCAATTGACAGTCAAACCTCATGAAATTTGACCCACATCAACATTATGAATTCATATGAACCATTTGGTCAAGTTTGTATCACAATTCCACAAGAAATTTGATCAGATCACCAAAAGGGCAAAATGGTCATTTTTAGGGTTTTGACTGCACAAAGGCAATTTTTTACTGTTTGACCTAACCAATGGCAAACCAAGCTCATATATGGACTCAAGGACTCAATGGAATTGTCTTGACATGTTCAACAAATTCAAAAGATCCCAAATGTACAAGATTGACAGATGAATTTTCCAGTCAACTGAGCCAAATTTGACTGTATACTGAAAAGTCAAACTTTGACTTTTTGGTCAAAATCAAGTGTCAAGATTCATTTTTCATCAAAACATGCCAAATTATGAAACTTGTTCATCAAGAAACCCAAAATTGCAAATTAGGGTTTAAAATGAAGAATTTTCATAACTTAGAATTTTTCTAAGTTATGAAAATCCCTAATTTTTTCCTAACTTTGTCCCATTTTTTTATCAAGATGCATTTGGATTCAAGGAAAACTCAAAACATGAAAGTTGTAGCCCATTTCAAAATCTACAACTTTTATTCACAAAGTTTTCTCAAAAGAAGCTTGTAGCTCAAGTTATGATTTTTGGAACAAGGGTGCAAAACATTCTTAACTTAGAAAAATTTTGACCTATTCTAGGCAGGATTTTTGCCTAACTTCATGACCACTTTTCACATGCTTCCACTTGGAATTTCAATTTGCATTACAAAGATGGATTGTATTACACATTCCAAGCTTTCCAAAATGTCCACGAACTCATCAAAAAACCTTGTGGTTAGGGAGAATCGAATTTGGCAATATGAGCAAAAGTCACTTTGATTCATGGCCAAAGGCATGTTCATAACTTGTGCATTTTCAAACTCAGCACATGCAAGCTACATTACAGGCCTCTAATCTCATTTACACTCATAAATTTAATGCCAATCCTTTGTGTTTAGGCCTTATCTTGTGTGTTTAACCCTTGCATACAAGATTGAGCCATAAATGGAAAAAGCACTTTATCCATTTTTGAAAAGCATGGCTTTATGTCAAATTTGCAAATCAAGAGGTACAATGCATATCTTCTAGACACAAGCTATTGGACATATCCCACTGATCAAGACAAAGCTTTGTAGCACATTTGAGGGGCCTAGAGAAGTTTGTAACAAGACTTGGCATTTTTTGACTTACATGAGAAGAAACTTGGCATATTGATATCCAACACTCATTGCTGCAAGAACTAGCTTAGACAAACTTGTTAGACAGATCCCAAACAACATAACTGAGCTAAGGCACGACCAAAACACCTTCCAAACCTCATCAAACCTCAAAACACCATCCTACTGCAGAAAACAGAGTCACCTCTACAGTTGGACTTCCATAACTCAATCCCCTCGTGTATTTTTGCTAAAACCAGTTCATACACATTCCATACCACATATACAAGCTATCCCAAGCATTGGACACAACCTGTAACATCCCTAACACCATTCACCATTTTCACTTTTTCTGTTTTACAGGTTGATTGCCATAGCTTGATTCACTTGGTTTCAAAGCAAGCTAAAGGTTGGAATAGCATCCCTGGACTTCAAGCAAGTTGTACCAATCCTCACCTTGCCTTGAAAGTGCCTCCATTGCCAGACACGATCCAAGCTGAACAGGTAAGTTCATGGACTTCTATCTCTCAATCTAGGAAGAGTTAGCTTTAAGTTTGTGAATGAAAAATGCACTACTCATGGCCCTGAAGCTATACATATCCTCACTTTCCATTTATATTGCATATGCTGAGAGAATTTAAGACCTGAACATTGACAAAAACTTAGGTTAAGAATTAGGGATGGAGAAATTCTCTCTCATTTCTGAGAGTTAGATCAAGTTTTTGGTATGTATGGAATCGTGGCTTGATGCTTGACATTTTTCATGTTATGAGTTTGTGCTAAAAGTCCAGGAATCAGGATGTTTGAACATGGATGAAAGGCGCGCGTTTTTTGGACATTTTGTTGTCTGGAGGTTGAAGACAACCTCTATGGGTTGGGCCTGACCTTTTTTTCCTTTTTGCACCATGTTTTTACATTTGCACCCCCCTGGCCCATTTTGAGTTTTATTTGTCATTTTCAATCTTTTCTTTTTGATTCTGATTTGTTATTTTTTATTAAAGCATAAAAAATATTAAAAACATTTTTCCCACATTTTTTGCATTTTATTTGATATTTATTTGCTTTATTTAGTTATATATGTAAATAAATACATAATACTTTTTTGTTTAGAATATTAAAAATAATATAAAGTACATTTATTTCCTAATTTTATTTTATTTTACCTTTTGAAAACATTTTATAAGAAAATATATACCTTTTTTTTGTAAATATTAAATATTTTATTTTTATACATATTTAATATATTTAGCATATAATATAAATATTTACATATTTATTAGGATATTTAGGATAAAAATACAAAAATATACATTTTTATTTTTATTAATGTTTAACATTAAAAATACCTTTTTGACAAATATACTTCTCTTTTATTTATTTTTTGTATATAATTGATAAATAATACATAATAAATAATTAATCCCTTTTATTTAGCAAAATTAGGGTTTTTGCCCTAAACATGAAAATATTCAAAAATTAACTTTCTTTTAATTATTTTTATTTTATTTGTGAATAAAATATACCCTTACACAAAAATATTTACACATACATTTTGCTTTATTTTTATACATTGATCATTTTATATACATTTGTGCAATTCGATTTGGTTGTAAATATTGGACACTACTCTCCTATGAAGTCTCATCCCCATTTGAACATTTGTACCCCCATTCCCATGATCATTGTGTAATAACTTAGGACTTTTAATTTCGCATTTAAAAGCTTTATAAATATGCCATGATAGAATTAGGGTTTTGTATGCAAAAATCAAACAAATAGCTTGACCTAATTCCAAGATAAAAGCATGAAAATGAACAAACACCAATCACACTTGCACCCCTTAGGGTTACTCCACTTGTTGCCTTCAATAATGGGCCATATTGCATGTTAGGTATCTTTGGCAAAAACAAAACAATCAAATGATCATAGTCCCTCGATGACGCTTTCAAAAGTTGCCTAAAAATGATCAAGTCCCTTAAAGAAAAAATTGCCCAAAGATACTTGGCACCATTGCAATCATGGTCTAAACGATGACCCGCGCCCGTCCCGTTCACATCCTAACACAAGATTGTCCACCAAATACAATGGTGGAACAAAAATTGTTAAAAGGGTTAAAAAACATAGCAAAGATCTTTGAGTAAAATTAGGAGTAGACAACTCTTGGTTGCTTGCCAAACTTGCAAAAAAAAAACACTTGCCTATTTTCCAAAACCACACATCACTACACTTTCAAAACAACTTTCAAAAACATTGAAAACCTTTTCAAAAGACATACACCTTTGTATACATCCCAACATGGATCATTACAAAGGTTGCCACCATATTGGGCTCTTTTCAAAACATTTTTCAAACCCACACACAAAGCACCATTTCAAACAATTGAAAATCAAGGCAAGTTGATCTAAGCAAGTAACTAAGAGCCCATGGATAACCATGGATAGAAAGGGTGCTAATACCTTCCCTTTCTATAATCTACTCCCCGAACCCAAGAAAACATCTCAAAGGTTTTTTTCTGTTCTTTTTAACCTTTCCTTAGGATAAAATAAAAAGTCGGTGGCGACTCTTGCTCAACCGAAACATTTTCGAAAACAAAACGCAAAACCTCAAGTCAGTTCTCCCACCATATCACAGGTCCCATACGAATCAGACAAAACAGTACCGTGGAATTATGATGGAGAAATCTACTACCATGGTATTAAACAAGAGGGGTTGACCATCGAAGAAGAAAGCTCTGAAGAAGAAAGTTCTGACATTAGCAATATTGCCGGAACCAGCAAGATTACCCGTAGCAGTAGAATCTTCTCTCCATAGATTGCCCTTCCAAAGGCAGTTTTTGGACCCGTGGCCGTTCCAAAGATTACCTCTGTACCAATAATCATGCCTCCAAGTTCACCTACCAACAAAGATGATGTGACCCCTGTTGTTATCCCTACCAACACCTCTAATATTGAAAATCGAGGAAAAAGAATTCAAGAAGATCTTGTCCGGACGAAGGCTCAATCACTAGCTATTCTCGAAACATCCAAGAAGGAAATGGAAGAGATCCTGAGGATAATAAAGAAGAGTGACTATGATGTGGTTGAACAGTTGGGGCAAACTCCCTCCAAGATCTCCATGCTAGCATTGCTGCTGTGCTCTGAGGCACATGCAAAGGCTCTGGTAAATTTTTTGAAGACAGCCCATGTGCCACAAGAGACGTCAGCTGACCAATTCCAAGACTGTGTGGCCAGTTTGACAGCTGATAATGGCTTAGGCTTCTCTGATGTTGATTTGACACCTAGAGGGAGAAAGCATAATGAGGCACTACATGTCTCTGTGGAGTGTAGAGGAACAACTCTGGCCTATGTCTTGGTAGACACGGGTTCATCTTTGAACGTCTTACCGAAGAAAGCCCTTGACAGGTTGGATTGCAAAGGGTTGACTCTAAAACCCAGTAACATAGTTGTGAGAGCGTTTGATGGTTCGAAGAGGATGGTCCACGGGGAGGTGGACATCCCGATAAAGGTGGGAACTCAGACTTTCAACTCAACCTTCTATGTGATGGACATCCGTCCCTCTTACTCCTGTCTGTTAGGACGCCCCTGGATCCACAATGTCGGTGCCGTCACCTCCATACTACACCAAATGTTGAAGTACCCGGTCCAAGGAAAGATCATAATTGTCCATGGAGAGGAGGAATACATAATTAGTCATCTAAATTCCTTCCGATATGTGGAGTTGGATGGCGAGTTCATTGAAACCCCTTTCCAACATTTTGAAGAAGTCTCTCAAGAAGTAGCGGTGACCAAGGCGGTATCCTCAATTCCCAAGATCACAAGACCTCCGCTTCGGATGTCATCTCTAAAGGACGCTAAGGCAGTAGTGGAAGAGGGTGGATACACCATCTGGGGGCAGCTTCCGGACATCCCGTATAAATCAGACAAGTTTGGCTTGGGGTTTACTTTAACTGCTCAGAAGGTTGTGTGTCGTGCCCGTGCTAGAGGGTCACCTTTGAAGATTAGTAACAGAGAGGTCAACGCAGTGGAAGATGTTAAAGAAGATGGCAGCTTGGAAGATTGGATATTTCCTACTTTCAACGGAGGACTTCGCAACTGGGAAGCCAGAGACTTTATCCCAATAACTTTCATATCTCGGTAGTTTATCTTTTATATTTCTGTTGGATTTGTAATATTCACAAACAATTCGCACTTTAAAAACCGTGTGTCTTACCCGAGGCACAATGGTCCATTTGTAAGGGTTTTTATTTCATCTTCATATGGCATTCAATGAATCATGGACGTTTTTCCACATACAAACCTTTTGTGCTCATTGTCTTTATTTTACATTTTATTATTTAAAGGTGGCTATACCCTTACACGCACCCACACTCACAAATGCAGGTACCCCTCCATTCCGGATCCCATGGGTAACGATACTGATATAGCCTTCAGTGACTTTGAAGATCCAATCTATCAAGCCGAATACGAAGGTGAAGAAGATTGTGAAGTGCCAGAGGAATTGGCCAGACTACTACAACAAGAGGAAAGAGCTATTCAGCCTCATGAGGAACCGTTGGATACGATCAACTTGGGTACCGAGGAAGATAAAAAGGAAATCAAAGTGGGTGCCAACCTAGAGCCGAGTGTCAAGGAGCGTCTAGTTCAGCTATTGCATGATTATGTTGAGATCTTTGCCTGGTCATACAAAGACATGTCGGAACTTGATACAGACATCGTGGTACATCGTCTACCCACAAGAGAAGACTGTCCACCAGTGAAGCAAAAAGTCTGCCGCATGAGACCTGACATGTCAGAGAAGATCAAAGCAGAAGTCATGAAGCAGTTCAATGCTGGATTTTTAGGCCGTCACTTCCTATCCTCAATGGGTTGCCAACATTGTTCCTGTGCCTAAAAAGGATGGCAAAGTAAGAATGTGCGTGGATTATAGATATTTAAACAGGGCCAGCCCTAAAGATGATTTTCCACTTCCCCACATCGACATCCTGGTTGACAATACAGCCCAGCACAAAGTGTTTTCCTTCATGGATGGATTTTCAGGCTATAACCAGATTAAAATGGCACCTGAAGACATGGAGAAAACTACATTTGTCACGCAGTAGGGCATATTCTGCTACAAAGTGATGCCATTCGGATTGAAGAATGCTGGGGCAACCTATCAACGCACCATGGTAGCTTTGTTTCATGATATGATACATCATGAGATAGAGGTCTATGTAGATGACATGATAGCCCGATCACAAACTGAAGAGGAACACCTTGATCACTTGCAAAAGTTGTTTGTGAGGTTGAAGGAGTACAAGTTAAGATTGAATCCAAACAAGTGCATCAAGGTTGATCCTGCCAAGGTTAAAGCGATACAAGAAATTCCTGCTCCTCGCACTGAGAAGGAAGTCAGAGGATTCTTGGGACGCCTGAACTATATTTCCAGATTCATTTCTCACTTGACAGCTACTTGTGAGCCAATCTTCAAACTGTTGAAGAAAGATCAAGTAGTTAGATGGAACGACGAATGCCAAATTGCTTTTGACAAGATCAAGGAATATTTACAAGAGCCTCCTGTTTTGATGCCACCAGTCGAGGGAAGACCACTAATCATGTATCTGACCGTTTTAGAGAAGTCAATGGGGTGTGTATTAGGGCAGCATGACGAGTCTGGCCGAAAAGAGCATGCTATTTACAACCTGAGCAAAAAGTTTACCGACTGTGAAACCAGATATTCACTGCTCGAGAAAACTTGTTGCACTCTGGCATGGGCTGCTCGCCGGCTAAGACAGTATATGTTGACTCATACCACTTTGTTGATATCTAAGATGGATTCGATAAAGTACATCTTCGAAAAGCCTGCTCTTTCTGGAAGAATAGCTAGATGGTAGATGATATTAACAAAATATGACATATAATACACTACCCAGAAATCTATAAAAGGTAGTGTGCTAGATGATCATCTTGCTCATCAAGCCGTAGAAGATTATCAATCCATGAATTTTGAATTCCTGGACGAAGACATCATAACATTAGACAAATGTGAAGAGATCAGACCATATGACAGACCTGAACAAGGATCCCGATGGACCCTGTTCTTTGATGGGCCATCTAATGCACTTGGTAATGGTATCGGCGTTGTACTCATATCTCCGGAAGGGTGTCATACTCCCTTCACTGCCAGACTTTACTTCAACTGTACGAACAACATGGCAGAATACGAAGCATGCATCTTTGGTCTCAAGGCTGCCATAGACTTGGGAATCAAATCTTTAGAAGTGTTTGAAGATTCAGCTTTGGTCATCAGTTAGATCAAAGGAGAGTGGGACACTAAACATCCAAACCATATCCCTTACAAAGAACATGTTTTAACGTTGCTACCACATTTTGAGCAGATTACCTTTGAGCATTTCCCGCGAGAAGAAAATCAGCTAGCAGATGCTCTAGCCACAATGTCATCTATGTTTAAACTTAATTGGGATAACGAAGCTCCCCAGATCACCATTGAACGAATGGACGAACCAGCACACTGTCACGAGATTAATACTGAAGAAGTAGTGGACCAGCCTTGGTTTCATGAAGTCAAGAGGTATCTCGAGGCTCAGGAATATCCTGAAGGAGCTTCAATCAATGATAAAAAGTTCTTAAGGAGATTCTCTGCTAAGTTCTTCCTGAGTAATGGAATCCTGCACAAACGCAATCATGACTCTGTTTTGCTACGTTGTATGGATAATATTGAGGCTGAAAAGATCATGGCTGAATTGCATGAAGGTACCTTTGGCACCCACTCCAGTGGGCATAGGATGGCGAATAAAATCCTACGGGCAGGCTATTATTGGTCTACCATGGAAGCAGACTGCTATCAACACTCCCGAACCTGTCATAAGTGTCAAATTTATGCTGACAAGGTGCATGTGCCTCCGGTTCCTCTAAGTGTCTTGACGGCTCCTTGGCCCTTTGCTATGTGGGGAATCGATATGATTGGAGAGATCAAGCCTATAGCCTCCAATGGACACCGCTTCATTCTAGTGGCCATTGATTATTTCACAAAGTGGGTCAAAGCAGCTTCCTTCGCATTCGTTACTAAGAATGTTATTGCCCGCTTCATTAAGCAGAATCTCATTTGCCGGTACGGTATCCCAGAAAGGATCATCACTGATAATGGTACAAACCTTAATAATACTATGATCACTGACTTGTGCGAGCAGTTCAAGATTCAACATCACAATTCATCCCCCTTATCGGCCAAAGATGAATGGTGCAGTCGAAGCTGCAAATAAAAACATTAAAAAGATTGTACAGAAGATGATAGTCACCTACAAGGACTGGCATGAGATGCTGCCATTTGCTCTCCACGGGTACCGTACCACGGCTCGCACATCAACTGGGGAAACACCCTATTCTTTGGTTTATGGCATGGAGGTTGTCTTGCCTATTGAAGTTCAGATCCCCTCTTTGAGAATTATGAAGGATGCAGGTTTGAATGAAGACGATTGGATCCAAACTCGACTTGATCAACTAAACTTAATTGATGAAAAAAGACTCACTGCTGTTTGCCATGGTCATATGTATCAAAAACGGATGATCAAGGCTTTCAACAAGAAAGTCAGACGCCACGTATATCAAGTTAGAGATCTAGTGATCAAACGCATTATCTTACCACAAAGTGATCCCAGGGGCAAATGGACTCCTACCTATGAAGGACCATTTGTAATAAAGAACATCTTCTCCGGTGGGGCAATGATCTTAACCACCATGGACGGCGATGATTTTCCACACCCTGCAAACACGGACATAGTCAAAAGATACTACGCATAAGAGACCCGCTAGGTTGACACACTTAGGCAAAAAAAGGGCATCCCGACGAACCAAAAGGTTCGGGCAAAAATTAGGGATAAAATATAAAAAAATCTGTACACCCGGCAAGTTGAAAACCCGAAAGGGCAATTTGGGAAAAAAATGGTTTCCCGGTGGACTAAAAACCCGAAAGGGCGGTCCAGGCAAAAGTTAGGGAATTAAAGCGTATGACTATGTCCCGTCGGATAACTTTGAGGACAATCTCTTCACTGACAAACTCAGAGGTTCTGATAAATTCAATCATCTTTGGACGAAGCAACAAATAGACAATATATTCGGAGATACGAAGGCTATAGCAGAATGTGAACCCCATGGGATTATCACACATAGCTGTCTTTCTTTGTATAAATTTTTTCTTACTTTTACGGCACCATCCTCTTACTAGGATGTCTGTCTCCTTTGTACAAAATACTTATTCAAAGTAAATACAGAGATATATCTTTCAAGTATAGAAACTATTTGTCCTTTACACTTGTGTTTTATTTGCAAAAACGTCCAATGATTCGTTAATGAACATGTGCATTTGAACATAATTGATGTTTACAAATAAACAAAATAAAAAAAAGAGACAATTACTGACAGATTGAAAGAATAGGAAAACGTCTTAAGGCTATTCCATGGGTAATCCCCACAGTAGGTCACTTCAATCCCCAGCGGAACTAAAAACTTCAAACTATCAATCCCCGGCGGAAACCATCCAGTTCCTCCAAATTCCCCAGCAAGTTGTTTTGAAACTTGAAATCCAACAGTTAACTTCTGATACTCCCCAACGGAACCAAGACTCCCACTTATCCCCAGTTGAAATCATCAAAATTCTCTGGATTCCCCAAATAAGATTCATCAAGCAATATACGACATCGCTCTCACCACAGAATTTTTGTCAATACTCCAACACGAAGAGTCCACGTTTCCTCAGCAGCAGTCGAGGATTTATTTTCCTCAGCAATACAACAAATCAGCTTACATGCGCATACATTACATCCATATATCATAAACATTGATAAAACACATATATTGCATCATACATTTCATGCAACATAGTTTTGTGTTCTAGCTAACATTTTACCCTTTTCAGGATAAGATTAACAGCTATTGTTAAACAATGCGCAATCATGATACAGTACAGATAAGCTCCAGACACGGATGTCATTCTGTTACTCATTCAGTTTTCAAGTTCAAATACAGTACAAATACGCTCCAGACACGGAAGCCATTCTTCTACTCATTCAGATTTCAACTATTCAGATACAGTACATATACGCTCCAGACACGGAAGCCATTATGTTGCTCATTCAGACTTCAACCAGATACAGTTCAGATTACGCTCCAGACACGGAAGCCATTTTGTTGTTCATTCAAACTTCAAATTCAAATACAGTTCAGATTATGCTCCAGATATGGATGCCATTCTGTTACTCATTCAAACTTCAGATTTCAGATACAGTTCAGATACGTTCCAGACGCGGACACCATTCTGATACTCATTCTTCCAGCTTACAACTTACAATTCAACTAACTTTCATGGATGGAATCTGCAAGCCCATCTCCAACAAGACTCTATCACTTTTCCAAATGGCATCTTTAAGCCCATTGCCTCAACTACACATCGTCGAGTGCAAATTTATGGGCACTCTAGTGTCCAATCATCTTTCACCTTCAAGTCACGAATGGCAAAGCTCGCCAATCTAACTCTTCAAGTCTAAGAAGATTAAACATGGGCAGCTATTGTACCCCATAATTTGCCCTCTCATTTTATCAAGATTTTTCCCACAAGATCTCTTTGACTCAAGACTAGATTAGGGTTTGGTCAGCTTAAGACATCTCATCTTGCATTGATAACCCCAAATTAGGGTTTGAGTTTGCACAAGGATTTTTGGACTATCAATGCTTCATTTGACTTTCAAACATCATTATGGACCCCTAAGATCACCCATGACAAGTTTCAAGCCTTGAACCACATTTTTGATCAGTCAATTGGACAGTTGACCTAAAAATCAGTTGTATTGGGGAAAAAGTCAACCATGGCCAATTTACAGTCAAACTTCATAATTTTTTATCAACATCAACATTTTAAACTCACATGTGTCATTTGGTCAAGTTTGGATCACAATTCCTCAAGAAATTTGATCAAATCATCAAAAGGGCAAAATGGTCAAATTTAGGGTTTTGACTGAGGAAGGGCAATTTCTGATCTTTAACCTAGCAAAGGACCAATTGAGTTCAAGCATGATTTCAAGATTTCAATGGCATCATCTTGACTTAATCACATGGCTCAAAACATCTCAAATACATTAGATTGATAGATGAATTTTACAGTCAATTGATCAAAAGTCAACTGTACACTGAAAAGTCAAACTTTGACTTTTTGGTCAAAATCAAGTACCAAGGGTCATAATTCATCAAAACATTTCCAAATGTGAAACTTGTTCATCAAGAATCCAAATTTGAAAATTAGGGTTTGAATTTGAAAATTTTCATAACTTAGAAATTTTCTAAGTATGAAAATTTTCATATTTTTTCTCAACTTTACACCACTTTTGCACCATGATGCCTAATGATTCAAGGAAACTTCCCAACATGAAAGTTGTAGATCTCCATGAAATATACAACTTTTATTCACAAAATTTTCCCTAAATATGCTTGGATCTCAAGATATAAATTTGTGAATACATGGTAGTGAACTTGTTAACTTAGTGAAATTTTGCCCTAATTTAGGCAGGTTTTAGACCCAACTTCATGGAAATTTTTAACCTAGTTCCAAGAGGTATCTCAAAATTCATTTCAAATATGAATTATAGATCACATTTCAATCTTTCCAAAATTTCCAAGAACTCCTCAAGATCATTTTTGAGTAGGGATAATCGAAGAGAGGAAGTTGGCATTTTCTCACTTTTTGTTCAAGCCATTTCATGAAGAACCAAGTTGCAAATCAATCCTATGATGGATATTTCATGATGTACAGGTCCTAAACTTGTTCTACACTCCTTAATTAAATTCTTACTCAGTTGACAAAACCTTTATCCATGCTTTTGAACCTTTATTCAACTTATAATTCCACTTATGGCAAAAAGGTTCCATTGCCATTTTCATAAAGAACCACTTTTGCAAACTTTACAATTTTGAGCTTTGAACCTGTCCCCTTGATAAATACAAACCACACAGGTCTCGAGCAATTTGTACAAACCCATACCAACCATAAGCAAGCTGGTACAAGCATGTGATGCTTTGGTCTTGTCACTTTGCTTCAAGTACAAGAAAGTTGGAAAAAAGGCTAGCATTGGCAGATATGTTGGGAAGCTGACCTAAGATAATCTCAATACTAATATACAAACTATATGCAACATATAAAACACTAAGCCAAGACCTGAAACACGCTGAGCAAGCAAAACACCAAAAACTGTCCAAAACATACAGTTTCTGCACAAACACATCCAGCTTCCATTTAGCTCGTGTGTTTTATGTTTAGATCATTCCAACACCTTACATACTTGATATCAAACCCATCCAAACCATTATCCCTGTTTTGTATTCCCTTTTCCACCATCTGCCATTGTTGACCTTGAAGCTTGCAGTTGGACTTGGTCAGAGAGTTCTAGCCACTTTCAGGGCAAGGCAAGGGTTGGAATAGATTCAGGGAAGCTTAAGGAAGCTCAAGCAAGCATCAGGACTCCATTAAAGTCACTACATTTCCATACACGATTCTAGATGAAGGAGGTAAACTTTCAAACTCTATCTCCTTATACAGGCAACCTTAGGCCACGATCTGTGAATAAAAAATGTAGTTCTCATCATAACGAAGCTATACATATCATTATCTTGCATTGATTTTACTTGTGCTAAGAGAATTTGGAAGTTGAAATCTCTGAAAATATTAGGTTAGAATTTGGGGCTTTTAAAATTCTCTTTGATCTTTGATATTTAGATTACATAACTTATATGGTTGGATTCATGAGTTCAAATGCTACATTTTTCATGTTATAAGTTTTCATTTTTATGGAAGCATGAGGAAGTTACAGGGGATCCGGCCAAGGCTTGAGGAAGAAGATGAAACAGGGCAAGGACGCATTTTGTAATATATTATTTTTGTTTCAGTAAAGACAATGGATGTATGGCCACCCTAGTGGTAAAGCAGCGCGTTGGTGAGACCCATGTCCTGGGTTCGAACCTGCGTGCTACTTTTGCATTTTGGCATTTTTTTCCTTTTCAGTTTTGACACCTTTTTTGCAATTTGGGCTTTTGTTATGGGCCAGCATTTTTGCTCATCATCACCACTAATTTGTTGCCTTACCCCCCTGGCCAACTTTTTACATTTTTATTTTTTTATTTGTTTTATTTTCATTTTAATATTTTTTATTATTTTCTTTAAATGATATAAAATCTTAAAAAATATAATTTAGTCATATTGCACTTTATTTTATTTTTATTTTATTTCTCACATAAAAATATAGTTTTATTTTAATAAGATATAATTTATTTTTCTTAATAAATTTGTAAATATAATTAAATATACTTAGTTTATTTGTTTTGCATTTCATATTTATAAATCCCTATTTTTTTGCATACTTATAAACTTTTATATTTTATTACAATATTATTTATTATTTTTATACAAGAAAATATGCAAAAATAATAATATAGAAACTTTATTTTCTCTTAAATAAAATTAGGGTTAAACCCCTTTCAAAAATTAAATCCTTTTTCTTATTTTTTTTAGGTTTAGATTAAACATTCCTTTACATAAAAATAAGCCATCAAAAAACTTTTACATGTATATTGCATTGCATTACATTTTAATTATTGTTTTGTATTTATCTTAAATTTGTACAAATTCGATTTGGTTGTAATAATATATTTAGCTTTATATTTGTGTAAATCCCCATTCAAACTTGTATTCCCCCTTCCCATAAAATTGTTGTAATAGCTTAGTAATCTTTAAATTACGCAATTTACCGCTTTTATATACCATGTTAGTAATTTGGGTTTGAATGGCAAGATAAAAAAAAATCAAATAGAAAACCCTAATACAAGACAAACAAAGCATGAAAATAACACACTTGCACACAAGCATCCTTAGGGTTTATCCACTTGGTTGCCTTGTACAAAAATGGTCATATTACGCATGCGAAGTATCTTGGCAAAACAAACAAATATAAGATCATAGTCCCTCGATGACGCTATTCAAAGTTGCCTTACAAAATGATTTTGGTCCCTCAAAAATGCTAAGATACTTTGCAACATTGCTAATCATGGTTATACGATGACCCACGCTCGTCCCGTTTACATCCAAAGATAGGGTTGCTTACCAAATCAATGGTAAGACAACAATGTTAAAGGAATAGAAAATGAACAAGAAAGACATTTGAGTAGGTAGATTACTTCTAGTTACTTTCTCTATTTTCAAACAACTATCCTTGCTATTTTCAAAACAAACACACACATTTTCAAACATCTTACAAACATTGAAAACATTTTCAAAAAGACAAGCATCTTTGTATACATTCTTACGAACGAGAATCATTACAAAGATTGCCTCAACAAATGGCCTCTTTTACAAAATACTTTCTAAACCACACGAAACACAATTTCAAACAACAAAAGCAAGTGATCTAGCAACTAACTAAGAGCCCATGGAAAACTATGGATGAAAAGGGTGCTAATACCTTCCCTTTTCATAATCTATCCCCCGAACTCAAGAAACAATCTCAAAGGTCTTTCCTGTGCTTTTTCACCTTTCCTTTTGGATAAAAGAAAAGTCGGTGGCGACTCTTGCTAACCACAACATTTTAGATAAAACGCAAAACCCTCAAGTCAGTTCTCCCACCATATCACAATCTATTTATATAATCAAAACAACAAATATATGATAGTGAACAAGTCCATGGCATGAACTTCATCTTCGACCTCACGCCCAGCCAGAGCCTCTGTATCTTATTCAAATCTCAACAAAAATGAAAACTGTAAACAGGAAACTTATAGCAAATTTCCTTACAATTTCAGAAATGTAAAGCAATAAAGTTATAGATCAAAGACAAGCATGAATTTTAATGGCCCTAATCTGAACCCTAAAAATTTCAGAAACTTCAATCTTAAAATTCTTTAAGCTCAAGCAATATAAATGAAAACTATGGATATGGTTAGCTTTAGGGCAATGATATCTACATTTTTCATTCGCAAATAAACCATTAATGATGCTTGTATGAAGAGTTCAAAAGTCATAAAACTTACCTTGCAAGAGGGTATCGAGTTTGGAGTTTGAGTAGCTTTCAGTGAGTTCCAATGATTGGATTAGCTTCCTCAAGTTCCTAGGAAGCTAATGGGATGCTTAGCTTGAGCTGAAAGTGCCTGAGGAATTCTGCAGAAGTCAAGGTGCAAGGTGCTGTTTTTGAAAATGGTGGATGATGATGGAGGTGTTACAATGGTGCTGCAGGTGTTGGGATTGTTTGTGTATGTTGTTTAGAAGCTTTTGAAAGTAAAATGCCAAGAAACTCACGAGCAAATTTGGAGATTGGATTCAAAACTCAGAAATGATAAGTTTTGAAGTGTTTTTGGTGATTTTGTGTTCTTGGTGTTTTCAGGGCTTAAGCCTGCGTGGGATTTGTGACAAATGACTTATGTGTGTATAAGCAAAAGGTCTTGAGTGCTTTAGATAGTCAGAAGTACAAGTTACAAGCTAATGGCTAAGTTACTTGATTTTCAAGAAAAGTGGGAAAACAAGTTTCAAGAGGAAGTACAAGCATGGGTTAAGTGATTGTAAGTGTCTAACAAGTTTCTCTTGAGTTATAATACATGCATTATTAGAAGAGAATAAGTGCAAGGCTCAAGAACAAGTTTTATGCAAAAAGCTACTTTATCAAAATGGTATTGTGCACTTTCTTCCCATAATGGATATAAAGCATGCCCTTGCATTAAATGCTTGAATTGAGACCTCTAACAGCTGAGCAAGCAATTAATTATGGAGTGACTAAAAATTTTGAGGCCTGCAAAGTAGAGGTTAAGCAGCATAACTTTGAATTTTTAATCTTGTTCATCACAAAATGACTTGTAATTCAAGTGTGAAAACCCTAACTTCATCTCTTCGATTCTCCCTATTCAAAAATGATCTCAGGGAGTTCTTTGACATTTTGGAAATCTTGTAATGTGATATAAAACACCTCTTCCAATCACTTTTGAAAATTACCATTGGAACTATATAAAAAAGTGCCATGAAGTTAGGTCAAAATCCTGACCAAATTAGGGCAAAATTTCACTGAGTGTTTTGTTTCATGACCATGTATTCTTAAAATTATAACTTGAGATCCAAGCACTTTTGGAAGGATTTGTGTAAAGAAAAGTTGTAAATTTCATGGAGGTCTACAACTTTCATGTTGAAAGTTTCTTCTGAATCAACTTGCATCATGGTGAAAATTTTGCTCAAAGTTATGAAAAAATAAGAAATTTTCAACACTTAGAAAAATTTCTAAGTTTAGAAAGTTTAACTTTTCAAAATGAAATCTTGAATTTTCTATTTCTTGATGAATAAGTTTCATATTTTGACATGCTTTAATGAATTATGATCTTTGACATTTGATTTTGACCAAAAAGTCAAAGTTTGACTTTTCAGTATATAGTTGACTTTTTATCAGTTGACTGAAAATTCATCTGTTAATCCATTGGACTTGAGCAATGTTTTGAGCCATGTCATTAGGTAAAAATGATGCAATTGGAATCTTGAGATCATTCCTTAAACCAACTGATCATTTGCTAGGTCAAAAATCAGAAATTGCCATTTCCCAATCAAAACCCTAATTTTGACCATTTTGCCCTTTTGAAGATTTGATCAAATTTATTGAGGAATTGTGGTACAAACTTGATCAAATGATACATATGAGTTTAAAATGTTTATGTGGATCAAAAATTATAAAGTTTGACTGTAAATTGGCCACAGTTGACTTTTTCCCCAATACAGCTGATTTTTAGGTCAACTGCTCAATTGACTGAGCAAAAGTGTGATCCAAAGCTTGAAACTTGACATGAGTAATCTTGAGGGTCCATAATGATCTATGAAAGTCATATGTGGCACTAGAAGTTCAAATATCCTTGTGTAATCTCAAACCCTAATTTTGGTCATCAGTGCTTAAGGAGGTGTCTTGAGCTGATCAAACCCTAGTGCAGTATTGAGCCCAAAGGAGATCTTGTGAGCAAATTCTTGATAAATGAGAGGGAAAATTTTGAGGTACAACACTATTAATAGGATAGGTTGAGCCAACTGAACATTCAAGAGGGTACTTACCTTAAAACCTCATGCAAGCCTTTGAACCTAAGGTCTATTGTGTGATTTACTTATGTTTATCTGTGATTTTTAGCACAATCATGACATCATAAACATCATGACATTCATATGTACTAATAATTTCAAGGACCTTCTGGATTTACCTCTTTGCTGTTTTGCAGGATATGAATTCAGGTCGTAGAAAAACCATCTAGATTCACTTCACAGAAGTTCCTCCTAAACTCAAGGAATTAGTCTCGAAAGTTCCGAGGATTCATCATTCCACAAAAGACATGGTAACTTACTCAGTTTGGTTACCACTAGATTTAATGATGTTTTGATGAGTGTCTTATTCCATTTCTTCGACCCTAAGCACCATTGCTTCACATTCCTCGATTATCAACCGGTGCCTACACTGGAGGAATTCTTTAAGTTACTTAGTTTACCTATATTGGAGCGAGTACCTTTCACTGGTTTAAAACAAGACCTAGCTTCTAAAGATGTTACCATAGCTTTGCACTTGAAGCCATCTAACATTGAGTCCAATTGGGAAAAAGAAGAGAAGTTAAGGGTCTCCTTGCAAATTTTATGATGAAGAAAGCTCAGATTTTCCTGGATGCTATGAATTATCATGCCTTCGAAGATGTCTTAGCCCTCTTGATCCATGGGTTGGTCCTATTTCCTAATTCATATCAATTTATAGATGTGAATGCCATCAACATTTTTTTCTCACAATCCGGTTCCTACATTGCTTGGGGATATCCTACATTCTCTCTATACTCGTACTCTGAAGAAGTGAGGAACTCTCATGTGTTGCACCCCTCTGCTATATAGGTGGTTTATTTCGCACCTTCCTCAGTCAACAATGCATAATGATTTAGGCTTAAGGTGGAGTCAGAGATTAATGTCTCTCTCTCACTCTGACACCCATTGGTGTCCTCTCTCTCTCTCAAGAAGACATCTCTTTTATTGATTGTTACGGAGAATTTCCTAATGTACCGCTCCTGTGCATTAGAGGAGGCATCACCTACAATCCTTCTTTAGCACTACGTCAGTTTGGCTATGCACGGAGAGATGGTCTACTGGATATGCTCATCAAGGGTATTGTGTTCAACTACTCAGATGATTTTCAAAATTATCATCAAAGGTTCATCTGCGCTTGGGGCATTATTAAGAAGACTGATAGTAAGACTTTGGGGCGCAAGAACTTTATCCCTTTGGAACCTTACCTCAAATGGGTGCGAGCTCGAGCCCAAAGTTTTATGATGCCATACGATTCCATCTTACCAGTGATCTTTGAACTTGTTGTTCAAGGGGGTGAGTCCTGTATTATTCTCCATCCTGATATGCCAACCAACTTCGAAGAGTTGCAAAAGTCTTGGATTCAACTCAAGGGAGAACGGGATACTTTTGAGGCTCAATTCTATGCAAGTGAGAAGAAGGTGCTGGAATTAACAAAACAACTTCATAAAGAGAGGAACCTCAACACCTACCTCAACACCAAGAGGAAGCGCCCATGGGAGACTTAGGAGTTCATAATTTCCTTTCAATGTTTATCCTTGTGTAACTTTTGTTTCTTTAAAAACTTGCTAATAAAAGGTTTTGTTTCTTGTTTTGTTTAAAAGAGCTTAAATCCAATAAGGTCCTTGAAAACATTGCATAAGCATATCATGCATCTCATTGCATAAGCAGGTCTCAAAGCAGGGTTCATATCTTCTTCGCTGTTTATTTTAGCAAGTGAAGAAATGGCTCTTGAACAAAACATCAAGGATCTCCAGGCGCAAAATGCCCAGTTGCAGCAAATGATTGTGGCTCTAGCTAAAGGGAAAGAAGATCTGAAAGCCCTCATACTGAAAGATAAAAGGAAGAAGTCAAAGAAACCAGGTGGGGTAGTGAATCTGGGAAGAAGGATCAGAGGACCAGTGCGACGAGCTTCTGAGCTAGTAACTTCATAAAAGGAAGGGTACAATCAAGAAGAGGAAATAAGAGAGGAAGACTCAATTCCAAAGGAATTCGATGATGAATCTGACTATGATGAGGAGCAGTACCCTCCTGTTGATGAAAAATACAAACAACAGGAGGATCGTTTGAATGCAATGGTAATCCAGAAGGTACCGGGTCTGGATTTTGAAGAACTAGGTTTGGTTTTTGGGCTTGTCATCCCGCAGAAGTTCAAGGTTCTGGTGTTCACCAAATATGATGGGTTCTCATGTCCCAAGATGTATCTCTGATCTTATGTGAGGAAGATTCAGCCTCGCACGGCAGGCAAGGACTTATGGGTCCACTTCTTTCAAGACAGTTTATTTGGGACTCAACTAGAGTGGTTCTATCAACTGGAGGGGACCAATATTCATAACTGGGAAGACCTGGCTACTTCTTTCTACAAGCAGTATCATTATAATGCAGACCTTGCTCCCATCCGTACACAACTCCAAAGTATGTATATGGGTTCGAGCGAAGGTTTTAAAGACTATGCTCAGAAGTGGAGGGACTTAGAAGGAAGAGTCCAACCCCCACTGTCTAATAGGGAGTTAGTGGATGTGTTTTTGGGTACCCTATATGGTCCGTTTTTCAATCATCTGATTGGAAGCTCCTCAGCTGGCTTTACTGAGTTGATTTTGACGGGAGAAAGAGTGGGAGATGTGATCAGAAGTGGCAAGATTCAGAAGGATGCCTCTTCAAGTGCGTGGAAGATACCTTTCATTGGAAAGAAAGAGGTCAATGTTGTTTACAATCAACTAAATCAGAGCAGAACCGTCCAATGGTAGGGGCTGTTATGATATCCAAGCCGATAGCTAATCAACAACGAAGCAACCAGCCTAGAGCAGAAAGGCCTATGAGACAGTTCACCCGGATTAATATGACTTTGTCTCAAGTTTTGCCACACTTATTGAAGTCCAATTTGGTTACCTTGAGGGAAGCTCCGGAGAATCCTAATACTGTCTCTCCCCGCTACAATCCAAATGCTCGATGCGCCTACCATTCTGAGACTCCGGGGCATGACACGAACGACTGTTGGGCTTTGAAGAACAAGGTGCAGGATTTGATCGAGGCAAAGGAGATTGAATTTGATGCTCCGAAAACTCCCAACGTCATAACTTCACCCATGCCCAAGCATGGCCCGGGAATTAATGCTATTGATGTTGTCTCCGCCATAGAAGATGCTGACAGTAACTATGACATGGACAACTAGATCTTCCCTACGACCAACGGTGGACCCAGTAACTGGACGGCTAAAGACTTTGTACCAATTAATTTTATTCAGAATTAATTATCTTTTTGTTTTCGGATATGTAATAATTAAACAATATAAACTCTTTGGCCATGTGTCTTACCCGGGGCACAATAGTTTATTTGTGAGGGTTATCATGTTTTAATATCATATGTCATTAATAAAGCATTGGACGTTTTGCATACAAATTTTGCGCTCTCTGTTTTTGTTTTCTACTTTTTACTTTGTCTATACAGCTATACTCTTACACACACTCACGTATCAAAATGTAGATCCATATCAACTCTAGATCCCATTGATAACGGTTCTGCTATTACTGGTTATGACTTTGAAAATCCGATCAACCAAGCCAAGGACGAAGGTGAGGAAGATTGTGAGGTACCCGGAGAACTTTCCAGGCTGTTACAGCAGGAAGAAAGGGCTATACAGCCTCATGAAGAGCCAGTTGAGACAGTGAACTTGGGTACATAAGAGGACAGAAAAGAAGTCAAGATAGGTGCAAATTTGGAGCTTAGTGTCAAACAACGGTTGATTCAGATGTTGCATGATTATGTTTAGATCTTTTCCTGGTCATACAAAGACATGCCAGGACTTGACACTGATATTGTGGTTCATCGCCTGCCGACTAAAGAAGATTACCCTCCAGTAAAACAGAAGGTTCGTCGTATGCGCCCTGAAATGTCGGAGAAGATCAAAGCAGAAGTTATGAAGCAATTCAATGTTGGGCTCTTAGTTGTCACCTCTTATCCATAATCGGTTGCTAACATAGTTCCGATGCCTAAGAAGGACGACAAGGTACATATGTGTGTGGACTACAGAGATTTGAATAGGACAAGCCCTAAGGATGACTTCCCGCTTCCCCACATTGACGTTCTGGTTGACAACACTGCAGATCATAAGATCTTTTCCTTCATGGATGGTTTCTCTGGCTACAATCAGATCAAAATGGCACCCGAAGACATGGAGAAGACAACCTTCGTCACACAGTGGGGCACTTTCTGTTACAGAGTGGTACCATTTGAGTTGAAGAATGCTGGGGAAAGCTATCAACGAGCTATGGTAGATTTGTTCCATGATATGATTCACCATGAAATAGAGGTCTATATTGACGACATGATAGCCGGATCTCAAACAGAAGAAGATCACCTTGACCACTTGCAAAATCTGTTTGATAGACTAAAGACGTACAAGTTGAGACTGAATCCGAACAAGTGCACCTTTGGGGTAAAGTATGGTAAACTCCTAGGTTTCATTGTCAGTGACAAGGGTATTCAGGTATACCCTGCAAAGGTAAAATCTATACAAGATATGTTGGCTCCTCGCATTGAGAAGGAAGTTAGAGGTTTCTTGGGACACCTAAATTACATTTCCAGGTTCATTTCCCATCTAACTGCTACTTGTGAGCCAATCTTCAAACTCTTGAAGAAAGATCAAGTGGTAAGGTGAAATGACAAATGCCATACTGCCTTCGATAGAATCAAGGAATACCTTCAAGAGCCTCCAAATTTGATGTTGCCGATTGAAGGAAGACCTTTGATAATATACTTAACAGTGTTAGATAATTCAATGGGGTGTGTGCTGGGGCAGCATGACGATTCCGGTCAAAAAGAGCGTGCAATATACTACCTTAGCAAAAAGTTTACCGACTGTGAAACAAGATACTCACTTCTCGAGAAAACTTACTGCACTTTGGCATGGGCTGCTCGCCGACTGATACAATATATGTTGACCCACACTACTTTGTTGATATCTAAGATGGACCCTATCAAGTACTACTTCGAGAAGCCCACTCTCTCCGGAAGGATAGCGAGATGGAAAATGATCCTGACTGAATACGACATTCAATATACGACCCAGAAAGCAATCAAGGGAAGTGTATTAGCTGATCATTTGGCTCATCAGGCTGTGGATGACTACCAATTCATGAACTTTTAATTCCCGGATGAGAATATCATGTTGGTGACTGACTATGAAGAACCTGGACCAGATGAAGGACCTGAGGAAGGATCCCGATGGACTATGGTTTTTGATGGAGCCTCCAATGCACTCGGAAATGGTATCGGTGCTGTAATCATATCTCCCGAGGGCTGTCATACTCCATTCACCGCCAGATTATGCTTCAATTGTACCAACGATATGGCTGAGTATGAGCATGCATCATGGGTCTCAAAGCTGCTATTGACCTGAAGATCAAGCTCTTGAGTGTTTTCGGGGATTCAGCCTTGGTAATAAGTCAAATCAAAGGGGAGTGGGACACGAAGCACCCTAATCTCATCCCTTATAAAGAACATGTGCTGACATTGCTTCCACACTTTGAAGAAGTCACCTTTGAACATTTTCCACGAGAAGAGAATCAGTTAGCGGACGCGCTAGCTACTATGTCATCTATATTCAAGGTCAGATGGGACAACTAAGCTCTCCAGATCACTATTGAGAGATTGGATGAACCATCATACTGCTATGAGATTGATACTGAAGAAGTAGCATAAAAACCTTAGTTCCATGAAGTGAAAAGGTATCTCGAGGCTCAAGAATATCCTGAGGGGGCATCTGTCAATGATAAAAAGTTTCAGAGAAGGTTCTCCATAAAGTTCTTCCTCAGTAATGGAATCCTCTACAAGCGCAATCATGACTCTACTTTACTTCAGTGTGTAGACAAGAGTGAAGCAGAGAGGATTATGGAAGATTTACACGAAGGTACCTTTGGCACCCACTCTAGTGGACACACCATGGCTAAAAATATTCTACGGGCGGGATATTACTGGTCCACTATGGAAGCAGACTGTTATCGACATTCCCTAACTTGTCATAAATGCCAGATCTATACTGATAAAGTGCATGTACCTTTGGTTCCCTTGAACGTCTTGACGGCTCCCTGGCCCTTTGTAATGTGGGACATTGACATGATCGGAGAGATTATACCTACCGCTTCCAATGGGCACCGCTTCATCCTAGTCGCCATTAATTACTTCACGAAGTGGGTTGAGGCTACCTCTTTTGCTACTGTTACCAAGAATATTGTGGCGTGGTTCATCAAGCACAACCTTATCTGTCGGTATGGCGTTCCATAGAGAATCATCACAGATAATGGTACAAATCTCAACAATACTATGATCATCGAACTCTGTAAGCAATTCAAGATCCAGCATCATAATTCTTCCCCTTACCGGCCGAAGATGAATGGCATTGTGGAGGCTGCTAACAAGAATATTAAGAAAATCATACAGAAGATGACGGTGACATACAAGGACTGGCATGAGATGTTACAGTATTCTCTTCATGGTTATTGCACCTCAGCACATATGTTAACAGGGGCAACACCTTATTCTTTGGTGTATGGTATGGAGGTTGTCCTACCTATTGAGGTCCAGATCCCTTCTTTGAGAATAATGAAAGATGCGGGTTTGAACGAAGATGATTGGATCCAAACTCGACTTGACCAACTGAATTTGATTGATGAGAAAAGGCTTACTGCTGTCTGTCATGGTCAGATGTACCAAAAACAAATGATCAAGGCTTTCAACAAAAAGGTCAGAGTCAGGCATATCAAGTGGGTGATCTAGTAATCAAACGCATCATACTGCCACAAGGTGATCCCAGGGGAAAATGGACTCCCACGTACGAAGGGTCATTTATGGTCAAGAACATATTTTCTGGTGGAGCCATGATTCTAACCACCATGGATGGTGACGACCTTCCTCACCTTGTTAATGCAGACATAGTGAAAAGATACTACGCCTAAATAAAGACCCTCTAGGTTGATTGGCCTAGGCAAAAAATAAGGGCATCCCGGCGAACCAAAAGGGTTCGGGCAAAAATAACGGATAAATACAAAATAAATCTGTACACCCGGCAAGTCGAAAACCTGAAAAGGCAGCTTGGGCAAAAAAGGGTATCCCGGTGGACTGAAAACCCAAAAGGGCGGTCCAGGAAAAAGTTAGGGATTTAAAGCGTACAACTATGTCCCATTGGATCACCTTGCAACCAAACTTCAGTATCAACTATCAATCTCAAACGGTACCCACCAATCCAGTCAGCTTCGGACACGTAGCAAAGTGATGAGACGCTCAGAGACATAAGGGCAATAGCAGAAATGAAACTCGATGGGATTATTACACATAGTTGTTTCTCTTTGTACACTATTTTGTATAGTTTTTATTTTCACGACGACGTTCTCCTACTAGAACGTCAGTCTCTTTGTACAAAAATGCCTGTTATGGGCAAACTTCCAAATCAATGCAAATCATTTATTTGAAAGTACAAAACTATTTGTTTTTTATTTTTCTGTTTTGTTTTGCAAAAAAAGTCCAGTGATTATTTTTGACATATGAATTTGAATATGATTACTGTTTACAAATACTTGCATAAAAAACAGAAAGACAATTGCTAATGACTTTAAGAAACAGGGTAAAGTCTTAAAAAGGCTATTTGTAGTCCCGACAGTTACTCTTTCCAATAGGTACAGGGGAAGAGACGTCTTGAGATAAAGTCATCGCTACATCCTTAGCATACGACCCAGTGATGTCTATGTTCCCCATAGAGTGGAAACAACCAAAATTTTGATCTCTTCTTCCCCAAGCAGGAATTACCTCCCTCAGTAAAGTTCCCTCCGAGAGGTTAACTCAAAGATCCCAAGCTGAGTTTTTATAATCTCGAGCAATTTATAAAGCCTTATCCCCTGGTAGAGTTCATTTCTCTAGCTACGGAAGGGTACCCCCAACAGATTTTTTTCCTCTTCACCAGTAAAATCTTCCAACAGAGCATCTTTCTCCCCTACAGAGTCATTCTTAAGCAGGAGTCAAAGATCCCCGGCAGAATATCCTCAAGCGGAAAGAGGAAGTCCCCAGTAAATCATCTTTGCTCATCAACTCCCAGCGAAAATGAAAGAATCACTTTCCTCATCTACCAAACAGCAGTCCAGAATTCAGCTTCCCAGTACTCTCTAGCAACAGTCAGGGATTTATTTTCCCAGACTAGGAAATATCGCAACAGCATCCCATATTCATACATCATGGCATGCGCATATATATTTCATACAGAATAATCTCATTTATTTTGAGAACATCATTACACAATGCATTTCATACATCATGACATTGCATACGACTAACTCTTTACCTCTTCAGGAAAGATCAAATCAACAAACACCGTTGACTACTTACGTGACCTGGTAGTCTTCTCATTAGCTACGTTTGATGAAGGGTTACTTCAGCATTTTCCTCAGAAAGATGTTCTCAAAAGACCTTCTCTGGTTCAGTTAGATCGATACTAAGATCTCTCTGATTTCTATTCCAGTTGAAGATAATCCAAGACTTTTTTCTGGTTCAGTTAAATTGATACTAAGATTTTTCTGATTTCCAGTCAAAGTTTATTCAAGACCTTCTCTGGTTCAGTTAGATCGATACTAAGATCTCTCTAATTTCTATTCCAGTTGAAGATGATCCGAGACTTTCGTCTGGTTCAGTTAAATCGATACTAAGATTTTTCTGATTTCCATTCCAGTCAAAGTTAATTCAAGACCTTCTCTGGTTCAATTAGATTGATATTGAGATCTCTCTGATTTCTATTCCAGTTAAAGATGATCCAGGACCTTTTTCTAGTTCAGTTAAATCGAACCTAAGGTTTTCTAATTCTTATCCAGTCAAAGATAAATCAAGACCTCTGCTGGTTTAGTTCAAATCGACCATTGATTTATTACTGATTCTTTTCTGGTAGATACTTTCTCTGGTTCAGTTAAATCGACCATAAGATTTTCTGATTCTTATCCAGTTAAAGATACTGTAAAGCCTGGAGTCCGACCAGATAGCAGTTTATTAATTACTATGAAACTTGGACCCAACCAGATGATAGTGTGATACGGTGGGAGAAATGACTAGGGTTTTGCGTTTGTTTTCGCAAATGTTTCGGTTGAGCAAGAGTCGCCACCGACTTTTTATTTTATCCTAAGGAAAGGTTAAAAAGCACAGCAAAAACCTTTGAGATGTTTTCTTGGGTTCGGGGAGTAGATTATAGAAAGGGAAGGTATTAGCACCCTTTCTATCCATGGTTATCCATGGGCTCTTAGTTACTTGCTTAGATCAACTTGCCTTGATTTTCAATTGTTTGAAATGGTGCTTTGTGCATGGTTTTGAAAATGTTTTGAAAAAGATGCCTTGTCTAGGCAACCCTTGTAACAATTCTTTACTCGAATGTTTTACAAAAGGTGTTTGTCTTTTTAAAAAGATGTTTCAAGGTTTTTTTGAAAGTTTGTTTTGAAAGTGTAGTGATGTGTGGTTTGAAAAATAGGCAAGTGTTTTTATTTTGTAAGTTGACAAGTACTCAAGAGCTATCTAACCTAAAGTTCTCAAAGATCTTTGCTATGTTTTAACCCTTTTAACAATTTTGTTCCACCATTGCATTTGGTGGACAATCTTGTGTTAGGATGTTAACGGGACGGGCGTGGGTCATCGTTTAGACCATAATTGCAATGGTGCCAAGTATCTTTGGGCAATTTTCCTTTAAGGGACTTGATCATTTTTAAGGCAACTTTCGAAAGCGTCAACGAGGGACTATGATCATTTGGTTGTTTTATTTTGCCCAAAGAAACCTAACATGCAATATGGCCCATTATTGAAGGCAACAAGTGGAATACCCTAGGGGTGCAAGTGTGATTAGTGTTGTCCATTTTCATGCTTGTTTATCTTGAATTTAGGTCAAACTATTTTGGTTAATTGATTTGCATACAAACCCTAATTCTAACATGGCATAATTAGAAAGCTTTAAAGTGCGAAAAATAAAGTTCCTAAGTTATTACAACATAATATATGGGAAGGGGGGTACAAATGTCCAAATGGGGGTATTTTGACAAGAATTAAAATCCTAGACTATTACATCAAACTTGGAATTTTGCAAGGTATTTATTTACACAATATTCAAATAAAAATAAGATAAATATGCAAAATGCACAAAAAAGGGTTTTTTCATATGTATGTAAAAAAGTATTTATCATATACCAAATAAACAAAAATAAAATTAATTAATTTTTGAGCATTTTTAGGTTTAGAGCAAAACCCTAATTTTGCTAAAATAAAATGATATTAATTATTTAATATATACAATATTTATTAATTATGTACATAAAATAAATACAAGAGAAGTATATTTGTCAAAAGGGTATTTTTAATGTCAAATATTAATAAAATAAAAATGTATATATTTTTGTATTTTTTAACCTAAATATACTAATAAATATATATGTATTTGTATTATTTACTAAATATATTAAATATGTACAAAAACTAAAATATTTAATATTATTAAAAAAATATATTTTTTATACAATGTTTTCAAGAGATAACATAAAATAAAAATCAAAAATAAAATATGTTTGTATTATTTTTTTAGTTATTTTAAATAATAGTATTTATGTATTATTTATGTACAAAACTAAATGAAACAAAATAAATGTCAAAAAATGCAAAAAAAATGTGAGAAAAATAATTTTAATGTTTTTTCATGTTTAGACAAAAATATAAAAATAAAATCAAAAGGAAAAAATCAGAAATAACAAATATATCTCAAAATGGGCCAGGGGGTGCAACTGTAAAAGCATGGTGTGAAAAGAAAAACATTTCAGGCCCAGCCCAGAACCTATCTTCTTCAACCTCCAGCAAGCCTTGTTCAAAAAACGCGCATTTTGTACATTGATTCAAACATCCTGATTCCTGGACTTTCAGCACAAACTCATAACATAAAAGATGTCAAGCATCAAGTCACGATTCCATACATATAAAAAACTCATCTGAACTCTCAGAAATGAGAGAGAATTTCTCCATTCCTAATTCTTAACCTAACTTTTTATCAATGTTCAGACCTCAAATTCTCATAGCACAGGCAAAATAAATGGAAAGTAAAGATATGTATAGTTTCAGGGACATGAGCATGACATTTTTCATTCACAAACTTAGAGTTAATTCTTCCTATATTGAGAGATAGAAGTTCATGAACTTACCTGTTCAGTTGGAATCGTGTCTGGCAATGGAGGAGCTTTCAGGGCAAGATAATGATTTGTATAGCTTGCTTGATGTATGAGGATGCTATTCCAATACTTGGTATGCTTTGAAACCTTCTATATCAAGCTGCAGAAGTCAACCTGCAAGAGGAAGAAATGAAAATGGCAAAACTGATTAGAGGTGTTACAGTCTGCTTCTAATGCTTTGGACAGTTTGTATGGATGGTAGGGAAAGTGTTTGAACTGGTTTTGGCCAAGATGCACGATGGAAATGAACTATGCCACTCAAACTGCAGGGATGCCCTGTTTTTGTGCAGTTCAATGGTGATTCTGTGAATGGGGAGGTATTGGAGGTGATAGGCTCGTGTCTCAGGTCAGGATGGATGTTTAGAATGTGTTTAACAAGTTTGCTTAAGTTGGTCTTGGCAGAAATGAGAGTTGGGAGTTGTTATGCAAGGTTCCTTCAACTTTAAGCAACTAAGTGTCAAGTGGTTTTCTAGACTGATGGAGGCCCCTCTAATGTTCTGCTAAGCTTGCCCTTGATCAGTGGGATTAGTTCAAAAACTTGTGCCAAGGAGATTTGCTGTGTACCTCTTGATTTGCTAATTGACATAAAGTTCTACTTTTGCAAAAATGGACATTATGCTTTTTCTATTTATGGCTTAGTTTTGCATACAATGCTTGAACACACAAAATAAGGTCTTGGCACAATGAGTTAGCATTAAATTTATGAGTTCAAAATGGATATAGGACCTGTAATCAAGGAATGCAAGCTGAGTTCAAAATTGCCTAAGTGTATGAACATGAAAATTGGCCATAACAAAAGTGAGTTTTTCCCAACTTGCCAAATTCAATTCTCCCTAACCATGAGGTTGTTTTATGAGTTCTTGGACATTTTGGAAAGCTTGGAATGTGTACTACAATCCATCTTTGAAATGAAAATTGAAATTCCAAGTGGAAGTATGTGAAAAATGGTCTTGAAGTTAGGCAAAAATCCTGCCTAAAATGGTTCAAAATTTCTCTAAGTTAAGAATGGTTTGGTACCCTTGTTCCAAAAATTGTAACTTGAGCTACAAGCTTCTTTTGAGAAAACTTTGTGAATCAAAGTTGTAGATTTTGCAATGGGCTACAACTTTCATGTTTTTACTTTTCCTTGAATCCAAATGAATCTTGGTGAGAAAGTGGGACAAAGTTAGGAAAAAATTAGGGTTTTTCATAACTTAGAAAAATTCTAAGTTATGAAAAATCTTCATTTCAAGCCCTAATTTGTGATTCTTGATTTATTGATGAACAAGTTTCATGATTTGGCATGTTTTGATGAAAAATGAATCTTGACACTTGATTTGGACCAAAAAGTCAAAGTTTGACTTTTCAGTATACAGTCAAAATTGATCAATTGACTGGAAAATTCAACTGTCAATCTTGTGTATTTGGGATCTTTTGAACTTGTTGAGCATGTCAAGACAATTCCATGAGGTCCTTGAGTCCATATGTGAGCTTGTTTTGCCATTGGTTAGGTCAAATAGTCAAAAATTGCCTTTGTGCAGTCAAAACCCTAAAAATGACCATTTTGCCCTTTTGGTGATCTGATCAAATTTCTTGTGGAATTGTGATCCAAACTTGATCAAATGGTTCATATGAGTTCATTATGTTGATGTGGGTCAAAAATCATGAGGTTTGACTGTCAATTGGCCATAGTTGACTTTTTCCCCAATACAGCTGATTTCTAGGTCAACTGTCCAATTGACTGGGCAAAGTTTGGAATCAAGGCTTGAAACTTGGTATGGATAGACTTGGGAGTCCAACATGAAGCATGAAAGTTATCTTAGGCATTTTAGGTCAAAACATCTTTGTGCAAACACAAACCCTAATTTGGGTCTACAGTGCAAGGAGAAGTCTTGAGCAGAAGAAACCCTAACTGGATCTTGAGCTCCAAAGGTCTTGTGATGAGAAAATATTGAGAAAATGGGAGGGCAAATTTTGGGGTACAACAGTTGCCCCTGTTCAATTTCCTTGAATCCGAAGAGTTAGATTGGCAAGTTTTCCTTTCGTGACTCGAGGGTAAAAGGAGATTGGACACTAGAGTGCCCTTAAATTTGCACTCGTCACAGCAATGGATGCGGGAATAGGCTTAGAGATGCCATTTGGAGATGGGCTTAAAGATGCCATCTGGAGGAGTGACAGAAACTTGTCGGGGATGGGCTTAAGGATGCCATCTGGAATGAGTATCAGGAAGGTGTCCATGTTTTGGACCATCTCCGAACTGGGGGTATGAATAAGCAATAGATTGACATCCATATCTGGAGGCATCCGTAAACTGTTTTCAAAAATTGCGTCTGAACAAGTGATAGATTAACATCCGTTGTTAGGAGGAATTTGTAAACTATTTTCAGAATTTGATAAGAGTCTGAACAAGCGATAGATTAATCATCCGTTGTTGGGAGGAATCTGTAAACTGTTTTCAGAAGTCTTGAAGAGTTTGAACAAGCGATAGATTAACATCCGTTGTTGGGAGGAATCCGTAAACTGTTTTCAGAAGTCTTGAAGTTGAATAAGCAATAGAGCAGCATCCGTTGTTGGGAAGCGTCCGTAAACTGTTTTCAAAAATCGCATTTGAACAAGTGATAGATTAACATCCGTTGTTGGGAAGAATCCATAAACTGTTTTCAGAAGTCTTGAAGAGTCTGAACAAGCGATAGGTTAACATCTGTTACTGGAGAACCTGTGAACTGTTTTCAGAAGTCTTGAAGTTGAATAAGCAATAGAGCAGCATCCGTTGTTGGGAAGCGTCCGTAAACTGTTTTCAAAAGTTGCGTCTGAACAAGCGATAGATTAACATCCGTTGTTGGGAAGAATCCGTAAACTGTTTTCAGAAGTTGAGAAGAGTCTGAACAAGCGATAGGTTAACATCCGTTACTGGAGAACACGTGAACTGTTTTCAGAAGTCTTAAAGGTGGAGGAGGAACCGGTGTAGGGTTTCCTGATGATGAGTTCGTGTAAAACTGCATCTGAATGCATCTGGAATAAGCATCAGAATGTTGCCATGTCTGGGTCACATCTGAACTATTTCTAGAAAAAATCTCGGAAGATAATGACTTTTGTTTGTCGACTGATCTTACCTGAAAAAGGTAAAGAGTTATTTATATGCAATGTCATGATGCATGATGCAATGTATGTTATATGATGTGAATGTAAATGAATGTGCATGTAAGCTGGAAAGCTGTCTTGCGGAGGATAAATGAATCCTAGATGGCTGAAGATAAAAGCATCTTGACTGCTGCCGGGAAGAATAATTCCTTGGTTGTTGCTGGGGAATATCAGATCTTCAATCATTGAGGGGCCTCAGGACCACCGCGGGGAATTGGAATTTCCTTGGTGACTTGCAGGGTAAGAGAATTTCTGATGATTTCTACCGGGGAGTTCAGAAGCTGATAGGCTCATGATAGAAAGGTAGGGTTGGGCATCCTCAGTCTGGTGGGAAGTATCTCTATGGGGAAAAGGTTCACTAGCTTGGTTCAGCTGGGGATACTGAAACTTGACTCTGAGGGGAATTGAGTTCTGACTGAGGAATGCGGACTTCAAATCTGCTCCGAATTTCCTTTGAAAGGGTATCAAGATATCTAACCGTACCTTCAACTTACTAGTAATCATCTTTCTCGGTTCATAAGAAAATGATTATGTTCAAATGCATATGCCTATTTAACAAAACATTGGACGTTTCTCAAATAAAACATAAGTGCAAAAGAAAAGAGAAAAGGAACGACTCAAATTTCTGGAAAAGTATTTGTATTAACTTTCTATGAGTATATTTGTACAAAGGAGACAATCATCCTAGTAAGAGGATTTCGTCGTAAATATTGAAAAGTTTATACAAAAGAAAGATGGCTATGTGAAATAATTCCATGAGATTCCATTCCGCTATAGCCTTCACAACTCTGAATATCTGTCCATTCAATGCTTCGTCTGTCGATGGCTGGATTGATCAGAAGCTTGGAACTGGTTGATGAAGAGATTGTCCTTAAAGTGATCCGATGAGACATAGTCATACGCTTTAATTCCCTAACTTTTGCCTGAATCGCCCTTTCGGGTTTTCGATCCACCGGGAAACCCCTTTTTGCCCAAGCCGCCCTTTCGGGTTTTCAACTTGCCGGGTGTACAGATTTCTTTTTATTTTTATCCCTAACTTTTGCCTGAACCGCCCTTTCGAGTTTTCGGTTCACCGGGATGCCCATTTTTGCCCAAGCCGCCCTTTCGGGTTTTCGACTTGTCGGGTTATTTTATGCGTAGTATCTTTTGACTATGTCTGCATTCGCAGGGTGCGGCAAATCGTCGCCGTCCATGATGGTCAGAATCATTGCACCACCAGAAAATATGCTATTGATCACAAATGGTCCTTCGTATGTAGGAGTCCATTTGCCCCTGGGATCACTTTGCGGCAAGATAATCCGCTTGATTACGAGATCTCCGACTTGATACACTTGACGTCTGACTTTCTTATTGAAGGCCTTGATCATCCGCTTTTGATACGTCTGACCATGGCATACAGCAGCGAGTCGCTTCTCGTCGATCAAATTGAGTTGATCAAGTCGGGTCTGAATCCAATCATCTTCATTCAAACCTGCGTCCTTCATAATCCTTAGAGAAGGAATCTGAACTTCCATAGGCAGGACAGCTTCCATGCCGTATACCAAAGAAAATGGGGTTGCCCCGGTTGAAGTACGTGCCGTCGTACGGTACCCATGCAGAGCGAATGGTAACATCTCGTGCCAGTCTTTGTAAGTGACTGTCATTTTCTGAATGATCTTCTTAATGTTTTTGTTTGCCGCTTCAACAACACCGTTCATCTTCGGCCGATAAGGAGATGAATTGTGATGATAAATCTTGAACTGTTCGCACAAAGCGGTGATCATCGTGTTATTCAGATTTGTACCGTTGTCCGTGATGATCTTGTCTGGAACACCATACCGGCATATGAGATTTTGCTTGATGAAGCGGGCAACCAAATTTTTAGTAACAGAGGCGAAGGAAGCGGCTTCGACCCATTTGGTGAAATAGTCAATGGCAACCAGGATGAAACGATGTCCATTGGATGCCGTGGGCTTGATCTCTCCAATCATGTCAATGCCTCACATTGCAAATGGCCACGGAGCTGTCAAAACATTGAGAGGAACCGGAGGGATATGAACTTTGTCAGCATAGACCTGACATTTGTGGCAAGTACGGGAATGTTGATGGCAGTCAGCTTCCATGGTAGACCAGTAATAGCCTGCCCTTAGGATCTTCTTAGCCATTGTATGCCCGCTCAAGTGGGTGCCAAATGTGCCGCTGTGTATCTCGGTCATGATTAACTTTGCTTCAGCTTTGTCTACGCATTGAAGTAAAACACAATCATGGCTTTTTTTGTAAAGGATGTCGTTGCTCAGGAAGAATTTAGTAGCGAATTTCCTTATGAACTTCTTGTCATTTACGGAAGCTCCTTCGGGATAATCTCTAGTCTGGAGATACCTTTTGATTTCATGGAATCAGGGTTGTTCCACTACTTCTTCGGTATTAATCTCGTGACAATGTGCGGGTTCATCCATTCGCTCGATGGTGATTTGGGGAGCCTCGTTATCCCAGTTGAGTTTAAACATGGAGGACATTGTAGCTAGAGCATCTGCTAGCTGATTCTCTTCTCTCGGGAAATGCTCGAAGGTAATTTGCTCGAAATGAGGCAACAATGTCAAGACATGTTCTTTGTATGGGATAAGATTAGGATGCTTGGTATCCCACTCTCCTTTGATTTGACTGATAACCAAAGACGAGTCCCCGAATACGATCACAGATTTGATCCCCAAGTCTATAGCAGCCTTGAGACCAAAGATGCAAGCTTCATATTCGGCCATGTTGTTTGTGCAGCTGAAGCAAAGTCGGGCCGTGAAAGGTGTGTGTTAACCTTCCGGGGAAATGAGTACCGCACCGATACCGTTTCCAAGTGCATTTGAAGCACCATCAAAGTACAGGGTCCATCGGGATCCCTTTTCGGGTCCGTCATACGGTCCGTTACCTTCAATGTTGTCCAAATTCATGATGTCCTCGTCTGGGAAGTCAAATCTCATGGGTTGGTAATCTTCGATAGCTTGATGAGCCAGATGATCAGCTAGTACACTCCCCTTTATAGCTTTTTGAGTGGTGTACTGGATGTCATACTCAGTTAGGATCATTTGCCATCTGGCTATTCTTTTAGATAAAGCAGGCTTCTCGAAGATATACTTGATAGGATCCAATTTGGAAATCAGCAGGGTAGTATGAGTCAACATATACTGCCTTAGTCGGCGAGCAGCCCATACCAAAGCGCAGCAAGTTTTCTCAAGCAGTGAGTAGCGAGTCTCACAGTCGGTAAACTTTTTGCTAAGGTAATAAATAGCATGCTCTTTTCGACCAGACTCGTCATGCTGGCCCAAAACACACCCCATTGAGTTATCCAAGACGGTCAGATACATGATCAATGGTCTTCCTTCGACGAGTGGCATCAGAATAGGAGGTTCTAGCAAATACTCCTTGATTTTATCAAAAGCAGTTTGGCAATCATCGTTCCATTCGACTACCTGATCTTTCTTCAATAGCTTGAAAATTGGCTCACAGGTAGAAGTCAGATGAGAGATGAATCTGGCAATATAATTCAAGCGCCCCAAGAACCCTCTAACCTCTTTTTCAGTACGGGGAGCAGGCATCTCTTGTATTGCTTTCACTTTTGCTGGATCGACTTCAATGCCTTTGTTGCTTACAATGAATCCTAGAAGTTTACCAGACCTAACTCCAAAAGTACACTTACTTGGATTCAGCCTGAGTTTGTATTCTTTCAACCTGGCAAATAGCTTTTCTAGATGTTCAAGGTGCTCCTCCTCTGTTTGTGACCGAGCTATCATATCGTCTACGTAAACTTCAATTTCATGATGTATCATATCATGAAACAAAGCTACCATGGCGCGTTGATAAGTTGCCCCTGCGTTCTTCAGTCCGAACGGCATCACCTTGTAACAGAAAGTACCCCATTGTGTGACAAAAGTTGTTTTCTCCATATCTTCGGGGGCCATTTTGATTTGATTTTAACCCGAGAATCCATCCATGAAGGAAAACACTTTATGCTGAGCTGTATTGTCGATTAAAATGTCGATGTGTGGTAACGGAAAATCATCTTTGGGGCTGGCCCTATTCAAATCCCGGTAGTCCACACACATCCTGACTTTGCCATCTTTTTTAGGTACTGGCACGATGTTAGCGGCCCATTGAGGATAAGATGTAACAGCCAGAAAGCCAGCGTCGAATTGCTTCATCACTTCTGCTTTGATCTTTTCAGACATGTCAGGCCTCATTCGGCAGACTTTTTGTTTGATCGGTGGACAATCCTCTCTTGTGGGGAGACGGTGTACCACGATGTCTGTGTCTAAACCCGGCATGTCTTCATAAGACCAAGCGAAGATTTCAACGTACTCATTTAACAACTGTATCAGGCGTTCCTTGATGCTTGGTTCCAGATTGGCACCCACTTGCACCTCCTTCCGGTCTTCCTCGGTTCCTAAGTTGACAGTTTCCAATGACTCTTCGTGAGGTAAGATGGCCCTTTCCTCTTGCTGTAGAAGTCTGGCTAGTTCCCCCGGTACTTCACAACCTTCGTCATCTTCATACTCGGCTTGATTGACCAGATCTTCAGAGTTATTGAAGGATATAGCAGAATAGTCACCCATGGAATCCAGAGTGGATGGGTACCTGCATTTGTGAGTGTGGGTGTGTGTAAGGGATAGCCATCCTTAAACAAAAAATGCAAAAGGAAAGAAAATGAACACATCAGTTTATCAAATGAAAAACATCCAATGAATCATTAAACATGGCATATGGATATGAAGATAATCAAAACCCTTACAAATGGACCTACATGCCCCGGGCAAGGCATGAGGTAAAAAAGTAGTGTGCGGATTGTTCAAAAGTAATTATTACAGACCATAGGAAATGTTTGGCAGATAAATTACTGATTAATAAAAGTAATGGGGACAAAGTCTTTTGCCTCCCAGTTGCATAGTCCTCCTTTGATAGTTGGGTAGATCCACTCTTCAATGTTGTCCTCTTTGTCCTCACCCTCCAAAGCTTTGATCCCGTAAGGAGAAATCTTGATTGGCGCTGTTTCAATCTTTGAACGGCGCATAGCTTTCTGGCCCGCGGCAGTAAATCCTAATCCAAATTTGTCTGTTTTATGTGGAATATCAGGCAACTGCCCCCATGCTGAATTCTTCCCCTTCTTTATTGCGGCCTTCGCGTCTTCCAGAGATGCCATCTTAGCCATCTGCTTTGGTACTTCAGCTACCAACTTTGCTATTGTAATTTCAGGAGGGACTTCTTCGAAATGCTGGAATGGTGTCTCAATGAACTCACCCTCTACCTCCACATACCGAAAGGAGTTCAAGTGGCTGATCATATACTCCTCTTCGCCATGGACGGTTATGATCTTCCCCTTGACAGGATACTTCAACATTTGATGTAAGGAAGAGGTGACTGCCCCGGCATTGTGTATCCAAGGCCTACCCAACAAGCAAGAGTATGAAGGACGGATGTCCATCACATAGAAAGTAGATTTAAATACCTCAGTGCCTACCTTGATGGGAATATCAACTTCCCCATGGACCATCCTCTTCGAACCATCGAAAGCTCTGACAACAATATCACTCGGCTTCAGCTCTAAACCTTCACAATCTAGTCGGTCCAAAGCTTTTTTAGGCAGTACATTCAGCGACGAACCAGTGTCGACCAAGACATGTGCGAGAGTAGTTCCTCGGCACTCGACTGAAATGTGCAAAGCATCATTGTGGTTTCTACCTTTAGGAGTTAGGTCGGCATCAGAGAAACCTAATCCATTGTCTGCAGTAAGGCTGGCCACGCAATTTTGGAATTGGTCTGCAGAGGTTTCCTGGGGCACATGGGCTGCTTTTAGGAATTTTATCAAGGCTTTGGCGTGCGCTTCTGAGCAAAGTAGTAGTGCCAACATGGAGATCTTCGAGGGGGTTTGCCCCAGTTGTTCTACCACGTCGTAATCACTCCTTTTGATTATCTTCAAGATCTCTTCCATTTCTTTCTTGGAGGTTTCCGGGATGACCAAAGGTTGAGCCCTCGTCCTGACGAGCTCATCTTGGGTTCCCTTACCTTTATCAGCAGAGGTAGGAGGGACAAAACTAGGAACAACAACATCTTCAATCAAAGGGGTTCTAGCGGAGAGTTTTATTGGTGCGGGAAGAACTTTGGCAGCAGATGAGGGTCCAAAGATTGCTTTTGGGGGGGCAATCTCTGGAGAAAATATTCTCCCGCTCCGGGTGGTCTTTCTTGTGCCCGCAATGTTTCCAATGTTGGCTTCTTCTTCATCCGAGCTTCCTTCAGTTACTTCAACTTGTTTGATACCATGGTAGTAGACGTCACCGCCGTAGTTCCATGGTATTGACTTCTCAGAAATGTAGGGGACAGGCCCTGGCATTGTTATCTTTAGAGGAACAGACTTCGTAGCTGGTGTAATCTTAACAGGCTTTCTGACGGCCTTGGAAAGATTGGCATGAATGGTTATAATTGAGACATCTTCAGTATGGGTTGGAATAGCAGAAACTTTTTCAAACAAAATTTGTCGACTGTCCATTAGGCCTTGGATGCCTTTCTTCAGTAACGGACAGTCAAACGGCAGAGAGTAACAGCAGTAGCAATCTTCTTTACATCCCGGGAAAATCCTGGCCTTTAACAGATTCAACTTGATGGTTAACAACGAAGTCATCAGACCATTGACATTAGCAACATACAAATCTTCTTCAATAGCATTGACATTTCGACCGTGCTTCGGCATCGGAGCAGATATCACGTTCGGCTTCTCTGGAGCGTCGAACTCCACCTCTTTCGCCTCTATCAGGTCTTGGATTTTATGCTTGAGCGCCCAACAATCGTTGGTGTCGTGCCCGACACTGTCAGAATGGTAGGCGCATTTAGCATTAGGATGGTAATGCGGAGAGGATGTATTCACATTTTTGGTGCCTCTTTGATAGTGGCGAGATTCAACTTTAACAGATGGGGAAGCACTTGCGCTGGCGTCATATTAATGCGGGTGAACTGCCGTTGTGGCCGTTCCACCCGTTGTTGATTTGGTCTGGACTGGTTATAGCGAGGCTGCTCACTTGAAGGGTTTTGGATCATTACGGCCCCCACAGTCGACCGGCGCTCAGCCTTCCCTGCTCTTCTCTGAGAGTATACCACAACCGTTTCTTTCTTGAAAGGTTTCTTCTCAACACTTGCAGCGGCACCCTTCTGTATCTTTCCTGACTTGATGCCGGCTTCTATCCTCTCCCCAGTTAAGATCAAATCTGTAAATCCCGCGGAAGAATTACCGATCAGATGGTTGAAAAATGGACCAGACAGGGTCCCCAGGAACATGTCAACCAGCTCGCGATCAGTCAAAGGCGGTTGCACCCTTCCAGCCAAGTCTCTCCATTTTTGTGCATACTCTTTGAATCCTTCGCCCGTTCCTAGTGACATACCCTGAAGTTGGGTACGCGTAGGAGCAAGGTCAGAATTGTACTGATATTGTTTGTAAAAAGCGGTGGCCAAGTCTTCCCAGTTTCAGATGCTGGCTCCATCCAGTTGGTAGAACCACTCAAGTTGAGCCCCAGAAAGGTTGTCCTGAAAGAAGTGAATCCAAAGGTTTTTGTCTGCGGTGTAAGGTTGGATCTTCCTTACATAGGACCTGAGATGCATTTTTGGACAGGACAGCCCGTCATACCTCACAAAAACTGGCACTTTGAACTTTGGGGGAATCACAATCCCGACAACTAAACTCAAGTCCTCGAAATCCAAACCCGGCACTCTCTGCAGCTCTATGGCTGCCAACCTGTCTTCTAAACCTTTGTACTTTTCATCAGCCGGAGGGTATTGTTGATCAGAGTAGTCTTCGTCCTCTTCAGCCTCCTCTTCTTCCATATCGGACTCGGAAGGCACCGCAGTCGCACCCCCTTTACTGGTTCCCTCCTCAGAAGTAGGAGGAAATTCAAGCACTCTTCTGGCTTCTCCTTCAAATCTTCTCCCTAAAGTAGCCACCCCGAGTCTCTTTTTCTTCTTTTTCACTGGGTCCTTATTCCCCATTAGGGCCTTTAGATCCTCCTGACCCTTAGCCAAGGTCATCAGGAGTTGCTGAAACTGTGCATTTTGAGCCTGCAAGTCCTTGACTGTTTGCTCGAGATCCATCTTACTGAAATAAACAGCGGACAGATAAGAAAACCTGGTGTGAGACCTGCTTATGCACATGATGAATGGTATGCTTATGTATGCAATGCATTCAAGGATTTAGAATATTCAAAATTGTTGTAAACAAAAGAGAACGCACGTCATATTAATAAGAAGAAATTTTTCAGTACATAAATGCCCCATGGGCCAAATATTACAAAACTTCTCAAGGTAAGAAGACGTTGTGCATCCTCTTTGGTGCGATGTAGGTGTTGAGAGTCTCCTCCTCATGGAGTCGGCGGGTAAGCTCTAGAACCTTCTTCTCACTGGCGTAGAAGCTGGCTTCAAAAGTGTTTCGTTCCTCCTTGAGCTGAATCCAACTCTTCTGCATTTCCTCCCACGATGTAGGCATGTCAGGATATAGGATGGTGTAGGGAACCTCTCCTTCCTTGACGGGCTCTTTAATCACAGGGAGAACATGAGGATAAGGCATCATTAGACTCTGGGCTCGGGCTCGTACCCACTTGAGATAAGGCTCAAGAGGGATGGAGTTCTTGTGCCCCAGTGTCTTGCTATCAACCTTGTTGGGCATTCTCCAAGCTCTGATGAATCTTTGGCGAAGTCCTTGCGCATCGTTGTCGAAGTCAAAAACTAGGTCAGGAATCAACATGTCGTGAGGGCCATCCCTCCGTGCATATCCAAATTGCCTCAAAGCTAGACAAGGGTTATAGGTAATGCCCCCTCTAATGCCAAGTAACAGAACATTAGGGAACTCTCCATAACGATCGATGATGATGACATTTTCTCTGGGCCGAGAACACCAATGTACATCAGAGTGAGTAAGAGTCGTCAACCGTTGGGACCACCTTGAGCCTTGGTCATTCTTCAAGACAGATTGTGGAAGGTGCGAAATAAACCACCTTGCAAGGAGAGGAGTACAGCACATGAGAACACCCCTCTTTCTCATTGTTCGTGTGTAAAATGAGTGAAGAATGTCCCCAAGCAATGTTGGTATTGGATTTCTAGATAAGAAGATTTTGACGGCATTGACATCTACCAGCTGGTCAGGATTTGGGAACAAGACCAACCCATAGATAAGGAGTGCCACAATTTCTTCAAAGGCTTGTAGGTCCAATGAATTCCAACATTCTTGTGCCTTCTCAAACAAGAATTTTGCTAAGAATCCTTTGACGCAGCTTCTGGTTTCCCAATGCCCCTTGATGTCAGATGGCTGTAGATGTAGTGCTCGAGCAACATCTTCAGGCTTTGGTTCCTTTTCCGTACCGTTGAAAGGTAGTTGATTTAGGATAGGAATTCTCAGGAGTTGAGAAAATTCCTCCAAAGTGGGTACCAACTGGTAGTCGGGGAAAGTGAAACAGTGATGAAGAGGGTCAAAGAAATGGAATAGCACTTTCATCATGTCCTCTTCAATGTTGGTGTTGACTAGGCTGAGCACTCTACCATGTCTTTCACTGAAGGATGAGCTTTCCGGAATCCTTGATGTGAGCTCCTTGAGCTGAGGAGGGATTCTCACAAGGTTGACTTGGATGGTTTTTCTTCGAAGAATTTCCATGACCTACAAAACAAGAACAAAGATGAAGATCTAAACCCTTGAAATGGTTAGTGAATGCATATGATGTTTTATGATGTTTATGATGTATGCACAAACATATGTACAAGCAAATCACACCAAACCCTAGTTTCAGGCTTGCATGGGGTTTCATAGGTAAGTACCCTCTTGAGTGTAGTTGGCTTAAAAACCTGTCCTATAAATAGTAACCGGGTTCTAAGGAGCTCAATATCATTGGATTGTTTTCATTGTTCATTGTTTTGGTTTAGCCACTTAACTAGCGACCAAAATATTCCAAGAAAACAACCCTCAATGAGTGTAGTATCGAGTATCTACCAACTTCGGACTGCACCAAAGTCGGACATCTCACTACCCCTAATAAAAGGCCAAGATGGTCAAGTAAGGTTCTAGGTCATTAGTGTTTAGTGACATCACTCAGCGGCCCCGTACTCTCCTTGATTGAACTCAAGGGTTACCGGTACTCACAAATATGTCGCACTAATATAGATATTGCTTCAACCGTGTCGGTATACCCCGCACAGTTTCCACAACGTATTGCTATCTATGAATGTTTCCCCAAATCCGGGTGTAGGATTGCAAACCCAAACAAGAGAGCCAAGATATAAAGCAATCAAATCAAACAATTAGTCATGCAAGAGGGTGATCTAAGCCCTAAGGTTACTCCACTTTTAGATTTTCCCCAGCAGAGTCGCCAGTTCTGTGATACGGTGGGAGAACTGACTAGGGTTTTGCGTTTGTTTTCGCAAATGTTTCGGTTGAGCAAGAGTCGCCACCGACTTTTTATTTTATCCTAAGGAAAGGTTAAAAAGCACAGCAAAAACCTTTGAGATGTTTTCTTGGGTTCGGGGAGTAGATTATAGAAAGGGAAGGTATTAGCACCCTTTTTATCCATGGTTATCCATGGGCTCTTAGTTACTTGCTTAGATCAACTTGCCTTGATTTTCAATTGTTTGAAATGGTTCTTTGTGCATGGTTTTGAAAATGTTTTGAAAAAGATGCCTTGTCTAGGCAACCCTTGTAATAATTCTTTACTCGAATGTTTTACAAAAGGTGTTTGTCTTTTTGAAAAGATGTTTCAAGGTTTTTTTGAAAGTTTGTTTTGAAAGTGTAGTGATGTGTGGTTTGAAAAATAGGCAAGTGTTTTTATTTTGCAAGTTGACAAGTACTCAAGAGCTATCTACCCTAAAGTTCTCAAAGATCTTTGCTATGTTTTAACCCTTTTAACAATTTTGTTCCACCATTGCATTTGGTGGACAATCTTGTGTTAGGATGTTAACGGGACGGGCATGGGTCATCGTTTAGACCATAATTGCAATGGTGTCAAGTATCTTTGGGCAATTTTCTTATAAGGGACTTGATCATTTTTAAGGCAACTTTCGAAAGCGTCAACGAGGGACTATGATCATTTGGTTATTTTATTTTGCCCAAAGAAACCTAACATGCAATATGGCCCATTATTGAAGGCAACAAGTGGAATACCCTAGGGGTGCAAGTGTGATTAGTGTTGTCCATTTTCATGCTTGTTTATCTTGAATTTAGGTCAAACTATTTTGGTTAATTGATTTGCATACAAACCCTAATTCTAACATGGCATAATTAGAAAGCTTTAAAGTGCGAAAAATAAAGTTCCTAAGTTATTACAACACAATATATGGGAAGGGGGGTACAAATGTCCAAATGGGGGTATTTTGACAAGAATTAAAATCCTAGACTATTACATCAAACTTGGAATTTTGCAAGGTATTTATTTACACAATATTCAAATAAAAATAAGATAAATATGCAAAATGCACAAAAAAGGGTTTTTTCATATGTATGTAAAAAAGTATTTATCATATACCAAATAAACAAAAATAAAATTAATTAATTTTTGGGCATTTTTAGGTTTAGAGCAAAACCCTAATTTTGCTAAAATAAAATGATATTAATTATTTAATATATACAATATTTATTAATTATGTACACAAAATAAATACAAGAGAAGTATATTTGTCAAAAGGGTATTTTTAATGTCAAATATTAATAAAATAAAAATGTATATATTTTTGTATTTTTTAACCTAAATATACTAATAAATATATATATGTATTTGTATTATTTACTAAATATATTAAATATGTACAAAAAATAAAATATTTAATATTATTAAAAAAATATATTTTTTATACAATGTTTTCAAGAGATAACATAAAATAAAAATCAGAAATAAAATATGTTTGTATTATTTTTTTAGTTATTTTAAATAATAGTATTTATGTATTATTTATGTACAAAACTAAATGAAACAAAATAAATGTCAAAAAATGCAAAAAAAATGTGAGAAAAATAATTTTAATGTTTTTTCATGTTTAGACAAAAATATAAAAACAAAATCAAAAGGAAAAAAAGCAGAAATAACAAAGATATCTCAAAATGGGCCAGGGGGTGCAACTGTAAAAGCATGGTGTGAAAAGAAAAACATTTCAGGCCCAGCCCAGAACCTATCTTCTTCAACCTCCAGCAAGCCTTGTTCAAAAAACGCGCGTTTTGTACATTGATTCAAACATCCTGATTCCTGGACTTTCAGCACAAACTCATAACATAAAAGATGTCAAGCATCAAGTCACGATTCCATACATATAAAAAACTCATCTTAACTCTCAGAAATGAGAGAGAATTTCTCCATTCCTAATTCTTAACCTAACTTTTTATCAATGTTCAGACCTCAAATTCTCATAGCACAGGCAAAATAAATGGAAAGTAAAGATATGTATAGTTTCAGGGACATGAGCATGACATTTTTCATTCACAAACTTAGAGCTAATTCTTCCTATATTGAGAGATAGAAGTTCATGAACTTACCTGTTCAGTTGGAATCGTGTCTGGCAATGGAGGAGCTTTCAGGGCAAGATAATGATTTGTATAGCTTGCTTGATGTATGAGGATGCTATTCCAATACTTGGTATGCTTTGAAACCTTCTATATCAAGCTGCAGAAGTCAACCTGCAAGAGGAAGAAATGAAAATGGCAAAACTGATTAGAGGTGTTACAGTCTGCTTCTAATGCTTTGGACAGTTTGTATGGATGGTAGGGAAAATGTTTGAACTGGTTTTGGCCAAGATGCACGATGGAAATGAACTATGCCACTCAAACTGCAGGGATGCCCTGTTTTTGTGCAGTTCAATGGTGATTCTGTGAATGGGGAGGTATTGGAGGTGATAGGCTCGTGTCTCAGGTCAGGATGGATGTTTAGAATGTGTTTAACAAGTTTGCTTAAGTTGGTCTTGGCAGAAATGAGAGTTGGGAGTTGTTATGCAAGGTTCCTTCAACTTTAAGCAACAAAGTGTCAAGTGGTTTTCTAGACTGATGGAGGCCCCTCTAATGTTCTGCTAAGCTTGCCCTTGATCAGTGGGATTAGTTCAAAAACTTGTGCCAAGGAGATTTGCTGTGTACCTCTTGATTTGCTAATTGACATAAAGTTCTACTTTTGCAAAAATGGACATTATGCTTTTTCTATTTATGGCTTAGTTTTGCATACAATGCTTGAACACACAAAATAAGGTCTTGGCACAATGAGTTAGCATTAAATTTATGAGTGCAAAATGGATATAGGACCTGTAATCAAGGAATGCAAGTTGAGTTCAAAATTGCCTAAGTGTATGAACATGAAAATTGGCCATAACAAAAGTGAGTTTTTCCCAACTTGCCAAATTCGATTCTCCCTAACCATGAGGTTGTGTGATGAGTTCTTGGACATTTTGGAAAGCTTGGAATGTGTACTACAATCCATCTTTGAAATGCAAATTGAAATTCCAAGTGGAAGTATGTGAAAAATGGTCTTGAAGTTAGGCAAAAATCCTGCCTAAAATGGTTCAAAATTTCTCTAAGTTAAGAATGGTTTGGTACCCTTGTTCCAAAAATTGTAACTTGAGCTACAAGCTTCTTTTGAGAAAACTTTGTGAATCAAAGTTATAGATTTTGCAATGGGCTACAACTTTCATGTTTTGACTTTTCCTTGAATCCAAATTAATCTTGGTGAGAAAGTGGGACAAAGTTAGGAAAAAATTAGGGTTTTTCATAACTTAGAAAAATTCTAAGTTATGAAAAATCTTCATTTCAAGCCCTAATTTGTGATTCTTGATTTCTTGATGAACAAGTTTCATGATTTTGCATGTTTTGATGAAAAATGAATCTTGACACTTGATTTGGACCAAAAAGTCAAAGTTTGACTTTTCAGTATACAGCCAAAATTGATCAATTGACTGGAAAATTCAACTGTCAATCTTGTGCATTTGGGATCTTTTGAACTTGTTGAGCATGTCAAGACAATTCCATGAGGTCCTTGAGTCCATATGTGAGCTTGTTTTGCCATTGGTTAGTTCAAATAGTCAAAAATTGCCTTTGTGCAGTCAAAACCCTAAAAATGACCATTTTGCCCTTTTGGTGATCTGATCAAATTTCTTGTGGAATTGTGATCCAAACTTGATAAAATGGTTCATATGAGTTCATTATGTTGATGTGGATCAAAAATCATGAGGTTTGACTGTCAATTGGCCATAGTTGACTTTTTCCCCAATACAGCTGATTTCTAGGTCAACTGTCCAATTGACTGGGCAAAGTTTGGAATCAAGGCTTGAAACTTGGTATGGATAGACTTGGGAGTCCAACATGAAGCATGAAAGTTATCTTAGGCATTTTAGGTCAAAACATCTTTGTGCAAACACAAACCCTAATTTGGGTCTACAGTGCAAGGAGAAGTCTTGAGCAGAAGAAACCCTAACTGGATCTTGAGCTCCAAAGGTCTTGTGATGAGAAAATATTGAGAAAATGGGAGGGAAAATTTTGGGGTACAATAGATAGTATAACCTATGACACCAAAGCCTGGACTCAACTAGATAATTGTATACCTCGGATTCAAGTTGAAGCTTGGACCCTACCAGATAATAGTTTAATTTCTTCAAATCACTAAAGCCTGGATACGACCAGATAACAGTTCAATGTCTATAATTACTGTAAAGCTTGGAACTGACCAGATTGCAGTTAATTTCATATTCCCCAATAAGTCGCTGTGAAGCCTAGAATACGACCGGATAGCAGTCAGTCTTCTTGTCCTCAACAAGTCACTGTGAAGTCTGGATCCTAACCAGATAACAGTTTGCTTTCAAGAGATAACTCCCCAATAGAGTAATGGACAATCGAAGATCCTAGACTCCATTCCCCTAAAACATTCCCCAGCGGAATCCTCCTCAGACAGCAGAAATAGGGATCCCCATAAAGGAATAACTCATGAAGTCAACTTTGTTCTGGATGGCATCTTTAAGCCCATCTCCGACAATCTTCTGTCATCTTTTCCAAATGGAATATGTAAGCCTATTCCCGATATTATTCCCCAACAATATCACTCAGACGAGTGCAAATTTTTGGGCACTCTAGTGCTCAATCATCTTCCACCTTCAGATCATGAAAGGCAGACAAGCCAATCTACATCCTCAGGTCTAAGAAGATTGAACAGGGGCAGCTGTTGTACCCCAAAATTTTCCCTCTCATTTTCTTTCAAAATTTCTTTTACATGGGTGATTGCAAACATCTGCTTGAGGAAAGTAAAATTTGAATATGAATGAAATGTCCTTCGATCGGGACATCAGAGCTTCCTTCGATTGGAGCATCAGAGCTTCCTTCGATTGGAGCATCAGAGCTTCCTTCGATTGGAGCATCAAAGCTTCCTTCGATTAGAGCATTAAAGCTTCCTTCGATTGGAGCATCAGAGCTTCCTTCGATTGGAGCGTCAAAGCTTCCTTCGATTGGAGCATCAGAGCTTCCTTCGATTGGAGTGTCAGAGCTTCCTTCGATTGGAACATTAGAGCTTCCTTCGATTGAAGCATCATAGCTTCCTTCAATTGGAGCATCAGAGCTTCCTTTGATGGAGCATCAAAGCTTTCTTCGATTGAGGCATCAGGGTGTCCTTCGATTGGAACATCAGAGGGTCTTTCGATTGGAACATCAGAATTTCCTTCGATTGGAATTCAGTGCAGAGATGTCTTAATCCAAAATGTTCTGATGAGGGAAGTTCTGCTTACTTCGAATCAGAACTCATAACCATCGGAGGGAACAAGGGATGGTCGAAGGGGCTTTGGAGAGGGGAATTTTGAATATTTTCAAATTCTAACAAGGCGCCAAGTTGACTTGTCCAGGTTCATCCAAGATTTCAAAAGGGGCATGAATATTTCGAAAAGGAAATCTTTTAATGTGTCTGATTCTTGTCTCGTGGCTTTAAGGGCCTGGTTAAATGGTTGTCCCTTGCCATTTTCATGCACCCTCACACTCCTATAAATATGAGGCCAAGGACACATTGCAGGAGGAGAAAAAAAAGAGAACAAATCCAGGGGGAGATACTTTTGCACACGAACAGATCACGCTTCCATATTGCTCATAGAAACCCCAGGAGTGTCAAATCGAAGTACTTTTTTTGCAGGCACCTTCAGCCCAAAAGAAGACCATATTCTTGTTCCTGGGACATCCAGGAGTCCACACCAGCTTCTAAGCAAGTATCTCCATGCCCAGGAGTGTCAAATCGAAGCATCTAACAACTTCAGTCCACACACAAATTCTAGTTTCAAGCAAGGTAGGTCTTCTTGACCTTGCATCTTTCGTTTTAGCATAACATGTAAATGGACTTTTATTTATTTTCTTCGTTTGTGTTTTTTCTTGGTTTGTTTGCTTTTCTTGTCCAACTAACCTGTACAGGCTCAAATGAAATACAAAAAGGGTATGAACGAAGGACCTGCCCTCATGCTGCTCTGTAGGTTTATACTGCTTCATAGGCCAATCGAAGGAAGCAAAAAAGGTGGCAATCGAAGGTTGCTCACGCCAACTCCTAAACTTAATCGAAAGGAAGCAAAAGAAAGGCGAATAGAAGGATTCTACTTCCTGGGTCGAAAGGAAGCTCTCCCTTTTGATCGAACCCCCCCCCCCCCCTTTGACCTTAATCGAAGGATACCTCTTTGTATTCTTGTTTTGCTTTCGTTCTTTTCTTTATTTTTTATTTGACTTTTTATCATTTTAATTAACTTTAAGTAAAAAAAGCATAAAAAATATTAGACTTAGGATTTCATAATTAATTTTAATTTCATAAATTAATTTAATTAATTTTTCTTTTTTTATTAATTTAAAATCAATTAGACTTAAATTTATTTCATTCAAATATCTTCTTAATAAAAACCCAAAATAGTATAATTAGTTTTATTTGAATTAATTTTAAATTGATAATCTCTTTTCTTTTATTTAATTAACTAGAATCATATTTTCCTCACTTTAATTTTAAGCATTTTCTCAATAAACATAAAAATAACAAGAAATATTTTCATTCTTAGGGTTTTTAGACGTATTATTTATTTCGCCCGCGTTTATTTTTATTCTCGCATATATATTGTAATTGATCATGGATGTAATAGTTTTAGATTTAAAATTCCGCATTTTATTTCCTTGCACTTTTTATGTAATTGTCCCAAAGTGTTGTAATAGTCTAGGATTTAAATTTTCGCACTTTTAATTTCCACAAATATTAACTGTTAGTAAATAGGCGTGTATGGAAAGACTGTAAATTAAAATGTTAGCTAACCTAATAAAAAGACAAAAAATAACTAAATTGAACACATATGCACATATGCACCTCTAGGGTATCCCCTATTCGGTTGCCTTTTGAAAAATAAAGCAGTCATGTCCCTCGAGAATGGGGACGCTTTAGCAAAGACCCGTAAAAATCAAAAGATCATAGTCCCTCGATGACCCTATGATGTTGCCTTTCGGTAAATGATCTCGTCCCTTAAACAAAAGTTTCTAAAGCGTCTCCATGTGTTGCCTTTATGACTGTAAAACGTCTCTTCGAATGTCTCTCAACATCCAACGATAAGGCTACCTACTCACTAATAGTAGGATAGCATTGTCTAAAGGAAAAGAGGAAAAGAACGACCCTTTTCGAGTAATAAAGTAGATAGTTGTTAGAAGTTTGCTCAAACATTTTGCACTTACACAGAAAATTACTTTTCATAAACAATTTCAAAACACTTTGTATACTTTCTCCACTATCCCGAGAAACATTACAAAGTTTGTCGAACTAAGGCGCTTTCAAAACATTTTCAAACACAAAGCACAAAGGTATTTTAAAAATGATCAAACCTCTAAGAGCACGTGGAAAACCACGGATGGAAAGGGTTCTAACACCTTCCCTTTCCATAATATACCCTCCTTACTCAGAAAACATCTCGAAAAGGTCTTTTTCTATTCTTTTCACCCTTTCCTTTGGATGATAAAAGAAAAGTCTGTGGCGACTCTTGCTTACCGCAAAATTTTCGAATACAAAATGCAAAACCAGTATATAACAGTCGGTTCTGCCACCATATCACAATCAGGGAAAGTAAAACACTGGAATAATAGATCACAGAACTGGACAAATGTAGAAAGAATATCCTCCTTCATATTGAGCTTCATAAGAGGCACGACAGGTCCATACTTCTTCTGGAAATCTATAGAGCTCTCAATCTCAGGAATCAAACTCATCAGTTCCTCTATCTTAGGATCCTTGAAATTGTACTTTCGAGTCTTTCTTTTTCCAAAATCCATGGTCAAAAAAAGTATTTGAGATATTTGCAAAAGTCAACCTTTAAGTTGCTTAAAGTAACTGTTTTATAGAATGCTCATGGGTGCATGAATACATGATGTAACAATCACACACAAGATTACAAATATGGGGGGTTCATAGGTTTGACGTCACGAGCATGAAGTCAAAGGTACTACCCACAAGGTAAGAATTAATAGTTTATCACCTACCGAGCAAGGTTCTAAAAGGTTCCTAGAGTCTACATCCTTCCTTCGGATATTGTTAACGTCCCGGTTAACCCAATAATCAATAATATCCTCAGGAAAAACTCGTCAGATTTTAGTATCACGTGAAAACCACTTCCGGATTTCCCCGTCATAATTTTTGCACTACACCTAAAAGGCCAATATGGGTTAAGGGTTCTATGATTCTCAGCTTCAGCAGGCTCCCAGGTCGAAAGTAGCACGTCTTCCTGATTGCTCGATAAACAAATACTACAGTCAAAGGGGCCTCCAATGAGTGGGGGATCTCATGTATCCTTTTTTGGGATTCCTCCCTCAAAGTTAACATGACTATACCGCCCGTCATATCTTAAGTTTGCCCAAGTCCGGGTAGAGGACTTATAAGAAATCACCAAGCACCCTGAAAACCAGGAAAATCTAGACAAACATATATACAACACACAATATATAACCAATAATAGCACATACACAATATAAAGAAAGATAAGCTCAACCCACTTAGATATAGACCACCATTTTGGTCAATCTTTCCCCAGTGAAGTCACCATTTTTCTGTAGCATTAGAAATGTTGAGACTAAGTCATTGGATTGACTTGACTCGCACAGATCAAATAAAAATCACCACCACGCTTTATTGTTTCCAAAGAAATGGGAAAAGAGAGAATAAACCCAAAAAGAATGGGGGAGAATCTAGGTACGGGGGTTGGTTATGAAAAGAAGGTATTAGCACCCTAAATATCTACGGTACTCCACAAGAACCTCTTTCAAAATTTGTGTATTTTGGATGTAAATGGTGTATACAAAAATAAATGGTGGAGATGAGAAAAGAAGTATTTTTTATAATTTTTTGTACCCGCCGCTGTTATGAACCTTTAGTGCCTATGTACCACCTTCTATGCAATAGGGAATCAGGTACTCGTAGTTCACCTCAAAAATTTAAAACACATGTGTGTTGGTTAATTTTAAGAGACGAGACATCATCGTCATATCCGAGTGGAAGAACATACTTACTACCCATGATTATGATAAAGGAGAATTTGCATCATCTTAAAATTGATTATATAACTTGGATTTTAAAATCGATAAAGCCTCACTCAACACCCAAGTGGAAAATATATCACTTCATTATATATGGTAGAAGTATAGTAGCTCGCGATACTACAAGAATCGACAAGAGTCTAATATTTTGAGAAAAAGTTTTAAAGTAAGAAAAAAAGCCAATGTGGCAAAATGGTTTGAATGATTTTGATTGACTTTTAGTCTTCTCACAAAAAAAAATTCAAAGTATGATTAAGTTGGTTAAAATTTTATTAAGAAAAGATTTTTAAAAACGCATAGACCTATGCCCAAGTTTATTATGAAAGCGGTTCAAGTTATAAAACAAGAAGAGTTTTGAAAAGGAGGGAGAAGATTTGGAAATTAAAGAAGATAGGAGGAGATGAAGGGACTATCCTAAAGCATAAAGTAAAAGATAAGGAAAAGAACCATATAACCAACAAGAATTCAACACTTGACATAGATAAGTCAATGTAGAATTCTCATCCTTTAGATTGAAACCAAGCAAACAAAAATACTAAACCTTTTAGGAATACCAAGTTTCAGATGAATTAAGTATTCACAAAAATTAGGTAGAGTAACAATTGTATACAGAGGAATTCTCAATCATAGACAAAGCATATAATAAGAATAACCCGCACACAAAGAAACTCAACCCAATATCTTGGAGTAAACCCCAAAAACTTCAGACAAAATAACAACAGAGTCACAAGGTCCCAAGGGTAACCAAGGCTTCTAATCTTAAGTTAAAGAGGTCCATAACTCCATTATGCCAAGGACAGTAACCAAATAGTCCAAGTAACCTTAAAGTTTTTTAATGTTCAAGTTGGTTATTAAGTGTCTTCAAAAAGAAAAGAAAGCTTAAGTGAGCAAAATAAAAAAGACATGAAGATAAATGCATAAATGAGCAAAGATAAAATGACATAAAGATAAATGCTCAAGTGAGCAGGGATGAAAATAGCATGAACTGTAAATAATAAAGTAAATGGTGCATAAAAGTAAAGGCATAAAATAAAGGGCATAAATTAAAAGTGGGAAGTAAAGTCAATTGTTAGTGAATTAGAAGTTATAGGTTAGTTGAATGACCATATTCAAAACTTGTATTTAAAAACTCATTAGAAGATTGATAAAATCAAAGCTTCTCAACCACAAGTTTCATTTGCTTTTTGTCAAGTATATCATTCATTTCAAGTACTCAAGGCAAGCATATATGATCAATGATGTTTAAATGACTCACTTAGACCAAAACTCATGAAAGTTCATCGGAGGATTGATAAGATCAAAGCCTCCTGACAATGAACCTCAAGGTTATTAGATCAAAGGTTTCAAACTAAACATGCTTAGGCTTGCAAACATAAGTTTGGGCCACAAATGATCTTTTTTGAATCGGGATAAATTTAGCACTATGTTAAGTAATCGTAAGTGGACTTATGTAGAAGTCACAACTATTTTGAGGTTGGTCAATAGTAATTTATGTACCACATGTTAGAGAAGTGATATATAGATCATTCTCCAATAACATGTAACAGAAATAAAGGGATATGATGAAGAGGGAGGAGATGTATCAGATGAAATTAGGGTTTCAAATATCATCAACATTATTCATCCATTTTGGTGGATTTGATTTTTCAACTTTTCAACACCCAAGATCCAATGAGATTGAGGAACTTGTCCCAAAAATACACCCAAATCAGGACCAAACAAAAATAATAAAATAATACTTAATAAAACAATATTTAGAATGATTAATAAAAGGGAAATAATTGGTAAAATACACAAAGTATATTAAAACACCAAATAAAAATCCTTAAAAAAATAATCAAGGGTCAAATGTGAGTCAGTAAGTGTTGACAAAAAAATTCAGATTTTTTAAAGTCAACAACTATTTTTAAAATTTAAAGAAATAAACAAAATAAACCAAAATTTATGAAAAATGTTAAAATCGGAAATAAAAATAAAATGGGGTCGCCAATATTTTTCAAGAAGTCATTGAATCCTTCCATAATTTTCCAGAATTTAAAAATCAAGAAAAGTATTTTTAAACAATTAAAACAAGTTAAATAAAGTGAAAAATCATAAAAAATATCAAATCACAAAATAGAATTGTGAAAAAATAGAAATCAGAAAGATAAAAATCAAAAATTTTTTTGAATTTTTTTTCCAGAATTTTTGAAGTTGAAATGAATTTTTTAATGAATTTTTGATGTTTAAAACAATTAAAATATAAAATTAGAAAATAAAAATAAAACCAAAAAGATGTAGACCATTGGATCAATTTTAAAATGCGTTAGTAATCAAATCCAAGGGATTTGGCGTACTGTGCATATCATGGTCATTAGTGAATAAACAACCAGATCATTTATTTTAAATAGATTTTGAAAAAAATGTGTGGCGCGATATGATTCTCTAAAGGGAAGACATGTCATCGTCTTTAACCTCCGGCCAAGCGCGAATTACCGGTTCCATAAACTGTAAAATTAGAAGCTCATATCGGTGCCATTCGCTCCATCTCTTCAAGACAATTTCAATGGTACCCTTGCGAAAAATTTATATAAACTGTAGCTCAGTCGATTTGAGAAAAAACCAGAAGAAAAAAGTTGGAAAGGGATTTGAAAATTCATGAGCAAAACTTACTTCCAGTTAAAAACTAATGATGCAATCAGTATCAGAGTGATGAGTGCTACATTGTAGCAACAAGTTTTGAGAGAATTGATGAAGGAATCTACTTGTTGAAGTTTAAATTCAGAGCTCTGAAACTTGACTTGGCTAGCTAGATTCAGGGAACCTCAAGGCTTGGTTCTTCTTCTGTTAACTTCAAGGAAGTTCAAGGATGAAGAATCAGCAAAGAATTTGGATTGAATGATGCTTTAGAACCAAATTCAAAGTTACAGAATTGAGAGGTATGGAGGAAGTTTAACAGAGGTTCTTTGGATCTCTAAAGATTGTCAAATGAGGGGATATCATCCTCTATTAATAGGGAAGTGAATGATGATGAGAAACGAGAGGAATTATGGGCAAATCATGCAAACCAAGCCATATGTGATCATGACAAACATCTGACTTGAAATGCGTTAAAACGACCTCATATCAAATGCAATTATTGTCAAAGTGAATCTGGAAAATTAGTTAAATATGTTTAGCAACTAAACCTTGAGTAATTTGACCTGTAATCCAATTTTACCTGTGGTAAAAAATTCTGACTTTAAGCAAAAATAGATTCCATGGAGTCAACTTCAACAATGCATAACTCACTACTCAGGGACCTTTATGGGATGGTTCTTGAAGAATTTTAAAGACAAGGTTACAATATTTACAATGTGCCAAGAAATGCATCATTTGAATGCTTGAGAAAAAAGTTATGTCCAATTGAATTTGTGAAAAACACACAGATGATTTGTACTTAGAAAAATTTTAAGTGTTGAACTTCAAAATGATCTATAATGTTCTTAAAAATTAAATGACTTTCTACTCTAAAATTTATCTTTATTTATGAAGATGACATGAAGTATACCTCCTGAATAAAGTATGGAGTTGTGATCACTCAAAAATCATAAAAATTGAAAGAGTTATGGTCTTTGGAAGATGATGAATAAATTTGGGGGAAATCACAAAAGACCTATAATATTTTCAATTCTTCAACCACTTTCCAAGAATTTGAAAGTCTTGAACATAATAAAAAGTTATAGTAGACATCACAAATATTATTGTGGAAAAATAATGGGCTCAAGGAGATAAAAATTTACCAAGTTATGATCATTTGAAGTCAAACCCTAAAATTTAAAGGCCTTTCAAAGAGACTTGTAATCTTTCTCAATCATTAATGATCTTCCATTCAAAATTATCCTTAGATCTCTGAAGAGAGCTTGTTACGAACCCTTTAAATAGAATCATGGATTTGGTACCAATCAAAAATCTCAAACAATGAGCAAGATATGGTCCTTAGAAGTCAGTAAACCCTGGCTTGAAGAGTGTCAAAATGACTTGAAACCCCTTTCAACTTTTGATGATTTTTATTGCACAATTGGATCTTGTAATGTGAAGAGAGATTGTTTTTGATGATGATAAGAATCCATATAAAAAATAACCAACTCGAAATGTTGAAAACAAAGAGAGTTATGCATTTGTGATCACTGAATATAGTATTTGCTCAATTGGGACAAACTTGTTGAGCCAACCTTGAATCTATTTGAACTTTATAGGAAAAATAAAGCATTATGAATCATAAGAGGCCTTGAAAGGATGTTGTCTTGAAGCATAATCAAATATGGAGCTTAAGTCTCAATGAAGCTTGTTGAAGAAGGCATAGAAATAAACACATGAATATATGAATCTTCTTGATGAATTCCACCACCAACTTTGAAGAGATATTGACCTAAATAAAGTGAGAGGGCTCCTTGAACCATAAATCTTTGATGCCATAGACATTAACTTTAATATTGAGCTCTTGTAATCCATTAGAGAACCATTTGATTGAGAATCACCCATCAAGTCCTAGATTAGATGGTGAGGTGAATGCAATTATGATCACCTACAATATAAACATTCAAAGGAACATATATACACATATTGATGTTAGTTAAAAGAACACATGTACAAGATAAACAATACAAGGTGCCTGGTAATCCCCCAAGAGAAAACTTAAAAATAGGATAAAGAGATAAACAACCCTGATGTGTGTTTCTTGATGCATTGTGACATGAGATGATGAGAAATCTTAGGGGCAAAAATTTGGGTATAATACACATGTGGCCTTTTAGAAATTTCCAGAATTGATGGACTTAGAGGTTGAATTGCCATTTGACCCTTGAAGAAAATTTGTAGAGGACATCAAAAGGGACTGTAATACGGTGGGAGAACTGAATTGGTTGTTTTGAGTTTGATCGCAATTGTTGCGGATAGCAAGAGTCGCCACAGAATTTTATTTTATCCAATAAGGAAAGGGTGAAAAGAACAGGAAATACCTTTGAGATTATTTTTCTTGAGTTCGGGGGGGGGGGGGGGGGGGGGGGGGGGGGTAGATTATAAAAAGGGAAGGTATTAGCACCCTTTTTATCCATAGTTATCTATGGGCTCTTAGTTGCTTGCTAGATCAACTTTCTTTTGTTTAAAAATTTTCTTGTGGTGTGGTTTTGAAAATATTTTGAAAACATCTTTGTAATGATCCTCGTCTCTATAAGAACGCGTACAAAGTGTTGGTTTTTAAAATAGTTCAAAGAGATGTTTGTTGTGGAAGATGTTTTTTAAAGTGATTTTGAAAAGTTCCTTTGTAATTATTCTCGTCTCTATAAAATTGCGTACAAAGAGCTTTGACTTTTGAAAATGTTTCAATTGAAGGTGTTGGTGTGAAACTGGTGTTTTAGTTGTGAGCAAGCAAGCAACTACGAGCATCCTACCTACTAAAAAAGTCTAATGTTCTTTTCCTCCTCCTTAAGATGCTTCTATCTTACCATTGATTTGGTAAGAAGCCCCATCGTTGGATGTGAAGGGACGGGCGTGGGTCGTTGTATAGTCATAGAAGGCCACCTATGAGACGTTTTAGCAATTTCGTTAGGGACTAGATCGTTTACCGAAGGCAACATCGAGGGACATTGAGGGACTACAATCTTTTATCGAGGGTCTTTGCTAAAATTCCCATATTCGAGGGGCATGACTATTTTCCGAGGCAACAAGTGAGATTACCCTAGAGGTGCATGTGTGCAAAGTGTGTTTGATTGCATGCATTTAGTCTTTTGATTTTTGGTTGTCTACTTGTTGGTTTTATCTTGCCATACATCCTAATTACTAACATTTGTATAAAGCAATAAAAATGCAGAAAATAAATATCTTACACTATTACAACCATATTGAATAGCAAGAAAATATAAAGACAAAACAAAATAAAAGAAGGGAACATAAGTTTTTCGATCTAGGCAGAATGCACCCTTCGATTCTTCTCTTCATGGCTTATTTTGATTTGGGCTTAGCAGTCAACGTGAGATGCAGCCTTCGATTCATCCTTCTGGCTACTTCTTTCGATTGGGTCTGGAATTCAGTGTGAACACCCTTCGTTTCTCCCTTCTTGCTCCTTCGTTTGGATTGTGAAGCAATATAGGCCTACAAAGCAGCAATGAGTGTGTATCCTTCGTTCACGCCCTCTTTGTCTTTCATTTGGGGACTGTGAAGCAGTAAGGGGGTGAAGCCTAAGGCTTCATTTCACACACAACTTTTTCTTTCATTTGAGGTATGTACAGGTTAATTTTAATGTATACTTGGACAAGAAAAGCATGCAATCGAAAGGACAAAAATAAAAAGTGAACAAATGTTATTTACATGCTTGAAACGAAAAGGTTAAGGTCAAATTGACTTACCTTGCTTGAAGCTGGAACATGTGTGCTGGACCTTGAGTGGCTGCCCGGAGTGTTCCTGGATTCGATGGAAAGAAACAATGGTAATGTTTCTAGTGTTGGATTCGAAATAAAGGAACCAAGCGTTGAGTTGCTTCTGGATTCGAAAGAGAAAAGAAACAAGTGTTGTGTTTCTAGTGCTGGATTCGAAAGCAAGAGCAAAATGTTGGGTCGATGTTTCCCTGGGTTCTGGATTTGAAGTGAAGAAACAAGTGTGGTGTCTCTTTAGATTCTGGGTTTGAGAGTGTATTTAGTGTTTGAGAATATTGAGATTTTGAGAGTTTTTGAGAGTTTGAGAGTTTTTGAGTATTCTTTCCACACCACCCAAAGTCCTCATCAGCTTGCAAATTGTTTCTCTATTTATAGAGAAAAGGTTAGAGGTGTTAGAGTAACCAAGTTTGTAGGATAATAAACCATGGTTTGGTTGAAAATGAAACAAGTTTGATCCCTTTCGCTGCTCCCATGTTTCAATTACAAGTAGGGGCCTGATGTCTGTTGGGGGCAGGAGATTGGACTTATGCTTTTGGCACTACTTTTGTTCAGACAAAAATCAGATTGGGAGCTGATTTTGTGATTAAAGTACTCTTTATGAAAAAATGGTACATAGCCTTTTTCTATTTTATCCAATAATAGTATTATCCAGTAGACAAATATTCGAACCTTTATGTAATGCATCACCAATTTGTGTAAGCCTCTGATTATGTAAAGATTTGGAAGAAACATAGCCTGACATGTGAGATTTGGAGGATAAGACTATGAGATTTTCTCAATGTTCTTCAAATAAGCTTGCTTCAAAGGGTTAAGATTGGATTCGAAGATACGGCTTCGAAGGGAACCAATACTCAAACCGAAGATTTGTGTGAAGGTGGCTCTTGTCCAATCGAAGGCTTTCCTGCCATAGGTCACATGGCCAAACGAAGGGTGCATGTAGGAGGTCTCTGCTTTGTGAATCATAGCAAACATGTAGGGTGCAATTGGTGCAATCGAAGGATGTATGCAGGAGATCCCTACTTTGTGGGTGCTAGCATGAAGGGGAATTTCTACCTTGTGAATTTGGAAAACATGCAAAACTAATGGCTTCTGATTCAAAGGAGAGCTGCAGGAGGCCATTGCTTTGTGACTCCAAGAAAACATGCAAGAGGCCTTTGCTCAAACGAAAGTTTGCATGAAGAGCCACTGTCCAATCGAAACTTGCCTGCAAGAGGTCATATGGCCAAATTAAGGATGTGACCCAAACTTGCATTCAAAGGAGGCCAAAATCCCAAATGAAATATGCATGCAGGAGGTCCCTGCTTTGTGAATCAAAGGAAACCTTCAGAAGGCCACTGCCTTCTGAGTCGAAGGAAGCTTTCAGAAGGTCATTTCACTCTGAATCGAAGGAAACCAGTATGAAGCCACTACCTTCTGAATCGAAGGACACCAACAGGAGTTCCTTCCCTTTTGAATCGAAGGAGGTTGTTTCAAAGGGAAATAAATGCCTAGTCGAAGCTTGTAAAAAGATAGGCATTGCCCTTGCTTTGTGAATCGAAGCACGCAGGAAAGAGGTAATTTTCTCAATCGAAGGCTGCATGCAGATAGCCATTGCTTTATGAATCAAAGTAAGCATGCCAGGGTCAATGCTCCATCGAAAGATGTAAGCCAAGCTTGCATCAAAAGAGACCAAAAGTCCAATCGAAGGATGTGAAATCGAAGCATGCATGCTTTTTTTTATTTGATGTTTGAAATCCCAATTGTACTTGTGCAAATTTGAACTTTTGAAAATCCTTATAAGGAAATGTCTTGAGAAATGAGAGGGAAAATTTTGGGGTACAACAACTTCCCTTGTTCAATCTTCTTAAACCTGAAGAGTTAGATTGGCGAGTCCTCTATTCATGACTTGAAGGTGGAAGATGATTGAACACTAGAGTGCCCATAAATTTGCACTCAATGATGTAGGGAATGGGCTTAAAGATGCCATTTGGAGAGTTGTCGGAGATGGGCTTACCGATGCCATCCAGAGTTGATTGTTGGTAGGAATTGGAAGAAGTATCAGAATAAACCTCTTGTTGATTTATACTGAAGCAGTAGACGTAGTGGGATGCGTATTAGAATAATATCCACAAATGGATCGTATTTGACTCGTATTTGAAAGAAACTGAAATGAGTATCAGAATGAAATCCGTATCTGAATCATATCTGAATCGTTTCTAGAGGAAGTCTAGAGTAAGTATCAGAATAATATTTGTCTCTGGATTGTATCTGAACCGTTTCTGGAGGGAGACTGGAGTGAGTATCATGATGTCATCTGTATCTGGATTGCATCTGAACTGTTTCTAGAAGAGAATCTGGAGTAAGTATCAGAATGTCAGCCGTATCTGGATCGCATCTGAATTGTTTCTAGAAGAGAATCTGGAGTAAGTATTAGAATGTCAGCCGTATCTAGATCTCATTTGAACTGTTTCTAGAAGAGAATTTGGGATAAGTATCAGAATGCCATCCGTATCTGGATCTCATATAAATTGTTTCTAGAAGAGAATCTGGAGTAAGTATCAGAATGTCAGCCGTATCTGGATCGCATCTGAACTGTTTCTAGAAGAGAATCTGGAGTAAGTATCAGAATGTCAGCCGTTTCTGGATCGCATCTGAACTGTTTCCAGAAGAGTGTATGAGAAGGAGCTAGTGTAAGATTGCTTCAGTTGGTCGTGTAGATAATTTCCCTGGCTTGTTTCAGGAATTAATCTACAATCAGTTGTCCTCAGATAGTTGTCTTGTCTTATTTCAGGTATTAATCTGGAACTTGTTTTTTGTTGGTCGTAGAGATAGTTGCCCTGGCTGGTTTCAGGAATTAATCTCTGACATTTTGAAAATTGTTAATGATAGCTATCTGTTGATTGATCTTTACTGAAAAGGTAAAGAGTTAGCTGCATGCAATATCATGATGTATGAAGTGTGTGGCGTAATGATGTTCTCAAAATAAATGAGATTGTTCTATATGCGTTTCGTATGCATATGTTATGACGTATGAAATGTGAAATGTTATTGAAATGTATCTTTGTCTTGGAATATAAATCCTTGACAAATGTTGGGGAGTTTTGGGAAGTTAAATCCCGGACTGTCGTTGGGGATAAAGAGTATACACACCTTCAGACCTTGTTTTAGAATGTTTCTGCTGGGGATTCTTGTTTTGTTGGGGAAATAAACCTTGTTGCCGATTTGTTAGAGAGGTGTTTTCTTTTGGAAGAACTCCTCGAGGATTCTTGAGATCAACTCAGTTGGCAGAGGTTTTCCGGAGATTGAAACTCTGGCTAGGGATTTCCTGGATCCAACCTTGTGGGGATATCCATGAATTTGGCCTTGAGGGTTTTGGACCCTCGTCCGTGAAATTATTTTGTGGGGATAACCTTATAGAGATGACTCTATGGGGACTTGACTGAGGATCGCTCTATGAAGAGGACCTTGTGGGAGATTTGTCACTGTCCCTAGTAATAAGTGTCGTAGCACTACCAAAAAATTCTTGCGTGGCCGTACATGACCCTTTGATGGAATTCATGTTCAATGCCCTAAGTGATTCAGATGTAGACTTGCCCCTGGTTATTTATCACTTCTTGAGAGATTTCTTGGAATCTTGACTTTACTTCCCCAAACGAGTTTGATAGTGACATGTCATGCCCCTTGCTTATAGGAGATTTTTCATTTCAAGTGTCTTCCAATTTAAAGTGATTCTTCTCATTCAAAGAGTTTTTTTTTGTTCAACAGATAATCGTCGTGTGGATTTCTCTGTTGTCAAACAAGTAACTATATGCAAAACAATAATATTCAAACAATGCAAAGTTTATGCTTGTCTTGAATTTTTTGAAAATGCATTTTAGCAGATAAAAGAAATTTGTAAGATTGTGAATTAAACTCGGGATTTAGAGCAAGTCTTACAGGAGTCAGGATACCTTTTGTAACAGTATGCTTTCGAACTAACCCATGCTTCAATTAGGACTTTTGAAGGGTTGTAACGTGGCTTGGTTCACGGTTTAAGAAACAAAGGATAAGACTCAAAGTGTATTTGTACCCGCCCGTTCTTTGTGATGTTCTTCAGTCCTAAACTCAGTTAATTGTACGTATGAACTCCAATTGAGTCTGGAATGACGTTTTGGTGATGGTTCGGACAAGTTAAGTTTGTTGGAAGGCAACCATTTTTGCAAAATTTTTTATGTTGTCGATGATTTATAGTGACCTCTTTTTTTGATTTATTATTCCTGATTTTTGTCTGACTGTTCTTGGTTTGAGATTACAGTCAGCGGGATGCCCCAGTTTTTCTTTTGTCTCCTTCGTAGATTTTGACTTAGTGGGCCTTTCTTGGGAGATATATGACTGCCTATTTGATAGGTAACCACCACCGTCTCTTGATTTAGAAGGATGTTTTTGGTGTCATTCATTGTGTATGAAGTGAAAACTTGCGATTGAACGCGCATTTGAATTAACTGAGAGACTACCCTGCCCCAGGTTTTGATTAAAGGTTTCAATTTGTATGAAAAAGAAAACTCCTACTTCTTAGGCTCAAAGGGGTTGATTAGGGATTATTTTCTTTATAACTTCAGTGTTTAAGAATTGAAACAAACGCATGTACATTGTCAGCAAGGTCTGTCCAAAAGCATTTTGTATGAGATTATGGCATTGTTTTCGTCATCCTCCCTCTAAAGGCTTGCAACTTTTTAAAACAAGAGTTGAATATCATAAAGGGAGTAAAAATCATAGTTTAAATATAATGAAAACGAATGGATTAATTCAAGACAAACATATGCAATGCATTAATGAAACAAAGTTTGACATTAATACATAAGTGTTTGAACAACAAAAGAGATTACAGTTGAAAATTCAAAATGAAAAGGACGCTCTCAATGATTTGGCATAGGAGTAGTGATCATGTTGGGAGTAGCAGGTGGATAAAATTCAATCTCCTTGGCGTTAATCATGTCTTGAATCTTGTTCTTCAGAGACCAACAGCTATTCATGTCATGTCCAAGACTATCGGAATGGTATGCACATCTTTCATTGGGATGATAAGTAGGAGCAGAAGTGTTGGGGTTCCGGAGAGGAGCCTTTAACATAATCAACTCTTCCTTCAACATGTGTTGTAACGCTTGAGCCAATGGCATGTTGATCTTGGTGAATTGTCTTTTAGGCGCGACCTCCTTACGCTAATTCCCCTGTTGTCGTTGTTGCATCAATGCAGGATTAGAGATCAGGATTGCCCCCACGTGTTGGTTGTGGTTACTCTGGTTACGACCTTTTTGACCGTACATAGCATCAAACTCTTTCTTCCCATTAAAAGGTTGTTTCCCTGCACTTGAAGATGCACCCCTTTGTATTTTACCACTCTTAATGCCAACCTCTACTCTTTCGCCTGTCAGTATTAGCTTGGTGAACCCGACCGAGGAGCTTCTGATTAGGTGATTGAAGAAAGATCCTGAAAACGTTCCCATGAAGATATCAATCAGCTCCATGTCTGTTAATAGGGGCTGCACCCTACCAGCCAGGTCTCTCCATTTTTTGGCGTATTCTTTGAAGCCCTCGTAGGAACCCATGGTCATATTTTACAACTGCGTGCGAGTTGGTGCAAGATCAGCATTGTATTGGTACTGCTTATAGAAAGCAGCAACTAGATCCTCCCATGTGTGAATGTGGGAACTCTCCAATTGATAGAACCACTCAAGTTGCGTCCTGACTAACCTCTCCTGGAAGAAATGGACCCATAGCTTCTGATTAGTGGTGTATGGTTGAATCTTGCAGACATAAGATCGCAGATGCATCTTAGGACAAGAGACCCCATCATACTTAGCAAAAGCAGGAATCTTGAATTTTGGTGGGATGACCACTCCAGAAACCAATCCCATTTCTTCAAAGTCCAAACCAGGTATTTTCTGGATTTCCATGGCGTTGAGACGATCCTCTAGTTGTTTGTATCTATCGTCCGTAGGAGGATACTATTCTTCAGCGTAGTCAGCCTCTTCTTCATTAGTCCCCATACTGTGGTCCCCTTCTTTTGTATGGTTGTCTCCCTCAGTTGACGGAGTTGTGAATTCTAGAGCTCACTTTGTTGGTCCTTCGAACCTTATTCCCAAATTCAGGACGCCCACTGACTTCTTTGTCTTTTTATTCTTGTCTTTAAGAAGAAGAGTCTTCGGGTCCTCTTGCACTTTAGCCAAAGTCAGAAATATTTGTTGGAATTGAGCATTTTCTGATTGAAGATCTTTCACTATTTGTTCCATATCTATCTTACTGAAATAAACAGTAGAGAGATAAGGAAACATGTGTGGGGAAAACCTGTCATGATATGATGCATGGTATATAGATGCATGTTTCCAAGGATCTCATAGGGTAAACACAAGAAGATGTTAGAAGTTGAACTTTGATCACATCTTTGATTCGGGAACTTCGTATCAGTGGATGTCCTTCCACGAGAATCAAGCTCACCATATCAAGTGGGTCATAGCCCTTGACTCAAGTTATCTTACATTGGTCTTTGACGATGTTTGATTAGAGGAGAATGAATCCTCTTGCCCCTTGATAGGCGTCCGGTTTAACATGAACCTGCATTATAGGCCCTTGATATCCTTGAAATGGTTATTGAAAATGCTATGGTATGATGTCATGATGTTTATGATGTTATGTACATGTGAAAAAAGCAAGCAAGTTTTTATGTACAAATAATCATATACACATAAAGCAGACAAGTCCTTAGGTTTCGGATTGCAATGGGGTTTGTAGGTAAGTACCCTCTTGAAGTTTAGTTGGCTCAACCTATCCTATTAATAGTAATCAGGTTCTAAGGAGTCTCAATATCATTGACCTTTCTTTTAGGAATTATCTAGCTCAAGCACCAAATTATTGCGGTCAGAATATCCCAAAAGTCTAATCTCAATGAGTGTAGCATCGAGTATCAACTAATCTTCGGTCGTAACCAAAGCTGGTTATCTCACTAATTTCTAATGGCTTAGGATGAGTCAATTAAAGGTTCTAAAGGTCAGTTAGCGCTTAATAACACTATAAGGAAGCCTAATATTATCCTTGACTGACTCAAGGAACATTAGTACAAGCCAGAGTATCACGCTAACATAGCTATTACTTTGTCCATATCGGTCTACACCTTAAAATCTCCATGATTTATTACTACTTACCTAGAAAGGTGCCTCAGATCCATGTGTAGTATCTTTAACAATAACACAGACAAGAACCCAAAGAATGTAAAGCAAGCAAGTCAAACAAAGAAAGCAAGTAAAGGTGATCTAGCCCTAAGGTAACCCCACTTTTTAAGTAAGTCCCCAGTAGAGTCTCCAGTTCTGTAATACGGTGGGAGAACTGACTTGGTTGTTTTGCGTTTAATCGCAATTGTTGCGGATAGCAAGATTCACCACCAACTTTTCTTTTATCCAATAAGGAAATGGTGAAAAGAATAGGAAAGACCTTTGAGATTATTTTCTTGAGATCAAAGGGTAGATTATAAAAAGGGAAGGTATTAGCACCCTTTTTATCCATAGTTATATATGGGCTCTTAGTTGCTTGCTAGATCAACTTGATTTTGTTTGAAAATTTTCTTGTGGTGTGGTTTTGAAAATATTTTGAAAACGTCTTTGTAATGATCCTCGTCTCTATAAGAATGCGTACAAAGTGTTGGTTTTGAAAATAGTTCAAAGAGATGTTTGTTGTGAAAGATGTTTTTTAAAGTGATTTTGAAAAGTGCCTTTGTAATAATTCTCGTCTCTATAAGAATGCGTACAAAGAGCTTTGACTTTTGAAAATAATTCAATTGAAGGTGTTGGTGTGAAAATGGTTTTTTAGTTGTGAGCAAGCAAGCAACTACGATCATTTTACCTACTCAAAAAGTCTAATATTCTTTTCCTCCTCCTTTAGATGTTGCTATCTTACCATTGATTTAATAAGAAGCCCCATCGTTGGATGTGAAGGGACGAGCGTGGGTCATTGTATAGTCATATAAGGCAACCTATGATACATTTTAGCAATTTTGTTAGGGACTAGATCATTTACTGAAGGCAGCATCGAGGGACTATGATCTTTTATCGAGGGTCTTTGCTAAAACGCCCATATTCGAGGGACATGACTATTTTCCGAGGTAACAAGTGAGATTATCCTAGAGGTGCATGTGTGCATAGTGTGTTTGATTGAATGCATTTAGTCTTTTGATTTTGGATTGTCTACTTGTTGGTTTTATCTTGCCATACATCCTAATTACTAAAATTTGTATAAAGAAATAAAAATGCAGAAAATAAATATCCTACACTATTACAACCATATTGAATAGCAAGAAAAGATAAAGACAAAACAAAATAAAAGAAGGGAACATAAGTTTTTCGATCTAGGAAGAATGCACCCTTCGATTCTGCTCTTCATGGCTTCTTTCAATTTGGGCCTAGAAGTCAACGTGAGATACAGCCTTCGATTCATCCTTTTGGCTACTTCTTTCGATTGGGCCTGGAAGTCAGTGTTCGTTTCTCCCTTCTTGCTCCTTCGTTTGGATTGTGAAGCAATATGGGCCTGCAAAGCAGCAATGATTGTGTATCCTCTGTTCATGCCCTCTTTGTCTTTCGTTTGGGGATTGTGAAGCAGTAAGGGGGCGAAGCCTAAGGCTTCGTTTCATACAAAACTTTTTCTTTCGTTTGAGGTTTGTACAAGTTAGTTTTAACGTATACTTGGACAAGAAAAGCATGCAATCGAAAGGACAGAAATAAAAAGTGAACAAATATTATTTACATGCTTGAAACAAAAAGGTTCAGGTTACAATGACTTACCTTGCTTGAAGCTGGAACGTGTGTGCTGGACCTTGAGTGGCTGCCCTGAGTGTTCCTGGATTCGAAGGAAAGAAACAAGGGTAGTGTTTCTAGTGCTGGATTCGAAAGAATTGAACCAAGTGTTTAGTTGCTTCTGGATTCGAAAGATAAAAGAAACAAGTGTTGTGTTTCTAGTGCTGGATTAGAAAGCAAGAGCAAAATGTTGGGTTGGTGTTTCCCTGGGTTCTGGATTTGAAGTGAAGAAATAAGTGTGGTGTTTCTTTAGATTTTGGGTTTGAGAGTGTATTTAGTGTTTGAGAATCTTGAGAGTTTGAGAGTTTTTGAAGATTCTTTCCACACCACCCAAAGTCCTCCCCAGCTTGCAAATTGTTTCTCTATTTATAGAGAAAAGGTTAGAGGTGTTGGAGTAACCAGGTTTGTAGGATAACAAACCATGGTTTTGTTGAAAATGAAACAAGTTTGATCCCTTTCTCTGCTCCCAAGTTTCAAGTACAAGTAGGGTACTGATGTCTGTTGGGGGAAGGAGATTAGACTTATGCTTTTGGAACTGCTTGCATTCAGACAAAAATCAGATTGGGGGCTGATTTTGTGATTAAAGTACTCTTTATGAAAAAAGGGTACGTAGCTTTTTGCTATTTTATCCAAGAATAGTATTATCCAATAGACAAAGCTTCGAACCTTTATGTAATGCATCACCAATTTGTGTAAGCCTCTGATTATATAAAGATTTGGAAGAAACATAGCTTGGCAAGTGAGATTTGGAGGATAAGGCTATGAGATTTGCTCAATGTTCTTCAAACAAGCTTGCTTCGAAGGGTTCAGATTGGATTCGAAATATGCTACTTCGAAGGGAACCAATACTCCAATCGAAGCTTTGTGTGAAGGTGGCTCTTGTCCAATCGAAGGCTTGTCTTCTAGAGGTCACATGGCCAAACGAAGGGTGCATGTATGAGGTCTATGATTTGTGAATCAAAGCAAACATGTAGGGTGCAAATGGTGCAATCGAAGGATGTATGCAGGAGATCCCTGCTTTGTGGGTGCTAGCATGAAGGGGAATTCTTGCCTTGTGAATTTGGAAAACATGCAAAACCAATGACTTTTGAGTCGAAGGAGAGCTGCAGGAGGCCATTGCTTTATGACTCCAAGAAAACATGCAAGAGGCCTTTGCTCAAATGAAAGCTTGCATGAAGAGCCACTGTCCAATCAAAACTTTCCTGCAAGAGGTCATATGGCCAAACAAAGGATGTAACCCAAACTTGCATTCGAAGAAGGCCACAAGCCCAAACGAAAGATGCATGTAGGAGGTCCATGCTTTGTGAATCAAAGGAAACCTTCAGAAGGCTATTACCTTCTAAATCAGATGAAGCTTTTAGAATGTCATTTCACTCTGAATTGAAGGAAACCTGTATGAAGCCACTACCTTCTGAATCGAAGGACACCAACAGGAGGTCCTTCCCTTTTGAATTGAAGGAGGTTGTTTCAAAGGGAAACAAATTCCCAGTTGAAGCTTGTATAAAGATAGGCGTTGCCCTTGCTTTGTGAATCGAAACATGCAAGAAAGAGGTAATTTTATCAACAGAAGGCTACATACAGATAACCATTGCTTTATGAGTCAAAACAAGCATGTCAGGGGCCAATGCTCCGTCAAAAGATGTAAGCCAAGCTTGCATCGAAAGAGGCCAAAATTCCAATCGAAGGATGTGAAATCGAAGCAGGCATGCTTTTTTTTTATTTAATGTTTGAAAGCCCAATTGTACTTGTACAAATTTGATCTTTTGAAAATCCTTGTGAGGAAATGTCTTGAGAAATGAGAGGGCAAATTTTGGTGTACAACAGGGAAATTTGGCTCAAAGAAGGCCTAAAAAATATTGAGAAATGAGAAAGTTATGGGTTTTGGACCAAATGGCATGCCATTCTTGATTTTAGGTCAACCAACCATGTGCCAACTTGATTTTTCTTGACTTTCCTTGCATTCAAAGGCTCAATGATGATCACTTGGACATAACGTGAAGGAATCTTAAATGTTCTTTGAAGAATCTTGGTGAATTCTTGATAAATTGAATGAGGATGGCATGGAAATAAACACATGAGCCCTAATTTGATTCCTTTTGAAAACATGCATCCAACTTGAACTTGTTTTGGCCAAATGATGTTGAATGATTCTTGACATAAATGTGATCTAAGATCATAGGTCATGCCTTGAAGAAAAAGTCTTGTTAGACCACTTGTTGACCAAACCTTGAGCTTGAGAACCAAAACCCTAATTTAGCAACTTCACTTTATCGTTTGATTGGAAAACTCTACCTTGCACAAAAATAATGCAATACATATTTTTGCACTTTGAATAAGGGTTAGTAACGTATAAAAGGAAAAAAAGAAACACAATGGATGCTTGGTGATCTCTCTCAAAAGACAAACCCTAAAGGTTAGAAGGATACCATGCTTGTGATCTTGATGAGATGCAAATGATTATATGTAGGATCTTAGGGGTAAAAATTATGGTATCACACCAATCTCAAACTAAAGCTTTAATAAAACTCAGCATATCCAAACTTATAAGAGTACAACCATTAAAGAGAATGAAATGCGTACAAGACCAAATAGACCAATAAAATGTTAGAGAAAGAACAAGAGCAAAACAAGTGCTCCACATCCTCCTCTTCCGAAAAAACACAAGGGACAAACCACATTATGCACACCTTCAATAATTCAGCGCTTGGCTAATTTCATTCTTGTTGGCAACTTATTGAGAATTAACTTCCAACCAAAGATAAGGATTTTGCTAGGAACTTTAGATTTACAAAGGAAAGCCAACACTTTAGCTTTTAGAGGATCCAAAATAGGCATCGAACTGCAAGCTTCGCAAATCCTCTTATAATAATCTTTAATCGAAAACCCATCTTTATGACTCCACCACACAAAATGGTTTATTTCTAGAGGCTTAGGCTCCACCCCCATCAAAAGTAAAAGAAGCACCTCCAACAACAAAGTGTCAACTCAATTCAAGGACATTCCATTGAAACCGATGTCCCACACCCAAGAATTATTTGAGCAAGCCCCCGCTTCTCTCACTTTAATCTGAGGCTAAACACAACATCGAAATAAGATGGAAAATAAAACTTTGAAAGAGGGTGAACCTAGCCAATGATGTCTCCAAAAGTCTAAGGACTTCTAATTTCAAAGTTTACAAGAGATGGAAGAAGAATGTCAATTTCTATGATAGGAACTATACGTGGATTCTCCAATATAGCACAAGTCCTTCCACCACAAAGATGTCTTCCTACTCGAACGCACTCCACCTAAAACCTGTGTATTCACATTACCAAACCCCGACTTGCAATTACTTAAGTCTATTTATTTATTTTTCTATTAAAGAAATTTTTCAGTTCTTCACATTTAAAATGATAATTTTTTAGGGAAAATTACACCACATCCCTTGAGGTTGGTTAAAAAGACACTTACACTCCTCCTTTAACTTTAAATCATACATTAACCTCCCCTAAACATACATATAATAACTAAAAGTTGATTGCTACTAAAAACTATAGGGGAGTGTCGGTATTATTTTAATAGATTTAGGAAGAGAGCAATACATATTTAAAAATTAGAAAGAATGTTAGCGTCATTTCAATAGTGCTTAGCAAGGTGAATGTATTTTCTCATATGTGTGTATATATTTTGCTATCAAATAGTGCTTAGCAAGGTGAATGTATTTTCTCATATGTGTGTATATATTTTGCCACAGCTTGATAGTTTATATCGAGCCCCAATTTTAGAAAACAAAAGGCATATCCATGGGAATAGGGTTTATATGAAGCATCGCATTCGGTATGAATAGAAGAAAATGAAAATGTTTATACAGGCGCAGAATGTATTGCAGCAGCTCCATGAAAGAACCGAAAAATGCAGCGTGGGGTGTCCAATACTTGATCGCTGTCTCCACGGCGGCGTACCCACAAAATCAATAACAGAACTCGTGGGCGAAAGCGGAAGCGGCAAAACCCAAATCTGCCTCCAACTCGTCCTCTCGGCTCAGCTTCCACCTTCCCACGGCGGCCTCTCCGCATCCTCTCTCTACATATTCACGGAGTTCCCTTTCCCCGTCCGGCGCCTAAAACAGCTATCTCGCTCTCTGCTTTCATCTCATCCCGGTGTTCTGAACTCCGATCCTCTCTCCCGCGTGTTCCTCCGTGGCATTTATTCCGCTGAGAAATTTGTGAATTTATTACCAGACATTGAGATTTTTCTTACTTACTGGAAATCACGGTTGTTACCTGTTAGGGTAATCGTTGTTGATTCTATCGCTGCTTTGTTTAGATCTGAATTTGATAACTCTAGATTGGACCTTAGGCGTAGGTCATCCTTGTTTTTCAAGATTTCTGGTGGATTGAAATCCTTAGCGGAGAGGTTCGGGTTGGTTGTGGTGGTTACCAATCAAGTTGTTGATTTCATGACTGAGGGTGATAATCAAATGAGGATTGGGAATTTGACTCACTTGTATTCCTCGGGTCGAAGGGTTTGCCCTGCTTTGGGTCTTTCGTGGGCCAATTGTGTCAATTCTAGAATGTTTTTATCCAGGGATCAATATGGGGAGACCAAAAGGAGAACACTGACTCTTGTTTTTTCTCCTCATTTGGGTCAATGTTGTTCTGAGTTTGTAATTACTGGAGATGGTGTTTTTGGTGTATAGAGATGATGGTGCAAAGGAATGTATGAATTTTATTGTTTATGTGCTTTTATTTTATACATGATATGCAATTTGTTTCACGGCTCAAACCATTTTGTGATCGATTTTTATGTCCCCCTAATCACACATAACAATGTATGAAATACACCAACAATAACCAAACGAGATATGCAATGCAACTTGGACCGGACCTCAAGTGTCCGAAAACAGCAACGACTAATTGACTGCCATCGACATCACTCAAGGTGTCGACTTAGGCTTTGGAAACGACAATGTTCATAGCTAATTAATTTGATGGAGGAATGTTTTAGAAAATCCTTCATATTTCGGCGTACAACAAAACAAGTCTTGGATGATGTACAAATATCTAAGTATTAGATTTTTGTTTCACGTCCTTCATATTTTTCTAAAGTTTTATTTCATGTTTTTGTAATTTTATGAATAATGCAACCAAGTTTATTTTTATAAACTCTTCTTTTCTAAAATGATCATCAGCTCTTTGATTGTCATGCTCTTGTTAAATTCAAATCATTGTTAGTAGAATCCTTTTCAAGAATTGTTAAATAGTTTTTTGAATGGGTAAATCTCTTTTACAATATACCATTCTGATCTTACCGGATCAGATTTGAACCGTCACGACTGGCTCCGAGCGAAAGTTGAACGAGAGGGGGTACCTGCAAGGCACTCCAATGCTAAAATGAGTGATGGTACGAGCAGGCAAAAAGTGTATGTATGGGTAAGAGAATGAATATCTGGCCCTCTGGGAACAAAGGGTATTTATAGCCCCCAACGCGGGGCCAAGGTCCTTTCATTGGGCCGACCAGGACTGACCCAACAAAGAGACTGCCAGGTTCTACGTGTGTAGTGGGGACCCGCACGTGGTCTTCTTCTTGGTGATGCTCTGCGAGAAATGAGGAGGGACGAGGACGCGGTCTTTCCGGAGTTCTGGTGATGGGGTAACGGCCACAGTCAACCCTACGAGGAGGGTGCTCGAGCTGGGCTCGAGCTAGAGTTCACGTGGTCGAGGACACCTATGTTCGCGGGCAATGACGGGCACGGAGGCAACTTCTGGTCGACGCGCTGGCGGGAATCTTCGGGCGCGCGCTCCTTGAAGAGTTGCTTGGATTGGGCCTTCGTTCTTGCTCTTGGGCCAGGACGGATCCAGTCCAGAACAAGAGCCCCCCAAGTCGTGGCTCCTGGAGCAGGAGTTATGACTTGATCTCAGCTTGCCGTTGTCACGGGGTCTTATGCCCGGCCCAGGATATTTGCTTCCATGTGGTTGCTCGAGGAGTTTCTCATGAGTTGCGTTCGTGGGGTAATCCCTTTCGAGGCATGCTCGGGGGATTCTTTGCGGGCTGTGCTCGTTGGGTATACGAGGTAACCTTTGGGAACCGTGACGCCATCCTATTGAAAGTAGAGTCATCATTGCCTAGGGGAGTAGACGTCGAGGAGGGGAAGCTCGTGGTTCCCCGGGGTGACGTTTCGTATTCCACGCCATCCCTATAAATAGGATCCTTGGGTCCCATAATCTGTTTTTCCTCTTCGCGCTTCTCCTCCTTCCTCTGCCTTTGCCGCCGTTGTTTTTCCAGAATTTCATAGGACCACCGTGCTTTCCGCCGTCGATTTTCTTCTCTGCCACCGTACATTCTTCCTAACTTCCAAGTAAGCGTTTTATCCCTCATATTTTTCTTTGTGGTAGGTGATTTTTTCTGTTATTTGTATGTTAGAAATCCGCATCTGGGATTAGTGCCCGGTACATTCGTGTTCATGCCTGGTATATTCATGCTTGTGCCCGGTAAACGCATGTTTGTGCCCGGTAAACGCATAGCTTTAGGTATGTGACTCGCGATGCTGCCCGGGATATTCATGGTTTTGGGCGCATAGCCTATGATATTGCCCGGTAAACCCATAGTTCTAGGTTTAGGGTTCATGATATTGCTCGTCATATCCATAGTTTAGGTCGACGTACTCATGACTGGCCGGGATGTTGGCCCATTTAGGCAGTATGTAGGATGACTTGTCGTGGCACCTTAGCGTCGAGAAGGTGAAACCAGGCTCTTGTTTGAGTCCTCAACGTTTTAACATGCGCGGAGTGTGACTTGGCTTGTTGTGCCCTTCTTCCCGTCAGTTATGGCGAGCGTGTGGATTTGCTCCCAAATTGACCGGTTTCCTGTGCTTTGCAGGTAAAATGGCTGATGAACCAGAGTCTTCGGGGCGCAACGAGGTCGAGGACCAGAGTGCCGAGGAGAATGTAACTCTAATCGACACCGTTGATGATCCTTTGCTGGATTGGGTGGGCGCCGAGCCCAGAGGGATTGCCTCGGCATATAGTCGGCGCAGTTGGAGCGCCTACACTATCGTCGAACATGGCGGCAGTCAGCCGGGCTTCCAGAAAAACTTTGTTGTTACAAGACCGTCTCTTGACGCGCGGATCTGCTCGGAGTTCTCTGAGTACGGGTTTCCCATGTACGAAATCGCGTTCAAGGACCTCGGTCTCAAGCTCCCCTTTAGTGATTTCCAGGTCGGGGTATTCTGTCATCTAGACTTGGCCCCCTCGCAGCTTCACCCCAACTCGATCGCCTTTCTTCGGGCGTTCAAGCTGACGTGTCGCTTTTTAAGGATCGGGGCGACCATCCCTCTCTTCTTCAGAGTTTTTCATCTGCAACGCCAGTCTTGGGGAGGTAGGCATAGTCGGGTTTCCCTGAAACAGTCGAAGAGGCTGCTCAGGATGTACATGGATTCGGTCTGGGGTTTTAAGGACAAATGGTATGTCGTGCGGCCGATCACCCAGACTGCTCTGGACTCTGTATATGAAGAAGAGACTGCAGTGACCGACGTGAACGGGGAGCCTCTTATGGACAACGAGGGTCGCCTGGTGTTGGGGCGGGTAGCTAAGTTCCCGTTGCATTGGTGCTCGCGCCATTATGAGCATGGTACCGGGCATTACCATACGCCCGCGGGGGGGATGAGTTCCGAGGACGAGGAAGCCTACGGTACCTTTTGCAGATATGTCGACAGTTTCTTCCATGCTCGGTGGGCTACGAGGGAGGGGAAAGACATTCTTGACGAGGACGATTACCCGACCTTCGAGGCCCGTCCTATAGATACCAATGCGCTTGTCGAGTGCAAGTCCTACGGGCAGGCCGCGAACCTACTAGGTTACTTTTTGTCTTATGTTTTTGTTCTAGTTTCTTCGTTTGTTACTTGCTCGTAACTAACCCGGGTTTTCTTTTTTGCAAGCAATATGGCCGGGCGAAAGGAGAGGCTTTTAAAATTGACACAAGATAAGAAAGTCAACAAAAGGGTGGTCCGAGCTCCACAGGCAACTAGGATGGGGCCACCGACCAGCTCGGGTGACGCTTCGAGCGATTCCCTGGACGTCGAGCAACCCACTTATCAGATACCGAGGAAGAGAAGTCGGGTAGAGAGCCAGTCGGAAGTCGGTGACGAGTCTGGCGCGATGAGGGCCTTTGGCTTGCCCCCCTGCTTTAAAGAGGAAGGCTTCTTTTAGGGGTTTCCCTTGATAGTAAGTGCCTAGGAGGCTGAGACCATCAGGCGGCTGAATAAAGAAACTCGGAGAAAGCATCTGGCCGCCAGTATGGTCGGGATGGTCAAGATGACCGAGATGGCCGTTGTCCTCGTTGAGGAGGGGGCAGACTCTGACCGCGTCAAAGAACTGGAGCTGGAGAAAGCTGCCCTTGCTACGGGCTCTCGAAAGTTGAAGGCTGCTCTGGAGCGATCTGAGGAGATGTTCCACGAGCAAGCCGAGCTGCTGGCTATGGAGAAGGAGAACTCGGGGAAGGTTGCCGAGGAGAGGGACTATTTTCGACTGGATCGGGAACGCTTGGAGGCTGACAACGAGCGTCTGTCCAAAGAAGTCGAGGATCTGAAGGCCGCCATGCTCCTCGCCGAAGATGAATCGGAGGAGACAGCCCCCTTGTGGAGTCGCTCGGATCTGGTCGCGCGTATTCATCTCCTCGAAACGGACTGTGTTGGCGCCTTGACGGATGGTTTTAAGGCCGCGGTTAGCCAGCTCACTTTATTAAATCCTGGTCTGAATACCGAGGGGGTGGGTTTCATGTCCCAGATCATCGACGGCCAGGTCGTGCCTCCTCCCGAGTCTCCTGTCGCAGACGCTGGCAGCCCCGGGGAAGTCTAGCCATGAAATTCTGGTCGGGCATGCGCGCCAATTTATTGATAGTTGTTTTTGGGGCCTGCGTGCTTGTGCATATATTTTTTGGGGGCCTGCGTGCCCGTGCCTGTAACTTCTGAACATCGCCGGCCTTCTTGGTCGGTTTATTTTTATTTGTTTTTGCTTACGAGCCTTTGAATGAATGTTTGTTTCGGCCTTTAATATTTGCTCGTGTCTGTGTTTTTATATTTTGTGATAAAATTTGCCTAAGTTATGTCCCCGAGTCACGCCTGTGCTCGGCTGTTACTTTGTGGCAAATTTTCCTAAGTTATTTGCTCGGGGCATGCTTGTGCTCGGCTTGTTATTTTGTGGCGAAATTTGCCTAAGTTACGTCCTCGAGTGGAGATTCTTTCAACCCATTTGGTGGTCCGACATACTTTCAAAATGCGTCGATCATGCGGAGTAAAGCCGTTTGCTCGGACGTATGGCCCAGATCGGGGTCGCTTGCCCGTGGCGTGAACTGCCCATCGCGAGCTGGGTGTTCTACCATATGGGTACTTCGACGGTGAAGCTCGATTGAGGTGTCCCTGTCGGGCACTGTCATTCATGCTTGTTTGGCTGAACGACGTTATGTCGTTTGGGCGTAGATTGAGTCCGTACCTTGTCCTATCTACGTGGTCGAGACATTTCTCTCCGTTGACTGGATGTGGATGTTCGACGACAAGAGTCCTTGGTGTTAAGGGTTTTTTAACTATAGTACTGCTTTAGTTTAGCAGCGTTCCAGGGTCGTGGCAATGGTTCTCCGTCTAGTTGCTCGAGGTAGTACGCCCCGGTACCTGTGGTGCCGTGGACGCGGTAAGGCCCTTCCCAGATCGCGGCCAATTTCCCTTCGCGGGAGTCTTTCTGGTTTCTTCGTAACACCAGGCTTCCGATCTCGAACTCACGTTTAATAACCTTGTCGTTGTGACGCAGGGCCACTCGTTATTTTAGGGTGGCCTCGCGCAGGGCCGCCCCCGATTGAATTTCCTCGACTAAGTCGAGTTTGTCCCTGAGTGCCTCGTCGTTCATTTCTTCGTCGAGGGGAGTTTCTGTCCGCCTGAAGGGTTCCCTGATCTCTACTGGGATGACGACCTCGGTGCCGTATGTTAGTCGAAAGGGGGTCTCGCCCGTCGTCGAATGGGGCGTGGTGCGGTATGCCCACAAGACACTGTGCAGCTCCTTGACCCAACCTCTCTTTGTTTCGCCGAGCCGGCGTTTGAGTCCTCGGAGGATGACTCTGTTAGCGGCCTCGGCTTGCCCGTTGGTTTGAGGGTGCTCGACCGATGTGAAGTGTTGTTTTGTTCCCAGTTTGGTGACGAAGTCTTAGAATCCGTGGTTGGTGAATTGGGTGCCGTTGTCGGTGACCAATTCTCTCGGGATCCCGAATCTGGCGAGGATGTTTCTTTTGTAGAAACGAAGGATGTTGTGCGAGGTGATCTTCGCGAGAGCCTCGACCTCTATCCATTTCGTGAAATAATCCACGACTACAATGAGGAACTTGTTTTGGTAAGTTCCTTGCACGAAAGGACCGAGGATATCCATCCCCCACCATGCAAACAGCCACGGGGATGACAGTATGCTCAGCTCGTGAGGAGGAGCGAGGTGCATGTCGTCGTGCCTCTAGCACTTGTCACACTTCTTAACGTGTTCCTTGGCGTCCTGCTGCATTGTCGGCCAATAGTACCCCGCTCGAAGGGCTTTCCTCTCCAGGGACTTACCGCCCATGTGCTGGGCGTTAATCCCTTCGTGTATCTCCCGTAGTACCTCGGGGACTGTGGATTCGTCGATGCACTTCAGGAGGGGAATGGAGAATCCCCTGTGGTATAGTTTGTGCTCGAGCACCACGTAGGAGCATGCTCGTCGCTTCGTGATGGTAGCTTCTGTCTGGTCTGAGGGGAGTTTGCCCTTTGTCAGAAAATTGTACACCAGGGTCATCCAGGACGAGGCATCTCCTATGGCGTGTACCTCGACTGGTGTTGAGGACCTTTCGATGCTCGGGCGTGACAGGGATTCTTGTATGACGGATTTGTTTCCGCCCTTCTTTCTCGTGCTTGCGAGTTTGGACAATATGTCTGCCCTTGTGTTTTGCTCGCGCGAGACGTGTGATATTTTTGCTCGCTCAAACTTTGTCATGTGTTTTTTGACTAAGTTTAAGTATTCGACGAGGCTGTCGTTTTTGGCTTGGTAACTCCCTTGGACTTGGGAAGCGACGAGCTGTGAGTCCGTGAAGATTTGTATCTCGCGGGCTCCCAGGTCCTCGGCTAGCCTTAGTCCTGCAAGCAGGGCCTCGTACTCTGCCTGGTTATTGGATGTCGGGAAGGAGAGGGTCAATGAGTGTTCGATCACTACGCCTTTCTCATTTTCCAGGAGGATCCCCGCGCCGCTTCCTGATGAGCTAGAGGCTTCGTCGACGAAGATGGTCCATTTGTGTTCTTTCCCTGCGGGCAGGTCGTGAGCGGTCATTACCGCGACGAAGTCGGCCAGGGCTTGTGCTTTCAGAGCTTTCCTGCTCTCATATTGAATGTCGAATTCGGAGAGCTCTAAGGACCATTTCAACATTCGGTCTGCCATGTCAGGTCGACCTAAGAGTTGTTTTACCGGTTGGTCGGTTCGCACGATGACCGTGTGGGCCAGAAAATAGTGTATGATTCTCCTCACCGCGTCGACGAGGGATAGAGCCACTTTTTCTATCTGTTGGTACCTGCTTTCGGGTCCTTGTAGGGCTTTGCTCGTGAAATAAACGGGTTTTTTCCCGTCGATGGTCTCACGGATGAGAGTCGCGCTGATGGCTTCGTTCGAGACGGCTAAGTACAGGAATAATGGCTCCCCGTCGACTGGTCAAGATAGCACGGGTGGTTGGGATAGACTTTGTTTTAGGTGGCGCAGTGCCCGTTCACATTCCTCGGTCCATTCGAAGGCTGCTTCTTTGCGAAGGAGTCTGAAGAAGGGGAGGGCGTGCTGAGCGGGTCTTGCGACGAAGCGGGACAATGATGTGAGCATGCCGTTCATGACTTGTATTGATTTCTTCGACGTCGGTGTCAGGAGGTCAGATAACACTCGAAATTTGTCGAGGTTGGATTCAATTCCTCGTTCTGTCAGGTAGAACCCAAGGAATTTCCCCGCCTTGACCCCGAACGTGCATTTTTCGGGGTTGAATCTCATCTTACATTGTCTTGCTTGGGCGAAGACCGCCCTGAGGTGTGCTGCATGGTCGATGTATGCTCGGGATTTGACGATCATGTCGTCCATGTAGACCTCGAGCATGTCTCCGATCTACTTGTGAAACACCTTGTTCATCATACGTTGGTATGTTGCCCCTGCGTTCTTTAGTCCAAAGGGCATTACGTTGTAGTAATAATTGCCCGAGCTAGTCATGAAGGCCGTGCAATGTTTGTCGCCCATGGCCATTGGGATTTGGTTATAGCCCGAGTAGGCATCCATGAACGACAATGTCTTATAGCCGACCGAGTTGTCGACCAGCATATCTATGTTTGGTAAAGGGAAAGCATCCTTCGGGCAAGCCCGATTGAGATCGGTATAGTCAACATACATCCTCCATTTTCCATTATTCTTTTTAACTAGTACAACGTTTGACAGCCAGGTTGAATACCGGGCTTCAGAAATAAAATTCGCCTCTAGGAGGTCTTTTACAGCTTTTTCAGCAACCTCCGTTTTCTCCGGAGACTACCTACGCCTACGTTGTACTACGACCTTAGTGGCGGGATCTATGGCGAGACGATGACAGGCGACCTCAGGGTCGAGTCTGGGCATCTCCGCGGCGCTCCAGGCGAACAGGTCAGCATTCTCGCGCAAGTATGCTTTGATCTGTTTCCTCGCCATGTCGGGGAGGTCGATGCTAATCTTCACTCCCTTGCTCGGATCTGTGCCGAGGGGGACGAGCTCAAAGTCCCCGTCCGGGATTGGTCGGAGGGGGATTTGCTCGCCGTTGGGAGGTTCTTCCTGGTCAAAATGAGCATCCAGAGCTATGGTGTCGACCTTTGGTGGAGCTCTCTGGTCTTCCTCTTTGGCGGGCTCTGGCTTGTCGGGTTCCTGTCGCATTGTCGCCGGTCTCTTGGTGGGCCTTGTCGCGATGTCAACAGTGTCGCATCCCTTAGATGCAGCATTGAAACACCTCCGAGCATCGGCTAGATCTCCCTGGATGGTAGTTACCCGTGCCCTCTTGGTGTAGAACTTCATCTTCAAGTGGACGGTGGAGGGTACCGCTGTCAGTTCTGCCAGTGTTGGTCTCCCCAGGATGCAATTGTAGAGGGATGGGCAGTCGATGACGAGGAAGCGTACTTTAACCTGCCTTGTCGTTGTTCCCTCGCCGAAGGTAACCATGAGCTCGACATATCCCTAAGGCTTGTAGGTCGAGCCGTTAAATCCCTGTAAGTCCGAACCTACATATGGCGAGAGATACGAGTCGTCCAGCTGCAGAGTCCGGAACAATTGGCTGTACATTATGTCGACGGAACTTCCTTCGTCGATGAGGATGCGGTGCACATCAAAGTTAGCCATTCTTGCCCTTATCAACAGGGAATGACTGCGTTGGGGGCTCATCCGAGGAGCTCTTCCACGTAAAAGGTGATAGGCTCCGACCTACCTTTTACCCTCTCAAAGGTCACTGTTTACGGAGGTGCCGCGTCGACCAATTCATCCAGCTTCCTTTTGGCCGAATTGATAGTCAGGTCGTTGAATCCTCCACCATTGATGACCATGGCGGAGGGAAAGTATTCTCACCTGCTGTGGGTCGTGAGCGGCTCCTGCAGGTGCTCGGGGACGTAGAAGTCCTCGGGTCTGGTGACGGAGAAGGCGGTCTGGATGGGAACCGACTTGTCAGATGGTCGGGCGTCTTCCTCCGGTTCTCTTGCCTCTCGGGCGTCACGGCGAGGAGCGTCGTTTTTCCGGTATTGGGAGAGCCTCCCTCCCTTGATGAGGGTTTCGATGGCGTCCTTGAGGTGGACACAATCTTCAGTCAGATGACCATGACTCCTGTGGTACTGACAGTATTTGCTCTTCTCTGCTCCGGGCTTGGCGGGAGCAGGTCGAGGGCGTTTGACGCCTCCGTCTTTAAAGTTCGTGCTGGAACACTCCACCAAAATATGCTCGCGGGAAGCTGTGAGTGAAGTGTATTCGGTAAAACGCTCTGAGGGTCCTCTTTAATCTCGGACTTCTCGGGGTCTGTCCTCTTTTCTTTTCTCCCCAGTTCGTCGAGGAGGAGCAGCTTCTTGGCGCGGGTTGCTGCTGGATCCGCGAGTCCTGGGGTCCTGGGCTCTGTTGGCCGCCTCCCTTTCCTCGTAATCCATGTACACCCGGGACTTCTCGAGGAGGGCATCGAATGTTCTATGTGGCTCGATGCCCACTGCCTTTCTGAATTCTGTGTCGGGGATGAGCCCTCTCTCCAACAGGTATCTCTTCATGTGGTCCGCGTAGGGGACCTGTATGGCTTCGCAATTGAAGCGATTAATAAACTCTCTTAAGGTTTCATCCTGTCTCTGGATGATGGCCTCGAGAGCTGCCTCGGTCTTTGGGTGTCGCCGAGACGCAGTGAACGAACTTATGAATTGGTTCTTTAGGTTTCTCCACGAGGTGATTGATCCCGGAGCGAGGCCTTTATACCAATCCATTGCTGCCTTTCTAAGGGTCGTGGGGAAAAACCGGTATTTGATGGGTCCCCCGATGTTGTGATAGTGCAACATAGCCTCAAACCCGTCTATGTGGTCGACCGGGTCCGCGACTCTGTCATATTCCTTCAGATGTGGAGGCTTCTCCATGCCCGGGGGAATGGGCGCCTCCATGATGGCTTGTGACAGGGGACCACGGGGGTCATCCTCGTCACTTCGCTCCGGGGATGGGGACAGGGACCTATAATATTGTCGCGCCCGGCGGTCCTGGTTGTGCTGGGTGTCCCTCGAGCGTGGTGCCCGTTGGTCGGTTCTTCCGTGCCTGTCTCCGGAGTGCCTTCTATCTTGCCGTATGGGGCCTTGGTTGCACCCACCGGCATTGATGATGGGTTTCCTCTCCAACGGGGGTCGTCTTCCCGAGGGTCGGGGTGACGGGCTTCGAGAGGCGTCTCTGTATTGTCTCCGCGGGGGAGACGGGAGATGTACTTCAGTTACTCGAGAAGGTGGAGTCTGGGGCCTCATGTGCCTCCTCGCGGGTCTTCGATCGTCTTCTAGTGCCCTCAATCTTTCCCCTTGGGCGAAGATGAGGTCATTCGTCTGATTGATCGCCACGAACAGCGCGTGGGTTGTGGCATCTGCCTCGGCGGGGACAAGGACTTCCTGAAATTGGGCAGCTCGATAGTTTGTGGGAGTTGCGTTGTCTTCTTCGAGCGGCGGAGGGACTGAGGAGGATGAGGCAATAGCTCCGTCGCGGTGGATTGAGGGCCCGTGGGCGGTACCCCCGGGGAGTGTGTTATGACCGGGGTTGCCGACGTTGTCAGTGAGTCCATTCTTATCAGCGAGGCCGTTGTTGGTGTCGATGACGCGAATGTTTTTGTCATCAAGAACTTGGTCAGCCATGACGGTATTAGGTGATTTGAGCTTTGGTCTTCGAGGTTTTACAAGACGGGGAAGCTAGTTTCTCACAGACGGCGCCACTGATCTTACCGGATCAGACTTGGACCGTCACGACTGGCTCCGAGCGAAAGTTGAATGAGATGGGGGAGGGGTACCTGCAAGGAACTCCGATGCTAAAATGAGTGATGGTACGAGCAGGAAAAAAGTGTATGTTTGGGTAAGAGAATGAATACCTGGCCCTCTGGGAACAGAGAGTATTTATAGCCCCCAGCGCGGGGCCAAGGTCCTTTCATTGGGCCGACTAGGACTGGCCCAACAAAGGGACTGCCAGGTTCTACGTGTGTAGTGGGGACCCGCACGTGGTCTCCTTCCTGGCGATGCTCTGCGAGAAATGAGGAGGGACGAGGATGCGGTCTTTCCGGAGTTCTGGTGATAGGGTAACGGTCATAGTCAGCCCTACGAGGAGGATGCTCGAGCTGGACTCGAGCTGTATTTCATGTGGTCGAGGACACCTATGTTCGCGGGCAACGACGAGCACGGAGGCAACTTCTGGTCGACGCGCTGGCGGGAATCTTCGGGCGTGCGCTCCTTGAAAAGTTGCTTGGATTGGGCCTTCGTTCTTGCTCTTGGGCCAGGACGGGCCCAGTCCAGAACACATTCTTTATGTGAAGACAAGCTTTTTGAAGTGTTTTAATGAAGATAAACTATCATTGATTGTAAAATAGAATGGCTCAAGTCAAGACATCTTAATCAAGTCAAATGTATCAAAGTCGTGAAGAAATATTGTGTGAACAAATCAAATGTCAAGGTATAAAGCATTCAACTTCTCTATATGCATACAAGTGTTTATAACAATGTTTCATGCATGCCATGCATGCCATAAATCTTCAAACATGTTTTAGAAATCACAAATTGATGTTTCACATCTTTTCTCAAAAATAATTTTTCAGAAAAATCTTAATGAACCCGGTTACCCAGATATGGTAACTGGTTACCCTGCATAGCTTCTATCTTGGGGAACCCTGTCACCCACTTATAGGAACTGGTTACCTAACACTAATTTTGAAATTCTGTAACATTGAGAAAGATTGTAACCGGGTATCCACTTATGAAAACCGGTTACCACATAAACAATGAAATTTTCATAGTTATAAAAATTCAGAAAAGTTGTGTTGTTTGGTTCATGAAGCATGACATCTCTCTATGGAATCATACCATTTTGAAAAGCTGTATAAAGGCCTATATAGACTCATAATTTTAGAATTATTAACAACTTTCTTCAATTAACAATTCAAACTTACATAAACTTATTATCTTTCAAATTTTATCAAGTGTTCTATATCAGAATTTTTATAGAAACTTTGTACACTCATTTTTCATTGAAAAATTGTTCTAAGTTTCATACCATCATTGTGAACACTTGTATCCATTATTGAGAATTGTTTTGTTTGAAGGATAAGATCAATCCAAGATTGATATATTGTATCATATTTCAAGATCTCTTATAAAAATTCAGATTACATTATTACTTCCCTTGTTATTTAGGATTGTTGAAAGCAAGTGTATGCATTGAAGAGGATTATTCTTCTTACACTTAGTGTTCAAGATCTTAAAAGTTTTAAGAGTATTTGATCTCCCTATAGATTAGATAGTAAAGTGTCGCCTTTTGTGTTATTAGGCTTGTACAATCATTCTAAACTATAGTGAAATCTCTTCTGTGTTGGCAAGAGGACTGGAGTACTCTCGACCTGTGAGAGGAACCAGTATACATATGGTGTTCATTTACTTTCCGCATTTTATCACTTTCATCACTTAACCAAAAATCAGAAAAGAAAGATCAAAGATTCATAAAACCGGAAATAATTTTAAAAGTCCTAATTCACTCCCCCTCTTAGGCAAACCATATAGTCACGATTGGCATCAGAGTATGTTATAGGTAACATGTTCATAAAGATCCAGAATGGCTTCCGCAAATCAAAATATGGTTTTTAGAGATGGTGGTAGCAATAACAAGCCTCCACTGTTTTGTGGTGAATACTTCAATTTTTGGAAAATCCGCATAAAGGCTCATCTAGAAGCACAAGGAGAAGAAATATGGGACGTCGTTGAAAATGGTCCATTTATTCTTATAAGTGTTATCAACGGTGTTGGTACGTCAAAGATTAAAAGTTCATGGGATGACGATGATAAGAAAAAGGTTCTCTATGACAAAAAGGCAATCAATCTTCTTCAAGATGCACTTAGCATGGATGAATTCTTTCGTGTTTCGGCATGCACAACGACAAAATAAATATGAGACACTTTGGTAGAAACTCATGAAGGAACCTTTGAATTTAAAAGATCAAAATTGAATAGCTTAAGTCAAGAATACGAGTTATTCACAATGCAGTATGGAGAATCCATTCTTGACTTGCAGAAAATATCTGTGCACTTAACAAATCATCTAAAAGCTCTTGGTAAAATGATTACTACCGAAAAAATTAATCTTAAGGTGCTTAGATCTTTAAGCCGGGAATGGTAACCAAAAGTAATGGCAATATCTGAAAAAGAAAAATCTATCTCGAATAACTTCCGCAACATTATTGGAAAACTTCAAGAATATGAGACGAAACTTGGAATATTTGAAAAACATGAAAATCAAGAGAAGAAATATAAAAGCATTGCTTTAAAGGTTGATTCAAAATAAATTCAAAAAGAAGACAATCCGGAAGAAGACGAAAATTTCATGCTTCTTGTTAAAAGGTTAGAAAAATTCTTTGGATCTAAAAATAATTTTGGTAATTTTAACTTTGTAAAAAGGAAGAAATTTTCAAAGAACAAGGATAAAGAAACCTTTACATCAACACAAGATGTCACATGTTATGAATGTGGCAAGCAAGGTCATATAAAGATGGATTGTCCGAAACTCTCTAAGAAAAATGGATTCAAAGGAAAAAAGAAGTTTAAGAATAAAAAGGCTTATGTTGCATTGGAAGATAACGAGATAAGTTCTTCATCTGATTCAGATAGTGACGAAAGTGAAAATCTAGCATTGATGACTTCACACCATTTCGATGATGAAGATAGTGAGGTTAGTTATGATTTTACTCTCTTTGATAATGATGCACAAGGTATAATAAATTAACTCTTAAATAAATGCAAAATTTTATACAAAACCATATCATCTCAAAACAAACAAATCTCATATTTAGAATAAAAATTTGAGACAATTGAAAATGATTTTAATAATGAAAAAGAAAAGATGATTAGTGAGCAAAAACAAAATTTTGTATGTAAAAATTGTGAATCACTCTTTTTCCAAATTGTCTAATTGAAAAGAGTTCTTGAAAGATATGAAAAAGGACAAATTAGGTTGGAAGGTGTCCTTAGTAAACAAAGATACCCCAATGATAAAAGTGGACTTGGATATTCAAAGTTTTCAAAACCAAGTTCTAACAAAACTATCTTTGTTAAGGCTAGTGACCAAACAAATCAAGAGAAAGTGAACAAACCTAAAGTAATTCATCATTATTCTAAAAAGAAAAAGTTTGTTAAAGAAGAAATATTATCCTCCTAGATATAGAAGTAATTTTGTACCTACTTGTGTTTATTGTGGTATTGTTGGCCATACACCTAATGCTTGTTGTGTTAGAAAATTTCGTGTAGCAAGTGGGCATTATGTATGGGTAAAGAAAAATACTAATTATGAAGGATCTAAAGCAACTTGGGTACCTAACAAAACTTAATTTTTTTGTAGGTATGCTTGAATACCACATCAAATTTATGGTATCTCGATAGTGGTTGTTCCAAGCATATGACGGGAGACATAAACCAATTTTCAAATCTAGTGTTAAAGGCCAAGGATTTTGTCACTTATGAAGATAATAATAAGGGAATGATTCTTGGTAAAGGCAAAGTTGGTGCAACACCTTTCACGTCCATTGAAGATGTACTTTATGTTTAAGGACTAAAGCATAATCTTCTAAGCATAAGCCAACTTTGTGACAAGGGCTTCAAAATCAAGTTCACCAAAGATGAATGTTTGATTATAGATGAAGTCACCAATGAGGAAAAACTCAAAGGTAAAAGAATTACCAATATTTTTATGATTTCTTTAGATGATTTATCTTTGAAAGTAAAATGTTTTATGGTAAACAATAATAAATCATGGTTATGGCATAAAAGGGAAACTCATATACATATGGAACATTTAAATAAATTAATCAAACATGATATGGTCATTGGCTTACCAAAGATAAAATTTGTCAAAGATAAATTGTGTGATGCTCGTCAAAAGGGAAAACAAACTAGATCAACTTTCAAATCTAAGATTGTTGTGTCCACTAAAAGGCCACTACAATTGTTGCATATGGACTTATTTGGTCCATTATGAACAAGAAGCTTCAAAGGTAATGTATATGCTTTAGTTATTGTTGATGATTTTTCTAGATATTCTTGGACTTTGTTCCTTGTGTAGAAAAGTGATGCTTTAAAGGCATTTAAGAAGTATGGAAAGCAAATTCAAAATAAAAAATCATTAAAGATTGTATCCATAAGAAGTGATCATGGTGGAGAATTCTAAAATGCATCTTTTGAAGAATTTTGTGAAGGACATGGTATCTCTCACAATTTTTCAGCACCAAGGACTCCGCAACAAAATGGGGTAGTTGAAAGAAATAATAGATTTCTAGTGGAACTTGTAAGAACAATGCTTAGTGATTCAAATCTACCAAAATATTTTTGGGCGGATGTGGTTAGTACGACATGTTATGTTGGAAATTGAGTTATTATTAGACATATCTTGAAAAGGACTCCATATGCACTCTTCAAAGGAAGAAAGCCAAACATTACTCACTTTCATACTTTTGGATGCAAGTGCTTTATCCTCAACAATGACAAAGACAATCTCGGTAAGTTTGACGAGAAATCCGACGAAGTTGTTTGTGATAATGATGATGATGATGATATTATAGATCTACCCTCAGAAGAAGTTCCTAAGGCTCAAAGTATGAAACAACCAGAACATCAAGAAGAACTTTCACAATAAAATAAAAATCAAAATGAACTTCCTAAAGAATGGATAACTCATAGATATCGTCCAATTGATAAAGTCATTGGTGATATTAGTCAAGGATTTGCAACAAGATTAAATCTCAAAGATGCTTGTTTGAATATGGCGTTTGTTTTACAAATTGAACCCTCCAAAGTTATGAAGCCTTAGGAGACGATTAATGGATAATTTCTATGCAAGAGGAATTAAATGAATTCGAGAGAAATCAAGTTTGGAACTTGTTCCTAGGCCAAGTGATAAACACATCATAGGTACCAGACGAGTGTTTAAAAATAAACTTGATGAGAATGGTATAATTTTTTGAAACAAAGCAAGGTTGGTGGCCCAAGGTTATAATCAAGAAGAAGGAATCGACTTTGAAGAAACATTCACTCTGGTTGCAAGGTTAGAAGCTATCAATGTATTACTTTCTTATGCTTGTTCATTAAATTTTTAGATATACCAAATGGACATCAAAAATGCATTCTTGAATGGCTACATCAATGAAGAAGTCCATGTCAAACAACCCCTGGGTTTTGAAAACTTCAAGAATCCTTCACATGTCTTTAAATTGAGAAAAAATCTTTATGGTTTGAAACAAGCACCAAGAGTATGGTATGATAGACTTAGCAATTTTCTATGTGAAAAAGGTTTTGAAAAAGGTAAAGTTGATAAAACCTTGTTCATCAAGAAGATTAAATGTAACACTTTATTGGTTCAAGTCTATGTTGATGATATAATATTTAGTTCAAATAAAAAAGATATGTGTGAAGAATTGTCATCAATAATGCAAGGAGAATTTAAGATGTCCGTGATGGGAAAGATGAACTATTTTCTTGGATTACAAATTAAGCAATTAAAAGATGGAATCTTCATCAACCAATCCAAGTATTGCAAATAATTATCGAAAAAAGTTTGATATGGATAATTGTAAAGTAATGAATACTCCAATGGGCTCCGGTACTTATGTCAATCAAGATGAATTTGGTGTTTCCGTTGATATTAAAAAATATCGAGGTATGATTGGTTCCTTATTATATTAGACAGCAAGCCGTCCTGACATAATATTTAGTGTTTGTCTTTGTGCTCTCTTTCAAGCAAATCCAAAGGAATCACATCTCATAGCGGTCAAGAGAATCATGAAATATCTCAAAGTGACAATAAATGTATGGTATCCTAAAGATAGTGTTTGCAATTTAATTGGTTATTATGATGCGGATTATGCAGGTTGTAAAACTGATAGAAAAAGCACGAGTGATACTTGTCATATTCTTGGAAATGCTTTAGTATCGTTGGCTTGTAAGAAACAAGCATGCGTTACTCTTAGCATGGCCGAAGCAGAATACATAACAATAGGTAACGGTTATGCACAAATACTTTGGCTTAAGCAACAACTTCATGACTACAGACTCGATCTCGGATGTATTCCTCTATGTTGTGACAACACCAGTGCGATCAATATTACAAAGAATCTGGTCATACATTCAAGAACCAAACACATTGATATTAGACATCATTTCCTTTGTGATCATGTGCTTCAAGGAGATGTCAAAGTTACTTTTGTGGATACTCATAATCAATTAGCAGATATCTTCACAAAGCATTTCGCAAAAGAACCTTTCTACAAAATTCGGCGAGAACATGGAATTTTAGATGAAGGTGATGTATGATTCTTCAAATTTTCTATTCATTAGAATTTAATGAATCAAAGGTACACCTCTTTTATTCATGTATTATAACTTGTTATTGTGTAAGAATTACCTTATCGCTCATAAAAACATAATCTTTAACTTGTTGTTCAAAATAACTTTTATTTTTAAAAGAAAACTTATGTTTAATTATGTTATATATGTGTTGTATTATATTTTTATGTTATACTATATTTTGTTTTCTTCTTTTCTATTCCTTTTTACTAATGATAAAGGAGGAGAAGAATCATTGCTTGTATGTGTTCTATTTTCTCTAACAAAAAACACAACAAGATTATTTCAAAGAAAACTCTCATGCATGGATCAAGGGGAAGCCTTTGACTTAGGGGGAGTTTTCAAAATTGATAGATAAATCAAGATGCATCAAAATTTTCAAGCAAAGATTGTCATCATCAAAGAGGGGTATAATGTGAAGACAAGCTTCCTAAAGTGTTTTGATGAAGATAAACTATCATTGATTGCAAAATGGAATGGCTCAAGTCAAGACATCTTAATCAAGTCAAAATGTATCAAAGTCTTGAAGAAATATTGTGTGAATAAATCAAATGTCAAGGTATAAAGCATTCAACCTCTCTATATGCATACAAGTGTTCATAACAATGTTTCATGCATGCCATAAATCTTCAAACATGTTTTAGAAATCACAACTTGATGTTTCACATTTTTTCCCAAAAGTAATTTTTCAGAAAAATCTTAGGGAACCCGGTTACCCAGATATGGTAACCGGTTACCCTGCACCAGCTTCCAAAAATAATAGCTTCTGTCTTAGGGAACCCGGTCACCCACTTATGGGAACCGGTTACCTAACACTAATTTTGAAATTTTGTAAAATTGAGAAAGATGGTAACCAGGTACCCACTTATGGAAACCAATTACCACTAAAACAATGCGAAATTTTCATAGTTTTAAAAATTCAGAAAAGTTATGTTGTTTGGTTCATGAAGCATGGAATCTTTCTATGGAATCATACCATTTTGAATGGCTGTATAGAGGCCTATATAGACTCATAATTTTAGAATTATTAACAATTTTCTTCAATTAACAATTCAAATTTACATAAACTTATTATCTTTTAAATTTTATCAAGTGTTCTATCAGAATTTTCATTGAAACATTTTGCACTCATTTTTTATTGAAAATTTGTTCTAAGTTTCATATCATCATTGTGAACACTTGTATCCATTAATGAGAATTGTTTTTCTTGAAGGAGAAGATCAATCTAATATTGATATATTGTATCATATTTCAAGATCTCTAATAAAAATTCAGATTATATTATTACTTCCCTTGCTATTCAGGATTGTTGAAAGCAAGTGTGTGTATTGAAGAGGATTGTTCTTCTTGCACTTAGTGTTCAAGATCTTAAAGGTTTTAAGAGCCTTTAATATTCCTATAGATTAGATAGTAATGCATCACCTTTAGTGTGATAAGGCTTGTACAATCATTCTAAACTATAGTGGAATCTCTTCCGTGTTGGCAAGAGGACTGGAGTACTCTTGACCAGTGAGGGGAACCAGTATACATCTAGTGTTCATTTACTTTTTGCATTTTATTGCTTTCATCACTTAACCAAAAATCAGAAGAGAAAGATCAAAGATTCATAAAACCGGAAATAATTTTAAAAGTCCTAACTCACCATCACCCCCCCCCCCCTCTTAGGCAAACCTTATACTCACACTCTCCTTCGATAGTATTCTATACATTTCGTACTCTTAAGTAATGGTGTTTAACCTAGATATTTTTAATTATTTCATTTTTACATGTGTTGTTTCTAAAGAATCACATATTTCTTTAGTCGTTTTACAATTTAATACTCTAAAGAATTCATTCATTCTTAAGACTGATGCTAGAATATTTTTGACCTTTTCTTATATAGAATTTTCTTTTATCATCTTCATTCCATGCATCTTTAGTTTTGGGTTGTTCTACACCCTCAAGAACAGTGTTTGGTACGAAAGGTTCTTCTTTAACCATATTCTCAACTTCTACACCATGAGATTCAAGGAACATTTGCATTCTTATTTTTCAAAAATTATAACACTCACCAGTAAAGCAAGGTGGTCTTTTTATACTAGAGCTTTCTCCTAAGAATGGTTTAGTTGAAGTTGTGTATCCTAGATCTAAGAGAAATTTATCCAACTCTTACTTTGATGCCAATTGTAAATATTATATGTAACCTAAGAGGAGGTGAATTAGATTTGTTGGACTTTTCTGAGTTTACACATTTATTTTTGAATTTATTATTGTCATAAGCGTGTTTAAGAGTTGATGATTAATTTAGAAATAACTATGAATACTTTGTTGATAATTAAAGTGCATAATGTATATGACATATATTTATCCTGATTCCTTTTCTACCTTAAGGGTACATCCAGTCCATCTACCACCTTAAAGAATTTTCCACTATCAAACATTTTTTTTACAAATATCACACCAAACACTCTAGGGAATACCTATCACTAAATCAAGAAAAAACACTTCTCTATTGTTAATAGAACAAACACTAAACATTATAGTGGACTCTAAATCACCCCGACTCAAATAACAGTTTTCACAATCACCAGACACTATGATGATTTTTACCAAATCATAAAGTACATCACTTTTATATACAAAAACTTTTAACCAATACACTATGATGAGAAATACAAACACTCAAACTTTGTTGAAAAGTGAAGAATGTAGTAGGTTGTTGAACGTCGAATATTAGAATTATTGACTTTATTTTCTCAATATTACAATTCTAGGTATATCACTTAATTTCTCCGAATCTATTTTAGTTCTAAAATTTTCTAGTTTAGAAAAATTTACAAAGTTTTAAACCATTTTGAAAACTAAAGCGCACTTGAAAAATAATATTTTAATTGTGTAAATAAGAATGTTAAACTTGGTAATTTGTATTCAGATTGAAACTGGTTTATATAGTCTCATAGAAACTTTTGTGGATAGAGGTAACACTTTGAAAAAGTTTCATGAAACATTGTCATGCCTTACAATATTGATGTTTGGTGAAAAATTACATTTTTATATGTGATAATCGATTAACACAGGGGTGTAATCGATTTCTATCAGTAAAAGTATTGAAAATTTTCAACTGGTAATCGATTATCATAAGGTTTGAATTAATTACTGTTGATTTTCTCTTAAAAAATAACACTTTTAATAACTTTGCTTCAATGATTTCTATGCAAAATCTTTGAAAATATTTATGATAAAGTTTGAATTATATTCCCTGATCATTTAAGTAATATAAGAGTTGAATAATGATATCTTATAGATCAAGAAATTTAACCTAAACTTTGAAGATTTTTGTCAATTGCCTTTAATCAATCGATGTCTTCTTCTTTTTGTTGATGTTGTTGTCTTTATATTTTTCTTCTTTTATTGATAAGTTTATCTTCATCAAAATCGTCATCAAGATCAAGGAGAGACTCTTCTTCATAATCTCTTCCTTTTTTATAATGACAAACACTCTTTGAAATTTCTTATTCATCAACAAGTTGATTTAATATTTCTTAATTTTGAGATTTGTGCAACAACTAAAAACTCTTTTTATCTTGTATGTCTCCCCCTATATTTTACAATTTGAGACTTTATCCTCCTAAAAATATCATGAGCAAAACAATGAAAATACCCTACCATATCTAACAACCCCCCCCCCCCCCCCCCCCCCCCCCCCCCCCCTTTTCACATCATTAAAAAGAAGAAAAAGTAGAATAATCAAAGAAATATAATGTAGATGTAAATAATACAATCCATGGGATAAAGTTTCACATTTTGCTTGAAAACCAATTAAGGAGAATACAATTATAGCACCAATAAAACCAACATATTTTGAATCATAGGTTTTTGAAATATTTTAAAATCCATACATAATCTTACCAATACTTAGTTGTATTTCTATGAGTATTAAACAACCAAATTTTGTATGACATTGTTAGCATATAATTTTCAAGTACATCTGCAAACAGAAAATTAATAGTTATTTTTAGGTACCCAATAATCTTTGGGGTTAGTTTTTTCTCAACCCATACATATTTACCACTAGGTTCACCATTTTTTAAATAACATGTTTTAGGGGTATGACCTATGATATTACAATAAAAGCAAGTATATATCATGAAGCTACATATCCGTAGGATGAGATTGTTCCATATCCCTAACACACGAATGTGGGGCACCTCCAATATGGTTATTTTGTTTCTTTTCTTATCACTTTTGTTTATTATCGTTTATTGAATCTCCGTCGTGATTGTGCATATTTGAATCAACGTTGAATCGATTCGTTATTCATTTTAGCATGTATAAATCAATGATTATATTTAAACTTGATCATGATGCTTTTAGTCAATTACACGAGTCAATAGAATAAGAACCATATGTGTTTTTTATTCAAGTTAGATGCAAATAAAAAATCTCGAAGTACTTTTAAAACTATGAAAAATTAAGATTTTGCATGTTTGATTCGAATCATGCAAATCAAACACACATTCTGATTCAAATAAAATTGGACAGGGGAAAACCAAGGATTTTCTAACACTTTAATTCAAATCAGAATTTGCACTTGATTCAAATCAAACTCCTTCTGATTACCTCTGATTGATTTGATTCAAATATGACTTTACTCCTGATTTAAACATATAATTTTCAGCATTTTTATTTGGCCATGTTGTAGTTGATTCAAATCAACATTTGTATTTGATTCGAATCATGTGGTATTTGATTCGAATCAGACTTTGTTTTTGATTCAAATCAAGCGTGAAATGGATAAAAAAATTTCCTTCTTATTCCACTTCATTTACTCATTTGACCTAAACCATGAAATATTCTTGATTGGAATCTAACATACTTTTACCACTCACATTTGTGTTTAATCTAAAGTTCGTATAAAATCATATTATCATCATTATTTCATAAGTGAATCTCATAATCATTTTTGAGATTTTATGTGAAATCAACTACCTCACACTTTTGAAAAGTTTAAAACCCTTGCAATCAAATTCTTTCTTCTTCAACCTTTGTTTTAATTTCATATCTTGGTAAATGATTGAGGTAGACATTGTCTTAAAATTAATCGTTCTTGAAGATTGAGTAACGATTTCCAAGTTCTTGCAAGATTAAGGTGTTGTCATTGATGTTCACAAATTCTAGTGAAAAAAGAGATTCTTCTCTCTAGATTGCCTTAGTAGAGACTGCGTGGAAGGCTATGAATAAGGCAGATTTCTTCTTAAATATTTAGACATTTCATCGCTCAAGGAATTAGTAGGACCAATGGGTAGTTGTTATACATGAAGACTTGGAGAAGATTGGTGATATTGGAAGATTCAAAAGCGTTAATCGAGTAAAGATTATGCATAAGAGATTGACATTAAGTTGTATACAAGTCAAGATCCAGGTAGAAGATTTATTTTCTTCAGCATTATTTTTTATTAGTGATTGTATGAACTCTTGCAATATTTGTACAAATAAAAAGGAGCTATGCAGGTTCCAATGGGAAATCATTGAAGAGTGCACATAGGTAAAGCAAGGTCGAACGCCGAATCACTATGGTGTCTTCTCACTCTCTTTTACTCTCGTATTTAATTTTCGTAGGATATTACATGCTTAGGTTTTCAATTCTTAGTGTAGTTTATCATTTAATCAATTGGTAGCGATTTATTACGTAAGATTATGTTTTTTTAAAAATTGGAACCTAATTGAGCTTTAATGATGATTAAAATCTAAGAAATTTGTTGAGTTTAGAATTCTTTAAAATTGTACCTTTGTATGAACACGTCTCTCAAAGTATACAACTGAATCAATTGAATACCTTGTGTATCACCATTAGAACATCTTGATATTTGTGAAATGATTAGGTACTTACGCAAAACAATTTCTATACAAGTATAACTAGTAAAAGACTTGTGCGTCCGCACGCATAAAAGCATTTATATCTTAAATTATCTATTTGAAATAGAATTAAAGTTAATGAAAAATTTAAGCATGAAAGAATCAAAGCATAGACTCAAATTGTCCATAAATCAATAATCATCTCATCATTAAGAGATATATTTACGTTTTTTTACTTAGATTTAATTGGTTGTGCCCCGACTTTTATTAGTAAATATTTAAATTATATGTGATCACTTATGTCACTAGAAGTGATCAACATGATTAAAAACTACTAAAAAATAATATATCAACTTAAATTCTATTTCTTTTCTATACTTCAAAAAAAAAAACAAAATAATTTTAATAATAATAATATAATAATAATAATAATAATAATAATAATAATAATAATAATAATAATAATAATAATAATAATAATAATAATAATAATAATAATATATAGACAAATGAGTGAAATCGATTAATTTTAATAATAATAATAATATATAGACAAATGAGTGAATTTTTTTAATAATAAAAACAAACAAACATATAGTGTGGAGTATGGTGTATGTAACAAAAAGTAATTTTTTTTTGTTAACAGATAGCATGAAGTATTATGTAAAGATAGTAGTCAAATAATTACTATGTAGTTTGGTATTGATATTAATTTAAATGTATACGACATAAATAATATTTGTGTTACATGTTAAATTATAACTAATTATATATGAGCAAAAATACATCCAAAGTTGCAACAACTTCATGATAATTCATAGAATATAAAGAAAATTCTAAGGTAATTTGGAAGGAGACATAGTCTAATCATTTTTCTCTCTTCATGTTTATCTCTTCAATTTTATTGTAGTTAGTCAACAAAGGCATAATGTTACATGTCCTAATAAAAAAAGTTAATATGAAAATACTATAATACCAATACTTATATGGATCGTGATTTTTTTCTCATTTTTATTTTCAGTGGAATAAAAAATAATAAAACCGACATGTCACCACTGGTTTTAAACTGGTTGAACAAGATTTATCATAATATGTTTTCTCTCTCTTGACAGCATCTTATAGTGTTGGCTTTGGCTATTGTACCTTTTATATTTGTTGATGTTCGCTAGTTTGACAATTTATTGCATGAATTGAGGCGACCACAAGAACTACATCACGGTATGCAAAGCGTGAAAGCCCGAAACACCTGAGATGCATGCTCCACCCCCCACCTAATATTCTTCGGTTGGACAGAAATTTTGGCAATCAAATCTCAGATGTCCTAAGAGATGTCGAGACACTGATCTCTGAACAACATACAATAAGACATAATAAAATTAATTTAACAGTGCAGAAAATAAACAACACATAATTGTTTATCCAGTTCGGTACAACACCTTTGAGAAAAAGGTAGGTTATGAAAAGGGAATGTGTTTGCACCCTTTTCATCCGTAGTTATCTACGGGCTCTTAATTACTATCTCACTTTGAAAGTGCTTTGTGTTTGTGTATGTTTGAAAATATTTTGAAAAATTCCTAAGTGCGGCAATTTTGTAATGATTCTCGTATCGTTGAGAATGTATACAAAATATTTGTTTTGAAAATATTTATTGGATGAAAGTGTTTATTTTGGAAAGATATTTTAAAAATGCCAATGTAAGGTAGTCTGCTTTACAATAACCTTTGTATCAGTCCTCAAGAGTGTTTATAAAGTGTTTTGAAAGAAGTTTTTTTGAAAGTGTGAAATGTAAAGATTGTTTTAGTTTGTGAGCAAGCGATTACGAGCGATCTACCTACTCAAAAAGTCTTTGTTATTTTCATCCTCCTTTAGATAGTGCTAACCTACCATTAATTAGTAGAGAGCCCTATGTGAGGGACAATCGTGAGTCATCGTACAATCATAGAAGGCAACTTATAAGATACTTTAGCAATTTGTCGTAAGGGACTAAGATCGTTTACCGAAGAAAAGATTGAATGGTCATCGAGGGACTACGATCTTTTAATCGAGGGTATTTGCTAAAGCATTCTACGTTCGAGGGACATGACTGTTTTTATTCGAGACAACAAGTGAGGTTATCCTATAGGTGCGTGTGTGAATAGTGTTTTGATTCAACTATTTTAGTCTTGAATTTATAGTTGTCTAATGTTTGATTTTAAATCTTGCCATACAATCCTATTAAACTATCAATAATAAGGAAATCAATAAATTGCGAAAATTAAATGTCCTAATTACAACGTTTCGGGGATGGGGATACAAATTTATGAATGGTGATGGAAATCAATAAACCCTAATTTGTCTATTACAAGTGTTAAGCAATTACAATAATTGGAAAATAAAACGAAAGATAAAATGCGTGAAGATGGTAAAAAGGGGAGAATGTTTAAGAAACCCTAAAATATCTCTAAGTGTTAAGAAAAGAACTTATTGTTTTTATTAAGAAAATATTTGAAATGAAAATTTGACCTAATTCTAATTTTATTTGCGAATTAATTAATAAAACAAAGTGTGACTAAAAAAAATTTATTCATAAAAATTAATTAATTAAAAAAATTAAATCTAATTGATTTTTAATAAAAAAAAGAAAACAATTGTTAGAAAAAAAAATTAATGTCAATTTAAACTTAATTTTAAATTAATTGAAAGTTAATTAAGTTAATTAAAAAAACTATGTCTAATTAATTTTATTTAATCAACAAAATAAAAATGTCAAAATATGGATTAACCTAAACCTAATTATTTTTTATATTTTAATTAAATGAAATAAATAAATAAAAGTAAAAAAATATAAAGAGTAAAAAGATTGGGTATGCATTTGTAAAGTAATTAAGGGGTGTGAGAAATTGTTTTTGTTAGGCCCAACAAAGTTTTTTTTTTGTTTAAGTCAGAAAGTAATAAAAAAAAGGTATGGACCTGCATGATGAAAGGAATTTGAGGGTTGAAAATAAGTAAAACTGAAATAAATCAAAAGAATACAAAAGGGGGAGTTCACTATGGTTCGAACCTTCGACCTTGAGGTAAAAAGTGACTTGAATACGCGCGCGCTTGACACTGGGGTGACTGTTTCATCCGGTCATAATACCACTTGCACTAAATATAAAATGAACTCATTTCTGAATATTTTAATCCACTTCTTCTTCTTCCTCGCGCCAGACCAACAACATCACCATTTTTGAATCTGTAACTCTTCCATTTCTCAACCATTTTGAACAGTATAAACACCAAACTTGCGTGAATTTAAACAAGGAATCCAACCATGTAAATTATTTAAGCTATAAATCAAAGATTAGTGAGAATTTTACTTGGTACCAAACTGAACCCTAAAATTTGAGAAACTTCAGTTTTAAACTTCTCATCACGCAGGCAATATAAATGAAAAGTAAGCACATGGTTAACTTCAGGGCAATGATATCTACATTTTTCTTTAGAAAGCAAGTGAAAATGATGCTTGAATAAGGATTTCAAAGTTAGAAAAACTTACCTCTGAAGTGAGAATCGAGTCTGGAGTAAGAGCACTCTTGGAGGTGTTGAGATGATCTGGATAACTTCACTGAACTCCAAGGAAGCTTTTACAATGCTTACCCTGGATTGAGAGTGCCTAAATTCTTCTGGACAAGTCGAGTTGCATAGTTATCAAGTGAAAATGGTGGATGATGAAGATGGTGTTACAGTGATGAAACAAGTCTTTGGATGAGTTCTATACGAGTTATAAAAGTTTTGTGAATGATTTAGAATGAAAACGCACGAGTGGATTGAGTGTTTGGTGTTTAAGGTCAAAAGTTGCACCAAATGGAGCTTTGATGCAAATTCTGGTTTGAGAGATTATGAGGGTGTTTTGAGGGCTATGAATTTGTGTCTTAGATTGCAAATGGACCTCTCTTTTTATAGAAAAAGGTTGGAGGGAAGGAGCTTATCAGATTGTCAAGTTGAAGAGTTATGGTTTGGTTGAAACATAACTTGTGATTTCTTGAGAAATCAAAGTTCCAATGTATGGTACAATAGCTCATAGGGTGGTTAGGAACTTTAAACATGTTGCTTCTGAGCATACATGTTGAGTGTGTGCAGAGGGAGCAAGTGAGAAGCTCAATGCATTAACTTTGTGATTAAAGCTTGCTTTACAAGAATGGAAATGTAACCTTTCTCCCTAAAATGGAAAAATGGTTTGGACAATGCTTAAATCAAATGGACCATAGCTCAAAAGCTTGTGTAATCTTCTGATTAGAGGTAGATTCACAAGTTAAGAGGCCTGTAAAGCAAGATTATGCAGCATGGCATGAAGATTTGGTTATGTGTTCTTCACCAATATGACCTATAATTTAAGAATGGATGCCCAACTTCATCTCTTCGAATATCCTAGCTTAAGTATAATAAATTCATGCTCTTGGATGTTTTGGAAAGATTGAAACATAATTTTCAACTTTCATGTTGACCACTTTGGCTAAATCAACAAAGAAATTGGTGGAAATTGGTCAAGAAGTTGGGATGAAAAACTGACCAAAACTAGTTGAAAAAATTTCTAAGTGTTGGATAAAAATGTCACAACTTCATGGGTCTATATCTCTTAATGCAAGAATTTTTTGAATATCAACCCTCAAGGAAAAAGTTGCAGAATTCATCATGCTCTACAACTTTCATGTTGAAAGTTTTCCTTGAATCATCTTGCATCTTAGTGAAAAATGGTCATGAAGTAGTGACTTTATTAAGGACAAAACACTTTGAATTTTTTATAAGTGTTGGAAATTTTGACTTTTTGTAGACTTTTCTTGACTTTGTTGATTCTTGTTGATCAAGCTTGATAATTTTAAATGGTTTGATGATTCTTGATTTTTGAAGTTCAATGTTGACCAAAAAGTTAAAGTTTAACTTTTGTGTGACAATTGACTTTTTCATCAATCAATTCATTTTTCCAACTATCATTCATTTGTATCTTTGTCTTGAGCTATATAATTAGGTAAAGATGTTGTATTTGAATTCTCGAGATCATGCTTTAAGGCATCAGGTATGTATTAGGTCAAAAGTCAATGATCAGTCATTTTCAGTTAAAACCCTAATTTTGGCAATTTTGACCTTTGATGATTTGAGTGCTTTTCTTGAGGAATTATGATCAACCCTTGATCAAATGATGAATATAACTTCAAAATGTTTATGTTGACCAAAAATATTTAAATTTGACTGTATATTGACCACAATTTACTTTTCACCCAATGTAGTTGATTTTCAGTCATCTGAGCAATTGACTGGACAAATTTGTGATGCAAGGCTTGAAACTTGACATGTGCATTGTTGAGGACCTATGGTGAACCATGAAAGTCATTTGTGGCATTAGAAATCCAATTTCCCTTGAGAAAATCAAAACCCTAGTTATAGGCCAATGTTTAGGAGGTGAGTTTGTCTGACCAACTTTTGAGAGTCCTTGAGTACTTGAGAATCTTAGAAGAATGTTTTGAAGAAAATGAGAAAACATATCTTGTCGAGCCAGAATTAATTTGATAGGAAATCACGATGGGTGTTAAAAAGGCCCTCCAAATTGTGTTTGTACAAGCAGCATTTTGAGAAACATTGGGAAAGGGATCCCGAAACTAGTCTAGACCAAATTGTCGCTCTATACAAGGGGCCATGGCTAAGATAAATTTAGTAGTCTCAAAGAACATATTGCTATATTTCATAAAAATGAACCGATCAAGTTTATGGGGGTGAGTGGTCAAAGACAGCCTCAGGCCTTCGATGGTTCTAGCCTTGTTTAGACGCAGAATCGTTTCAGAGATAGGGTGACCCAACCAAAATTCAAATGTGGCATTCAACCAATGTTGCAGAAGCCAAAGAGATCCTAAGAGGGTTAAGTCCGTGTTATGATCAGGAAGTGCCTTCACATGCGTGGAAGCATTGCCTAAAGTTTAGTAGAAATGAGCCAGCAAAAGCTTTCCCATTGAGATGTTTCGTCTTTCATGAAGTTGAATTGCCAGAGGTATGAAATCCTGAACTATTTTCAAAGATCCTGTGAAAAATAAGAAATGGGAGAGCCATAGGGTCAGAAAGGCTATGTGCTCAATGTCAGAGACGTCTTCCGTATCCATAATATGGTGATCAGTGATATAATGGTCGAAATCTAAATGGTCGAAGCATATTGTATGCTTTGCCAGCTCAGTTGGGTCGAAGGTCATACCCAGTGGGGAAAGCCCAATGATAGCTGCCACATCAAATAGGGTAGGTGCCAACATCCCACATGGAAGTTGGAAAGTGTTGGTCGAACCTTCCCAAAAGAAGAGTGAAGCAAGAATAGAGTTGGGATCGATTGTATGGGTGCTCCACAAAATTTGAATAGCATTGAAAATGCCAAGCTTCTCCCATTGAGATCTCCGTTTCCCATGGACTTTGTCGAGCCAAGTGAGATACGTCGTATCTCCTAACATAGGTATGGAGATGAACATCGTGGCATCAGAAGCCATAAACCTAACATCAATGGGTTTTGTGTGGTTGAATGCAGATGAGATAGCAGGGGTAAAACAAGGGAAGTACTTATTGATAGTTTTAAGATGCGTCTCTTGGGTTGGATAAGGCCTATGGAATGCGAAAAGTCTCTTCACAACAATAAAGGGAATGGGCATTTGGTGTTTCCATTCTTTTATCTTGGATTGCACTTTAAATGAGGGCTCTAGGATAAAGTCCAAGCTTTATTTCACAGAAATAGAGAAAGCTATGGGGTTATTACCAATGTTGAAGGGAGTACCAGATAGAGTGGTCATTATAAAAATGGAACTCTTCAAGGTTTCAAGAAATTGTAGAGTTTGGAGAGCTGAAGCAGAAGGAGAGAAGAAATGAACTGAAAATCTTGAAGGACTATTTAAAGAGAAATTAAAGCCATTAGAAGAGAAACAAGTGTCACTCAATATGGCCCGAGCATGCCAACAAGTGGAAAAGTTAGTGGGGTTCGTTTTAAAACCTACACCATAAACCCTAGGAGTAATCATGAGAAGTGATTGATTGATATGAGAAACTATTGCACAGAAAGCAGTCATAATTTTGCATGACGTTATCTTGAGGAAGAGAAACGCCAAAGTTCTCCTGTCGACAAAGGCTCCACCAAACATGGCATTTTGGGGGAAATTTTTCGACAAGAAATTTTCGACCAGGGAAGTAAGCCCTCAAGCCATATGGTATCTTTGGTTAGAAAGGCATGTTTCCATAAAAAATAATGGGATGCGTCGACCAAGTCAAAGAAGTATTTAACCAGGAAGGCTCATCGACGAAGACACTAGTGTCGGAGGCAATCGAAGATAGATATGAATGTCAACAGGCAATGATGAGTGGCATCAAGAGCAGTTATCAACTCATAAGCCAGCAAGAACGTGGGGATGTTTCAAAGAAGTTTATGGAAGTTCTCCATGAATCTCAACATGGGCTAGTAACCGTCGATGATTACACTTTTACGATTTATATTTAAGCAAACATTTGTATTTTTGTTAAAGATCACATTTAGAGCATTACACTCAAAGTACCCGTACCTAAGATAGAAACGAGTTCAGGCTTAACAATGTATGAATGCCTCAATATTTCAATTCAAAGCAATTTCCAGTTTTCACTTTAAATTACAAGTATTGTTATTTATTTTATTTACTTTGCAATTATCCTTTACTTTTGTCTTTTTATACTAACGAATCCCATATCAATAAGTTTTCAACCCAACACACTCAAAACACTAAGTCTAGGATTATTGTAGCCGGTCCTGCAAGTAACATTTAATAAGAAGTTAGAGATTGTTTGCGAGAAAAAGGAACTAAGTGTTTAGTATCCAAGGGTGAATATTCTTGGTTATGGGATAAACGCTTAAGTCACGTGCATTTTGACTTGTTGAATAAAATATCATCCAAGAATCTAGTGATTGGTCTTCCTAAAATGAAATTTTTAAAAGATAAATTATGTGATGCTTGGAAAATGAGAAAGCAAACGAGAGTGTCATTTAAATTGAAAAAGGTTGTTTCAATATTAAAACCTCTGAGCTTCTCCACCTATACTTGTTTGGGCCTTTGAGGCGAAGAAGTTTAGGAGGAAATTATTACTACAAGTTTATCTCCTCAAGCAACAACTTTGTCTAGGGATTTATGCAGAAGACAATCTTTGTTGCATTGTTTCCATTTTGTTAAGTTTTTGCCGAGGGTTGATTTTGTTATTGCTCTCTTGATTTCTCCAACTGAGTCTGTATTTTTTTTCCAGCATACACATCACATAACATGCATATAACATTACATAAATACATCATATGCATAGCCGAAAATTCACTATGATTTGCATATTTTTGGTGTTTCTATGTATCCCAAATAGAGTGGAAGACGTTTTATTTTAGTTTTCCTTCCCAATACTTTACTTGGATGGAATAAGTCCTCATCGAGTTTATTCCTAACTTAGTCAAGTCTTATTTGACCATTTCTCTTCAGTTTGTTCCTGGAATGAATTTCGGTCCCCTGTAGCAGTTGTGATTTTCTACCAAGGAGAGAACCCTAGATGACAAAGGATAATGTTTTACACATTTGAGGATGTGGATTTCTTTAATATAGATTTGTTTACCCCCATAAGAGGATGAAGAATCATATTTTCCTGGTAGTCTTTACTGCAACAACCTCTTAGATATCTTTGTGCAACAACAAGTGACAGTCTCTTTATTTGAGAAGCTTGTTTGCTATTTTAGCCTCTGTATGACAACAAGTAGCATCTTCTTTATTTTGAGAAGTTTGTATGTCCCCAACTTATAACCATCTACCTTCACTTTAAGTAGCAATCCCCCTAGTAGAGAAACTCATTGTGAAATCCTTGATTCTCATCAAATCAAGTGGAGCACTGGACTCATTATTTGAACAGATGGTTGTCTCTTTATTTAAGAAGCATTTTTCGACTCCATTTCAAATCAATCCTTGCATCAAGTGGAAATCTCTCCAGTATATCTTTAGTAGAGAAGCTCTTTGCAATATCGAATTTAACACTGAATTTGTTATTTGAACATGTGGCCGTCTCTTTATTTGAGAAGCCTATTAAGATCTAGTAAAATCTATCAATCCTAACTGTCATACCCCAAACTTGTCCTACCCTTTTACCAAATCATTTGGCTTACGCTTTTTCATCTGCATACTCCTCATTAGGTCATCTAACACATCATGCATCATTAATCATTAAACTTAGCATTGGGATCAAGGACCTTGCAAGCTAAGGTTTCACAATGGTTTGAGGTGTATATATCAAATAAAGATTGATTTCATTTGGTTCTTGGACTGTGAAATAAGGGTTTTGGTTCAGGGTTATTATGGACTTCTTTCTTCCTCAAATATTCATCCTGAGCAAAGTGCATTAGGGTTTTCATTTGTGGTACTTAGTGTTTCATCAAGATTCCAATTGAGGACCTATTGAAGTGGGGTTTTCTCCATGACTATTTTGAGTCTCTCTCTTTCAACATTTCAAGTGTGATTTTCAGTTGAGACTTCCTTCCAATTACATGAAATAATCTAGTGGTTTTCTCAAGGATGTGCTTTTGGAATTTCCTTATGGGTGTTAATCTAGATATCTTCTTCTATGCGTGTGATCATTAATTTTTCAAGAGTATAGTAAGGACTTCTACTGGTCCTGTTTCATCAAAGAAGATTCATGGTTACTTGGATCCTAAGACATTCATCATCTTATTATGCTTATCATCTTCGCATGGGTTAAGGTTTATTTCCTTGATCTTGCGGTATTCAAGAGTATTTCAATCATTGTTTGAAGTTCAAGTTATTAAAGAGATCTTGGGATATTCATAGCTTAATTCAAGAGAAGAGACAAGCTAATATACCTCACCAATTAGAGTTTATAGACACTAAGTGCAAGACATTTGATCTGGATGTTTGGCTTTCTTGTGGTACAAGTTATATCTTTTATGGACTTCATTCAATGGTCTCAAGTTAAAGTCCAAAGTTTCTTGGTTAAAGATACTAAGGTGCGAGGCAAGTCATTCAATCATTTAGAGATACTTATAATGGGTGGCTCATTCTCATTTTTAAATAGAAAAGCATATCCATGGCCCATTCAAAAGTCGATGAATCCTAAAGGTCAAGGAAGAAGTCAAATTACATTCAAAGGAATGATATGAAGGTTTGTACATTATGGTTAGGAATTTCAAATTCAAATAGATAAAAATATGTCATATTTTGGACATTGAGAAATTTATCGTGTGGATTCAAAAGTCTACAAGGTTATACCTCGTATGTAAGATCACGTCAAAAGAAATGATGGGAAGTTTAAAAGAGAAAATACTTAAATACTTTGAAGAGGATGTCATTACAAAAGTCATCAAGTACATCATAATCCATTACATTCCAATGCCATTTCTCCTTTACAAGATTATATTTCATCCAATATGCTAGCAAGGTTTCTCAAGGTCACATATCATCAAGGAGATATACCAAAATTACATCAAAAGACTTATTTCCAAAACCTAGTGCCTAGTCTTCCACCTTCATTCTTTCCATCATTCTTCATGTTTTAAACCTTGTTGTGACCAACCTTTATGCCTTCCAAAACCCTCGTGATTTTATCTTTTACTTTTCCAAACTTCAAGTCCCTCATGACCATGTGCTTCTTTGCATACTCGGTTCACTTTCATTTGCAATTACTATTCCAAAGACTGCTTATACCAATGCCCTAGCCATGACAATACATCAATAATCAAGCTGCACATAAATAAAAAGCCAATTAAACTGTGCTAACAAATGACAGTTCATGAATAGTCCACAGGAAAATCAGTTAGCACTTTAGGTAGCCATATCAAAACATAAACCCGCACTATATCCACAAACCAGTTCCTGTACTAACTAATAGCCTTGCATTAGTTTAAAGAGAATAGTCAGGAAAATTCAGAAATAGTACATAAATCAGTACACAAAAATTAAATCAGAAAATCAGTATAGAGGGAGGGATATTCCAGCTCAATGTGTTACAAGCCTCTCTAGCAAGCTTCACTCACGCCTTAAAATGAACCATTCATTGTTCTAGCAGAATTCAGATCCAAGGGCTATTATTCATCAAACTTTAAACGACTATATAAATGAAACTTACCTTCAGATCCATTCATTCTCCAATCATTGGAAGAATCATAGAAGCTCCTATATCTCTCTCTGAAATCACGATCATTCTGAAATCTCACAAAAAAACTCTTAAAACCTCTCTCATTCTTCTCTCTCTACAACTTCACTTCTCATGGTTTCAATTCTCAGAGTTCCTCTACAAAAGCTTCATAAATCTTCATCATTCTTCAACCATTGTGAAGAATCACCAAATCTCACAGAAACAAACTCAAAATTCTTATTGATATTCATCAAAATCATCATCTTTCACTTCTTCTCAACATCAAGAACAACTACTTCAAGCGCCTTCAGCCTTCAACTGCGTGAATTCTATGCGACAACAATGCTCATGCTTCACAAGCTTCGACGAATCTGCAACAACTTCATACAAACACAACGATTCATAAGAGAGTAATAGACACAACAACAAGGCTATCGCGAAAACGGAAGAAAACGCAAGAAAATGCAAGAAAATTCGAAATACAGAAAGAAGAAGGAAATAGAATCTCCAAGTACCGTTGTTTGTTTGAGTCGCGGGATTGATCTCTCAGTTGTGTTTTGCTTCAGACCTCAGCAAAGACGTCCGGAGTTGACAAATTCATGAAGAAATAAAGGATCAGACAGAGAGAGCAAGACGAAGGTCGACGATTAGAAGAGGTGGTGAATCAAAGATGTTCGGTGCCGATTTAGTTTGAGAGAAGAAGAAGAATCTAGCCATGGGATTTCAAGAATCGCTATGTTGGCCTAAAATCCCAAAACATATTCACCATTCTCACTCTCTTATTTCTTTAATTTCTCCATGTTTATTTGTTATTTCTTGCTAATGTTGTTTATTAGATAGATAATTCTAAATATAATATGGATAAGATTTGGATTGAGACTATAGGGCTCATGGACTGAAACTTCATGGCATTAGGCCCGTTTTTGTTGAAACTAAGCTTTAAATAGAAATTCTAGATCATGGACTCTAGTCTGGGCCATCCGCCCAGGCTTGCTGGTTACACACCAATATTAAGCTTGCATCCCTATGTTGGTGGATTTGATTTCTTTTCAATAGTCTTCATTCAATTTTTATTATTGTGATAGGAATGCCATGATAAAATAGTATATATATGCTAATTCACTTTTGGATTTTTCTTTAAAATTTAGTTAGATTTCTTTTACGATCAGTTATTTTAATTTTTGCCATCTATGTTTGACATATCTTGATGCAATTTTTGCATGATGGTGATGCTTGAGCCATAATACTTATTGACATGATTTTATGATACATTTGTTGGAAAGTTGTAAGGAGTTTCAAAGTGAATTAATGTGTGATCCTCCTCAAGGAATTCAATGAAGCTTGGTGTAGAGTTTTCTCATTTCTTGCACGACTTTGAAGAAGCAACAAACTTTCTCTGTTAGGTACCGCTCGAACCTCAATTTTATTCCTCATTAGTTGCATCACTTTCAATTAATCTTTCCATGAGAAGTAGGAATAGAGATGCATGATTGGCAGTCCCTACTTTAGGTGGGAAATGCTATTTTAAAAGACCTTTAGAAGGGAATTTCTACTTGTGCTTGCTTGTTTACCATTGTGTGTGTTTATTTTTGTGCCACAGACCTCGATGAAGGCATCTCATTCCCATTGCCCATTGATAAGTCCTCAAAGAAGGCAAGTGGAAAAGGATCCTCAATCGACCCCCACAATTTCGTCCACAGATCATTCGTAGCACGTGTCATACGTCGATGCTACGAATCGTGCTATTCTTGCATCGAGTCGGTCAAGTGGAGAAAGGTTCATAACCAACCCTCACGCTTTGTCATTAGCTTGCGTGTCGTGCATGTTGATGCTCTGGTGTGGTCTCATTATTGCTTTCTATCTCCTACCTCGATAACGTGACATCTTGGTTAGGTGTTTAGTCGCTTATGACGATTCATGATAACTTTATGCTTACTTTGCTAGTCTTCCTTAGACCTTTTTCTTTCTCTTTTGCATTTTCATTAAAACCAAAACTTTTTTTCTTTCAACTTCAAAAGACTTTAATAATACAAAAAACCCTTTTTCATGGTAAAAAACACCAACTAATTCAAGCTTCATTTTTCCATTTAGTTTTTCTTTCAAAACCCTTTTTCAAGGTAAAAAACACACAACAAATTGAAACATGTGAGCCAAACTACGACGCTCTAGTTCCTCTAAAGGGATACGTAGGCATTAGGTCGCAGGGCCTAGGCGAGAAAAACTTTGTAAATATTCCTTCTTTTCCCCGTATTTTATTTTGCATGCATTTCCTTTTAGCATTAAGCTTTAGACATAGATTTTTACACACCCTTAGATTAGAGCAAACTTAAGTGGATCCTGTGGAGTACCACAGAAGCTTGGGGTGCTAATAACTTTCCATCGTGTAACCAACTTCCGTACCCTTTCTCTTGGTCGTAAGACCATCTTATCCATTTCTTTGGTGTTCTCTTGATATCTTCCCTTCCTTCGGGATAAATAGAGTTCAGTGGCGATTGTATTTTTTTCGCGGCGCGACACCTGACGACTCTGCTGGGGATAACCTAAGCAAGTCAGTCCTTTCTTTTCTTTGTTTTCATTTCATTTGGTTGTTTATCTTTATGCATTACCTGTTATGTTTATCTTTATGCTTTATTTTACTGTTTATTTATTACATGCATTGCATTTTACTGCTTCCTATATACTGGACTGTGCTGGATTTTCTGGTTTTTCAGGTTGGGTGGGATGTTACTATTGAGGTGAAAGGCCCAGTACCCAAGCCAGACTTGTAAAATCTTAAGAACATATAGGAATAAAGTGTAACATGATGAATAGTGGATATAGATCCTTCTAGTGCGGCCATGTCGTCCATGCTCAGACGAGGTTCAAATAAGGTACTATCATTATTATGTAGGTGTACGATGATAGTATTTTCAGGCGAACCCGGAAATCTGAGTTACCATTGACCTTACCCTGACCTAGATTTCATCCGTGAATGGGGCAAGATTTAATTTTACACGTAAAATTGGTGACTATGTGGTTCTTATGGTTCTGTTATGTATTTCTGTTGGTGACTTAGTTCTCTTGTGTTTTGAAATGGTTCTGAACCTTCGATCATGTGATATTCAGATTGTTCAGATTATAAAGTATTTATTCATAAGATTGTACAGTACTTATTCATAGAATTATACAGTGGTTACCCAGATTCCGTGGAACCTTGATCCCATGTCGCTGCATACCATAACGTCATATCATTATGTATGCACATCTTATTTCTAGGGAATTGCAAAGAAGAGTCTCTTTCGTTGAGCTTTTAAAAAGATGAATTCTATTACCAAAAGAATACTTATGGATAGACAAGTCTTAGGGTTTCCCTAGAAATGAAAGATGAGACATGCATTCATAATATCATGCATTTCATTATTCATATCAGAAGCTTATTGGGGCCCTTCTCTTGATTCAGAGTTCAGAATCAATGACAACGACTTCACTACATCCGTACCCCACCAGAAGAAATCAACAAAGACTAATGGATCTCTTTGAACAAAATTAAAATGCTCTCCATCAGGACATGGATACTATGGGTGCCAGAATGAATAAACCTCTCGAGACTCTCCATGTTGTTATTCAGGGACAAGAGGAACTCAAACAGAATGTTGGTAAGCTTTCTAGTGCTATTGCTACCTCCTCTTCTTCTAATGGGGAACATGTGACCATGGATGAATTTAGATGTGAGCAAGAATTGTTGAGGACAGAGGTAAATCAATTGAAGACTTAAATGGGTCTAATTACGGAGGTCCTACAAAAACTATTGAAGAAAGGAGAAAATCCTGCACCAACTATTATAGCAGAAATAGTCAATCCTTCCTATCTACCAAGTCTCACTTCAGGTCAGGAGCTACCTCGTGTCTATCCTTTGCAACCTCGGATTCTAGAAACTTCCGGCCCGCAACCATTTCCTATGACTAATCCAGGTCAGAGGAATCCAGTTCCAGGACAAAATCAATTCTCGAATCAGCGTCAAGAACACAATTACTCTTAACAAAAACAACAGAAGAAAATGAAGCCAAAAAAAAGTTGGATTCAATATCTATGCCTTACAATCAACTACTTCCTCTACTTCTTCATTATCAATTGGTTGAGATAAGAGTGTTTCTGCCTCCTCCAACATCAATCCCTTCAGGATACGATGCAAATGCAAGATGTGAGTTCCACTCAGGGGAACCTGGCCACTCAATTGAGAACTGTCAAGCTTTGAAGAACAGTGTGCAATACCTAATTGAGTTAAAAGCAATCACATTCACTCTAACCGGTCTATGTATAAACTGAAGTTCCATGCTCAGACAGGTGCCAAGACTACAAAGAGCATCCCCTTAAATAAGTCAAGCCTAAAGAAGTCTCCTCAAGATGGCAATTTCAAATTTCATTTGCACTCTCGTTTGTAATCTTTCTTGTTTTTGTTCAAGTACTTTCTTGTATGACAAACTTATTCGTCTTTTGAATATTAATCATAATGTATCAAATATGTTTGTCTTGAATTAATCCATCCGTTATCGCTCTTATTTGTTTTACTATGATTTTTGATACTCAACTCTTGTTAATTAAGAAATAACTCTGGAGGGAGGATGACGAATAATTTACCTGGAATCTCAAATGGTATGCTTTCGAGTAAAAACCATGCTGGCGTTGAACAAGCATTATTTCAAATCCCCAAACACCAGAGATATAAGGGAGATGCCCCTTCGTCAACCCCTTTGAGCCTTAAAGTAGGAGTTTCTTTTCTGTTCAGAAAAAACCCTCATTTTTAACCCGGGGTCGGGTAGTTTTTCAGCTAACTAGATCGAGCATTCAAATCTCAAAAGGATATGAACATCTGAGGATCACCACATCTTATCCCTCACATTAGGAGGTCAGAAAAAAGATAAAAACCAAATTGGTTATTTCCTCGGACCAAGAGGCCTAAACAGACGTGATACCATAATGGTTATCCCTTATTTACCAAGAAATGGGGCACTCAAAACCCTTCCAAAGAGTCAAAAGATCCAGGATCACACGATTTGTTCAAAAGAAAAAGAATGAAATGAAAAAAGAAAAGAAAATAGAAACCCCGCTAAGTCGAAACTTGAAAACAGGTCACTTAGGCAAAAGTTAGAGCGTCCTGCTGGAATTCAAAATCAAAATTCAAAAGAATTTGTCCAGGAAAAAGTTAGGGAGAAAAAAAGAATGAAAAGCTGAAAGGCAGAAGAAGGATTGCCAACGAAAAATCCTCTGCAAAAGAACAAAGTCGTGTGATCAGATACCAAAAACTTAAAGGTGAGTTAGTGTCATGTCCAAGAAACATGAGTAATTCCTCCACCATTATGAACTCCTCTTGAGAGATGAGTGCTTGTTTCAAGTTAGCTGAGTTTAGGACTGGAGAACATCATAGAGAATGGGTGGGCATCAAATAACTATGAGCCTTAAATCCTTTTTTCTAAAATCGTGAACTAGGCCACGTTACAACCCTAAAAAGTCCTAACTAAAGCATGGGTTAATTAGAAATCAAAACTATAACGAGAGTATGGTAACCATACTCCTAGGAGGCTTGATAAAACTTTTGAGTTGGTACCACTCCATCTTTTACTATCTTTTGTACACAAAATTTCGATGTTTCGATGTTTTTTCATAACTTCAAGACAAGCATATGATTTGCATTAGAATTATCATTCTTAGAAAATACATTATTTGCATATGAAAAAGTGATTAAACATCAAGTGAGCTTGCATAATGAGCATCAAATGAAGAGTTTGATTATCCCGAGGGACAAATCTGTCGAAAAGTAAATCGTCTTAAAGAATGATCTTATTCTGGGACAGACTTTCTAGTGACTCCATTGAGTAAAATAGTACAACTTTGAGAAATGATCAGAAGAAGATCACTTGAGATCTTGATGTTCGTGTGGAAGCTTTAGTTTCCCGAAAGTCTCCATTGAGCAGTGGTACACCACTCTCAGTCTTCCCTAAGGGATAAATTGTTTCAAGTTTCTATTTGAGCACGAAGCGACTAAAGTTGAGAAGTACAGTTGGGTATTAGCCTACTTTTAAGACATAAGTCAACCACCAAAAGGGTATCTTGTCATCCAAGACTCTATTGAGCAAGGGCAGTTATTTTGAATGGTAGTACTCTGTTGGACACAAGTAAAGTATCATAATCTGATTACCCCAAGGGGAAGAAGCATGTGGATACTCTGTTGAGTAAGAGTTCAGTCAACCTGGGGCAATCACGCAAATAAATCCCTTCAAGTGGCCATCAACCTGGGGAAATCACGTCGAGATTCGACAAATCTCTCTAAGAAATCTGTAATCAGAGATAATTTATTTCGTGACTCAAGACATTGGGGCAAGCCACCATATTATGTCACGAATATTCTGTTCTTCTATTCAGCACAGATTCTTTCAGAGATCCTACAAACAGGGGCATTCCTCATCCATACTCACAAAGCAACTCAAACAAGTTCTGTCCTGCAAGGTAACTGCCGAAGAAATCGAGATAAAAGCATCATGACGGTCACCTTGACCCAGCCAGCATTGCAAAACTTGTTCTTATCCCCTGCAGATGTTCAAAGTATACTCCCTGGCAGTAGAGTAAACAGGGGCACCCAAGGTTTTTATGCGGCTCAGCGCACATATTTAGCACAATTCCCCAGCAGGAGTGTAAACTTGGGGGCACTCAGAGTCTTTGTGTGATTTAGCACATGCATGTCACATAATTCCCCAATAGAATAAACTTTGGGAACTCGAGAAGTTCTATATGGTCCAACATGTAATCCCCATAGATGATCGTCGCCTAATCTCCAATAGAGAAGCGATATCAGGGCAGTCAAAGAGATCCATGTCCATCTCTTAATCCCCAAGCGAATCAAAGATGTATTCCCCAACATGGAGTAGATTCGGGGCATTCAAAGAGATCCAAGTGATGTTCAACATGCAATTCCCCAGCCTGCCAGTATCCATTCTACCATCCCCAAGCAGTTTAGGATGTAGGGAAGTCAGACAAAGTCATTTCCTCCTCAATAAGTTACAATTCATCCCCAAGGAAACCACCAGTAGTCTTTGGTGTATCAAGTTTTTCAGCACCAATCCATATCAGTATCTCAAGACAACAAGCAACGGTTCCCGATAAGCTTGTTCTTGTCTCCACAGAGTTTATTTCTCTGCACTTTGCATATAGTTGTCACTACATAACATTGCATCCTCAAAACGCGTAGTGTATCCATTGAAATGGATCATTACGCCATACAAAATTCAAATATGCATACGAAGCATAAGCCAAATTTTGTATTTTGCATGAAAGCCTGAATCATTCTTCCACCAAAACGATGGTAAATCCCCATATGATTCCCTTTACTACATCACAATGCCTAGTTAATGTTTCCAGTACCCTGTACTCCTGAATTCTCAACAAAGTCAATACGCTTTTCCAAACACACATATGTGTCCAGTCACTGCACTGTAGTCAACCTTTTCCGGTAGATCCCACATGATAGATTACCCCACTATCATCGATCTTGTATGTTATCAGTCAATTCCTTCTCGTGGGTCTTAGATCATACACTAATCTTATCCTCTTTAATTTCTTTCTTGGGTCGTAAATACTACACGATTGATTCTCCGCTATCGTCTATTGTACCTTTGATTTGTCGTTCTGCTTAGGTTATAAATCCTACATGATAGATTCTTCGTTGTCGTCGATTTTACCCTTTACGTTTTCGTTCCGTTTGGGGGTCATAAATCCTACACGTTAGATTCTCGTTGTCGTTGATTTTACCCCTTTCTTTGTCATTCTGCTTGGGTCGTAGATTCTACATGATAGATAATTCGTTGTCATTGATCTCACCCTTTGTCTTTCAAGTTGTCAGATCCTACATGATAGATACTTCGTTGTCATCGATCTCACCCTTTGTCTTTTCTTTCGGGTTGCCAGATCCTACATGATTGATACTCCACTGTCATTGATCTCACCCTTTATCTTTTCTTTCAGGTTTCCAGATCCTACATGATAGATACTCCGCTCTCATCGATCTCACCCTTTGTCTTTTCTTTTGGGTTGTCAGATCCTACATGATAGATACTCTGTTGTCATCGATCTCACCCTTTGTCTTTTCTTTTGGGTTTCCAGATCCTACATGATAGATACTCTGATGTCATTGATTTCACCCTTTGTCTTTTCCTCTCATGTCATCAGATCCTACATGATAGGTACTCCACTGTCATCTATCTTACTCTCCTTCTTTCCTTTTGGGATTTCAGATCCTACATAATATATTACTCTGTTGTCACCGGTCATACCCTCCGTCTTTCCTTTTCAGTTTTTAGATCCTATATAATAGGTATTTCGTTGTCATCGATCTTACCCTTTGGCTTTTACTCTCGGGTTTTCAGATCCTACATGATAGATACCCCGCTGTCATAGATCCTACCTATTAGTCGAGTCATCGTGCTATTGTCGATCTCATCTTTTGTCAATCTTACCCATACTTTCAATCACCATTTCATATAACAACCACCTTCTTGATAACATCGTATTGGCACCATTATCACGTTACCTATTGCCATTCAACCGCACTCGCTCACCAACCATAAACCTGTTCACCATAAAAACAGATATTCTTTCCCCAACATATATCATAAAATAAAATAATTCATTCACACCATCTCTTCAAGACAACTTTCAGGTCTTCATATTTAATCTTATTCTACCTCGAATGTTCGAAAGGCTAACACCAATCTCACTTTTAGGTTTAAGACGATTAAGTAAGGGCAGATGTCATATCCCAAATTTGTCCTACCCTTTTACCAAATCATTTGGCTTACGCTTTTTCATCTGCATACTCCTCATTAGGTCATGTAATACGTCATGCATCATTAATCAATAAACTTAGCATAGGATCAAGGACCTCGCAAGCTAAGGTTTTACAATTATTTGAGGTTTATATATCAAATAAAGATTGATTTCATCTGGTTCTTGGACTGCAAAATTATGGTTTTGGTTCAGGGTTATTATGGACTTCTTTCTTCTTAAAATGTTCATCCTGAGCAAAGTGCATTAGGGTTTTCATTTATGGTTCTTAGTGTTTCATCAAGATTCCAATTGAGGACCTCATGGAGTGGGGTTTGCTCCATGACTATTTTGAGTCTCTCTCCTTCAACATTTCAAGTGTGATTTTCAGTCGAGACTTCCTTCCAATTACATGAAATAATCTAGTGTTTTCTCAAGGATGTGCTTTGGAATTTCCTTATGGGTGTTAATCTATATATCCTCTTTTATGTGTGTGATCATTAATTTGTTAACAGGATAGTCAAGACTTCTACTGGTTCTGCTTCATCAAATAATATTCATGGTTACTTGGATCCTAAGACATTCATCCTCTTATTATGCTTATCATCTTCACATGAGTTGAGGTTTATTTCCTTGATCTTGCGGTATTCGAGAGGATTTCAATCATTGCTTGAAGTGCAAGTTATTAAGGATATATTGGGATATTCATAGCTTAATACAAGATAAGAGACAAGGGAATATACCTCACCAATTAGAGTTTTAGACACTTAGTGCAAGACATTTTCATTTGGATGTTTGGCCTTCTTGTGGTACAAGTTATATCTTTTATGGACTTCATTCAATGGTCTCAAGTTAAAGTTCAAAGTTTCTTGGTTAAAGATACTAAGGTTGGAGGAAAGTCATTCAATTATTTAAATATACTTATAACAGGTGGCTCATTCTCATTTCTCAATAAAAAAGCATATCCATGGCCCATTCAAAAGTTGATGACCAACCTTGTCGTGACCAACCTTTATGCCTTCCAAAACCTTCATGATTTTATCTTTTCATTTTCCAAACTTCAAGTCCCTCATGACCATGCACTTCTTTGCATACTCGATTCACTTTCATTTGCAATTACTATTCCAAAGACTGCTTGTACCGATGCCCTAGCCATGACAATACATCAATAACCAAGTTACACATGAATAAAAAGCCAATTAAATTGTGCTAACACAAGACAATTCATGAACTTGCCCTGCATTAAACCAAACTAGGTTGATTATCCATAAAAACCATTGGTTTAAACCTTAACCATATTGCAATCCAAACATACCTACACCAAATAACATCTCTAATTATCAACTATAACATGGAGCTAACCTAACTAACAATTTTCTAAAAAAATTGCACTAACATAAATAGTCCATAGGAAAATCAGTTAGCACTTTAGGTAGCCATATCCAAACATAAACCCGCACTATATCCATAAACCATTTCTTGTACTAACTAGTAGCCCTGCATTATTTTAAAGAGAATAATTAGGAAAATTTAGAAATAGTACAAAAATTAGTACACAAAAATTAAATCATAAAATAAGTATAGAGGGAGGGATATTCTAGCTAAGCATGTTACAAGCCTCTCTAACAAGCTTCACTAAAGCCTTAATTTGAACCATTCATTGTTCTAACAGAATTCAGATCCAAGGGTTATTATTCATCAAACTCTAACCGACTAGATAACAGAAACTTACCTTCAGATCCATTCATTCTCCAATCATTGGAAGAATAACAGAAGCTCCTAAATCTCTCTCTCAAATGATAATCATTCTGAAATCTCACCAGAAAACTCTGAAAATCTCTCTCATTCTTCTCTCTCTGCAACTTCACTTCTCATGGTTTCAATTCTCTAAATTCCTCTGCAAAAGCTTTATCAATCTTCATCATTCTTCAACCACTGTGAAGAATAACCAAATCTCACAGAAACAAACTCGGAATTCTTATTGATCTTCATCAACATCATCATCCTTCACCTCTTCTCAATATCAAGAACAACTACTTCAAGCGCCTTTAACTGCGTGAATTCTCTGCGACAACAACACTTATGCTTCACAAGCTTCAACGAATCTATAACAACTTCACACAACCACAACGATTCGTAAGAGATTAATACAACACAACAACAAGGCTATCACGGAAACAGAAGAAAGCACAAGAAAATTCGAAATGAAGAAAGAAGAAGGAAAGTGAAGAAGAGAGGAAATAGAATTTCCAAGTAATGTTGTTTGTTTGAGCTGTTGGATCGATCTCTCAGTTGTGTTTTGCTACATACCTTTTAAGTCTTGAACATAATCGAACAAACTCAGTGAAGACGACTAGAGTTGATAAATTCGTGAAGAAAGAAAGATCAGACAGAGAAAGCAAGGAGAAGGTCAGAGATGAGAATAGGTGGTGAATCGAATATGTTAGGTGCTGATTTAGTTTCAGATAAGAAGAAGACTCCATCCATGGGATTTCAAGAATCGTTATGTTGACCTTAAATCCCAAAACATGTTCACCATTCTCACTCTCTTATTTCATTAATTTTTCCATGTTTATTTGTTAATTCTTGCTAAATATTGCTTATTAGATAGATAATGCTAAATATAATATGGATAAGATATGGATTGAGACTATAGGGCTCATGGACTGAAACTGAATGGCGTTAGGCCCGTTTTTTTTTGTGGAAACTACGCATTAAATTAAAATGCTAGATCATGGACTCTAGTCTGGGCCATCCGCCTGGGCTTGCTAGTTACACACCAGTATTAAGCTTGCACCCCTATGTTGGTGGCTTTGATTTCTTTTCAATAGTTTTCATTCAATTTTTATTATTGTGATAAGAATGCCATGATAAAATAGTAGAGATATGCTAATTCACCTTTGGATTTTTCTTTAGAAATTTAGTTAGATTTCTTTTACGATAAATTATTATGCTAAATTTTTCCATCTTTGTTTGACACATCTTGATGTAATTTTCGCATGATGATGGTGCTTAATCCGTAATACTTATTGACATGATTTTATGATACATTTTTTTGGAAATTTGTAAGGAGTTTCGAAGTGAATTAAGTGCGTGATCCTCCTCAAGGAATTCAATGAAGCTTGGTGAAGAGTTTTCTCATCGCTTGCGCGGATTTGAAGAAGCAACATACTTTCTCTGTTAGGTACCGCTCGAATCTCAATTTTATTCCTCATTAGTTGTATCACTTTTAATTAATCTTTCCATGAGAATTAGGAGTGGAGATGCATGACTGGGAGTCCCTACTTTTAGTGGGAAATGCTGTTTTAAAAGACTTTTAAAAGGAAATTCCTACTTGTGCTTGCTTGTTTACCATTATGTGTGTTTAGTTTTGTGCCAAAGACCTCAATGAAGGCGTCCCATTACCATTCCCCATTGATAAGTCCTCAAATAAGGCAAGTGGAAAAGGGTCCACAATCGACCCCCACAATTTCGTTCATAGGTCATTCGTAGCTAATGTCATACGTTGATGCTACGAATCATGCCATTCTTGTATCGAGTCCGTCAAGTGGAGAAGGGTTCACAATCAACCTGTTGGATCCTAAACTCGACACCCTTGTTTTTATTAATATAAACCATTAATCATGAGGGACGGTTTCGACCAGCTGATTCTGTCGAAATGCTCATCAGAAGATGGCAAGGTACTTGGAGAATTTCTTCTAAGTAGGAATCTTGTTGCCTTCGACGTCGAAGGTGCTTCTCGACAAAGGTATTCGATGATCAGAGTGGAACGGTTTGAGATTCAAATGTTTGGAGGGAAAACGGTTCCCAGCGGTTACCAAGTGCAACGTGCCAAGATCAGGAGCGTCGAATGCTGTGAGCATGCCAAGTGGAGTCATCTCGAAGCAGCGTAACTGCCCGACGGTTACTTGAAATGTGTTTAGTATAAATACTAGTTGTTCACGTAGTTTTTCGTGTGTGTTCACAATTATATACAAGTCACTCATTTAGATTCAAGTACCCAGTGTGAGCGAAAGAATTGTTGAGAATGTATGTGTGAAACCCCAGTTAAATTAATCAAAGTCTATTATTTTCCAGAACTTTATTGCCTTTCATTTACTTTTCCAGTCGAAGCCTTTATTTAAAACTTTCCTTTATTCTGTCAAGTTTTCTTCATGCAATTTACATAAAGTGTCTTTATTTTCTTGTCATTTAACCATCATTAAACTTAGTCAAAACCCCAAAAATCAACCATGTCTTAGGATCAATCTGATCGATCCTGCGAGTCACCAAATAAGTAACCTTTTGGAGGATCAGCGGTTGTTTACCAATTTTCACGGTAAACACAACCCCCACGCTTTTTTATTAGCTCGCGTGCCGTGCAGGTTAACGCTCCGATGTGATCTAATTATTGTCTTCTATCTCCTACCTCGATAACGTGATATCTTGGTTAGGTGTTTAGTCGTTTATGACGATTCACTCTTGTTCTTATCTTGCCTAGATAACGTGATATCTTGGCTTAGAGTCGACGCCCCTTATTCTTCTTGCCATGTTGACGTGCTTTCATGGTTAAGAACTAGTTACTCCCCTATTCTTGCTTTCCTCGATGATTCAATATCTTGGATAAGCCTCCCTTTTGCCTACCTTGATGATTTGATATCATGGTTAGGTGTCCCTTCTCCCTTGTCCTTCCTCGATGACACGATATCGTGGTAAGGCATGATCCCTCTCCCTTTCCTTCCTTGGTGACATGATACCTCGGTTAGGCATGTGCTACTTGAGTGAGTGGATACTCCTCAAACTTTGTGTGTTTACTTTCCATTGCATGTTTACATGCTCCTGTAAGATTTCTCGATCCAATCTTAGGAAGCGAATTGAGATAGACCTTAGGTTGCAAACCATGCATGATAACTCTAGGCTTACTTTGCTAGTCTCCCTTAGACCTTTTTCTTTCTCTTTTGCATTTATATTAAAACTAAAAGTTCTTTTTTTTTCTTTCAACTTCAAAACACTTTAATAATACAAAAAACACTTTTTCAAGGTAAAAAACACCAACCAATTCAAGCTTCATTTTTCCTTTTGGATTTTATTTCAAAACCCTTTTTCAAGGTAAAAAACAAACAACAAACCGAAAAATTTGAGCCGAACTACAACACTTTAATTCCTTGAAAGGGATACGTAGATATTAGGTCGCGGGGCCTAGGCGAGAAAAACTTTGTAAATATTCCTTCTTTTCCCCGTATTTTTCTTTGCATGCATTTCCTTTTAGCATTAAGCTTTAGACATAGATTTTTACTCACCCTTAGATTAGAGCAAACTTAAGTGGATCCTGTGGAGTACCACAAATGCGTGGGGGTGCTAATACCTTCCCCTCGTGTAACCGACTTTTGTACCCTTTCTCTTAGTCACAAGACCATCTTATCCATTTCTTTGGGTTTCTCCCGATATCTTCCCTTCCTTCGGGATAAATAGAGTTCAGTGGTGACTCTGTTTTTTTTTGCGACGCGACACCAACTAGTGGCTTTCTTTTGAGAAGCTTGTTTGTTACCCTTTTCAAGTGGAATACTTGGTTAAAGAAGAAACTGAGCCACGTTCATGGCTGATGACTGGAAGTTTTGGGAAGTTTATTACCCTTTTCAAGTGGAATACTTGATTTAAGAAGCTGAGACCTATTCTAGGTGGAATACCATAAGTCTCGGGAAACTTGTTATCAATTCAAATCTTTTTCTACCTTCGTCCATGAGTTGGTAGTTCACTGTCATCTATGAATTGATGTACCATTTTATCTTCACCTTCGCCTATGAGTTGGTGTATCTTTTTCCTCTACCTTCATCTATGATTTGGTAGTTTACCGTCATTCTTGAGTGAGTATTTCCCAGGTTTATTGCCTACGACCATGAGTTGGTAGTAATTCCTTTCCTCACCACTTTCTATGGATTCTTTTCTCAGTAGAGAGTTACTTATTTCTCCCTATGGATTCATTTTTCCAATAGAGTCATCAATCCTCTCCTAAGGATAATTCCCTTTTGGAGTCTATAATATTTTCCAACTACCTACTTAGGGCTTTGTTTTCCCATTAAAGTCAGTGGCTCCCTAACTCATGGTTATTCTCCAGTAGAGTTAGCTTTGCTTTAATCCATTTTCACTGTTTACTTGGGTTTTCAGTAATGCTTTCCCTAAGTGTATTCCCCGAGGAGAGTCACTCACTAAAGTTTATTGCTCCTCTCTTTGAGCAATGATATTATTTTCCCCAACGGAGTTTCTGTTTGGTTTTCCATACCATATTCCCTACAGGTTGTGTCCTCTACCCAGTTAGATGTGTCTCTTTGTAGGACCTCCTTCAAGTTTTAGTATGTGTCTTGCGGTACTATTTCCCCATATAGTCCTTTACATCTACATTTATATCATAAGAATTACGCGGTATCTAGGGATAAAAAATTGTGTCTTTTGTATTTAAGTCTCTTCAATCTTGTCGATGCGAAGAATTTCATTCTTCATCTCTCTAGATAAAAGAAACTTAAATAATGGCATCTATCATACCCTAATTTTTACCCCTAAGATTCCATCTATAACATCATTTGCACTTCATCAAAGACACAAGCATGATATCCTCTCAATCCTCACATATTTGGTTTTATTGTGTGGGAGATCACCAAGAACCTTTGTTTTTTCCCTTTGCTTTATGTTTAATCATTTTATGCTTTACCGACCTTAACTAAAATACAAAAATATGCTTTACTTCCCTTCTTGTTTTGCAAGGTAGAGCTTTGATCCAAGTGGATCAAGATGGTTATCCAATTAGGGTTTTGAATCGTCAAGGTCAAAGATGGTCAACCATTGATTCTCAAGGGTTTGTCCATCAATACATTGCCTATAATTTTAGGACATGATCATCTCAAGATTCATTCAACATCATTTACCAAGAAAAGTTCAAGTTTGATGCTTGGTTTGCAAGTTAACTCAAGATAGGTTCTTGTGTTTATTTCCATGCATTATTCATCAATTTTTCAAGCTTTCATCAAAGATTAATAAAGGGTATATCAATAATATATAATTTTAAGTTCATATGATCATTGTTGTGCCTTGGAATGCACGACATTATAAAAAATGACAAGTTGGTACATTATGGTTTGGCCTAAAAATCAAATGTGGCATGACTTTAGTCCAAACACCATAAATCCCTCAATTTTCACAATTTATGGGTGCTAATTTTTTCCAAATGTCAATAATGATATCCTCTATAACTTTGCTTTAGAGGTCAAACATCAACTCAAGCTCTAAGTTCATCAAATCTTCAAGGCCACTTATGCACAAAATATGGTCCATGACATGTTTGACCTAATGTCTGGCCTAAAATTTTAGACCAAAACCTCAACTTTCCATGTTTGCCATTTTCAAATAACTTATCCTTTTGAGTTAGCTCTTTTTACATTGTCTTTCTTGCAATTAAAGGGACATTTGGCTTAAGAAAAATCACAACACACAAGGGAATTTCATTTGGCCAAGGTGTGAACATGGTGACCTGAAATCTGTATTAACTGTGACCTATAATTAGTAAGCATGTCAATTCTTCACTTGGGGCCACCAAGTCATGTGCAAAACTTTTCTAAACAACAAAATGCATCTTATCATGAAGTAAAACAACCTGAAATGTGCTCAAATCACATATTCCATGCTTCATTTTACACAATTTTGGATCTAGAAATTTCCACACTTTGTTCACACGAATGAAATGAATTCTCATACGTACCATGACCTCACTCATTGTCCTATAAATATAGTTATATTCTGCATTAAAACCCAAGCTTAAACAACTAAAAAACCTCTACCATTTGAAGCTCGAAACTACCAAAAACCAAAAGATCGAAAACTTATTTTCTCTTTTTTTTTCAATTCAAATTCTCTGTCCAGAATCCATCATCGGTATCCTCTAAAGTTAACCAAATCATTATAGAAGCTTGTCGTGACCTCTAAACATTGAACCGATTCCATAAATTTTAACCTTTGAAGCTCAGTTGGGAAAGGTAGATACAAGTTTCTTTTTCATCAAACAGGTTACCATCCTCCCTGCCATGTTCCACTGATTGTTTCCCCTCACTTACTTGCAATTTATTCTTCATATTTTGAATTTAATTTTACTTTTAAGCTTGCTAGGGTTTTTTGTATTTTCTGCAAATTCTCCTTGCTCAAATCAAATAAATTGATCTTGAGTATGGTGTAGCGGTATAAATATTGAGACTAAGACATTGGATTGACTTTACTCGCATAAATCAAATAAAAATTGCCATTGCGCTTTATTGTTTCCAAAGGAATGGGAAAATAGAGAATAACCCAAAAAGAGGTGGAGAGAATATAAGTTTTGGGGTTGGTTATGCAAAGGGAAGGTATTAGCACCCTAAATATCTATGGTTCTCCGCAGGAACCTCTTTAAAAATTTGTGTATTTTGGCTATAAGTGTTGTATAAAAAAAAGATTGCGGGGATGAGAAAATAAGTATTTTTTACAATTTTTTCACCTTCTGCGGTTGCGAACCTTTAGTGCCTATGTACCATCTTTCGTGCAATAAGGGATCAGGGTACTCGTAGTTCACCTTTAAAAATTTTAAAACACAAGTGTGTTGGTTAATTTTAAGAGATGAGACATCATCGTCTTATTCGAGTGGAAGAACATACTTACTACCCACGATCATGAGAAAGGAGAATTTGCGTCATCTCAAAGTGTAGGATATAGATTAGATTTTAAAATCAAAAAAGCTTCACTCAACACCCAAGTGGAAAATATCTCTTCACCACCTATCATAGAAGTATAGTAGCTCGCATCACTACAAGGATTAACAAGAGTCTAATCTTTTGAGAAAATTTTAAGGTAAAAAGTCAAAATGGAAAAAATGGTTTGAATGAGATTGGTTGAATTTTAGTCTTCTCAAAAAATGTCAAGGTATTGTTAAGTTGTTTAAAATTTAATTAAAAAAATATTTTTAAAAATACATGGACCTAAGTCCAAGTTTATTGTGAAAGTGATTCAAGTTTGGAAAACAAGAATAGTTTTGAAAAGAGGGAGAAGATTTTGAAATTAAAGAAGATTGGAGGAGATGAATGGACTATCCTAAAGCATAAGATAAAAGTTAGGGAAAAGAACCATCTAACTAACAAGAAGCCAACACTTGACACACATAGTTAATGTAGAATTCCCATCCTTTGGATTAAGACAAAGCAAGAAAAGATACTAAACCTCTTGAGAATACCATACTTCAAATGCATTAAGTCTTCATAAAAATTGGGCAGAGTAAAGACTATATACAAATGAATTTCCAATCACAGATAAAGCATGTAATCAAAATAACCTGCACACAAAGAAAACAAACAACCCATCGTCTCAGGGTAAACCCCAAGAACACCAGACAAAATAAAAATAGAAGTCACAGGGTCCAAAGGTAGGTCAAAGTCTCTACTCCTAAGTCCAAGAAGTCCATAACTCCATCATGCCAAGGATAGTAACCAAATAGTCCAATTAACCTTAAAGTTTTTTATTGTTCAATTTGGTTATTAGGTATCTTCAAAAAGAAAATGAAAGCTCAAGTGAGCAAAAATAAAAGTGACATAAAGATAAATGCTCAAGTGAGCAAAGAAGAAAATAGCATGAAATGTAAATGCTAAGATAAATGGTGCTTAAAGTAAAAGCATAAAGTAAAAGAATAAAAATAAAAGTCAATGTTAATGAGTTAGAAATTAGAGGTTAGTTGAATGACCATCTTGAAACTTGCATTTGAAAAATCATTAGAAGATTGATAAATTCAAAGCCTCTCAACAACAAGTTTCATTTGATTTTTGTCAAGTACATCACTCATTTCAAATTGTTAAGGCAACAATAAATTATCAAAGATGTTTAAATGATTCACTTAGATCAAAACTTATGATGATTCATTAGAGGATTGATAAGACCAAAGTCTCCTAACAATGAACCTCAAGATTATTGGATCAAAGGTTTCAAATTAAACATACTTGAACTTGCAAACATAGGTTTGGGCCACAAATGATCATTTCTCGAATCGGGACAAAATTTAGCGCTATGTTAAGCAATCGTGAGTGGACTTATATAGAAGTCGCACCTATTTTGAGGCTGGTTAATAGCAATCTATGTGCCATATGTTTGGAGAGATGATATGTAGATCATCCTCTAACAACATGTAGCACAAAAGAGAAGGGGATGAGATGAAGAGGAAGGGGATACATTTGAATAAAAAATTTGATCAAACTATCATTAAAATCATCCATCCATTTTAGTGGAGCTAAACTTAACACTCAAGATCCAATGATGTTAATGAAGTTTATGATCAACAATCACATAGCCAGAATATATTAAAAAAATAAATTGCATTTATTGAATAAAATAAAAAAGAAAAATGACTTTTAAATTGTTTTTAAAATGAAAATAAGAGGTAAAATAACAAACTATATTCAAGGTATCAAAGAAAAATTTAAAAAGACCATAGAAAAATCAGAAATGACCTCAAATATTTTTATAAAATTTTTTATAAAAGTATTTTTAAACTAATTAAAATCACTCAAATAAGTGAGAAAAGATAAAAAAAAGTAGAAGTCAAAATAAAATTCTAGAAATATTTAAAAAGTTCAGAAATAAGGAAAATGATTTTTATGAAAAATTTTAGAATTTTAAAAATTTCAAAAAGTATTTTTAAGTAATTAGAAATAAGTCAAAATAAAGGAAAAATTATAAAAAATATCAAATCTAAAAATAAAATTATGAAAAAAATAAAAAAATCAGAAAGAGAATATTTAAAAATATTTTTGTGAATTTTTTTCAGAATTTTTGGGTCAGAAATGAATTTTCTACGATTTTCTAAAGTTAAAAAATAATTAAATATAAAAAATCAGAAAATAAAAATAAAGTCAGAAAAGTATGGACCATTGGATGAGAGTCAAAATGTGTTAGTAAACAGATCCAATGGATCTGGCGCGCTGTGCATATCATGGTCTTTTTTGGAAATCACACCAAATCATTTTTTAATAATTATAATTGACTTAAAATCCGACATGTTGGATGAAGTATGACTAATGAAAGTAATCAGATCCAAGGGTTCCTATGACGCGTGCATGGTAAAACAGATGCATTGGATAGAATTTAAAAAATCACATGTCACGCTATCATTGGCTGAAGCACGACACATAGGTCATCTTAAACCTCCAGACGCCCTAAATTGAGGTTCCACAAACTGTAAAATTAGAGAACTAGATCGGTACCATTAGATTCGCCTCTTCAAGATGATTCTAATGGTACCCTCGCGCCAAATTTATATAAACTGTACAAGGCTAAATTTGAAGAAAACCAGAAAAAATAGCGAGCACAGAAATCCCAAGCATCTCTCTCAATTCTCAATGAAAATGCAAACCGTAAGAAGTGTGAAAAAAGAAGGATGAGTAGAGTAGAATAGGGCTTTATTTGGTTCAATTTGATTGAGAATTCTACCTGAACGAAGTAGCTAAAAATTATTCTGAAACTGGACTTGGTTAGCACGATTTAGAACACCTCAAGGCTTGATTCTTCTTTGGTTAGATTTAGGGAAGTTCAAGGATGAAGGATCAATGAAGAAATTGGATTGAAAAATGAAGAAAATAGGAATTCGAAAACTCAGAAAAGTGAGTTATGTAGGGGGTTTGGCAGGGTGATTTTGGTTGTTCAAGCTTGAGAAAATGAGAGGAGTGAGGCCCTGTTTTTATAGGGAAGCGAATGGTGTAAAGAAATCAGAGAAAATTTGAAGTTTGGAGGGAAATTGGATCAAGCTCGAAAATAAAAAAAGTGTGACCCCATGTGCATCAAAACTCAATCAATTCCTATGTTTTGATCCTTAATTCAACTTTTGGAACTTTGTTAAACATGCTTAAACCAAAAACGCGTGCTAACTTGGTGGTTAGAAGCCATGTTATGAATTTCAAATTCTGACTTTAGAGAAAACATCAATTTCAAGGTACCATCTTTGAATCCATGGTGTTCACAGCTCAATGGGTCTTAGGGCATGATTCTTAAAAAAATTGGAATATAAGGTCACAAACTTTATAATGTACAAAGAGTGAGATCAAATGGATGCTTGAGCTAAAAGTTGTGATGAGTCAAAGTTGAGAAAAAGATGCTGACTTTTTGTACTTAGAAAAATTCTAAGTTTTTCTTCAAAAAGGACCTATAATGTTTTGAGTTCAAACAAGGTCTTAATTCAAAATTGAGCTTTGGTCATTGATGCTATCTTGAATTAGACTTCCCAAAGAGCATTGTGATACTTTAATCACCCAAAAAAACCAAGTATTGAAAAAGTTATAGTCTTGCAAAATTGGTGAAAATTCATGAGGTGACCTATAATCTTTTGAGTGCTTAGGGCATCTTCCACTCATTTTCAAGATTTGAATATAAAAGAAGAGTTGAGTTTAACATTCTTAAGATCATTGTGGAAAAATAATGGGCTCAAGGAGATAAAAATTGACCAAGTTATGGTTTTTTGAAGTCACACGAGGGAATTTGATGGCCTATCTAGAAGACTTGTAATCTTTCTTCATCATTAGGCATCTTCCACACAAATTTCCTTGAAACTCTTGAAGTGATTAGTTTATAACTCCTTAAATAGAATCATGTCTTTGGAATCACCCAAAAATCTCAAAAGTTGAGCAAGTTACAGCCCTTATAAGTTCAAAACCCTAGCTCATAGTGCACCAAAATGACTTGGAAACCCTTTTCAATTTTGACAAACTTTCTTGCACAACTACTCTTGCCATGTGAATAGAAGTTGTTATGGATGATGATAAGAACCCATATCAACAAAAACCACTTACAATTATTAAGAATTAAGAGAATTATGCACTTGTGATCCAGAAATCAAGAACTTATCCAATTAGGTCAAACTTCTTCCATCAACCCTTACATATTTTGACTTTCTTTGACAAATTGAGGCATGATGAATCATAGTAGACCTTGTCATGATACTACTTTAAAGCATATTCAATAATTATGCTTGAATCTCAATGAAGATTTGTTGAATAAGGCATGGAAGTAAACTCATGAACCTATGAATCAACTTGATGAAATGTGTTATGCTCTCACCTATAATATCATCAATTAGAGCAAACATTAATCGTATTTATTAGTTAAAAGTTAATCAACACAAAACATAGAGGATTACAATATATAAATCAAGGTACTTGATGATTCCCCATAGGCAAACCTAGAGATGGGGAGAAGAACCAAACCCTAGTGTGATCTTGTTGTGATTGAGTTTATATGTGATGATAGAGGAATCTTAGGGGTAAAAACTAGGGTACAACAACTGCCCTTATTTAAGTGTCTTCTATCCGGAGATACGAAGGTTAAAATCTCCGTGTTGACACGATTGAAGATACTTAAATATAAAACAAACCCTATCTTTATACCTAAGAGGCCATGCAATGCTTATGATTGTGCATGCGAACAAACAGATCCAAAGGTGACATGAGACACCACTGGGGATACACAAAATAAAAGATCAGAAGAAAATTAGACTAGGAAAATAAATCACTGGTGAACAAAAGACTCGACTCTATTAGGGTAAAGCCCAAGGTGGAGACAAAGTAACATCAACTCAAAAATTGAGGAGAGAAAATAAAGCTTAATAGTGATCGACAGATAACCGCAAACTATCCACCCATAAAGAAGATAGAAAAAAGGTAATGTCGACCCACAGGGGGAAAGAAGTGGTAGGATAATACCAGCAAACAACAATATTAGGGTAAGTCACAAATGACCAGCATCAGTACTTATAACTGGAAACAACTGAATTCCTTAGAGCAAAGCGAGTCTCAACGAATAAATATCTCCCATAATGACGAGACTACCATCTATCAGAGTAACAAAATCTCAACAACAAACTATCTCCCATAATGACGAGACTACCATCCATTGTAGTAACAAAATCTCAACAACGAATGATCTCCCATAATGACGAGACTACCATCCATTAGAGTAACAAATATCAACAAGGAACTATTTCCTATACTGACGAGACTACCATCCATTGGAGTAACAAATCTCAACAATGAACTATCTCCCATAATGGCGATACTACCATCCATTGGAGTAACAAATCTCAATAACAAACTATCTCCCTAATAACGAGACTACCATCCACCGGAGTAACAAAATCTCCACAATGAACTATCTCCCATAATGACGAGACTACCATCCATTGGAGTACCAAATCTCAACAACGAACTATCTCCCATAATGACGAGACTACCATCCATTGGAGTAACAAATATCAACAAAGAACTATCTACCATAATGACGAGACTACCATCCATTGGAGTAACAAATTTCAACAACGAACTATCTCCCATAATGACGAGACTACCATCCATCAAAGTAACAAAATCTCAATAACAAACTATCTCCCATAATGACGAGACTACCATCCATTGGAGTAACAAAATCTCAACAACAAATTATCTCCCATAATGACGAGACTATCATCCATTGGAGTAACAAAATCTCAACAACGGACTATCTCCCATAATGACGAGACTACCATCTATTGGAGTATAAAAATCTCAACAATGAACTATCTCCCATAATGACGAGACTACTATCCATTGGAGTAACAAATCTCAACAACGAACTATCTCCCATAATGACAAGACTACCATCCATTGGAGTAACAAATCTCAACAACGAACTATCTCCCATAATGAAGAGACTACCATCCATTGGAGTAACAAAATGAATCTTTTCTGGGAACTAACAGACTTACTGGGGAAGAACAGGTTGCTCAAATAAAGAGACCTGTCACTTGCTGTTATGAGAAGGAAGTGCAACAATGATGTTGGGAAATAAATCTTGGCTTCTCTGGGGAAATGCCAATATATTCCTGTTGAGGAGGTAAACTCTTCTCGTGCAAAATAAATGCACATTCTCAAATTCGGGCTTAAAGCCTGCAGAAATCATAATAATAATAATAATGTTGTCGAGAACCATAGATTTGAACCAGAAATAAATTGGAGCGAAACAATCAGCCAAGATAACACCTGATGAGAAATAAACTCAAAAGGGAAACACAAACCTAACTAGATAATGAGCTGAATAGGAAGGATAAAGCAAAATTCTTCCACGAGGGATAACTCAATGGGGGTAATTGAAAGGATATATACTTTTTGCTTAAGGTTGACACTCTATTGAAGAGAGGGTAACATAACTCTGCAAAATAGGGTAATATGCCAACAAAATATTAATGTATGCAAATGAGCAATGAATGTTGAATTATGAACGTATGAATGTTATCGTGTATATGCTGACAACACAGACACACAACACTGGGAATAAATAGACAAAATCAGCTTGGGTAAAGTCAACACTCGGCTAAATCACATCCTGGAGGAAAATTTCATAAGAAAGTAAGCACCAACCGATATAACATCCTCCTTCAGGCTTCAACGTCTATACTTCCACTGGGGATTACAATATTGACTTTGTTAGGGCAGATGAAAACCATGCCATCAAGATATCAACTAGGGATCCCGTGCTGACCTCACTGGGGAGTACAACATCACATCATCTAGAGAAGCACAAAATACATTCTTCAATACCAAGAGTGATGATTACACAAACTTCTCTGGGGAAAATCATGAAACCACATGGGGATAACAACTTTCAAAGAGAAACATTATCTCAGCTTTACTTGGGGATTTAAGAAGTCAAACAATACAGCAAGGAATCAAAATTATGGGGATTTTAAATCAAACCCAACACTTGGTGGGAGAAAACCCAAAAGGTTGACAACTATTTCAACACTTCTTAGAAAATATATTACCCTTGTCTAGTTGCCAAACAACAACAATAATGTCAATACTGCAAAAGGGTGATGTCTTGCAAATGATTCTGCCTCAGCATATAAGGGGGGTAAGAACTTTCGTCAAATGAGTGAAGACCTCGCTGGGGAATCTGGGATAAAGGCTCCACACCATGCAAACCTAAAATCAAAATTATCAACCTAGAGAAAAAATGAACCAAGACTTGATTGGGAAAAAGGATCACAAACCCAACACTGCACCGTACATCAATCGGTATCATCTCCAACTATTTGAGAAACACAAGGAGATCATGCACGCACCAGCAAGAGTGACCTAAGAGAACTATCCTGGGAAAAATCTACTTCCAAAATTTTAGAGTTTGTCCATCCTTGGAATCGCTATTTTTGTTTTTCTTGAGTCACAAAATCTAAGGTAAAAAGTAATTTGTAAATTCTTTCAAAAAACAATTTTACTATTAAATCTCTTTGTTTTGAAAATTACTATCAATAAAAAATGAAGTCTTTGTAAGCAGAATAATATGAGAATTGCAAAGAATTGGATAAAAGCTCAAAATTTATTAATAGAATGGTAGTATGCGAATGGCAAGACCCCAAAGATGATTACAAAGTTTGGAAAATGGTGTAGCGGTAGAAATGTTGAGACGAAGCCATTGATTGACTTGACTCGCACATATCAAATAAAAATCGCCACCGTGCTTTATTATTTCCAGAGGAATGGGAAAAGAGAGAATAACCAAAAAACAGGGGGAGAGAATCTAAGTTAGAGTGTTGGTTATGAAAAGGAAAGGTATTAGCACCCTAAACATCTATGGTACTTCGCAGGAACCTCTTTGTAAATCTGTGTATTTTGGCTATAAATGTTGTATAAAAATAGATTGTGGAGATGAGAAAAGAAGTATATTTTTACAATTTTTGCACCCGCCGCGGTTGTGAAACTTTAGTGCCTACGTACCACCTTCTGTGCAATAGGGGATCAGGGTACTCGTAGTTCACCTTTTAAAAATTTTAAAACACAAGTGTGTTGGTTAATTTTAAGAGACGAGACACCATCGTCTTATCTGAATGGAAGAACATACTTACTACCCACGATTATGAGAAAGGAGAATTTGCGTCATCTCAAAGTGGAGGATATGGCTTGGATTTTAAAATCAACAAAGCCTCAATCAACATCCAAGTGGAAAATATCTCACTTCACTACATATCATATAAGTATAATAGTTTGCATCAGTACAAGGATTGAAAAAAGTCTAATCTTTTGAGAAAATTTTAAAGTAAAAAGCCAAAGTGGCAAAATAGTTTGAATGAGATATATTGACTTTTATTCTTCTCACAAAAATTTCAAAGTATGATTAAGTTGGTTAAAATTTGATTAAGAAAATATTTTTGAAAATGCATGGATATAAGTCCAAGTCTATTGTGAAAGCGGTTCAAGTTTAAAAACAAGAAGATTTTTCAAAAGGAGGGAGAAGATTTTTGAAATTAAAGAAGATGGGAGGAGATGAAGGGACTATGCTAAAGCAATAAGGTAAAAGCTAGGGAAAAGAACCATCTAACCAACAAGAAGCCAACACTTGACGCAATGAGTCAATGTAAAATTCCCATCCTTTGGATTGAAACCAAACAAGCAAAGATAATAAACCTCTTAAGAAAACCTAACTTCAATTGCATTAAGTCTTCACAAAATTTGGGCAGAGTAACAACTGTATACAAATGAGTTCCCAATCACTGACAAAGCATATAATCATAATAACATGCACACAAAGAAAACAAACAACCCAATGTCTCGGGGTAAACCTCAAGAGTTCCAGACAAAATAACAGTTGAAGTCACAAGGTCTCAAGGTAGGTCAAGGTTTCTAATCCTAAGTCCAAGAAGTCCATCACTCCATCATACTAAGGATAGTGACCAAATAGTCCAAGTAACATTAAAGTTTTTTATGGTTCAAGTTGATTATTAGATATCTTCAAAAAAGAAATGAAAAGCTCAAGTGAGCAAAATAAAATCACATAAAAGTAAATGCTCAAGTGAGCATAAATGAAAATAACATGAAATGTAAATGATAAAATAAATGTGCTTAAAGTAAAGAGCATAAAGTAAAGGCATAAAATAAAGTCAATTGTTAGAAATTAGAGGTTAGTTGAATGACCATCTTGAAACTTGCATTTGAAACTCATTAGAGGATTGATAAAACCAAATACTCTCAACAAAAAGTTTTATTTGCTTTTTGTCAAGTATATCATTCATTTTGAAATTTCAAGGCCACAATAAATGATCAATGATGTTTAAGTGATTCACTTTGACCAAAGCTTATTGGTGTGCGATCGACCTAATGTGTCTAATGGTATCTTAACTGCAAGTCCACAGCCTATCGCAGTAGTAATAAAAAGATGTCGAACCCACAGGGACTTTGTAATCACTCTAGTGCTATAAAGGTTTGCTAGTTTAGCTAAGGCGGATGTTGTCACGTTTGGTTTTTAGAAGTTAAAGTAGAGGAAAACTAAATCGAACTAAGGAAATAATAATAATGATAAAGCGGTCGGTATGTAATATAGTGAACCTAAGCGGATTTAATCAAACCTAAGCATATAAAGATGTTTAACTTAAATGGTTCTGTAGAAATTATCAGTTTAAAAACCCTCAACTCACACTCTCATGGTCTTATCTCGGATTATACCCCTAAAGCCCTATGCCTGCTCTCGCTAGCCCATAAGTGTTTAGAAAATACTCTTTGAAAACTTAATAAAGTCTAATTCATTTTAAAGCGCTCTCGTTGTATTTAAATCAAATGCCTAACTTTAGCTATCCGGTTAAAACCTCACACTCTCGTGGTCTTGATCCTAACCTATTCTATCTTTTTTTACTCTTGTAACAAAAAGATTGATTTTAATAATAAAAAGTCACAGCCAGAAATTAAGTTAATTTGGATTTTAGCTTAGGAACAATTTAATCCATTTAGTTACTATTATCACATCCCGACTGTGATCGGTGGATCTGGAACTGACTGTTTAACGCTGGTTCGCGAAATGTCGCGGAAGCAAGAGTCGCCACCGTCTTTTATTTTCTCCAAATGGAAAGGACAAAAGCACAGAAAAATTCCTTATAGAGATTGCTCTCGGTTCGGGAGGTAGATTATAGAAAGGGAAGGTGTTAGCACCCTTTCTATCCATGGTTATCCATGGGCTCTTAGATACTTGCTCATTTGTGTTTTCAAAAATGGTTTGTTTGCTTTTCAATTGTGGGTTTTAAAAAAGTTTCTTTGAAAATTCCAGTTCGACTCTTGTATCAGTCCTCAAGAGTGTTTGAAAAGTTGCTTTCGAAAGCTTTTTGAAAATGTGTCGGTGTGAAAAGTATTTTTGAGTTTGTTTTGAAATTTAGAGCAAGTATCTAGAGTCGTCTACCTACCCTAAGGAATTCGTCTGTGTAAATGTCCTTTAAAGTAGTGCCATCCCACCATTGAGAGGTAGGTAGCACCACCGTTGGAGGTGTTCGGGTCAATTCGAGGTTCGGGACATGGTGATCACCAGAGCAATGGGAAGACACCTTAGAAGCTACCCTCATGCCAGGTTCCCGGATCATGAGGACTTACTAAGACATCCTCTACTCGACGATCACCTTTCGAGGCAAGGCAACAGTGAGGCGTACCCTAGGGGTGGTGTGTGATTTGTGTGTCAGGTTCATTTGCATTTATCTTGTCATGTCAAAGTGATCTATGCGGTTGTTTTTATTTTAGGCCATTCATTCTTGCATGCATTTATTTAACAGTTAAAAAATTGCGAGAAATAAAAGTTCTAAACTATTACAAAGGCGCGGGTCCACATCGCCAAAATTTCCAAGACCCAATTTGACAGAAAATAAAGAAAGTAAAGTGCGAGAAATATATTACACGGCTTTGGGAGAGGTACATAAATAACTAAAAGAAACGAGATAAATATGCGAATTGAATTAAGATTGGAAACGAGGGCGTTGGACCCTTTTTAATGAAATTAAATTAAATTATTAAATTAATTAAAATTAAAATGAAAATAAAAAGAGAAAAGATTTTTTTGAGTTTTTAGAGTTGTAAATTTTTATGAGAAAGATTAAAATGCTAACCCTAATTCTAATTGTTTTTTAGTTTATTAAGAAAGTATTAAAGTTAAACCTAAATTAACCTAATTATTTACATGCAATTTTGATTTATAAAAATAATAGGACATATTTAATTATTTAGAGCAAAGAAAAGAAAAGGGATAAAAAAATTAATACAAACCCTAATTCTACCAATTTTAAGTTAATTAAGAAAATGCTTGAATTAAACCTAATTTAATAGCTAAAATTAATGAATAATGTTTATTTACAAAAAAATATTAATTAAATAAAAATACTTATTTTTTGTCTTTTTTCTGATTTTATATTGTTTTTGTGTTTTTATGAAAAATAATTAAATTAAGGGAATTAATTAAAAAAACAATAATTGAATCAAATAAATAAAAAATAATGAAAAGAATATTGCAAACCTAGGGGGGTCTGTCCCCAAATGGAGGGTGAAGTCCAGTAATCAGGCCCATTAAGCCTTTGGCCTGTTTGACTTTTGCGCTGGCATGCATGTGTATTGACCAACGAATATGGTGCTCCTCTGATCAGAGCCAATGGATCAATCTCAGTGGCGCGTGGCATGGTTGGATCCAGGGGTGTATGATGGGCGCCTGGGATGGAAGCTACACAAGAACATGTTTAATAGAAAAATATAAGGAAAGGGGTGGGGACCTGGGGCTCGAACCCAGGTCCTAGAGATTACCATGCATACGCCTGACCAACTGCTCCACTTGACTTCTTTGTATATTAAATAACAAACAATTATTATAAAATAAAACAAAGCGTTAGTGACTTTTTCGCGCGAAATTTTGAATGGACCAACCAATGCTCTACACATCATCATCTTCCTCCTGGTCTTGTTTATTTCCTGAAAACAAAAGATGGTTAGCGGGGGTTTTGAACCCCCCTAAAATATGCAGCTTTTGATAATAGCGATTAAGCCATGGTAGCACATAAATTAGGCGCGAGGGTTGATTCTCAATCGTCCAATCATGCTGAGTTTGGTCATGGTACTGAGAGCTTCCAATTTTACAGCATTTAAAAGTACCCAATTCAAAGCTTGAAAAAACCTAAAAGACAACAATGGCAGATTCGTGTATGGTATATAAAAACTCAATCAAATAATGTGGTTAGCTCCAGAATCAAGTAATTAGTGTGAATCTATGAACAAAATGCCATGAGAATGCCTGCAAATCAAAACACGAATATGCATTTATATGAAAAAATCTTGATTTCTGTATACCGATCCAAGGCGTTAGAGTTGATGTTCTTGATTAGAATAGTCTCCTGGCAACCTTGGCAAGCTAATGGGGTGATTATTTGACCTTGAAAAGCCCTAAAACCTAGTTTTCAGTTTTCATCTTTCTTGGCAAAAACTCAAGTTTTGTTCTTTGTCTATGGCGCAGCTGGGAGATCCCTGGCATTAGGGTTTGCTTTTCCCTTATGTATGGAAGGATTAGGGTTGAGAATTTGATCAAAAAATCCATGAATTGAAGGAATCAATATTTGATTTTTATGCCATAATTTCCAAATCTTTTTCATGCTATTTTGGCTTCAATCATATCCAATCACCTTTGATTCTTTCCTAACCTGATTTGCACGAAATCTTGGAGATGTTTTATGCACAAAAAGATTTAAAACATTAGGTTTAGTATTTTTCACCTATTTATTTTAATTAAATGAATTATTAATAATTAAAAATCCAAATAAATAAATAAAAATGATAAAAAACTTCCCTTTGGGCCAAATGGTCGTGCACATGCCTTGGATGATGAATTGTGGAAGAAAAAGAGGCCCATTAGCAATTTTAGGTCATTTGAATCAATGTTGACTTTTCAAAATATCCAAAAATTTCCCAACTTCCACAAGGCATAACTTGCTCAATTTTTAAGATTTGCTCATGTTCTTGGACATTTTGGAAAGGTTTTTGAGTCCTATAACCAATGTCTTTGGTCCCATGTCATTTTACTTTACCAATATCAAGTTATGGCCTTTGACTTAAAGTCCTTTTTTGTTGACTTTTGAAAATGACCTATAATGTTGAAATTGATAACTTTTTGTGAGAGAATTTCTTGGATTTGAAGTGTGAAGAGGAGTTGTAGGAAATGTCATTCTCTTCAAAATGAGCTTTGGATGGAATTTTTCTGATAATCCATGTGAAAGTTATGCCTTGGTCAAGTTACAGTTGACTTTTTCAATTGTCCAAATATGGAAACTTTTGCATCTTGATGATTTTTGAGCCAAGCTTTGAGAATCATGATCAAGCATTGATCAAATGATGTTTGTGGCTTCAAAATGAGATGTTTACCAAAAATTTGGACTTTTGACTGTCAAATGACCATTTTGCCCCTACAGTTGACTGTAGTGCAATTAGGGTTTTTGACTGTGCAATTTTGTGCTGTAAGTCTTGAAACTTGTCATGAGGATGCTTGACCATGTTTGTAGGCATGTGGGACTTTATTGGACCCTTGGAAACTTCATTTTCTTTGTTAGAACCAAAACCCTAATTTTTGACTGTTAGGAGGCCCTTGAACTATGCAACCCTTGGGGAGATTTGAAGCATGCTCTTTGCAATTCTTGAAGAATATGGGAGGGCAAATTTTGGCGTACAACAGTTGCCCCTGTTCAATCTTCTTAGACCTGAGGATGCAGATTGGCTGACGTGCCTTTCGTAATCCGAAGGTGGAAGATGATTGAACACTAGAGTGCCCAAAAATTTGCGCTCACATAGTAGCGTTATGGTGGAATGGGCTTATAGATGCCATTTGGAGACTGATGAATAGGATGATGGGCTTATAGATGCCATGCAAAGAGGTGATGGATAGGTGGATGGGCTTATAGATGCCATCTGGATGTCAATCGCATAAGAGATTCCTTAGCGAGAACTTGCGTACCTGCAAAAGAAAAATGATTACCTGACCTGTTACAGGAGTGGTCTTCAAACTCTTGTGTAGATGTGTCCTGACTGGTTACAGGAGCTGGATCTGGATCTTCAAAAGGTGATGAATGAACCAGGGGTGGTTACTACCTCAACATGAACGATGAGAGAACCTTGGATGACTTTAACCTCAACAGCAATCGTTGAGAAAATCTTGGGATGATTACTACCTCCGCAGTATCGGGGAGAGAACCACAGGCGACTACAACCTCAACAGCAATCATTGAGAGAATCTTGGGCGACTTCAACTTCAACAGTATCATTGAGCGAATCTGGGGATGATTACTACCTCCGCAGTATCGGGGAGAGAACCACAGGCGACTACAACCTCAACAGCAATCATTGAGAGAATCTTGGGCGACTTCGACTTCAACAGTATCATTGAGCGAATCTTGGGATGATTACTACCTCCGCAGTATCGGGGAGAGAACCACAGGCGACTACAACCTCAACAGCAATCATTGAGAGAATCTTGGGCGACTTCGACTTCAACAGTATCATTGAGCGAATCTGGGGATGATTACTACCTCCGCAGTATCGGGGAGAGAACCACAGGCGACTACAACCTCAACAGCAATCATTGAGAGAATCTTGGGCGACTTCGACTTCAACAGTATCATTGAGCGAATCTGGGGATGATTACTACCTCCGCAGTATCGGGGAGAGAACCACAGGCGACTACAACCTCAACAATAATCATTGAGAGAATCTTGGGCGACTTCGACTTCAACAGTATCATTGAGCGAATCTTGGGATGATTACTATCTCCGCAGTATCGGGGAGAGAACCAAAGGCGACTACAACCTCAACAGCAATCATTGAGAGAATCTTGGGATGATTACTACCTCCGCAGTATCGGGGAGAGAACCACAGGCGACTACAACCTCAACAGCAATCATTGAGAGAATCTTGGGCGACTTCGACTTCAACAGTATCATTGAGCGAATCTGGGGATGATTACTACCTCCGCAGTATCGGGGAGAGAACCACAGGCGACTACAACCTCAACAGCAATCATTGAGAGAATCTTGGGCGACTTCGACTTCAACAGTATCATTGAGCGAATCTTGGGATGATTACTATCTCCGCAGTATCGGGGAGAGAACCAAAGGCGACTACAACCTCAACAACAATCATTGAGAGAATCTTGGATAACTTCAACCTCAACAACAATCGTTGAGAGAATCTTGGGATGATTACTACCTCCGCAGTATCGGGGAGAGAACCATAGGCGACTACAACCTCAATAGCAATCATTGAGAGAATCTTGGATAACTTCTACTGAGTCTTCATCAGGAAAATCTGTTAGGGGTCGATTTAGCTGGACTAGAGAAGGCCTTGGACTGGATAAGAAACAGAAAATCTTAGGGTCGATTAACTGAACCGGTCTAGGTATTGAAATCTTCAACTGGAATAAGTGTCAGGACGTCGCCATGCCTGGGTCACATCCGAACCATATCTGGAAGGAAATCTGGAAGAAGTATCAGAACGTCACCATATCTGGTTCACATCTGAACTATATCTAGAAGGAAATCTGGAAGCAGTATCAGAACGTCGCCATATCTGGTTCACATCTGAACTATATCTAGAAGGAAATCTGGAAGAAGTATCAGAACATCACCATATCTGGTTCACATATGAACTATATCTAGAAGGAAATCTGGAAGCAGTATCAGAACGTCGCCGTATCTGGTTCACATCTGAACTATATCTAGAAGGAAATCTGGAAGCAGTATCAGAACGTCGCCATATCTGGGTCACATCTGAACTATATCTAGAAGGAAATCTGGAAGAAGTATCAGAACGTCGCCATATCTGGTTCACATCTGAACTATATCTAGAAGGAAATCTGGAAGAAGTATCAGAACGTCACCATATCTGGGTCACATCTGAACTATATCTAGAAGGAAATCTGGAAGAAGTATCAGAACGTCACCATATCTGGTTCACATCTGAACTATATCTAGAAGGAAATCTGGAAGAAGTATCAGAACGTCACCATATCTGGTTCACATCTGAACTATATCTAGAAGGAAATCTGGAAGCAGTATCAGAACGTCGCCATATCTGGTTCACATCTGATCTATATCTAGAAAAAGTCTGGAAGAAGTATCAGAACGTCGCCATGCCTGGGTCACATCTGAACCATATCTAGAAAGAAGTCTGGAAGAAGTATCAGAACGTCGCCATATCTGGTTCACATTTGAACTATATCTAGAAAAAGTCTGGAAGAAGTATCAGAACGTCGCCATATTTGGTTCACATCTGAACTATATCTAGAAAGAGTTGCGATAGTTGATAGTAATCATCTTTGTATTGACCTTTCCTGAAAGGTAAAGCATCAGTTGTATGCAAGATCATGATGCATGAACTGTATGTCCTCAAAATTAATGAGATTCGTGTAGTATGATGCATATGCATGCTATAATGTATGAAGATGTGATGTTTATGAACATATGTTTTCGTCTTAGGAAAATAAACCCTTGACGAGTGCCGGGAAGTCACTCCTGGGCTGATGTTGGAAAGTAGATCTTTGCTTCCGCTGGGGATGATAGTTGCAAGCATACCGGTAGGAGAAGATGACTCCGTTGGGGAATAAACTTGGTGAATGGATTACTCTGCGGGGAGAAAAGATACTCTAGCGATCTTGCTGGGAAGCAATACTCTGTGGGGAGAGAGATACTTTGCTGAGTTGTTGATAATAACTTGCTGGGGATACCCTTGTTGTGTTGGAAGTGTTAATAGACTTCGCTGGGGATAAGAAGACTTCGTCGAGGACGCTCTTTCCGTGGCAATTGGCTGAGGATAACCCAGTTATATCCTGGTAGGGAAATAACTCTTTGAATAAAGCCGGGAGACGCGTTCGTGCTCTACGGGGATAAGCTTCCAGAATCTACTGGGGATAAGCTTACCGCTTGGAGAGATGGATTCCAACTTTCTTGGGAAACTGGATTAGACTCTCCTGGGGAAGTATTGAACTGTATTGGTTATGTTCTTCAACGGAACCTACCTTGATACCTTGGAGGACAGAACAATCAGATTGCTTAGACCACCCATTATTGCCCCTGTTTCTATGGGGGAGGCGCCTGTGGGATGCTGATAATTGTTGAGGGTCAAACCTTCTTCAGGTAGGCAGGTGACAAGATGACAGGACATAGTCGTACGCTTTGATCCCTAACTTTTGCCTGGACCGCCCTTTCGGGTTTTCAGTCCACCGGGATACCCATTTTTGCCCAAGCCGCCTTTTCAGGTTTTCGACTTGCCGGATGTACAGATTTTTCATTTCATCCCTTCATTTTGCCCGAACCCTTTTGGTTCGCCGGGAAGCCCTAATTTTGCCTAGGTATGTCAACCTAGCGGGTCTTTGATTTTGCGTAGTATTTTTTCGACTATGTCCATGCTCTTAGAATATAGGGAGTTGCCCCTGTTAGAAGTGTTTTGTCATGCCACCAGAATGTGTTTGATCAGGCAAGATTTGTTGCTGGGAATTCGTGTCCGATGCCCCAAGTGGTTCAGGCGGAGATTTGCCCCAAGCTATTTGACCTTTGAGAGATTCTCCGAATCTTGATTGGACTTCCCCAGATGATGGACCATGATCATGCCGTGCCCCTTGGTTGGAAGTGCTTTTGTTCACTAGGTATTCATCGTGCGAATTTCCCTGCTGTTCAAACAAATAGTCATATGCAAACAATGTTATATCAAAAATGCAAAGCTTATGTCTGTCTCGAAGATTTTGAAAATGCATTCTGTTTCATACGTGAATGTTTGTAAAACGTGATGTCAACTCCGTATTTACCGTAGGCCTTAAGGAGTCAGGATACCTTTCGTAACAGTATGCTTTCGAACTAACCCATGCTTCAGCTAGGACTTTTAAGGGTTATAACGTGGCCTGGTTCACGGTTTAAGAAACAAAGGATAAAGGCTCAAATTATTTGTACCCACCCGCTCTTCGTGATGTTCTTCAATCCTAAACTCAGCTGATCGTGCGTTAGACCTTATTTGAGTCTTTGCTCTGATTTTCCGGTGATGATTCGGATGTTGATAGCTTATTTTGAATAGGCAGTCATTCCTTTTTTGTTGAGGGTTTGTAAGGCCTCTTTCTTGTCTGATTTTTTTTTGTTATCCCTTTCTTTTTTTGCCTGAACTGTTTCCTTTTTTGGAATCACAGTCAACGGGATGCTCCAGTTTTGTAAGTCTCCTTCATGGGTTTTGACTTAATGGGTTTTTTTATTTTTTGAGATAATGACTGCCTTTCTTTATTGATTATTCGGAACCATCACTGTCTTTCTTTGTTTTGTAAGGACTTCTTTGGTGCCATTTGTTATGCACTTGGATCAACTGAGAGACTACCCTGCCCCAGGTTATGATTAAGGGTTTTAAATTTCGAAAAGAAAAACTCCTACTTCTTTGGCTCAGAGGGGTTGACAAGGGATTATCATCCTTATAACTCTAGTGTTTAGGGATTGAAACAATGCCTGTACCTCATCAGCGGGGTTTGTTCAAAAGCATACTGTAATGATCGCGGTATCGTTTTCGTCATCCTCCCTCAAGAGGCTTAGAATTATTAATTAAGAGTTGATCATCAGAAAAAATATGAAAATAATTTGCATTTAGTGAATACGAATATATTGTTTCAGAACAGACATATGCGATGCATTAATGAAATAACAATGTTTAACATGAGTAAATGTTTGAACAAAAGAAAATTGCAACTTGAACATTCGAATGAACAAAAATTTCTCAATCCTAGCCATGTTTTGGCAAGGGAGCAGTGATCACGTTGGGAGTCTCGGCGGGCTCGAACTCGATCTCTTTAGCATCGATCATGTTCTGAATCTTGTACTTCAGTGCCCAACAATCCTCAGTATCGTGCCCCGGGCTACCAGAATGGTAAGCGCACCTTGCTTCTGGGTTGTAATTTGGAGAGGAAGTCTTTGGATTTGCAGGAGGGTTGATCACCGCAATCAGGTTCATCCTTAACATGTGCTGCAAAGCTCGTGACCATGGCATGTTGATGTTGGTGAATTGTCTCTTAGGCTCGTCCGACCTGTTCTGATCAACCCGCTGTTCTTGGCGCGGTCGTTGTTGGACCTGAGAAGTAGTAGCAACTCGGAGAGGTCTATTCATTGGACCCCACCTTTGCCTTCTTGGAAGCTGTTCTATGACCTGGTCCCTGATTTGGGCTGGTTGCTTCATGCCTTGAGGAAATTGGCTGATCATGGCTCTCAGCTCTCCTTGCTCCTGAGCTAAACCTTGAATGAGGGCCCTTTGCCCCAGCATCTGGGTTTTCAATGTGTCTACCTCAGCTTGTAGACGTTTCAGCTGTTCGTCCTTGTCATCTTTAGGACTCTTTCTGATCAGATTCCCCATGAGGAGTGTCCTCAACTCTTCCTGCCCCTTGGATAGACCTAGGAAGATTTCCCTGAACTGAGTCTCTTGAGCGTGAAGGTCCTGGTTATCTTGTTGTGAAGCCATTGCTGAAATAAACAGCGAGAAAGGTAAGTGACCTGCAACAAGGATACCTGTTAAGCAATGATGAGTATGACATGCATGTAATGTTTTCAAGGACCTCGCGGGGTAAACAAGAAAATTTGTTAGCATTTGGATCCGGTAGTTTGATTGAAAGAACTTCATATTTATTGAGAGTCTTTCTTCCAAGGGTCAAAGCTCACCATATCAAGTGGGTCATAGCCCTTGACTTTAGTCATCATGTCTGGTTTTGGTTTCCAAACAACCTTGGTTAGGGGAACCTTCTTCAAGGGTCAAAGCTCACCATATCAAGTGGGTCATAGCCCCTGACAACTTTGTCTAGAGGAAAATAAATCCTCTTTGCCCCTTGCTGGGATAGTTGATTCACCATGACCTGCATCACAAGCCCTTGAGATCCTTGAAATGGATTAGTTTTTTGTGCAGGATGTATGCAATGGTATGATGTCATGCTATGCATGGGGTAATGTAGGTAAACCCTGTTATGAGTCCCAATTAAGGACTGCAAACCAAAACCTGCAAGAAACTCAGTACACTCTGTTAGGAGTCCCAATTAAGGACTATAAACAAAACCTGCAAGAGACTTAGTAAACCCTGTTATGAGTCCCAATTAAGGACTATAAACAAAACCTGCAAGTAGTTCATGTGTCAGATAAAGCATGCAAGTAGTCAAGTACGAAGGCACACAGGTCACACCACAACCCTTAGAGTTTAGGCCAGCATGGGGTCTAGGTATTACCCTTTTGAAGTTGGTGGGCTCAACCTGTCCTATCAGAAGTAACCGGGTTCTAGAGGATCCCAATATCACTAACTACCCTCAATCGATCATAACTCCAGCATCGCAATCTTTTCTTGCGGCCAGAACCATCACGAGAGTTTAGCCTCAATGGGCGTAGCATACTGCTACCGTTCTATTGGCCAAGTTGGGTCATTTAAGGTTCTAAGGTCGGTTGGTGCTTTAATGACTTCTCAAAAGACCCATATTCTCCTCGTTGCAACACAAGAGATATCGGTACAGACCAATGTGCCACACCAACGTAGCCACTGCTTCACCCATGTCGGTCTACGCCGGACAGGTCCCTCACAGCTTATGCTACCTAAACAGGGTATCCCCAGATCCGGGTTAGGATCTATGTAACTCCCATGCAACCCACAAATTTAAAGCAGACAAGTCAATACAATTGAAAACACAGTTATGAACTAACCCTAAGGTACACCTCACTTTAAAAGTTTAAGTCCCCAGCAGAGTCGCCAGTTCTGTGATCGGTGGATCTGGAACTGACTGTTTAACGCTGGTTCGCGAAATGTCGCGGAAGCAAGAGTCGCCACCGTCTTTTATTTTCTCCAAATGGAAAGGACAAAAGCACATAAAAATTCCTTATAGAGATTGCTCTCGGTTCGGGAGGTAGATTATAGAAAGGGAAGGTGTTAGCACCCTTTCTATCCATGGTTATCCATGGGCTCTTAGATACTTGCTCATTTGTGTTTTCAAAAATGGTTTGTTTGCTTTTCAATTGTGGGTTTTAAAAGAGTTTCTTTGAAAATTCCAGTTCGACTCTTGTATCAGTCCTCAAGAGTGTTTGAAAAGTTGCTTTCGAAAGCTTTTTGAAAATGTGTCGGTGTGAAAAGTATTTTTGAGTTTGTTTTGAAATTTAGAGCAAGTATCTAGAGTCGTCTACCTACCCTAAGGAATTCGTCTGTGTAAATGTCCTTTAAAGTAGTGCCATCCCACCATTGAGAGGTAGGTAGCACCACCGTTGGAGGTGTTCGGGTCAATTCGAGGTTCGGGACATGGTGATCACCAGAGCAATGGGAAGACACCTTAGAAGCTACCCTCATGCCAGGTTCCCGGATCATGAGGACTTACTAAGACATCCTCTACTCGACGATCACCTTTCGAGGCAAGGCAACAGTGAGGCGTACCCTAGGGGTGGTGTGTGATTTGTGTGTCAGGTTCATTTGCATTTATCTTGTCATGTCAAAGTGATCTATGCGTTTGTTTTTATTTTAGGCCATTCATTCTTGCATGCATTTATTTAACAATTAAAAAATTGCGAGAAATAAAAGTTCTAAACTATTACAAAGGCGCGGGTCCACATCGCCAAAATTTCCAAGACCCGATTTGACAGAAAATAAAGAAAGTAAAGTGCGAGAAATATATTACACGGCTTTGGGAGAGGTACATAAATAACTAAAAGAAACGAGATAAATATGCGAATTGAATTAAGATTGGAAACGAGGGCGTTGGACCCTTTTTAATGAAATTAAATTAAATTATTAAATTAATTAAAATTAAAATGAAAATAAAAAGAGAAAATATTTTTTTGAGTTTTTAGAGTTGTGAATTTTTATGAGAAAGATTAAAATGCTAACCCTAATTCTAATTGTTTTTTAGTTTATTAAGAAAGTATTAAAGTTAAACCTAAATTAACCTAATTATTTACATGCAATTTTGATTTATAAAAATAATAGGACATATTTAATTATTTAGAGCAAAGAAAAGAAAAGGGATAAAAAAATTAATACAAACCCTAATTCTACCAATTTTAAGTTAATTAAGAAAATGCTTGAATTAAACCTAATTTAATAGCTAAAATTAATGAATAATGTTTATTTACAAAAAAATATTAATTAAATAAAAATACTTATTTTTTGTCTTTTTTCTGATTTTATATTGTTTTTGTGTTTTTATGAAAAATAATTAAATTAAGGGAATTAATTAAAAAAACAATAATTGAATCAAATAAATAAAAAATAATGAAAAGAATATTGCAAACCTAGGGGGGTCTGTCCCCAAATGGAGGGTGAAGTCCAGTAATCAGGCCCATTAAGCCTTTAGCTTGTTTGACTTTTGCGCTGGCATGCATGTGTATTGACCAACGAATATGGTGCTCCTCTGATCAGAGCCAATGGATCAATCTCAGTGGCGCGTGGCATGGTTGGATCCAGGGGTGTATGATGGGCGCCTGGGATGGAAGCTACACAAGAACATGTTTAATAGAAAAATATAAGGAAAGGGGTGGGGACCTGGGGCTCGAACCCAGGTCCTAGAGATTACCATGCATACGCCTGACCAACTGCTCCACTTGACTTCTTTGTATATTAAATAACAAACAATTATTATAAAATAAAACAAAGCGTTAGTGACTTTTTCGCGCGAAATTTTGAATGGACCAACCAATGCTCTACACATCATCATCTTCCTCCTGGTCTTGTTTATTTCCTGAAAACAAAAGATGGTTAGCGGGGGTTTTGAACCCCCCTAAAATATGCAGCTTTTGATAATAGCGATTAAGCCATGGTAGCACATAAATTAGGCGCGAGGGTTGATTCTCAATCGTCCAATCATGCTGAGTTTGGTCATGGTACTGAGAGCTTCCAATTTTACATCATTTAAAAGTACCCAATTCAAAGCTTGAAAAAACCTAAAAGACAACAATGGCAGATTCGTGTATGGTATATAAAAACTCAATCAAATAATGTGGTTAGCTCCAGAATCAAGTAATTAGTGTGAATCTATGAACAAAATGCCATGAGAATGCCTGCAAATCAAAACACGAATATGCATTTATATGAAAAAATCTTGATTTCTGTATACCGATCCAAGGCGTTAGAGTTGATGTTCTTGATTGGAATAGTCTCCTGGCAACCTTGGCAAGCTAATGGGGTGATTATTTGACCTTGAAAAGCCCTAAAACCTAGTTTTCAGTTTTCAACTTTCTTGGCAAAAACTCAAGTTTTGTTCTTTGTCTATGGCGCAGCTGGGAGATCCCTGGCATTAGGGTTTGCTTTGCCCTTATGTATGGAAGGATTAGGGTTGAGAATTTGATCAAAAAATCCATGAATTGAAGGAATCAATATTTGATTTTTATGCCATAATTTTCCAAATCTTTTTCATGCTATTTTGGCTTCAATCATATCCAATCACCTTTGATTCTTTCCTAACCTGATTTGCACGAAATCTTGGAGATATTTTATGCACAAAAAGATTTAAAACATTAGGTTTAGTATTTTTCACCTATTTATTTTAATTAAATGAATTATTAATAATTAAAAATCCAAATAAATAAATAAAAATGATAAAAAACTTCCCTTTGGGCCAAATGGTCGTGCACATGCCTTGGATGATGAATTGTGGAAGAAAAAGAGGCCCATTAGCAATTTTAGGTCATTTGAATCAATGTTGACTTTTCAAAATATCCAAAACTTTCCCAACTTCCACAAGGCATAACTTGCTCAATTTTTAAGATTTGCTCATGTTCTTGGACATTTTGGAAAGGTTTTTGAGTCCTCTAACCAATTTCCTTGGTCCCATGTCATTTTGATTTACCAAGCTCAAGTTATGGCCTTTGACTTAAAGTCCTTTTTTGTTGACTTTTGAAAATGACCTATAATGTTGAAATTGATAACTTTTTGTGAGAGCATTTCTTGGATTTGAAGTGTGAAGAGGAGTTGTAGGAAATGTCATTCTATTCAAAATGAGCTTTGGATGAAATTTTTCTGATAATCCATGTGAAAGTTATGCCTTGGTCAAGTTACAATTGACTTTTTCAACTGTCCAAATATGGAAACTTTTGCATCTTGATGATTTTTGAGCCAAGCTTTGAGAATCATGATCAAGCATTGATCAAATGATGTTTGTGGCTTCAAAATGAGATGTTTACCAAAAATTTGGACTTTTGACTGTCAAATGACCATTTTGCCCCTACAGTTGACTGTAGTGCAATTAGGGTTTTTGACTGTGCAATTTTGTGCTGTAAGTCTTGAAACTTGTCATGAGGATGCTTGACCATGTTTGTAGGCATGTGGGACTTTATTGGACCCTTGGAAACTTCATTTTCTTTGTTAGAACCAAAACCCTAATTTTTGACTGTTAGGAGGCCCTTGAACTATGCAACCCTTGGGGAGATTTGAAGCATGCTCTTTGCAATTCTTGAAGAATATGGGAGGGCAAATTTTGGGGTACAACACCGACCCTAGAAATTTAACTAGTCATGGTATCTGAAACAGTCGAACAAGAGATATAATTGGAAAGCAGTGAAACATTCATGATAAATAAATAACAGCAATTTAACATAAACAAATTATATTAAAATTAAATTAAATGCGATTAAAACCTGACTAATAATATTATTCCTCAAGCTCCCTCTTCCACAAGTCGGAAAGATTGGAACCTTCGGAATCGAAACTTGAAATGAAGTCTGAGGCTAAAATCAAATTCTAGCTAAAATAGCAATTTCCTAATGTTGGAAATGGCTATTAAAAGGTAAAAGGGAAATAAAAACAAGAACAGTAAAAAAAAATGAAAACTGGGAAATGGTTAGTAAATTCGGCAGAGCTTCCGCAAGGAATTTGTGAAAATAAAACTCTTTGTAAATAAAACTATGTACCCCTCTTCATTGAAATCTCTCCTATTTATAGAGGATATATTGACAGTTAGAAAACAAGAACGTGGGTTTTACACTTCTTTTGTGGAGAAAAAAACTAGGACTAGGCGTTGGTGAGGTTGAGAGATTGTAGGAGTATTTGAAAAAATCCTTTCTTTACGTTGCCCACGTCTCCATGTTCTTCATAACATTGAATTAAGCGCGTGACAGTCGTAATAACAAGGTGACGGGCGTAAGACGCTTAACAGCGTGTTACGTCCATAAGTGATGTGTGACGAGCATCCTTCATAAACTAAGCGCGTTACGGTCGTAAGAGATGCGTGACGATCGTCACAGCATCAAAATCTGCAGAACTTTGCAGAATTGTTCCTTTTCTTCTAGTTTTCATGTTAACTTTATTCACATGATCTTTTTCCACTAAATTGACTTGAAACATGTTGTACCTGTGAAAACACATAAAAACTCGGAACAATCGGGAGTTAAATGGATTAATGCAGTATGAAAATGGACTAAAAACGTAGCAATTATACGATACGATTTCTCGTTATCAATTTCCCCCATACTTAAACCTTTGCTTGTCCTCAAGCAAATAATCATTTAGAAAGATCAGACAAGTTTTATTAGACGCACATGCATATCATACCTTTGGTTTTCAAAATAATTACGGGAAATCAATCGTTAGTTCGACCGATACTTAAGTAAAACACTAACGATACGCTAATGACACAAGCAATAAGCTAAGTCGTGGACTTCCATTTTAAACAAATTGTCCAATAATTCTGTTATAGTTCTACCTAGAGTCTCTTGTACCTATTTCACCCGGTTTGTTCTAGCGCAATCACATTAAGCCCTTTGTCTTAGCACGCACGTAGTGGAGTAACCGGTTAGTGACTTTGATCCTTTTTGGCGTGGGGTCTGGTACACGAATGTGGCAAACCTACACATATTATCCAAATTGGAGGTTATGGGGGATCGAGCCGTAGCACGCCCTACCAAGTTCAGAACCAGATACCTTTGAACCAACCAACAATGGACTCCTTCATTATTTGCTCATCTCTTATATGCGACCTTGTATTTTGGTGCAAATTTTCCTTTTTAGCAGCGAGATAGGAAGGATATTTCATTGATTAGGCATCAAGAACTTATATTCATCGGCTCCCCACGTGGTTTGTGTCAAGACGGTGCTGACTGCTAGTATAAACTACTAGGGGTTACTTTAGAACTAAAACTCAAGATATAGGTATAACGGTTATTTAAACGGATCGCGTAAGTAGGAAGTCTAAGGTGTCATAACCTTATTGGTCTTGTTGAATCATTCTCGGCTTCCTAACTGGGATTTCATTAAGGTAGGTATGTCGGGCTATGCGAAGATAAGGAAAAAAATTTCGGTATGGCTAAATAAAGCGGAGAAGAATTTAAACTGAGAAATATCGTAAAAAATTACTTGTTTAATGGAAAATGCAGAAAGGGGAAAGGTACCTCTCCCACACTATATCATACATTGTCCTCAATGTTGTGGTATAATAGCGGGGAAATACAAAAACAAATACAAAAAGAAACAGCAAAAGCAAACTAATAAAACTACTGATGTCCACGTCCTCTGCTCCTGGTGCGTGATCTTCTGGTAGGCATGGCTTCAGTATCAGTGTCAAGGTAGCCAAGAGTGTTGACGTCCATCCTTAAAGCGTTTAGTTCAGATAGGGCCTCGTCTAACCTCTCGTTCATGCTTCGCTGGCCACTCAAAATCTGAGCGTTCTGTGCATATAAATAGTCATACTGCTCCTGTTGTCTTCTTTCAAGTGCGGCACCCATTTGATTTTGCTGGTGGATGGCTCGGAGAATGTCTTCAAGATTGATAGGAGGTGGTGCGGATGAAGTTCCCGGAATGTCGTGAATGGGGGTGGCTCGGTCCAACTCTTCCTGTATCTCGTCTGCGGGGGCATCAGGCTGGTCTTCATGAATAGGAACATGGCCCTCGGGAGCTGCAGGATCGAATAGCCAATTGGCTCTGTTTTGGAGGGTCAATTCAGTCCCTGCAAGGCAAAATAATGTTATTATAAACGATGTTTCGGATCACAGGGTGGAATTTGCCATCTTCCCGCTCATAGATGAGGTGGGAAGCTTTGCAGTGGTCCAGAGTAAGAAATGCCGGTGCCATAGAAGGCATATCAGTGAGAGCGGAACCATGATTCAAAGCTAAAGCAAGAGAAGTGACAATCCCTCCGAAATAGAAGGGTTTGTCGCCTCTAGCGCAGATGGAGTGAATATGGGCCAATAGAAATGGAGCGTCATTGATCTTCTGGCCGGTAAATGCACAGTGCATGAAGAAAAGCTCCTTGGAGTTGAGCTTGTGGTTGTTATCTCTGGCGAAGATGGTGTTGCAAAGGATGCGGTGAAAATATCTGATAGCTGGATTATGGATATCGGTGGCGTTGAGGTGGTCATAAGAGTCGGCACGAATGTTTGTCATGCTGTGCCATAAGTTAAATGCTTCCTCGCTGAAATTATCCGGCACACGAAGGTGGACACCTTTGTCGGAACGGAAACTGAGCAGCCGTGCGATATCAATTTGTGATAGCTGATACTCAGTGCCGAACATGCGGAATTTGGTCACGCCAGAGAGTTGGTTGGTGGCTCCAGTAGGGGTAATGTAAGAAAATGAACTCAGAAACTCCAAAGTGAGAGTTTCGTAGATGGGTTGCGGTTGGCTGCACAGATTCCATAAATTTACATTCTGCAAAAGTTGTTGGACGCTCTCAAGCAGTCCCAAATCTCTCAGATAGTCGATGTCAACATACCGAGTTGGTTGGAGACCGCGGTGTTGGAATTTTTGGAACTTTAATCTCTGGGTTTCACCTTGGTCTCCTTCTTTGAGGATGATGTTGGGGATTTGTTGGTTGTTGGCCATTGCATGCAAGAGGTTGGATTTGAAAGATATGGAAAATATGAAGAAATGGGTTGAATATACTGTGTAGGAAGAAGTGTGGGAAATTGGAATGTGAGTGGGGAAATGGAGTAATGGAATTTAAATGTTGGAGTGGGTGATGAAAGAAAAAAATTCGAATGGGTGGTGGACGGCTTTGGGAAAAAAGGAAGGGAGAAGTGGGAAGGAGAACTACTTCTAGAATAGCAGAAGACACATTTCAAACGTGCGTGACGATCGTCACAAGAGGCTGACGGGCGTAACATGGTGAAACGCGTGTTACGATCGTCATAGGTTTGTTACAGCCGTTACAGCTACAATAATTGCACTTAATTCATAAATGAAGCAGATCAATTCCACCACACCTTATAACACAGTAATTCAGCACAATAAACATGCAGATTAATTCCAACACACCTTATAACAAAATTTGCCGAATGATAATTAATATGCAGTGAAATGAATCTTGTTGTAGCATGCACTAAATTTAATAAGAACAAACTGAAATTTGCATTGAAATGAATATTTGTTCTTTAACAGAAATTTAAAAGTTGCAGAAAGTAAACTTGTGCAGAATTAAAATGAAATCTTAAATTTGCAGAAAGGGAAACTACCTAGAAACATAAAACAGAAAGAAAAGTAAAAACAAATGCTGATCACTACTACTTCATCCAAGTCTCGTTTTTAAATCTTCTAAAGCTGAATTCATGTGATAAAATTGCTCCACAGTTATGTCAGTCAAGCCTATTATTACCAGACGCATGCTCTTCAATTCGTCCTTGATTCCATTAATGTCAGTTTGATAAACATCCAGTGTTGGTAAGATTTTGTTCAAATTCTCGATGTATTCTCCTTTGGTTATTTCAGGGGCTTCAGTATCCTCTGCAATGTTGTTAATGTCATAGTAACTAGGAGGGGTCTCAGGATCACTCTCATCAGACATCTTATTATCAGTAATTTGGTACGATTGTGGTGTTTCAGGTGTTGAAGGATGGTTAGAAGGGTTTAGCTCATAAAGCCAATTATCGCGATTGTGGACACTCACTTTAGCATGGTTTGGAAGGGTAAATAAAGTGACAACTTCATTCCTTATCAGGTATTCAAAAGGTGCAGGACCTAGATTTCCTATTATGCGTAGGTCGAAACAGAAATCAATATTCATAGGGCGAATCGAACCGAAGTGTGTACACTTATGTAGTTGGTATCTAAGTCCGAGGGCATTGGCAATCATGGTAACTAGGCCTTCTACGATGATCGGTTCATTAGGGTCCTGAACAATGCGAGAAAAGGTTTGCATCATGAATGGCACAAAATTAACAGGTCGGCCTTGGGTCATACATTGCAGTAAAAACATCTCATCCTTAGACACTGCAGTACGGTTCTGTTCTTTTACGAATATAGTATGGGCTAGAATCTTATGAAAATAGCGGATAATGGGGTTGTGTATTTTAGTGTTGTCCATGCTATCCGGCTCGGGGTGGTAGTTTCCGGTTAAGGTTCCCCAAAAGTAATCTAGCTCGAAATCCATTAATTCCACCTGGGTGATAGTAAAAGCAAAAGGTCCGCTAGGGAATCCTAGTAGGTCAGCTAATTCTTTATGGTTATAAACGAATTTAATACCGAATAGTCTGAAAGCTATAAATCCTTTTCTGGCTACGAAACCGTGCTCAGGTATATGAACTAGGGAGCTCAAAAATTCAAGGGTAAGCTCGCGGTATGTGACAAACTTAGACTTAACGTGGGCTTTTTCCCATCCCAGTTGGTTAAACAGATAAAGGACACTAACCTTAATACCTAAGGTGTCCATGGTTGGTTCATCATAATACAGAGTCATACCGATGTTCCTTTGTGACAATTCCTCAAATCTCCTCATTTGGTTCCTTCCGCTAAAAGTGGTTTTCATAAAGTTCTGTGGTTGTGGTTCCATAGTAGATGTTAAATGGGGAAACAAATCAGGGGAGAAGGTAAGATAGAAAAAGACTTTTCAGAAATCCTGTAGCAGGTAAAGTTGTTTTAAAATCAACAACAGTTTTATAAAGATTTTTTTAAAAAAAGGGAAATAAAATAATGAAAATAAGGCTTTAAAAGAAATAAATGCAGAAACGGAAAAGAAAATCAAAAGTAATAAATAGAAACAAACGGAAACAATAACAAAAACGAATAGGTGGGTTTCCTCCCACTAAGCGCTGTTTTTAACGTCATAAGCCTGACATGGTGCTTAGCAGTAGATCATTCAGGGGAAATAGTGGGTAAATCTAAAAGTTTTAGACTATTCGCATAGTTTCTATTCTCAATGTGATGATATTGTTTTAATCGCTGTCCGTTCACTGTGAACGAGTCACTATTCCTATCCTTAATTTCTATTGCTCCGCTAGGGAATACTTTTGTAACTTCAAAAGGACCAGGCCATCTGGATTTCAGTTTTCCAGGAAAGAGCCTAAGTCTAGAGTTGAATACTAGCACAGCGTCTCCCACACTAAATTCTTTCCAGGATAAGCTCTTATCGTGCCATCTTTTGGTTCTTTCCTTGTATATCTTAGCGTTCTCATAAGCGTATGATCTCAATTCTTCTAGTTCATTTAAGTCGAGGATTCGCTTCTCTCCAGCAGCAGTGTAGTTTATATTGAGCGTTTTGATTGCCCAGTATGCCTTATGCTTTAATTCTACCGGGAGGTGACAGGACTTTCCATACACAAGCTTGAAGGGTGTAGTTCCTATAGGAGTCTTGTAGGCTGTCCTATAAGCCCATAAAGCCTCGTTAAGCTTAGATGACCAATCTTTCCTAGATATGGCGACAATTTTCTCTAGGATTTGTTTAATTTCTCTGTTTGAGACTTCGACCTATCCACTGGTTTGTGGATGATACGGTGTTGCTACGCGGTGTTTGACTCCATACTTAGATAATAATTTGTCGAATATCTTCGAAATGAAATGAGAGCCACCGTCACTAATGACAAGTCTGGGCACACCAAATCTTGGAGAGATTGTGTTTTTAAAGAGCTTAATTACTACTCGTGTGTCATTTGTAGGAGAGGCTATAGCCTTAATCTATTTTGAAACGTAATCGACAGCTACAAGTATATACTTGTTTCTGAAAGAAGATGGGAAAGGTCCCATGAAATTGATTCCCCAAACATCAGAGATTTCTACTTCTAGTATTCCTCTTTGAGGCATTTCATCGCGTCTTGAAATATTACCGGTGCGTTGACACCGATCACAGTTCTTAACAGCGATGTGGACATCCTTACATAGATTAGGCCAGAATAGGCCGGCTTGTAGGATCTTTGCACAAGTTTTAGAAGTGCTTGCATGTCCGCCATAGGGAGATGAATGACAGTGAGAAATAACATCTTCTATTTCTTCTTCAGGTATGCATCAGCGAAAAATTTCGTCAGGTCCTCTTTTAAATAATAAAGGTTCATCCCAATAATAATACTTGAGATCATGCAAGAATTTCTTTTTCTGTTGATAAGTTAAGTCCGGTGGGAGCGCGCCTGCATCTAAGTAGTTGACTATGTCGGCATACCATGGAAATCCCATGGTTGTATGGATTTCTTCCACGGCTTCCTTGGCTTTTGGTTTGTTTAGATCCAGTTGAGCCATATCGCTTCTTATTTGCGCTATCAGCTGTTCATATGGAAAATCGTCGTTAATCAGTACTTGTTCGGGTTTTATACCTTCTAATCTTGACAAGTGGTCTGCTACGACGTTTTCGGTTCCTTTCTTATCCTTAATATCTAGATCAAACTCTTGCAAAAGTAGGATCCATCTGAGGATTCTTGGTTTTGCATCATTCTTGGTTAGTAGATATCTGATAGCAGCGTGGTCTGTGTAAATGATTATCTTCGCTCCTACTAGGTAAGAACAGAATTTGTCAAGCGCAAAGACAACTGCTGTGATCGGTGGATCTGGAACTGACTGTTTAACGCTGGTTCGCGAAATGTCGCGGAAGCAAGAGTCGCCACCGTCTTTTATTTTCTCCAAATGGGAAAGACAAAAGCACAGAAAAATTCCTTAAAGAGATTGCTCTCGGTTCGGGAGGTAAGTTATAGAAAGGGAATGTGTTAGCACCCTTTCTATCCATGGTTATCCATGGGCTCTTAGATACTTGCTCACTTGTGTTTTCAAAAATGGTTTATTTGCTTTTCAACTGTGGATTTTAAAAAAGTTTCTTTGAAAATTTCAGTTCGACTCTTGTATCGGTCCTCAAGAGTGTTTGAAAAGTTGCTTTTGAAAGCTTTTGAAAATGTGTTGGTGTGAAAAGTATTTTGTTTTGTTTTGAAATTTAGAGCAAGTATCTAGAGTCGTCTACCCACCCTAAGGAATTCGTCCGTGTAGATGTCCTTTAAAGCAGTGCCATCCCACCATTGAGAGGTAGGTAGCACCACCGTTGGAGATGTTCGGGTCAATTCGAGGTTCGGGACATGGTGATCACCAGAGCAATAGGAAGACACCTTAGAAGCTACCCTCATGCCAGGTTCCCGGATCATGAGGACTTACTAAGACATCCTCTACTCGACGATCACCTTTCGAGGCAAGGCAACAGTGAGGCGTACCCTAGGGGTGGTGTGTGCGATTTGTGTGTCGTTTTCATTTGCATTTGTCTTGTCATATTATTGGTGTTCTACGCTTGATTTTATTTAAGGCCATTCATTCTTGCATGCTTTGTTTAACAGTTAAAAGTTTGTGGGAAAGTAAATCTAAAGCTATTACAAATGGCGCGGGTCCACATCGCCAAAATTAACCAGGACCCGATTTGACAGAAAAATAAAGAAAGTAAAAGAATTTAAAGTGCAAGAAGTAATTTACATGGCTTTGGGAGAGGTACATAATTATTTAAGCAAGATAAAATAAATATGCGAAATTAAATCGAAACGAGGGCGTTGGACCCTTTTTGCACAAAATCAAATTAGTGATGAAGTTAATTAATTAAAAAAATGTTTTTTTGGTATTTTTAATATTTTAGGATTTAATATGAAAAGAAAGAATTAATTAAAATTAACTACTAACCCTAATTCTATTTTATTTTAATTTATTAAGAAAACATTAGAATTAAACCTAAATTAAACCTAATTTTTACATGCAAATTTAAATATGAAAATAAATAAAATAAATAATATTATTATAAAAAGAAAAATTAAAGGGAATAAAAACATTAATTAAACCTATTTCTACTTCTTTTTAGATTTTTTTTTATTATGAAAGGAATTAAAATAAAAACCCTAATTTAAACTAATTAATTATATACAATTTGTTTATGAAAATAATTAAAATAAAAATATTTATTATAGTTTTTGTCTTTTCTGATTTTTATGATGTTTTTTGTATTTTATAAAAATAATTAATTAATTTAAACAAATAATAATTAAAAGTAAAAGATTTAAATAAATAAAGAAAATAAAAAAAGAGAGAAAAATTTGCAAACCTAGGGGGGTGGTAGTCCCCAAAGTGGAGGTTAGATCCTGGAAATTCTGGCCCAATAGCCTATTGATCCGTTTGACTTTCCAGGTAGCATGCTGTAGCGTTGACTAGGGTTATGGTGTTCTCCAACTCTCAACCTTTCATTTGAATCTGTTAGACGCGTGGATGGACAGATGATGAAGGAACATGATGGTCCTCAATATGATGCATGCATGTGATGATGAATTGGAAAAGAATATGGAAATAACGTAGACCTGGGGCCCGAACCCAGGTCACATGCCTTGCCAACGCTTTCTCTAACCAACTGTGCCAACTAACGCGTTTGATATATAATAAACAAACAAATAATATAAAATAAAGTGGGTTAATGGCTTGGGAATGCGCCCGAATTTTAAACAAGCCAATCAGCGTGTGCCACAACGTCATCGTCTTCACCATCCCTGAAATACAAAAACATGAGGCAACGGTTTTTTACGCGTTGTTTAAGGTCAGTTTTGAGAAAATAGCGAATAGGTCTTAGAGGGTCAATAAATTAGGCGCGATGGGTGGTTTGTGATCGTTCAGACTTGCTGATCACAACCATGGCATTCTTGAAGGCCAATTGTTCTTTAAATAAAAGCCCCCAATTTTGAGGTCCTGCAAACCCTAGAACTCAAACATGGTGAAATCGTGTATACAGCATAAAAATGCAATTAATCATATTGGTTAGTTTCAGAATTTCACAAGGAACATGAATCTACAATCAAAATGCTATGAATGTGCGTAAATATTGAAACACGATAATGAATTTTTCATGAGGTATCTTGAATGCTGTATACCAATTCTTTGCGTTTTGATGGTTGTTTCTGATTGGAATATGTCCAATGAACCTTGAGGAAGCTATTGAAACAAGAATTAGGCTTTGAATCAACCTGTAAAGATGATTTCAGAATTGACTTTTTTGACAATTTTTTCAAGTTTGTGAATGGTCTTCTTGAGCAGCTATGCGTGTATGAACATTAGGGTTTCCTTTAGGCTTATGTACTGAGTCCATTAGGTTAACAAATTTGACTAGAATCTCTTGCAATCATGGTTTGAAGATTTGATTTTTTCCACCATTATTTCCATATCTTTTTCCATGTGTTTTTGGTTCAAATCATATCCAATTGCTCCAATTCTTTCCATATTGACTTATGCACGAAATCTTGAGGCTAAAACATGTATAAAAAGATTGAAAAAACTTAGGTTAGCATTTTTCATATATTTAAATGATTTAAATGAATTAATATAAATAAAAATTCAAATAAATAAATAAAAAATGAGAAAATACTTCCCTTTGGGCCAAGTGGTCGTGCATATGTCATGGATGATGAATTATGGAAGAAAAATGGGCCCATTAGCAATTTTAGGTCATTTGAATCAATGTTGACTTTTCAAAATATCCAAAAATTTCCCAACTTCCACAAGGCATAACTTGCTCAATTGTTAAGCTTTTCTCATGTTCTTGGACATTTTGGAAAGGTCTTTGAGTCCTCTAACCAATGTCTTTGGTCCCATGTCATTTTTATTTACCAATCTCAAGTTATGGCCTTTGACTTAAAGTCCCTTTTTGTTGACTTTTGAAAATGACCTATAATGTTGAAATTGATAACTTTTTGTGAGAGCATTTCTTGGACTTGAAGTATGAAGATGAGTTGTAGGAAATGTCTTTCTCTTCAAAATGAGCTTTGGATGGAATTTTTCTGATAATCCATGTGAAAGTTATGCCTTGGTCAATTTCAGTTGACTTTTTCAACTGTCCAAATAAGGAAACTTTTGCATCTTGATGATTTCTGAGCCAAATTTTGAGAATCATGATCAAGCGTTGATCAAATGATGTTTGTGGCTTCAAAATGATATGTTGACCAAAAATTTGAACTTTTGACTGTCAAATGACCATTTTGCCCCTACAGTTGACTGTAGTGCAATTAGGGTTTTTGACTGTGCAATTTTGTGCTGAATGTCTTGAAACTTGATATGAGGATACTTGACCATATTTGTAGGCATGTGAGACTTGATTGGACCTTTGAAAACTTCATTTCCTTGATCAGAACACAAACCCTAGTTTTGACTGCTTAGGAGGCCTTTGCCCTGTGTAACCCTTGGGGAACTTTGAGACTTGACTTGGCATTTTCTTGAAGAATATGGGAGGGCAAATTTTGGGGTACAACAGTTGCCCCTGTTCAATCTTCTTAGACCTGAGGATGCAGGTTGGCTGACGTGCCTTTCGTAGTCCGAGGGTAGAAGATGATTGAACACTAGAGTGCCCAGAAATTTGTGCTCACATAGTTGCAGTGATGATGGGATGGGCTTATAGATGCCATTTAGAGGTTGCTGGATAGGATGATGGGCTTATAGATGCCATCTGGATGTTGATCGCGTAAGAGATTCCTTAGCGAGGACCTGCATACCTGCAAAAGAAAAATGAGTACCTGACACGTTGCAGGAGCTGATTTCAGATGCTTGGCATGGATATGTCCTGACTGGTTACAGGAGCTGGGTCTGGAGCTTCAAAAGATGATGAATGAACCAGGGATGGTTGCTACCTTAGCATGAATGGTAAGAGAACCTTGGGTGGTTTTAACTTCAACAACGCTCGTTGAGAAAATCTTGGCGGGAATTACCATTTTCGCAGGATCGGGAAGAGAACCATAAGTCATTATAATCTGAAAGGGAATCGTCACCTCACTCACCGTCGGAGAGGGAACTATCTGGAAAGGAATTATCACCTCACTCACCGTCGGAGAGGGAAACATCTGAAAAGGACTTACCACCTCACTCACCGTCGGAGAGGGAACCGTAGGAGACTATCACCTCACTCACCGCCGGAGAGGGAAACATATGAAAAGGACTTACCACCTCACTCACCGTCGGAGAGGGAACCGTAGGAGACTATCACCTCACTCACCGTCGGAGAGGGAAACATCTGAAAAGGACTTACCACCTCACTCACCGTCGGAGAGGGAACCGTAGGAGACTATCACCTCACTCACCGTCGGAGAGGGAAACATCTGAAAAAGACTTACCACCTCACTCACCGTCGGAGAGGGAACCGTAGAAGACTATCACCTCACTCACCGTCGGAGAGGGAAACATCTGAAAAGGACTTACCACCTCACTCACCGTCAGAGAGGGAACCATATGAGACTATCACCTCACTCACCGTCAGAGAGGGAAACATCTGAAAAGGAATTATCACCTCACTCACCGTCAGAGAGGGGACCATAGAAGACTATCACCTCACTCACCGTCGGAGAGGGAACCATCTGAAAAGGAATTATTACCTCACTCACCGTCGGAGAGGGAACCATTTGAAAAGGAATTTATAATCTGGGATAACTTCTACTGAGTCTTCATCAGAAAAATCTGTTGGGAGTCGATTTAGCTGGACTAGAGAAGGCCTTGGACTGGATAAGAAATCTTTTGAGTCGATTAACTGAACCGGTCTAGGTCTTGAAATATGATTGAGAATTTCAACTGCATCTTTCCTGAAAGGTAAAGGTCAGTCATATGCAATGCATGATATGGATCAAGCAATGATGTTCTCAACATAAATGAGATTTGTATGATATAATGCGTCTATGCATGCTATAATGATGTATGTGATGTTTTATGAATGTATTTTGCGTCTAGGAAAGTAAATCCTTGACGGGTGCCGGGAAATCATATCCTGGGCTGATGTTGAAGAATAGATTTTGCTTCCGGTGGGGATGATAACTGCAAGAATACCGGTAGAAGATGACTCCGTCGCGGAATAAACTTGGCAAATGGAAGATTCTGCGGGGAGAAAAGATACTCTAGCGACCATGCTGGGAAGAAATACTCTGTGGGGAGAGGGATGCTTTTGTTGAACGTTGATAATAATTTGCTGGGGATAAGAAGACTGTATTGACGACGACCTTTCCGTGGCTTTTGGCTGAGGATAACCCAGTTATATCTTGTTAAGGAAATAACTCTTTGAATAAAGCCGGGAGACGCGTTCGTGTTTTGCGAGGATAAGCTTCCAGGATCTACTGGGGATAAGCTTGCCGCTTGGGGGTATGAATTCCAAATTTCCTGGGGAAACTGGATTGGACTCTTTTGGGGAAGTTTTGAACTATGTCGGGGAAACGATTCCTTTGAATGCTGATATACCGCCGGGGAACAATCTTTAGACCAAGACTGCCGGGGATGCTTGTTAAGAATATACGTATTGCTGCTGGGGAACGTTGAGATCTACTGAAGGATACTCAATTTCCTTAAGATTTGTTAACTCTGCTTGGAGAAGAATGCACTGTTTTGCTGAATCACTCTCTGGGGAATTAATATGTACTGGTCATGTTCTTTAGCTAAACCTACCTTGGTACCTTGGAGGATAGAACAATTGAATTGTTTAGACAACTCTTTTATTGCCCCTGTTTCTAGTGTCACCTGCAATTAATTCCTTTGTTTCGTATGCAAACATTTATGAACTAGCAAATTATCGTCAATGCATATATCACAAATTGAACCTTGGACGTTCTTCGCAAAACAACACAGAAAAAGAAAAAACACTTCGCACGTTTAACTGAAAACATATTTGTATTGATTTTGAATGGCCTGTGAATAGGCGTTTTGTATACAAGAGGCTGACGTCCTAGTAAGAGGAACGCCGCCGAACAAGAGAGTTTATACAAATTTTGTACAAAATAAAACAGCTGTGTGAAATGAATGATCCCACTGGGTTTCAACTCTGCTATTGCCTTTATAACTCAGAGCGTCTCATCACTTGATGACCTTGGTTGAAGGTGAAGCTGACTGATCGATGCCGTCTGAACTTGATGTAGGTACCGGATTCTGGATGCAGAGTGATCCAATGAGACATAGTATTACGCTTTATCCCTAATTTTTGCTTGGACCGCCCTTTCGGGTTTTCAGTCCACCGGGATACCCATTTTTGCCCAAGCCGCCTTTTCAGGTTTTCGACTTGCCGGGTGTACAGATTTTTTTCATTTTCATCCCTTCATTTTGCCCGAACCCTTTTGGTTCGACGGGAAGCCCTAATTTTTGCCTAGGCATGTCAGCCTAACGGGTCTTTTTTCATGCGTAGTATTTTTTTACTATGTCTGCATTGGCGGGGTGAGGAAGGTCGTCACCATCCATGTTGGTCAATATCATGGCTCCTCCCGAGAACACATGCTTAACCACAAATGGCCCTTCGTACGTAGGGGTCCATTTGCCCCTTGGATCACTCTGAGGAAGGATGATTCTCTTGATTACCAGATCCCCAACTTGATATTCTTGTGGTCTGACCTTTTTGTTAAATGCCCTGATCATCCGTTTCTGATACGTCTGACCATGACAGATAACGGCAAGTCTTTTTTCATCAATGAGGTTGAGCTGATCAAGTCGTGTCTGGATCCAATCATCTTCGTTCAGATTTGCATCCTTCATTATCCGGAGAGAGGGTATTTGCACTTCGATCGGCAAGACTGCCTCCATGCCATAAACCAGAGAGAAAGGAGTTGCCCCGGTTGACGTCCTAGCTGAGGTACGGTATCCATGCAGAGCGAACGGTAACATCTCGTGCCAATCTTTATAAGTCACTGTCATCTTCTGCACGATTTTCTTGATGTTCTTATTTGCTGCTTCTACAGCCCCATTCATCTTCGGTCTGTAAGGAGAAGAATTGTGGTGCTGTATCTTGAACTGTTCGCAGAGCTTAGCAATCATCTTGTTGTTCAGATTGGTACCGTTGTCTGTAATAATCCGCTCAGGGACGCCATACCGACAGATCAGGTTATGCCGAATGAACCGTGCCACAACAGTCTTGGTTACCGTAGCATAGGATGCTGCTTCGACCCACTTCGTAAAATAATCAATCGCCACTAGGATGAAGCGATGCCCATTGGATGCCGTAGGTTTAATCTCGCCGATCATGTCTATGCCCCACATTGCAAACGGCCAAGGCGCAGTCAGAACATTTAGGGGAACTGGGGGAACATGCACCTTATCTGCGTAAATCTGGCATTTGTGGCATGTCCTGGAATGTTGGTAGCAATCAGCTTCCATTGTGGACCAGTAATATCCTGCCCGTAGGATTTTCTTAGCCATAGTGTGTCCACTGGAATGTGTACCGAAGGTCCCTTCATGTAGCTCTTCCATGATCCTTTCTGCTTCAGTCTTATCCACACAACGCAGTAGGGTTGAATCATGGTTTCGCTTGTACAAGACGCCGTTGCTAAGGAAGAACTTGGCTGCGAACCTTCTCAGGAACTTCTTATCATTGACCGAGGCCCCTTCAGGGTATTCCTGAGTTTCCAGATATCTTTCCACTTCATGGTACCAAGGCTTCTCAGTCACCAATTCAGTCTCGAGATCACAACAGTATGCCGGTTCGTCCAGTTTCCAGATGATGATCCGGGGAGCCTCATTGTCCCATTTAACCTTGAACATTGAAGACATTGTAGCTAACGCGTCTGCCAGCTGATTCTCTTCTCTTGGAAAATGCTCAAAGGTTATTTCTGTGAAGTGGGGGATCAGGGTCAACACACATTCTCTGTAAGGAATCAGGTTTGGATGTTTCGTATCCCACTCTCCTTTGATCTGATTGCTCACTAGAGCGGAATCTCCGAAGACACTTAAAAACTTGATCCTTAGGTCAATCGCAGCTTGAAGACCCATGATACACGCCTCATACTCCGCCATGTTGTTGGTACAGTTGAAACATAGCCGGGCAGTGAGTGGAGTATGAGTACCTTGTGGAGATATGATGATGGCGCCGATACCGTTTCCCAGAGCATTGGAGGCTCCGTTAAAGTGCATAGACCATCGGGATCCTGGTTCAGGTCCTTCATCCGGTCCAGGTATTTCACAGTCAGTTACTATCATGATGCTTTCATCTGGAAACTCGAAGTTCATTGATTGGTAGTCATCTACGGCCTGATGTGCCAAATGGTCTGCCAATACACTTCCCTTGATGGCTTTCTGGGTTGTGTACTGAATGTCGTATTCTGTCAAGATCATTTGCCATCTTGCAATTCTCCCAGACAGAGCAGGCTTTTCGAATATGTACTTTATAGGATCCATTTTTGAGATCAACAAGGTAGTGTGAGTCAGCATATACTGTCTCAGCCGGCGAGCAGCCCATACCAAAGCGCAGCAAGTTTTCTCAAGCAGTGAGTATCGGGTCTCACAGTCGGTAAACTTTTTGCTAAGGTAATAAATGGCATGCTCTTTTCGGCCAGACTCGTCATGCTGCCCCAGCACGCACCCCATTGAGTTGTCGAGCACTGTCAAGTATAATATCAGAGGTCTCCCTTCAACCGGTGGCATAAGGATGGGTGGTTCTTGGAGATACTCTTTGATTCTGTCGAAAGCAGCCTGACATTCATCGTTCCAACGTACTACCTGATCTTTCTTCAGCAGCTTGAAGATTGGCTCACAAGTAGTAGTCAGATGTGAGATGAAGCGAGCGATGTAATTCAGGCGTCCTAAAAAGCCTCTGACTTCCTTTTCTGTCCTAGGGACCGGCATCTCTTGAATAACTTTGACCTTAGAAGGGTCCACTTGAATACCCTTATCACTGACCACGAAGCCTAGCAATTTCCCAGATCTTACCCCGAAGGTGCACTTGTTCGGGTTCAATCTCAGCTTGTATAGTTTCAACCGGTCAAACAACTTCTGCAGATGATCTAGGTGCTCTTCCTCAGTCTGGGACCTTGCGATCATGTCGTCAACATACACTTCTATCTCATGATGGATCATATCATGAAATAAAGTAACCATGGCACGTTGGTAGGTTGCCCCAACGTTCTTCAACCCGAATGGCATGACCTTGTAACAGAAGGTGCCCCACTGTGTAACAAATGTAGTCTTTTCCATGTCTTCAGGTGCCATCTTAATCTGATTGTAACCTGAAAAGCCATCCATGAAAGAGAATACTTTGTGCTGAGCCGTATTATCAACAAGGACATCAATGTGAGGTAAGGGGAAGTCATCTTTGGGGCTGGCCCTATTTAGATCCCTGTAGTCGACACACATTCTGACCTTACCGTCTTTCTTAGGTACCGGCACTACATTAGCAACCCACTGCGGGTAAGAAGTCACTGCAAGAAACCCGACATCAAACTGTTTCATGACCTCGGCTTTAATCTTCTCAGACATCTCTGGACGCATCCGACAGACCTTTTGCTTAACTGGAGGGCAGTCTTCCCTAGTTGGTAAGTGATGGACCACAATATCAGTATCCAACCCGGGCATGTCTTCGTAGGAACATGCAAAGATCTCCATATAGTCATGTAACATCTTGGTTAACCGTTGCTTCACGCTGAGCTCTAGGTTAGCACCAATCTTTACCTCTTTCCTGTCTGTCTCTGTACCCAGGTTTATGGTTTCCACTGGCTCTTCGTGGGGTTGAATTGCCCTCTCTTCCTGAAGTAACAGTCTTGCGAGCTCACCAGGCACTTCGCAATCATCTTCACCTTCGTCTTCGGCTAAGTTGATCGGATTTTCGAAGTCATAACTGGCAGTAGCAGAGTTGTTATCAGTGAGATCCAGAGTGGATTGAAACCTGTATGAGTGAGTGTGTGTGTAAATACAGCTGTTTTGAAGTATATGTAAAGGAAAGAAAGACAGAAAAGGAGCATAAGATTTGCAATTCGAAAATACGTCCAAGATTTTCATTCATGATATATGAAATGACAATTTATATGCCCTCACAAATAGAACCACGGTGCCTCGGGTAAGACACCGGGTCATAGAGTTTATCATTGTTTATTACAAAATAACGAAACAAAGAAATATATTACTGCGTCACAAAGGTAACAGGGGTATGGTCTTTAGAAATCCAGTTGTTCAATCCGCCTTCGGCCGTCGGATAGATCCAGCTGTTGAATTCAACTTCGTCCACTTCGTTGTCTTCCCCAACAGCATTCACTCCTGAACTTGTAATGAATACCGGAGGTCTTCCGATCTTTGCTTTCCTCATAGCTCTCTGACCTTCTGTGGTAAAACCCAGCCCAAATTTATCAGTCTTCTGTGTGAAGTCTGGGAGCTTGCCCCAGTCGGCACATTCACCCTTCTGAACCACAGCCCGGGCGTCCTTTAGGGAAGCCATCTTCAAAGGAACACCTTCTTCTGTTGCTGTTTCTGCTGTTGCTGCTGCAATTGGAAACACCTCCTCGAAATGCTGAAAGGGGGTTTCAATAAACTCCCCATCCATCTCAATGTACCTGAAGGAGTTCAGGTGGCTCACCATATATTCCTCCTCTCCCTGCACAGTGACGATCTTCCCTCTGACGGGGTACTTCAGCTTCTGATGCAAGGTGGAGGTCACTGCCCCAGCCTTATGTATCCAAGGTCGACCCAATAGACAAGAGTAAGATGGACGGATATCCATCACATAAAAAGTGGAGTCGAACACCTGAGAGCCCACACGAATCGGAATGTCAACCTCTCCATGAACCATCCTCTTTGAACCATCAAAGGCCCTGACAATGATATTGCTGGGTTTTAATTCCAGTCCTTCACAATCTAGACGGTCCAAAGCCTTCTTGGGTAGCACATTCAAAGATGACCCAGTATCCACCAACACATGTGCCAAGGTAGTGCCCCTGCATTCAATAGAGACATGCAGAGCATCATTATGGTCTCTCCCCTTTGCGGTCAAGTCAGCATCTGAGAAACCCAAGCCATTGTCTGCCGTCAGATTTGCTACGCAATCAGTGAACTGGACTGCAGAGGTTTCATGTGGCACATGGGCCATCTTGAGGAATGAGATTAGGGCCTTAGCGTGGGCCTCGGAGCACAGCAATAAAGAGAGCATGGAGATCTTGGAGGGCGTGTGCCCCAGCTGTTCCACAACATTAAAATCGCTCTTCTTTATAATTTTTAGAATCTCCTCCATCTCTTGTTGGGAGGCCTCAGCAGTTATCGGTACAGGTGCCTCCATCTGGGCAGGCTCAACTTCAACTCCTTTGCCTCGAGCATTGGATGACTCGGCAGCAGGAGAAACAATTGGATCAGCAGCAGGAACAGGTACACTTGCAGGGGTTATGAGAAGTGGTCTTCGGGCAGCAGGCGGTGCAATGTCAGGCGAGAAGAGCCTGCCACTGCGGGTAACCTTGGCTGGGCCAGTGATGTCACAAATGCTGGCGCCAGCGTTGAACTTTTGTTTGATCCCGTTTACATATACATCTGCCCCATAATGCCAGGGGACAGCTTTATCAGACACATAGGGCAAGGGCCCTGGAACAGTGATAATAACAGGTGCAACGGTCATGATTTGAACGGGCTTCTTCGGGAGAGCCGGGATCGGATTATTGAAGATAGTCACCACAAAAACTTCTTCCACTGGAACCAACCGAACAGCAGACTTGTTAAACAGAATCTCCTTGCTATCCATTAGGCTTTGGATGCCTAACCTCAGCAAGGGACAACCAGATGGGGACACAGCACAGAACAGGCAACCCTCACTGCAACCCGGAAATAAACCGGCCTGCAGTAGGTTCTTCTTAACAATCTTTAGAGGAGTGGCTAGATCATCCACAGAAACAGCATAAACATCTTCGTCAACAGCATTTACCCCATGTTGAGGCATAGGAGCAGTAACTACATTCGGCCTCTCAGGCGCTTCGAACTGTATCTCCTTCGCGTCGATAAGGTCTTGCACCTTATTCTTTAATGCCCAACAGTCATCGGTGGCATGCCCCGGGCTATCTGAATGGTAAGCACAACGAGCATTCGGGTTGTACTTAGGAGATGCAGTATTGGGGAACTTTGGAGCCTCCCTGACAGTCACCAAATTGGTGGATAGCAACTGTGGCAGGATCTGTGATAGGGTCATGCTTAACCGGGTAAACTCCCTCCGGGGTCTTTCAGCCCTTTGAGGATTGGTCGGTCGAGGAGCGGCAGCAGGCTTAGCAATCATTACCGCACTGACAGATTGGCGGCGCTCAGGTCTTTCTGATCTCTTGGAACCATACACGGCACTAGCCTCCTTCTTGAAGGGTTTCTTCTCAGAACTAGATGATGCACCCTTCGCAATCTTACCAGACTTTAACCCAGCTTCAATTCTCTCTCCAGTTAGAATCAAATCAGTGAACCCAGCAGAAGAATTCCCGATCAGATGGTTGAAAAATGGCCCAGATAGGGTCCCCAAGAACATGTCTACCAACTCCCGATCAGTCAATGGTGGCTGCACCCTGCCAGCCAAGTCTCTCCACTTCTGAGCGTACTCCTTAAAACCTTCGCTTGCACCTAACGACATACCCTGGAGTTGGGTACGTGTGGGGGCAAGGTCGGCATTATATTGATACTGCTTATAGAAAGCAGTAGCCAACTCCTCCCAGTTACGAACCTTGGTCCCATCCAGCTGATAGAACCATTCGAGATGAGTCCCTGAAAGACTCTCCTGGAAGAAGTGGATCCACAAATTCTTATCCGCAGAGTACGGCTGAATTTTCCGAACATAGGACCTTAGATGCAGCTTGGGACAAGACGCCCCGTCATACTTAAAGAAGGATGGTGCTTTGAACTTGTGAGGGATGATCACACCAGTTGACAAACCCAGATCTCCGAAATCCAGCCCCGGTACCTGTTGAATCTCCATAGCCTTCAACCTATCCTCCAGTTGCTTGTATTTGTCGTCTGCAGGAGGGTACTGCTCTTCATCAAAATCAGTCTCGTTGTCGGAGACTACCGGACTAGGAACCCTTGCTTCTGCCTGAGGACTACTCTTGCCGACAGAAGAACCAGCCTCTTCATGCTGCAGAGTATTGCCAAACCTTCGGCCCGAGTTGAACAGAACAGTTCTTCTCTTCTTCTTCTTCTCCTTCTTCAGGAGCATAGCCTTCAGTTCTTCTTGGCCTTGAGCCAGACCCTTGATTAATTCCTGGAATTGTGCATTCTGCACTTGAAGAGCCTTGATGGAAGTTTCAGTTGATGAAGATTCGTGATTCATGATGCTGAAATAAACAGCAAAGAACTGTAAGCAACCTGAAAAGGGAAAAACCTGTTATGCACATGATGTATGAAATGCGTATGATTTATGTTTTCAAAGACAATCGGGAATCAACTTCGTAAACAAAAAGGAACACACTTCATTAAATTCAACTTTGAAACTGAAATTATTCAACAGGTTGCCTTTAGGCGTTACATGAAAGGAAATACTGAAAAGGAAATAAAACTGTAAGAACACATTTGGAACTTTTTATTGATCCCATGGTCTCCTCTTCTCAGTACGGATGTAGGCATTCAGAGCTCTCTCATTCTCCAACTGCTTTGTCAGCTTCTGGATCTTTGATTCCTGCTCGTTGAACTTTTCCCGGTAAGAATCCCGCTCTTCTCGCAGTTGCGACCAAGATCTCTTCAATGTCTCATAATCAGTAGGTATCTGAGAAGGAAGGACAGTTGGAGGAACACCATCTTTGTCAGGACACTCAAGAATGACGGGTCTGACAGCTTCATACGGCATACCTAACTTCTGAGCACGGATGCGAACCCATTTGTAATAGGCTTCCATAGGTAAAGAAGTCTTTGGCCCTAACTCTTGTGGGTCAGCTTTATGAACTTTGTCCCAAGCCTTGATGAACCTACGACGCAGCTCGTCACTATCCACCTGAAACTCGAAACTGATGTGAGGCACCAACATCTCATGGGGGCCTGCTCTTCTTGCTCTTCCAAACTGACGGAGTGCTAGACATGGGTTGTAAGAGATCCCTCCTTGGGTACCAATCAGAGGAACATTAGGGTATTCCCCGCATCGATCAACAATAGCCATCTCATCCAAACCTCTACAAGTCCAAATGATGTCTTTGTCGGTGAGAGACATTAACCTGTGAGCCCAACCTCTTCCTTCTTGATTCTTCAGTACGAACTTAGGGAGGTGCGAAATAAACCACCTCACCAACAAAGGGATACAACACCACAGGGTTCCTCGTCTTCGAGTAGTACGGGCATGAAGTTGTTGCAAGATGTCACCCAAGAGAGTGGGCACAGGATTCTGAGACATAAAGATCCTTATGGCAGTGACATTGATGAAGTTATCAGGATTAGGAAACAGGACTAACCCATAGATTAGGAGAGCCAAGATGTCCTCATATGCCCTAAAGTCCAGGTCATTCCAGAAACTGTTAGCTTTACCAATCAGAAACTTGGCCAAGAAACCCTTAACTCCGCTTCTAGTCACCCAGTTGTCTGTTACCTCTTGATGGGTCAAAGGAAGAGCTGCAGCAACATCCTCAAGCCTGAGGGTCTTTTCCCAACCGGTAAAGGGAGTCTGATCCAAGATAGGGATACCAAGCAAATCAGAGAACTCTTCCAGGGTAGGGACCAGCTGGAAGTCTTGAAAGGTGAAGCACTGGTACAAAGGGTCATAGAACTGGGTCAGAACACTCATCAACTGTTGATCCCGCTTTGCAGTGACTAAACTGAGAAGGGAGCCATGCCTCTGAATGAAGGAAGTGGTATTTGGAATTATGCTAACCAACTCATCAAGCAACTCAGGTGAACGAACAAAGTTGAACCGGATAGTATCCCTTCGCACCGGCATCATGATGTCCTACAAAACAGAGCAAAGGTGAAACCCTCTTGTCTTTGAAATGGTCAGTCCTTATGCAGGATGCATGCAATGCTCATGATGCTATGATGTTATGATAAAGCACACCACATACAGATACAGAGGCAAACATGGTAAGGCACACAAGTCACACAAGGCAAACCCCTAAAGTTTAGGCCAGCATGAGGTCTAGGTACTACCCTCTTTCAGTTGGTTGGTTCATACCTGTCCTAATCAAAAGTAACCGGGTTCTTAGAGGATCCCAATATCATTGACTACCCTCAATCGATCATAACTCCAGCATCGCAATCTTTTCTTCCGGCCAGAACCATCACGAGAGTTTAGCCTCAATGGGCGTAGCATACTGCTACTGTTCTAAAGGCCAAGTTGTGTCAATTAAGGTTCTAAGGTTGTTGGTGCTTAATGACTCCTTAGAAGACCCATATTCTCCTCGTTGCAACACAAGGGATATCGGTACAGACCAAGGTGCCACACCAACATAGCCACTGTTTCACCTGTGTCGGTCTACGCCGGACAAGTCCCTCACAGCTTATGCTACCTAAACAGGGTATCCCCAGATCCGGGTTATGATCTATGTAACTCTGATGCAACCCATAATAGTAAAGCAAGCAAATCAATACAATTGAAAACACAGTTATGAACTATCCCTAAGGTACACCTCACTTTAAGTTTGTTCCCCAGCAGAGTCGCCAGTTCTGTGATCGGTGGATCTGGAACTGATTGTTTAACGCTGGTTCGCGAAATGTCGCGGAAGCAAGAGTCGCCACCGTCTTTTATTTTCTCCAAATGGAAAGGACAAAAGCACAGAAAAATTCCTTAAAGAGATTGCTCTCGGTTCGGGAGGTAAGTTATAGAAAGGGAAGGTGTTAGCACCCTTTCTATCCATGGTTATCCATGGGCTCTTAGATACTTGCTCACTTGTGTTTTCAAAAATGGTTTGTTTGCTTTTCAACTGTGGATTTTAAAAAAGTTTCTTTGAAAATTTCAGTTCGACTCTTGTATCGGTCCTCAAGAGTGTTTGAAAAGTTGCTTTCGAAAGCTTTTGAAAATGTGTTGGTGTGAAAAGTATTTTGTTTTGTTTTGAAATTTAGAGCAAGTATCTAGAGTCTTCTACCCACCCTAAGGAATTCGTCCGTGTAGATGTCCTTTAAAGCAGTGCCATCCCACCATTGAGAGGTAGGTAGCACCACCGTTGGAGATGTTCAGGTCAATTCGAGGTTCGGGACATGGTGATCACCAGAGCAATAGGAAGACACCTTAGAAGCTACCCTCATGCCAGGTTCCCGGATCATGAGGACTTACTAAGACATCCTCTACTCGACGATCACCTTTCGAGGCAAGGCAACAGTGAGGCGTACCCTAGGGGTGGTGTGTGCGATTTGTGTGTCGTTTTCATTTGCATTTGTCTTGTCATATTATTAGTGTTCTACGCTTGATTTTATTTAAGGCCATTCATTCTTGCATGCTTTGTTTAACAGTTAAAAGTTTGCGGGAAAGTAAATCTAAAGCTATTACAAATGGCGCGGGTCCACATCGCCAAAATTAACCAGGACCCGATTTGACAGAAAAATAAAGAAAGTAAAAGAATTTAAAGTGCAAGAAGTAATTTACATGGCTTTGGGAGAGGTACATAATTATTTAAGCAAGATAAAATAAATATGCGAAATTAAATCGAAACGAGGGCGTTGGACCCTTTTTGCACAAAATCAAAGTAATGATGAAGTTAATTAATTAAAAAAATGTTTTTTTGGTATTTTTAATATTTTAGGATTTAATATGAAAAGAAAGAATTAATTAAAATTAACTACTAACCCTAATTCTATTTTATTTTAATTTATTAAGAAAACATTAGAATTAAACCTAAATTAAACCTAATTTTTACATGCAAATTTAAATATGAAAATAAATAAAATAAATAATATTATTATAAAAAGAAAAATTAAAGGGAATAAAAACATTAATTAAACCTATTTCTACTTCTTTTTAGATTTTTTTTATTATGAAAGGAATTAAAATAAAAACCCTAATTTAAACTAATTAATTATATACAATTTGTTTATGAAAATAATTAAAATAAAAATATTTATTATAGTTTTTTTCTTTTCTGATTTTTATGATGTTTTTTGTATTTTATAAAAATAATTAATTAATTTAAACAAATAATAATTAAAAGTAAAAGATTTAAATAAATAAAGAAAATAAAAAAAGAGAGAAAAATTTGCAAACCTAGGGGGGTGGTAGTCCCCAAAGTGGAGGTTAGATCCTGGAAATTCTGGCCCAATAGCCTATTGATCCGTTTGACTTTCCAGGTAGCATGCTGTAGCGTTGACTAGGGTTATGGTGTTCTCCAACTCTCAACCTTTGATTTGAATATGTTAGACGCGTGGATGGACAGATGATGAAGGAACATGATGGTCCTCAATATGATGCCTGCATGTGATGATGAATTGGAAAAGAATATGGAAATAACGTAGACCTGGGGCCCGAACCCAGGTCACATGCCTTGCCAACACTTTCTCTAACCAACTGTGCCAACTAACGCGTTTGATATATAATAAACAAACAAATAATATAAAAGAAAGTGGGTTAATGGCTTGGGAATGCGCGCGAATTTTAAACAAGCCAATCAGCGTGTGCCACAACGTCATCGTCTTCACCATCCCTGAAATACAAAAACATGAGGCAACGGTTTTTTACGCGTTGTTTAAGGTCAGTTTTGAGAAAATAGCGAATAGGTCTTAGAGGGTCAATAAATTAGGCGCGATGGGTGGTTTGTGATCGTTCAGACTTGCTGATCACAACCATGGCATTCTTGAAGGCCAATTGTTCTTTAAATAAAAGCCCCCAATTTTGAGGTCCTGCAAACCCTAGAACTCAAACATGGTGAAATCGTGTATACAGCATAAAAATGCAATTAATCATATTGGTTAGTTTCAGAATTTCACAAGGAACATGAATCTACAATCAAAATGCTATGAATGTGCGTAAATATTGAAACACGATAATGAATTTTTCATGAGGTATCTTGAATGCTGTATACCAATTCTTTGCGTTTTGATGGTTGTTTCTGATTGGAATATGTCCAATGAACCTTGAGGAAGCTATTGAAACAAGAATTAGGCTTTGAATCAACCTGTAAAGATGATTTCAGAATTGACTTTTTTGACAATTTTTTCAAGTTTGTGAATGGTCTTCTTGAGCAGCTATGCGTGTATGAACATTAGGGTTTCCTTTAGGCTTATGTACTGAGTCCATTAGGTTAACAAATTTGACTAGAATCTCTTGCAATCATGGTTTGAAGATTTGATTTTTTCCACCATTATTTCCATATCTTTTTCCATGTGTTTTTGGTTCAAATCATATCCAATTGCTCCAATTCTTTCCATATTGACTTATGCACGAAATCTTGAGGCTAAAACATGTATAAAAAGATTGAAAAAACTTAGGTTAGCATTTTTCATATATTTAAATGATTTAAATGAATTAATATAAATAAAAATTCAAATAAATAAATAAAAAATGAGAAAATACTTCCCTTTGGGCCAAGTGGTCGTGCATATGTCATGGATGATGAATTATGGAAGAAAAATGGGCCCATTAGCAATTTTAGGTCATTTGAATCAATGTTGACTTTTCAAAATATCCAAAAATTGCCCAACTTCCACAAGGCATAACTTGCCCAATTTTTAATATTTTCTCATGTTCTTGGACATTTTGGAAAGGTCTTTGAGTCCTCTAACCAATGTCTTTGGTCCCATGTCATTTTGATTTACCAATCTCAAGTTATGGCCTTTGACTTAAAGTCCCTTTTTGTTGACTTTTGAAAATGACCTATAATGTTGAAATTGATAACTTTTTGTGAGAGCATTTCTTGGACTTGAAGTATGAAGATGAGTTGTAGGAAATGTCTTTCTATTCAAAATGAGATTTTGATGGAATTTTTCTGATAATCCATGTGAAAGTTATGCCTTGGTCAATTTCAGTTGACTTTTTCAGCTGTCCAAATAAGGAAACTTTTGCATCTTGATGATTTCTGAGCCAAATTTTGAGAATCATGATCAAGCGTTGATCAAATGATGTTTGTGGCTTCAAAATGATATGTTGACCAAAAATTTGAACTTTTGACTGTCAAATGACCATTTTGCCCCTACAGTTGACTGTAGTGCAATTAGGGTTTTTGACTGTGCAATTTTGTGCTGAATGTCTTGAAACTTGATATGAGGATACTTGACCATATTTGTAGGCATGTGAGACTTGATTGGACCTTTGAAAACTTCATTTCCTTGATCAGAACACAAACCCTAGTTTTGACTGCTTAGGAGGCCTTTGCCCTGTGTAACCCTTGGGGAACTTTGAGACTTGACTTGGCATTTTCTTGAAGAATATGGGAGGGCAAATTTTGGGGTACAACAACTGCTAACAGCTCTTTCTCAGTCGTGGCATAGTTCATTTGAGCTGAGTCTAGTGTTCTATTGGCATAGTAGATTGCGTGAAGTTTCTTGTCCTTCCTTTGTCCAAGAACTGCGCCTACGGCATAGTCACTCGCATCGCATATGATTTCAAAAGGTAATCTCCAATCGGGTGGTTGCATGATTGGTGCGGTGATAAGGGCTAATTTTAGAGTTTCAAACGCTTTAAGACAATCTTCATCGAATATGAACTCAGAGTCTTTCATTAATAGACCGGTAAGTGGTTTAGTGATCTTCGAGAAATCTATGATAAATCATCGGTAGAAACCAGCGTGTCCTAAAAAACTTCGTATTTCTCGAACGATCTTAGGTGGTTGAAGTTCTTTTATGACTTCTATCTTAGCTTTATCAACTTCAATTCCCATATTAGATATAACATGTCCTAGTACGATTCCTTCTCTGACCATGAAATGGCATTTTTCCCAGTTAAGCACGAGGTTTACTTTCACACATCTTTCTAAAATCTTTTCTAGGTTTGATAGGCATCCTTCAAAACTTTGCCCGCACACAGAGAAGTCGTCCATGAACACTTCCATGATGTTATCGATGAAATCTGCAAAGATTGACATCATACATCGTTGAAAGGTTGCTGGGGCATTGCACAATCCGAAGGGCATTCGTCTGTAAGCGAACATTCCATAGGGACACGTGAATGTAGTCTTCTCTTGATCATCAGGGTGAATGGGAATTTGGAAAAATCCGGAATAACCATCTAGATAGCAGAAGTAGGAATGTTTGGCTAATCGCTCTAACATTTGATCTATGAAGGGTAGAGGAAAATGGTCTTTTCGAGTAGCTTTGTTTAGTTTTCTATAATCAATGCACACTCTATGCCTATTAACCACTCTTTGTGTTATCGGTTCGCCTTTTGCATTCTTCACAACAGTGATACCTCCTTTCTTCGGTACGACGTGTACTGGGCTAACCCATTTACTATCGGAGATTGGATATATGATTCCTGCTTCCATTATCTTCTTAATTTCATCTCTGACTACAATGCTAAGGATTAGGTTAATCCTTCTTTGAGGTTCTCTAGAGGTTTTGCAATCTTCTTCTAGCATAATACGATGCATACAAATTGAAGGACATATTCCTTTCAAGTCGGATATGTTATAACCTAATGCAGTCAGGTACTTTCTTAGGACGTCTAAAAGTTTCTTAGTTTCGAGCGTTCCTAAACTGGAATTGACTATTATTGGTCGCGTACATTTGGTATCTAGGAATTCTTATCTTAGGTTCCCGGGTAAGGGTTTTAACTCTAAACCCAGTTTCTTTGGACATGGCATATGATCAGGTGTAAGTGCTAGACTTTCGCTTAGGCTATCATCTTGATACGGTTCACGCAAATTGTCGTCTTCGAGTATCAGAGGGGTTTGGATTTTCATTATTTTAGAGTATATGGTTTGTTCTTCTTCCATCTCTCTTACGCACTCGTCTATAACGTCGATTAGATAACATGTGTCATTCATGGCCGGTGCTTGTAAGAATTAAGTGAGGATGAATTCAACTTTTTCCTCTCCAACTTTGAATGTTAGTCTACCCTTTTTTACGTCAATTATAGCTCCAACTGTGGCTAGGAAGGGTCTTCCTAATATGATAGGAGTAACTGAGTCCTCAGTAATGTCCATGATTATGAAATCGGTCGGGATATAGAATTGACCAATTCTAACTGGAACGTTTTCCAGTATACCTACAGGGTATTTAACTGATCGGTCAGCTAATTGAACAGACATTTTTGTGGGTCTAAGTTCGCCCATCTCCAGCTTTTTGCAAATAGATAGGGGCATGACACTGATACTTGTTCCCAAGTTGCATAGAGCTTTGTCTATGACAAACTTTCCAATGTTACAAAGTATAGAGAAACTACCTGGAACTTTTAACTTAGGGGGCATATCGTTTTGAATAATAGCGCTACACTCAGCAGTAAGTGTAACTGTTCCGTTGTTTTCTATCTTTTTCTTGTTAGATAGGATTTCCTTTAGAAATTTAGCATACGAGGGCATCTGAGTGATAGCTTCTGTAAAAGGTATTGTGATATTCAGTTGTTTCAAAAGTTCAACGAATTTCTTGAATTGGCCCATCGTTTTGGAATTGGTAAGTCTCTGAGGGTACGGAATCAGTGGTTTATAGGGTGGTGGAGGCACATAAGGCTTCTCTTTCTCCACTGCCTCTTGGTTTTCGTTTTCGTTTTCCTTTGGTTCATTCTCAATTTCAGTTGGCTTGTTCTGCTTTTGGTACATGGCTGGATTTTCGAGCCTTGGATCAACAGGTCCGTCAAGTTCTTTTCCACTTCTCAGTATCACAATGTTAGCATGTCCTTTTGGGTTAGGTTGTGGTTGACCAGAGAAAATTCCAGCTGGGGAAGCAGTAGGTGCTTGTTGTTGAGCTACCTGTGAAATTTGAGTTTCAAGCATCTTATTATGGGTAGCCAAAGCGTCAACTTTACTAGATAATTGTTTAATCTGCTCATTAGTATGTAAATTCTGATTTAGAACATCTTTATTAGTCTGAGATTGAGAAGCAATGAAATGTTCTATCATGATTTCAAGATTAGATTTCCTAGGGGAATTGGATGTATTAGGTCCATTATTAGGGTGATTTAGGATAGATTTTGGATAGCCAGGTGGTGTGGCAGGAGCTTGTCCAGGTGCGTACAACACATTGTTGCTTTTATATGAAAAATTCGGAAGATTCTTCCAACCAGGGTTATAGGTATTACTATAAGGGTTTCCCTGTATGTAATTTGCTTGTTCAACTGGAACTCCTGTTAGAAGTGGGCATTCTGGAGCAGGATGTGATTGAAGACCACATAGATCGCAAGCTTGAGCTACTGCAGCCACGGTAGCTGCGGGAGCGGTGGTAAGATTTTCTAGCTTTTGGGTAAGGGCTTCCACTTTAGCATTGACTTGATATAGACTATTCACTTCAATCATGCCACACTTTGTTTGAGTTTTTTCCATATTAGCTCTTTCGCTTCCCCGTTGATAATGGTTCTGAGCCATGCTTTCGATAAGTTGATTTGCTTCGGTATATGGTTTATCCATCAATGCGCCACCAGCAACAGCGTCTATAGTCAATCTTGTGTTTTACAAGAGACCGTTATAGAACGTATGAATGATCATCCATTCTTCTAAACCATGATGAGGACAGAGTCTAATCATGTCCTTATAGCGTTCCCACGCTTCGAAAAGTGATTCATTATCTTTTTGTCTGAAACCATTGATGTTGGCTCTGAGCATAGCAGTTTTGTTGGTGGGAAATATCTAGCCAAAAAGACCTTCTTCAACTCATCCCATGTGGTGATTGAGTTTGAAGGAAGATATTGGAGCCATGCTCGAGCTCTGTCTCTTAAAGAAAAAGGAAATAGGCGCAATCGTATCGCCTCGGGGTTTACACCATTCGCTTTTACAGTGTCTGCGTACTGCACAAACACTGACAAATGCATGTTTGGGTCGTCAGTAGTAGATCTAGAAAATTGGTTCGGCTGAACGGCGGATAGAAGCGAAGGTTTCAGCTCGAAATTGTTTCGAGCGATAGTAGGAGCAGCAATGCTGTTGTGAGGTTCCGCTTGAGAAGGAACTGCGTAATCCTTAAGAGGGCGAGGTGGATTTGGTACGTCAGCCATCTTTGATTCTTCAATTAACTCAGGGATTGAGATATCAGGAAGCTTTGTCGGAGGAAGATTGTTGAGATCACGATATTCTTGAATTCGGTGTCTTACTCTGAGATAGCGCTCGATATCGTTGATTTGTAGATGCAAAGGCTCGCTTCGGGAGTGAGTATTTGGCATACAACAGAGGGAAAAATAAATAGTTGCCTTAGTCTATACAGTGCTACTTTATGCGTGCACTAGTAACTAAATCAAAGTCCCCGGCAACATCGCCAAAAACTTGATGTGCGATCGACCTAATGTGTCTAACGGTATCTTAATTGCAAGTGCACAGCCTATCGCGGTAGTAATAAAAATATGTCGAACCCACAGGGACTTTGTAATCACTCTAGTGCTATAAAGGTTTGCTAGTTTAGCTAAGGCGGATGTTGTCACGTTTGGTTTTTAGAAGTTAAAGTAGAGGAAAACTAAATTAAACTAAGGAAATAATAATAATGATAAAGCGGTCGGTATGTAATATAGTGAACCTAAGCGGATTTAATCAAACCTAAGCATATAAAGATGTTTAACTTAAATGGTTATGTAGAAATTATCAGTTTAAAAACCCTCAACTCACACTCTCATGGTCTTATCTCGGATTATACCCCTAAATCCCTATGCCTACTCTCGCTAGCCCATAAGTGTTTAGAAAATACTCTTTGAAAACTTAATAAAGTCTAATTCGTTTTAAAGCGCTCTCGCTGTATTTAAATCAAATGCCTAACTTTAGCTATCCGGTTAAAACCTCACACTCTCGTGGTCTTGATCCTAACCTATTCTATCTTTTTTTACTCTCGTAACAAAAAGATTGATTTTAATAATAAAAAGTCACAGCCAAAAATTAAGTTAATTTGGATTTTAGCTTAGGAACAATTTAATCCATTTAGTTACTATTATCACATCCCGACCCTAGAAATTTAGCTAGTCATGGTATCTGAAACAGACAGACAGGAGATATAATTGGAAAGCAGTGAAACATTCATGATAAATAAATAACAGCAATTTAACGTAAACAAATTATATTAGAATTAAATTAAATGCGATTAAAACCTGACTAATAATACTATTCCTCAAGCTCCCTCTTCCATAAGTCGGCAAGATTGGAACCTTCGGAATCGAAACTTGAAATGAAGTCTGAGGCTAAAAACAAATTCTAGCTAAAATAGCAATTTCCTAATGTTGTAAATGGCTATTAAAAGGTAAAAAGGGAAATAAAAACAAGAACAGTAAAAAAAATGAAAACTGGGAAATGGTTCGTAAATTCGGCAGAGCTTCCGCAAGGAATTTGTGAAAATAAAACTCTTTGTAAATAAAACTCTGTACCCCTCTTCATTGAAATCTCTCCTATTTATAGAGGAGAAATTCACAGTTAGAAAACAAGAACATGGGTTTTGCACTTCTTTTATGGAGAAGAAAACCAGGATTGGGCGTTGGTGAGGTTGAGAGATTGTAGGAGTATTTGAAAAACTCCTTTCTTTATGTTGCCCACGTCTCCATGTTCTTCATAACATTGAATTAAGCGCGTGACGGTCGTAATGACAAGGTGGCGGGCGTAAGATGCTTAACAGCGTGTTACGTCCGTAAGTGATGTGTGACGAGCATCCTTCATGAACTAAGCGCGTTACAGTCGTAAGAGATGTGTGACGACCGTCACAACATCAAAATCTGCAGAACTTTGCAGAATTGTTCCTTTTCTTCTGGTTTTCATGTTAACTTTCTTCATATGACCTTTTCCCACTAAATTGACTTGAAACATGTTGTACCTGTGAAAAGACATAAAAACTCGGAACAATCGGAGTTAAATGGATTAATGCAGTATGAAAACGGACTAAAAATGTAGCAATTATACGATACGATTTCTCGTTATCAAATTCCCCCATACTTAAACCTTTGCTTGTCCTCAAGAAAATAATCATTTAGAAAGATCGGACAAGTTTTATCAGACGCACATGCATAACATACCTTTGGTTTTCAAAACAATTACGGGAAATCAATCGTTAGTTCGGCTGATACTGAAGTAAAACACTAACGATACGCTAATGACACAAGCAATAAGCTAAGTCATGGAATTCCATTTTAAACAAACTGTCCAATAATTCTATTATAGTTCTACCCAGAGTCTCTTGTACCTATTTCACCCGGTTTGTTCTAGCGCAATCACATTAAGCCCTTTGTCTTAGCACTCACGTAGTGGAGTAACCGGTTAGTGACTTTGATCCTTTTTGGCATGGGGTCTAGTACACGAATGTGGCAACCCTACACATATTATCCAAATTGGAGGTTATGGGGGATCGAGCCGTAGCACACCCTACCAAGTTCAGAACCAGATACCTCTGAACCAACCAACAATGGACTCCTTCATTATTTGCTCATCTCTTATATGCGACCTTGTATTTTGGTGCAAATTTTCCTTTTTAGCAGCGAGATAGGAAGGATATTTCATTGATTAGGCATCAAGCACTTATATTCATTGGCTCCCCACGTGGTTTGTGTCAAGACGGTGCTGACTGCTAGTATAAACTACTAGGGGTTACTTTAGAACTAAAACTCAAGATATAGGTATAACGGTTATTGAAACGAATCGCGTAAGTAGGAAGTCTAAGGTGTCATAACCGTATTGGTCTTGTTGAATCGTTCTCGGCTTTCTAACTGGGATTTCGTTATGGTAGGTATGTCAGGCTATGCGAAGATAAGGCAAAAAATTTCGGTATGGCTAAATGAAGCGGAGAAGAATTTAAACTGAGAAATATCGTAAAAAATTACTTGTTTAATGGAAAATGCGGAAAGGGGAAAGGTACCTCTCCCACACTATATCAGACATTATCCTCAATGTTATTGTATAATAGCGGGGAAATACAAAAACAAATACAAAAAGAAACATCAAAAGCAAACTAATAAAACTACTGATGTCCATGTCCTCTGCTCCTGGTGCGTGATCTTCTGATAGGCGTGGCTTTAGTATCAGTGTCAAGGTAGCCAAGAGTGCTTACGTCCATCCTTAAAGCGTTTAGTTCAGACAGGGCCTCGTCTAACCTCTCGTTCATGCTCCACTGGCCACTCAAAATCTGAGCGTTCTGTGCACATAAATAGTCATACTGCTCCTGTTGTCTTCTTTCAAGTGCGGCACCCATTTGATTTTGCTGGTGGATGGCTCGGAGAATGTATTCAAGAGTGATAGGAGGTGGTGCGGATGAAGTTCCCGGAATATCGTGAATGGGGGCGGCTCGGTCCAACTCTTCCTGTATCTCGTCTGTGGGGGCATCAGGCTGGTCTTCATGAATAGGAACATGGCCCTCGGGAGCTACAGGATCGAATAACCAATTGGCTCTGTTTTGAGGGTCAATTCGGTCCCTGCAAGGCAAAATAATGTTATTATAAACGATGTCTCGGATCACAGGGTGGAATTTGCCATCTTCCTGCTCATAGATGAGGTGGGCAGCTTTGCAGTGGTCTAGAGTAAGCAATGTCGGTGCCATAGAAGGAATATCAGTGAGAGAGGCACCATGATTCAAAGCTAAAGCAAGAGAAGTGACAATCCCTCCGAAATAGAAGGGTTTGCCGCCTCTAGCACAGATGGAGTGAATATGGGCCAATAGAAATGGAGCAACGTTGATCTTCTGGCCGGTAAATGCACAGTGCATGAAGAAAAGCTCCTTGGAGTTGAGCGTGTGGTTGCTATCTCTGGTGAAGATGGTGTTGCAAAGGATGCAGTGAAAATATCTGATAGCTGGATTATGGATATGGGTGGCGTTGAGGTGGTCATAAGAGTCGGCACGAATGTTTGTCATGTTGTGCCATAAGTTAAATGCTTCCTCGCTGAAATTATCTGACACATGAAGGTGGACACCTTCGTCGGAACTGAAACCGAGCAGCCGCGCGATATCAGTTTGCGATAGCTGATACTCAATGCCGAACATGCGACATTTAGTCACGCTAGAGAGTTGGTTGGTGGCTCCAGTAGGGGTAATGTAAGAAAATGAACTCAGAAACTCCAAAGTGAGAGTTTCGTAGATGGGTTGCGGTTGGCTGCACATATTCCATAAATTTACATTCTACAAAAGTTGTCGGACGCTCTCAAGCAGTCCCAAATCTCTTAGACAATCGAGGTCAACATACCGAGTTGGTGTGAGACCGCGGCGTTGGAATTTTTGGAACTTTAATCTCTGGGTTTCACCTTGGTCTCCTTCTCTGAGGATGATGTTGGGGATTTGCTGGTTGTTGGCCATTGCATGCAAGATGTTGGATTTGAAAGATATGGATAATATGAAGAAATTGGTTGAATATACTGTGTAGGAAGAAGTGTGGGAAATTGGAATGTGAGTGGGGAAATGGAGTAATGGAATTTAAATGTTAGAGTGAGTGATGAAAGAAAAAAATTTGAATGGGTGGTGGACGGCTTTGGGAAAAAAGGAAGGGAGAAGTGGGAAGGAGAACTACTTCTGGAATAGCAGAAGACATGTTTCAAACGCGCGTGACGATCGTCACAAGAGGCTGACGGGTGTAACACGGTGAAACGCGTGTTACGATCGTCATAAGTTTGTTACGACCGTTAAAACTACAATAATTTCACTTAATTCATAAATGAAGCAGATCAATTCCAACACACCTTATAACACAGTAATTCAGCACAATAAACATGCAGATTAATTCCAACACACCTTATAATAAAATTTTCCGAATGATAATTAATATGCAGTGAAATGAATCTTGCTGTAGCATTCACTAAATTTAATAAGAACAAATTGAATTTTGCATTGAAATGAATATTTGTTCTTTAACAAAAATTTAAAAGTTGCAGAAAGTAAACTTGTGCAGAATTAAAATGAAATCTTAAATTTGCAGAAAGGGAAACTACCTAGAAACATAAAACAGAAAGAAAAGTAAAAACAAATGTTGATCACTGCTACTTCATCCAAGTCTCGTTTTTAAATCTTCTAAAGCTGAATTCATGTGATAAAATTGCTCCACAGTTATGTCAGTCAAGCCTATTATTTCCAGACGCATGCTCTTCAATTCCTCCTTGATTCCATTAATGTTAGTTTGATAAACATCCAGTGTGGGTAAGATTTTGTTTAAATTCTCGGTGTATTCTCCTTTGGTTATTTCAGGGGCTTCGGTATACTCTACAATGTTGTTAATGTCATAGTAACTAGGAGGGGTCTCAGGATCACTCTCATCAGACATCTTATCATCAGTAATTTGGTACGATTGTGGTGTTTCAGGTGTTGAAGGATGGTCAGGAGGGTTTAGCTCATAAATCCAGTTATCGCGATTGTGGACACTCACTTTAGCATGGTTTGGAAGGGTAAATAAAGTGACAAATTCATTCGTTATCAGTTATTCAAAAGGTGCAGGACCTAGATCTCCTATTATGCGTAGGTTGAAACAGAAATCAATATTCATAGGGCGAATCGAACCGAAGTTTGTACACTTATGTAGTTGGTATCTAAGTCCGAGGGCATTGGCAATCATGGTGACTAGGCCTCCTACAATGATCAGTTCATTAGGGTCCTGAACAATGCGAGAAAAGGTTTGCATCATGAATGGCACAGCATTAACAGGTCGGCCTTGGGTCATACATTGCAGTAAAAACATCTCATCCTTAGACTCTGTAGTACGGTTATGTTCTTTTCTGAATACAGTATGGGCTAGAATCTTATGAAAATAACGGATAGCGGGGTTGTGTATTTCAGTGTTGTCCATGCTATCCGGCTCGGGGTGGTAGTTTCCGATTAAGGTTCCCTAAAAGTAATCTAGCTCGAAATCCATTAATTCCACCTGGGTGGTAGTAAAAGCAAAAGGTCCGCTAGGGAATCCTAGTAGGTCATCTAATTCTTTATGGTTATAAGCGAATTCAATACCGAATAGTCTGAAAGCTATAAATCCTTTTCTGGCTCCGAAACCACGCTCAGGTATATAAACTAGGGAGCTCAAAAATTCAAGGGTAAGCTCGTGGTATGTGACAAACTTAGACTTAATGTGGGTTTTTCCCATCCTAGTTGGTTAAACAGATAAAGGACATTATCCTTAATACCTAAGGTGTCCATGGCTGGTTCATCATAATACAGAGTCATACCGATGTTCCTTTGTGACAATTCCTCAAATCTCCTCATTTGGTTCCTTCCTCTAAAAGTGGTTTTCATAAAGTTTTGTGGTTGTGGTTCCATAGTAGATGTTAAATGGGGAAACAAATCAGGGGAGAAGGTAAGATAGAAAAGACTTTTCAGAAATCTTGTAGCAGGTAAAGTTGTTTTAAAATCAGCAACAGTTTTATAAAGATTTTAAAAAAAAAAAGGAAAAGAAAATAATGAAAATAAGGCTTTAAAAGAAATAAATGCAGAAACGGAAAAGAAAATCAAAAGTAATAAATAGAAACAAACAGAAACAATAACAAAAACAAAAACAAATAGGTGGGTTGCCTCCCACTAAGCGCTGTTTTTAATGTCATAAGCCTGACATGGTGCTTAGCAGTAGATCATTCAGGGGAAATATTGGGTAAGTCTAAAAGTTTTAGACTATTCGCATAGTTTATATTCTCAATGTGATGATATTGTTTTAATCGTTGTCCGTTCACTGTGAACGGGTCACTATTCCTATCCTTAATTTCTATTGCTCCACTAGGGAATACTTTTGTAACTTCAAAAGGACCAGACCATCTGGATTTCAGTTTTCCAGGAAAGAGCCTAAGTCTAGAGTTGAATAGTAGCACAACGTCTTCCACACTGAATTCTTTCCGGGATAAGTGCTTATCGTGCCATCTTTTGGTTCTTTCCTTGTATATCTTAGCATTCTCATAAGCGTATGATCTCAATTCTTCTAGTTCATTTAAGTCGAGGATTCGCTTCTCTCCAGCAGCAGTGTAGTTTATATTGAGCGTTTTGATTGCCCAGTATGCCTTATGCTCTAAGTCTACTGGGAGGTGACAGGACTTTCTGTACACAAGGTTGAAGGTTGTAGTTCCTATAGGAGTCTTGTAGGCTGTCCTATAAGCCCATAAAGCCTCGTTAAGCTTAGATGACCAATATTTCCTAGATATGGCGACCGTTTTCTCTAGGATTTGTTTAATTTCTCTGTTCGAGACTTCGACCTATCCACTGGTTTGTGGATGATACGATGTTGCTACACGGTGTTTGACTCCATACTTAGATAATAATTTGTCGAATATCTTCGAAATGAAATGAGAGCCACCGTCACTAATGACAAGTCTAGGCACACCAAATCTTGGAGAGATTGTGTTTTTAAAGAGCTTAATTACTACTCGTGTGTCATTTGTAGGAGAGGCTATAACCTCAATCCATTTTGAAACATAATCGACAGCTACGAGTATATACTTGTTTCCGAAAGAAGATGGGAAAGGTCCCATGAAATCGATTCCCCAAACATCAAAGATTTCTACTTCTAGTATTCCTCTTTGAGGCATTTCATCGCGTCTTGAAATATTACCGGTGCGTTGACACCGATCACAGTTCTTAACAACGATGTGGACATCCTTCCATAGATTAGGCCAGAATAGGCCGGCTTGTAGGATCTTTTCACAAGTTTTAGAAGTGCTTGCATGTCCGCCATAGGGAGATGAATGACAGTGAGAAATAACATCTTCTATTTCTTCTTCAGGTATGCATCGGCAGAAAATTTCGTTCGGTCCTCTTTTAAATAATAAAGGTTCATCCCAATAATAATACTTGAGATCATGGAAGAATTTCTTTTTCTGTTGATAAGTTAAGTCCGGTGGGAGCGCGCCTGCAGCTAAGTAGTTGACTATGTCGGCATACCATGGCAATCCCATGGTTGTATGGATTGCTTCTACGGCTTCCTTGGCTTTTGGTTTGTTTATATCCAGTTGAGCCAGATCGCTTCTTATTTGCGCTATCAACTGTTCATACGGAAAATCGTCGTTAATTGGTACTTGTTCGGGTTTTATACCTTCTAATCTTGACAAGTGGTTTGCTACGACATTTTCAGTTCCTTTCTTATCCTTAATCTCTAGATCAAACTCTTGCAAAATTAGGATCCATCTGAGGAGTCTTGGTTTTTCATCCTTCTTGGTTAGTAGATATATGATAGCAGCGTGGTCTGTGTAAATGATTATCTTCGCTCCTACTAGGTAAGAACGGAATTTGTCAAGCGTAAAGACAACTGCTAACAACTCTTTTTCAGTTGTGGCGTAGTTCATTTGAGTTGAGTCTAGCGTTCTACTGGCATAGTAGATTGTGTGAAGTTTCTTGTCCTTCCTTTGTTCAAGAACTGTGCCTACGGCATAGTCACTCGCATCGCACATGATTTCAAAAGGTAATCTCCAATCGGGTGGTTGCATGATTGGTGCGGTGATAAGGGCTGATTTTAGAGTTTCAAACGCTTTAAGACAATCTTCATCGAATATGAACTCAGCGTCTTTCATTAATAGACCGGTAAATGGTTTAGTGATCTTCGAGAAATCTTTGATAAATCGTCGGTAGAAACCGGCGTGTCCTAAAAAACTTCGTATTTCTCGAACGATCTTAGGTGGTTGAAGTTCTTTTATGACTTATGTCTTAGCTTTATCAACTTCAATTCCCTTATTAGATATAACATGTCCTAGTACGATTCCTTCTCTGACCATGAAATGGCATTTTTCCCAGTTAAGCACGAGGTTTACTTTCACACATCTTTCTAAAAGCTTTTCTAGGTTTGATATGCATCCTTCAAAACTTTGCCCGCACACAGAAAAGTCGTCCATGAACACTTCCATGATGTTATCGATGAAATCTGCAAAGATTAACATCATACATCATTGAAAGGTTGTTGGGGCATTGCACAATCCGAAGGGCATTCGTCTGTAAGCGAATGTTCCATAGGGACACGTGAATGTAGTCTTCTCTTGATCATCAGGGTGAATGGTAATTTGGAAAAATCCGGAATAACCATCTAGATAGCAGAAGTAGGAATGTTTGGCTAATCGCTCTAACATTTGATCTATGAAGGGTAGAGGAAAATGGTCTTTTCGAGTAGCTTTGTTTAGTTTTATATAATCAATGCACACTCTATGCCCATTAACCACTCTTTGTGTTATCGGTTCGCCTTTTGCGTTCTTCACAACAGTGATACCTCCATTCTTCGGTACAACGTGTACTGGGCTAACCAATTTACTGTCGAAGATTGCATATATGATTCCTGCTTCCATTAGCTTCTTAATTTCATCTCTGACTACAGTGCTAAGGATTGGGTTAATCCATCACTCCATCATACCAAGGATAGTGACCAAATAGTCCAAGTAACATTAAAGTTTTTTATGGTTCAAGTTGATTATTAGGTATCTTCAAAAAAGAAATACAAAGCTCAAGTGAGCAAATTAAAATCACATAAAAGTAAATGCTCAAGTGAGCGTAAATGAAAATAACATGAAATGTATATGATAAAATAAATGTGCTTAAAGTAAAGAGCATAAAGTAAAGGCATAAAATAAAGTCAATTGTTAGAAATTAGAGGTTAGTTGAATGACCATCTTAAAACTTGCATTTGAAACTCATTAGAGGATTTATAAAACCAAATCCTCTCAATAAAAAGTTTTATTTGCTTTTTGTCAAGTATATCATTCATTTTGAAATTTCAAGGCCACAATAAATGATCAATGATGTTTAAGTGATTCACTTTGGCCAAAGCTTATTGGTGTGCGATCGACCTAATGTGTCTAACCGTATCTTAACTGCAAGTGCATAGCCTATCGCGGTAGTAATAAAAAGATGTCGAACCCACAGGGACATTCTAATCACTCTAGTGCTATAAAGGTTTGCTAGTTTAGCTAAGGCGGATGTTGTCACGTTTGGTTTTTAGAAGTTAAAGTAGAGGAAAACTAAATTGAACTAAGGAAATAATAATAATGATAAAGCGGTCGGTATGTAATATAGTGAACCTAAGCGGATTTAATCAAACCTAAGCATATAAAGATGTTTAACTTAAATGGTTATGTAGAAATTATCAGTTTAAAAACCCTCAACTCACACTCTCATGGTCTTATCTCGGATTATACCCCTAAAGCCCTATGCCTGCTCTCGCTAGCCCATAAGTGTTTAGAAAATACTCTTTGAAAACTTAATAAAGTCTAATTCGTTTTAAAGCGCTCTCGCTGTATTTAAATCAAATGCCTAACTTTAGCTATCCGGTTAAAACCTCACACTCTCGTGGTCTTGATCCTAACCTATTCTATCTATTTTTACTCTCGTAACAAAAAGATTGATTTTAATAATAAAAAGTCACAGCCAGAAATTAAGTTAATTTGGATTTTAGCTTAGGAACAATTTAATCCATTTAGTTACTATTATCACATCCCGACCCTAGAAATTTAGCTAGTCATGGTATCTGAAACAGACAGACAGGAGATATAATTGGAAAGCAGTGAAACATTCATGATAAATAAATAAAAGTAATTTAACGTAAACAAATTATATTAGAATTAAATTAAATGTGATAAAAACCTGACTAATAATATTATTCCTCAAGCTCCTTCTTCCACAAGTCGGCAAGATTGGAACCTTCGGAATCGAAACTTGAAATGAAGTCTGAGGCTAAAAACAAATTCTATCTAAAATAGCAATTTCCTAATGTTGGAAATGGCTATTAAAAGGTAAAAAGGGAAATAAAAACAAGAACAATAAAAAAAATGAAAACTGGGAAATGGTTCATAAATTCGGCAGAGCTTCCGCAAGGAATTTGTGAAAATAAAACTCTTTGTAAATAAAACTTTGTACCCCTATTCATTGAAATCTCTCCTATTTATAGAGGAGAAATTGACAGTTAGAAAACAAGAACATGGGTTTTGCACTTCTTTTGTGGAGAAAAAAACCAGGACTGGGCGTTGGTGAGGTTGAGAGATTGTAGGAGTATTTGAAAAACTCCTTTCTTTACGTTGCCCACGTCTCCATGTTCTTCATAACGTTGAATTAAGCGTGTGACGGTCGTAATGACAAGGTGACGGGCGTAAGACGCTTAACAGCGTGTTATGTCCGTAAGTGATGTGTGACGAGCATCCTTCATGAACTAAGCGCGTTACGGTCGTAAGAGATGTGTGACGATCGCCACAGCATCAAAATCTGCAGAACTTTGCAGAATTGTTCCTTTTCTTCTGGTTTTCATGTTAACTTTCTTCACATGATCTTTTTCCACTAAATTGACTTGAAACATGTTGTACCTGTGAAAAGACATAAAAACTCGTAACAATCGGGAGTTAAATGGATTAATGCAGTATGAAAACGGACTAAAAACGTAGCAATTATACGATACGATTTCTCATTATCACTTATGAATATTCATTAGAGGATTGATAAGACCAAAGCCTCCTTACAATGAATCACAAGATTATTGGATCAAAGGTTTCAAATTAACATACTTGGGCTTGCAAACATAGGTTTAGGCCATGAATGTTTATTTCTCGAATTGGGATAAAATTTAGCGCTATGTTAAGCAATCGTGAGTGGACTTATATAGAAGTCGCACCTATTTTGAGGTCGGTCAATAGCAATCTATGTACCACATGTTTAGAGAAATGATATTTAAATCATTCTCCAATAACATGTAGTATAAGTAAGAAAGGGATAAGATGAAGAGGAAATGGATAAGAGTTAAACCACATTTGAACCAAAAATTTAATCAAGCTATCATTAAAATCATGCATCCATTTTGGTGGAGTTGAACTCAACACACAAGATCTAATGATGTTAATGAAGCTCGTAATAAAAATCTCATAGTTCAAGATCAGCCAGAATATATACAAAAATAAAATTGTATTAAAAATTAAAGAAAAAGATTTTTAAAAGGGTTTTAAATGAAAATAAAAGGGGAAAATAGCAACTATATTCAAAACATCCAAGAAAAATTCAATAAGTCCATAGAAAAATCATAAATGAGCTCAAATATTTTTATAATTTTTTTTGGTAATTTCTTAAAGTTAGAAACTATTTTTAAAATTAAAAGAAATAGGCAAAATAAACCAAAAATTGTGAAATATAGTAAAGTTAGAAATAAAAATAAAATGAGGTCACCAATATTTGTCAAGAGGTCATTGGATCCTTCCATATTTTTTTCGGAATTTAAAAATTAAGAAAAGTATTTTTAAACATTTAAAACAACTCAAATAAAGTGAAAAAATATTTTAAAAAAATATCAAAACACAAAATAAAATTGTGAAAAATAATAATCAAAAAGAGAAAAATCAAAAGTATTTTTAAGAATTTTTTCAGATTTTTTGAAGTTAAAATGATTTTTTTAATGAATTTTTGAAGTTTAAAACAAATAAAATATAAAATCAGAAAATAAAATAAAAACCAAAAAGATGTAGACCATTGGATAAGAGTCAAAACACGTTAGTAAGCTAATCCAATGATCAGATGCACTGTGCATATCTTGGTTCTCAGGAAATAACGCACGTGATCAATTATTAAACGGATTTGAAAAAAAGTGTGGCTATTTGTCATTGGTTGAAGGCAGACATGTAGGTCGTCTTCAACCTCCGTCCAAGCAATTTATAGGTTCATGAAATGGAAAACTTAGAGCTTGAGACCGGTACCATTTGCTTCGTCTCATCAAGATAATTCCAATGGTACCCCCGCGAAAAATTTATATAAGGTGTAGCTCTGTCGTTTTGGAAGGAAATATTTGAATAGGGATTTAAAAATTCACGGTCAAAACTCACTTCTAGTTGAAAACATGTTGTGACTAGAATCAGAATGATGAGAGCTTCATTATAGTACAAAAGTTTGAGAGAATTGGTGAAGGAATCTACCTATTGAAGTTCAAATTCAGAGCTCTGAAACTTGACTTGGCTAGCACGATTTAGGAAGTCTTAGACCTTGTTTCTTCTTCTGCTAGCTTCAGTGAAGTTCAAGGATGAAGAATTGACAAAGAAAATGGGTTGAGGAAAGTTGTAAAACCAAATTCAAAGTTGCAGAAAAGTGGGTTCAAGAGAAAGTTTGGCAGGGTGATTCTGGCTATCTAAGCTTGCCAACATGAGTGGGATAAAGCATGTATTTATAGGAGAAGTGAATGAAATCAAGAGGAGAGGTGAATGATGCAATTTGGAGGGAAATCGTGCACACCTGTTTTCATGAAATAAGTGTGATCACATGTGCATCAAAACTCATGCAAATGATGTGTTTTGACACTCTAAATCATCCACACGCTTATGCTAATCATGTTTAAGTAGAAAACACGCACAAAATTGGTGATTAGAAGTCAAATTATGGAAATTGCATTATGACTGTTTGAGAAACTCCAGTTCCAAGGTACCAACTTTCAAATCATGGTGTGCATAATTTAGGGAATCTTAGGACTTGATTCTTGATACATTAGAAAGATAAGATCACAAACTTTACAATTTGCAAACAATGGAATCAAATGGATGCTCGAGCTGAAAGTTGTGATGAGTCAAAGTTGAGAAAAAGATGCTGACTTATTGTACTTAAAAAAATTCTAAGTTTTTCTTCAAAAATGACCTATAATGTCTTGTATCCAAACATGGTCTTTCATTTAAAATTTGATCTTGACCAAAAAAGATGGCACGAAGTAGATCCCTTGAATGACATTTTGAGACTTGAACCGTTTAAAATATACAAAAAATGAGAAAGTTATGACTTGGTGAAGTTGGTGAAAATTCATGAGATGACCTATAATCTTTTGAGTCCTTAAGACATCTTCCATACATTTTCAAGCTTTGCACATAAAAGAAGGGTTAAAGTTAACATCTTTAAGATCATTTTGGAAAAAGAATTGGCTCAAGGAGATAAAAATTGACCATGTTATGATCTTTTGAAGTCTCATAAGGGAATTGGATGGCCTATCTAGAGGACTTGTAATCTTTCTTCAAAACTAGGCATCTTACACATAAAATATTCTTAAAACTTTTGAAGTGATTTGTTGATAACCCTTTAGAGAGAATCATATATTTTGAATCACTCAAAAATACCAAAAGATGAGCAAGATATAGCCCTTAGAAGTTCAAAATCATGGCTTCTAAAGCAACAGAATGCCTTGGAAAACCTTTTCAATTTTGACAAACTTTCTTGCACAAATACTTTTGTCTTGTAATAAGAAGTTATTGAGGATGATAATAAGAAACCATAAACACTTCCAAATATTAAGAATTGAGGGAATTATGCACTTATGATCAAGAAATCAAGAACTTGTCCAATTAGGTCAAACCTCTTCAATCAACTTTTGTATCCTTTAACTTTATTTGACAAATTGAGGCATGATGAATCATAGTAGACCTTGTCATGATGTCACTTCAAAGAAACTTCAATGATGAAGCTTGAACCTCAATGAAATCTTGTTGAAGAAGGCATGGAAATAAACTCACGAACCTATAGATCAACCTGATGAAATGTGTTGTGCTTCCACCTATAGCATCATCAACTAGAGCATACATTAATAGTATTCATTAGCTAAGACTTAATAAAAACAAAACATATATGATCACAATATACAAGTCAAGGTGCTTGGTGATTCCTCATGAGCAAACGTAAATATAGGGAGAAGAACCAAACCCTAGTGTGATCTTGTTGTTATTGAGTTGATATGAGATGATAGAGGAATATTAGGGGCAAAAATTGGGGTACAACAGCTGCCCTTATTTAAGTGTCTCCTATCCGGAGATACGAAGGTTAAAATCTTCTTGTCGACGCGATTGAAGATACTTAAATATAAAACAAGCCTTGTTTTTTTCCCTAAGATGCCATGCAATGTTTATGATTGTGCATTCAAATGAATAGATCCAATGGTGACACAAGACACCACTAGGGAAACAGAAAATAAAAGATCAAAATAAAATTAAACCAGGAAAATAAATCACTGGTGAACAGAAGACTCAACTTTATTGGGTAAAGCCCAATGAGGAGACACAATAACATTAACTCAGACATTGATGAGAGAAAATGAAGGATAACCGTGATCAACAGATAACTGCAAACTATCCACTCTCAGAGAAGATAGCAAAAAAGTTAATGTCGACCCACTGGGGTGAAAAGAGGTGGTAGGATAATACCAGCAAACATCAATATTAGGGGTGCTAACAAATAAATGGCATCAGTACCTATGACTGTAAACAACCAAATTTCTTCAGAGTAATGTGAATCTCAATGAAGAAATATCTCCCACAATGAAGAGAATACCATCCATCGGAAAAATATCTCAACAACGAACTACCTCCCATAATGACGAGACTACCATTCATTGGAGTAACAAAATATCAACAATGAACTATCTCCCATAATGACGAGACTACCATTCATTGGACTAACAAATCTCAACAATGAACTATCTTCCATAATGACGATACTACCATCCATTGGAGTAAGAAAATCTCAACAACAAACTATCTCCCATAATGGCGAGACTACCATTCATTAGAGTAACAAATTTTGACAAAAAACTATCTCCCATAATGATGAGACTACAATCCATTGGAGTAAAATATCAATAATGAATTATCTCCAATAATGACGAGACTACCATTCATTGGAGTACAATCTCAGCAACAAACTATCTCCTATAATGGCGAGACTACCTTTCATCGGAGTATAAAATCTCAGCAACAAACTATCTTCTATAATGACGAGACTATCATTCATTGGAGTAATAAAATCTCAATAACGATTTATATCCCATAATGACGAGACTAACATTTATCAGAGTATAAAATCTCAACAACGAACTATCTCCCATAATGACGAGACTACCATCCACTTGATTAAAATCTCAGCAACGAACTATCTCCCATAATGATGAGACTACCATTCATTGAAGCAATAAAATCTCAACAAAAAATTATCTCCCGTAATGACGAGACTACCATTCATCGGAGTATAAAATCTCAACAACGAACTATCTCCCATAATGACGAGACTACCATCCATTAGAGTATAAATCATGAATCTTCTCTAGGAGCTAACATACTTGCTGGGGAAGTACAAGTTGCTTAAATAAAGAGACCTTCCACTTGCTGTTATGAGAAGGAGTTGAAATAATGACCTCTTGGGGAAAGAAATATAGTTTCCTGGGGGAAGAAATATATTCCTGCCGATGAGCTAAAGTCTTCACGTGCAAAATAAATTCACATTCTTAAACCAGGGCCCAAAGCTTGTAGAAATCAACCTAATAATGTTGCTGGGGACCACAGATTCAAACCAGAACTAAACCGGAGTGAAACAGTCAACCGAGATAGCTCTTGATGAGAAATAAACTCAAAAGGGGATCACATTCCATCCAGATAAAGAACTGAATAGGAAGGCTAAAGCAAAGTTCTTTCACGAGGGGTAACTCGGTGGGGAAATTGAAAGAATATACACTTTCTGCTTAAAGTTGATACTCTATTGGAGAGAGGGTAACATAACTCGGCGAATAGGGTAAAACAACAATAAAAATAACAATAAATGCAAATGAGTAATGTATTACAATTCAACTATGCATGATATATGTATGAATGGTATCATGTATATACTGACAAACAGATAAACAACACTGGGGATGACAGACAAAACCAAATTGGGTAAAGTCAACACTCGGCTAAATCACATCCAGAAGGAAAATTCCATAAGAGAGTAAACACCATCTGAGGAAACAAATTCCTATTCCATAACTTAACTCCACTGGGAAGAAACACCATCCGAAAGTAATCGAATCAAAACAATAGAATCAATACAGATACAAGGACCTAACATCCTCCTTCAGGCTTTACCGGGGAACATTACACGGACTTCAAAGGGGAGAAACAAATGTTTTAACATCTAGATTTTCATTGGAGATTATAATATTGACTTCATTAGGGCAGATGAAAACCATATCGTCGAGATATCACCCGGGGATATCGTGCTGACTTCATAGGGGAGTATAATACCAAATCATTGAGGAGAGCCCAAAATACATTCTTCAATGTCAAGAGTGATGATTACACAAACTTCCCTGAGGAAAAATTATGAAACCACCTGGTGATAACAACTTTATGAGAGAACAGAGTCTCAGCTTCACTTGGGGATTAAGAAGTCAAACAATACACCAAGAAAAATCAAAATCATGGGGATTTTAAATTAGACCCAACACTCGGTGGAGGGGGGGGGGGACACCCAAAAAGTTGACAACTGCTTTAATACTTCTTAGAATAGATACCGCCCTTGCCTAGTTTCCTTAGAAAATAACAATAATTCCATTACCGCAAAGGGCGACATTTTTCAAATAATTCCGCCTCAGCATGTAACGGGAGAAGGGACTTTCGTCATATTAGCGAAGACCTTACTGAGGAATACAGGATAGAGGCTTCAAACCATGCAAACCCGAAATCGAAATGGTCCAAGATTCGACTGGGGAAAACGGGATCACAAGCCCAATACCGCATCTTACACTAATTGGTATCATCTCCAACTACCTGAGAGAGCCTTCCTAGGGAAAACGAACTTCCAAAAATTCTTAGTTCGTCCATCCTTGGGATTACCACTTTTACTTTTCTTGAGTCACAAAATTTAAAGTAAAAAGTAATTTGTAAATTATTTTCAAAAACAATTTTGTTATTTAATCTTTTTGCTTTGAAAATTACTATCAATAATAAATGGGGTCTTTGTAAGTAGAATAAAATAAGAATTGCAAAGAATTGGATAAAAGCTCAAACTTTATTAATAGAATGGTGGTTTACGAATGGAGAGACCCCATAGATGATTACAAAGTTTGGAAAATGGTAATATACATTAAAAAAGATACATTGAAATACAATGACCATTATTCTCCCTAACAACTTTGAATTCCCGAGCAATGACTTATGTTGAAGTATGGTGAGAGTCCAAGAAGATTGTTACTTCAATGATCAAGTCTTGTCTAATGCGATTACTTGCCAAGAAATCCCTAACTTTTACCTAAGTTTCCCTTGCGGGTTTTCAACCTAGCGGGAAGAATTTATTCTGTTTATGTCTCTAATTTTTTCCTAGGTCGCCCTTTCGAGTTTTCAGCCTACCGAGACGCTCCTCTTTTGCCTAAGCTGTCCTTTTGGGTTTTCGACTTAGCGAGTTTTTCTTTTATTTCTTTAGGCGAAGTATTTCTTGACTGCATCAGCATTTAAAGGACATGGGAACTCCTCGTCATCCATAGTTTCAAGAATCAATGCACCACTAGAGAAGGCTTTCTTGAAAAAACATGGGCCTTCAAAATTAGGAGTCCACTTGCCCTTAGAATCAACGTTGAAAGACATGATCTTCCTGAGCACGAGGTTGCCTTCCCTGAATTCATGAGGATTGACCTTCTTATCAAAAGCTTTCTTCATTCTCTTCTGGTATAACTGACCATGACATAAAGTTGTCATTCTCTTTTCTTCAATCAAATTCAATTGGTCAAACCTGTTCTGGACCCATTCAGCCTCTGAAAACTTGGTTTCCCTCATCACACGTAAAGAGGGAATCTCAACCTCAACGGGAAGCACTACTTCCATGCCATACACAAGAGAGAATGAGGATGCCCCTGTTGAAGTGTGGACAGATGTTCGATACCCGTGCAAAGCAAAAGGGAGCATCTCATGCCAATCTTTATAGGTAACAACCATCTTATGGATGATCTTGTTGATGTTTTTATTAGCAACTTCAACAACCTCATTCATCTTTGGCGTGTAAGGAGATGAATTATGATGGATAATCTTGACTTCTTTGCAAAGTTCTATCATCATTTTGTTATTCACATTCGAGCCATTTTTGGTGATAATCTTGCTTGGTACACCATACCGGCATATAAGATTGTTCTTGATAAAACGTACTACCACCTGCTTAGTAACATTAGCATATGAAGTTACTTCCACCCATTTGGTGAAGTAATCGATTCCTACCAAAATTAAATAGTGTCCATTCGACGCCTTAGGTTCAATCATTCCAATCATGTCAATACCCCACATAGATAAAGGCCACGAGGAAGAAGTAACATTGAGAAGTGTCGGAGGCACATGAATTTTTTCAGCGTAAATATGGAACTTATGGCACTTTTTTGCAAATTTATAACAGTCAGATTCCATTGTCATCCAACAATAGCCAGCCCTACGCATCTTATTTGCCATTGAATGTCCATTAGCATGAGTACCAAAGGAACCTTCATGGATATCATGCATTAACATGTCTTCTTCGTGTCTATCCATGCATCTGAGAAAGACCATGTCATAATTTCTTTTGAATAGAACATCTTCACTAAGGAAAAAGCTATATGCCAACCTTCTCAATGTCTTTCTATCTTTGTTTGACGCACCAACTGGTTATTCCTGAGTCTGGAGAAAATGCTTGATATCATGATACAAAGGTTTTTCATCGGACGTTTCCTCTGCTGCAAACACATGATCCAGTCTATCCAATCGTTGCACTATGATACGAGGCACATCATTCCATGTATTTACTTGATACATAAAAGCCAGAGTTGCCAAAGCATCCGCCATCTAATTTTCATCTCTAGGAATATGATGGAATGCAACTTTATTAAAGGAAGGTAATAATCTTCTAGCATAGTCTTTGTAGGGAATCAAGCCAGGGTGACGAGTATCCCATTATCCTTTAATCTGATTTATTACCAAAGCTGAATCGCCATTATGATACGGTGGGAGAACTGACTTGGATGTTTTTCGTTTTATCGTAAATGTTGCAGTTAGCAAGAGTCACCACCGACTTTTATTTTATCCAAAAAGGAAAGGCTTAAAAGAAAAAGAAAGACCTTTGAGATTATTTCTTGAGTTCGGGGGGTAGATTATGAAAAGAAAAGGTATTAACACCCTTTTCATCCATAGTTACCTATGGGCTCTTAGTTGTTTACTAGATCACTTGCTTTTGTTTGAAAATGTGCTTTGTGTGATTTTTGAAAGTATTTTGAAAAGGCGCCATCGTTTAGGAAAACTTTGTAATAGTTCTCGTTCGTAAGAACGTATACAAAGTGTTGATCTTTTGAAAATGTTTCAAGTTTGAAAGATGTTTTGAAAGTGTTATGTTTGTTTTAAAAATAGCAAGGATGTTTTGATTTGAAAATAAGTAAGCAACTAGGAACAATCTACCTACTCAAAAGTCTTAGTTCATTTCCTCCTTTCCTTTGATATTACTATCTTACCATTGATTTGGTAAGAAGCCCTATCTTTGAATGTAAAGGGACCGGCGTGGGTTATTGTATAGTCATGATAGAAATGTTGTGAGGTATCTTAGCATTTCTTTTTTGAGGGACTAAGATCATTTTGAAAGGCAACTTTGATAGCATCATCGAGGGACTATAATCTTGTATTTTTTGATTGCTTTTGCTAAGATACTCCACATGCATAACATGGCCATTTTTCATAAGGCAACAAAGTGGATTTACCCTAAGGGTGTAAGTATGCAAGTGTGTTGATTTACATGCATTGTTTTGTCTTGATTTAGGGTTTGCTAACTTGTTGATTTTAATCTTTCCATACAAACCCTAATTTACTAGCATTTATATATAAAGCAAAAAATTGCGGAAAATAAAAATACTAAGCTATTACATCATTAGGGGAGGGGTATACAAATTTATAAATTAGGATTTTGCAAAAAAAATTAAATCTAATTAACTATTACAACCATATTGAATTAAATATACAAAATTGAAGATAAAATGCAAGAATGCAAAATGGAAAAAGAAATGATTTTTGTTTGGATTTTTATGAAAGATTCTAATCTTGACCTAATTAAGAAAAAGATTAATTAAGAATTAAACAAAATTAAAACTTAAATTAATTAACAAAGAAAATAAGTTTAAAAAATGATTTTTAGGGTTTTTTATGAAAAAGGTTTTTAAATTAAGAATTATATATATGAAGATTAATTAATTTAATTAAAATAAAACCTAGTTCTAAATTAATTCTAATTTACAAGAAAATAATATAATAATTAAAACTAATTATCTAAGTATTAAAAAAGAAATTAATTACTAAAAGAAAATGTTTTTATTCTTTTGTTTTATGAAGAAAAATAAACTAAATAAATATAAATAACAAAATGAAAATATTTTTATATTTTTCTAGTAAAATAATAATATTAGTGATAATAATAAAAATAGTAATAAAAAAAATGAAGAAAATATGAAATAGAAATGAATATAAATAAAAACAAAATAAATAAAAAGAAATAAAATGGGCCAGGAGTGAAAATATAGTCAGGGGGGTTAGAGTCAACAAACAAATAGCCAGGCCCAAGTTGGAGGCCCAGCGCTGCAAACAACAATAAAAAAAGTGAACAAATATGAAAAAAAAAGAAAAAGGGTACCACTGGGGCTCGAACCCAGGTCCCTCTGGTTACAGACACGTGCTTTAACCACTAGGGTGGTGATACATCCGTTAACTTGTGCACAATAATAAATTCATAACACAAATCTTGCCCTGACTGTACTTCATCTTTAACCTCCAGCTAAAGGATCTGTAACTTGCTCATTCCTCAACCATTTTCAAAAATGTAAACATGAAACTTGTGCATTTTTTCACCACGAATCCAACCATGTAACTAATTTAAGCTAACATTCAAATATAAGGATGAATTTATGAAAGTACCAAATTTTGACCTAAACGTTTCAGCAAGTTTAAACTCAAAATTCGCCATGCTCAAGCAACCTAAATGAAATCTATGGACATGTATAGTTTCAGGGCAATGATATCTACATTCTATCTTCACAAATGCAAGCCTAACAATGCCTAAATAATGAGATATAAGTTCAAGAAAAATACCTCAAAACTGGAAATCGTGAAATGAGTTTTAGCTTGTTTCAAGTGATGGTGATGATCATGTTAGCTAGAAATTGCAAAGAAGTCTGGAGTTCCAATGGTTTCCTTAAGGGATGCCAAAGCCATTGTGGATTTTGGGATTCCCAATGAAGACTGGGGAAAAGTGGTCGAGGTGCGCGACAAGCAGGACACGTTTGGACTTGGGTTCGAGTCCTCTTTTTCAGATTATATTGGTACGGGTCCAACTGTGCTCAAAGAAAGATAGGTTCCCTCGCTTTCAGAAGTGTTTGTTAGTACTGGTCCAAGTGTTCAAGGACAAATCCACACAGTGGATGATGAAGAAGGTGCAGATATGGCTCAGTACATCTACCAGATTGCACCTGATCAAGAGCTTGGCAATTGGACTGCTACTGATATTCTCGAAGTGGTTTTCTTTGACATGTAATGTTCTTGTTTTAAATGAGTCACATGTTTTTGCCCGAAGCATGTTGACAGCTTGTGAAAAGGGCCCCCTCATGTTTCTATGTTTGTTTAAAATTGAATAAAATGGCATTTTTGCATACAATTTTTACTCTCTATCTTTTCTTATTTTCGTAAAATAAAAAAAATGGCAATGCTTTTCCTTCTAACTCTTTAACCATTTTTCATTTCACATCCATATTCTAAAAAGGGCATGATTCATCAATCATGCAGGTCTGCCTTGAGTTCCATTAAAAACGATGATGTTACACCAATATCTTTAGAAATCCGAATGACCAAGCCGATGAAGATAGCGGGGAAGATTGTGAAATTCCAGAGGAATTGGTAAGACTGTTGAGACAAGAAGAGAAAATGATAATGCCTCATCAAGAAGCCCTTGAGATCATTAACCTCGGCACCGACACAGTGAAAATAGAGGTCAAGATAGGGGCCTCTTTGCAAGATGATGTAAAGAAGGGGTTTATTGAGCTTCTTAGAGAGTACTCTGACATATTTTCCTGGTCGTATGATGACATGCCTGGTTTGGATACGGATATATTCATGCACCATTTTCCACTCAAACCAGAATGTCCTCCAGTAAAGAAAAATCCGCAGAGAACTCGTCCAGATATTTTTCTCAAGATCAAAGAAGAGGTTGAAAAGCAGTTGAATGCAGGCTTTTTGTTGGTATGTGAATACTTAGATTGGATTGCTAACATCGTACTCATCCCTAAGAAAGATGGGAAGGTTCGTATGTGTGTGGACTATCGGAATTTGAACAAAGCAAGCCCAAAGGATGACTTCCCATTACCTCACATTGATGTATTGGTTGATAATACAACCCAGTCCTTGGTTTTCTCCTTCATGGATGGTTTTTCGGAATACAATCAGATAAAGATGGACCCAGAAGACATGACAAAGACGACATTCACTACTCCATGGGGTACTTACTGTTATAAGGTCATGCCTTTTGGCCTCAAAAATGGTGGTGCAACATATCAACGTGCCATGGTGACGCTCTTCCATGATATGACTCATAAGGAGATCAAAATATATGTTGATGATATGATTGCAAAATCACAAACCGAGGAGGAACACTTGGTCCATCTGTAAAAGTTATTTGCACGGCTGCAAAAGTTTAGGCTAAGGCTCAATCCGAATAAGTGTACCTTCGGGGTGCGATCTGGCAAACTACTTGGTTTTATCGTGAGTCAGCAAGGAATTGAAGTATATCCCGACAAAGTAAAAGCAATACAGAATATGCCAGCGCCAAAAAATGAAAAAGATGTAAGAGGGTTTCTTGGGAGATTGAACTACATAGCCAGGTTCATCTCTCATCTCACAGCTACTTGTGAACCCATCTTTAAATTGCTGCACAAGAATCAAGATGTCCTATGGAATGATAATTGCCAAGAAGCCTTTGAAAAGATCAAACAATATCTCCAAGAGCCACCGATCCTCATTCCTCCAGTGCCCGAGAGGCCACTCATCATGTACTTGACGGTGCTGGAAGGATCTATGGGTTGTGTGCTTGGACAACAGGATGAAACAAGACGTAAAGAGCATGCCATTTATTATCTGAGTAAAAAGTTTACCAATTGCGAATCCAGGTATTCTTTGCTTGAAAAAACTTGTTGTGCGCTTGCTTGGGTAGCTCGACGTCTGAGGAAGTATATGCTAACATACACGACTTTTCTAATATCAAAGATGGATCCGATAAAGTATATATTTGAAAAACCAGCACTTACAGGCAGACTGGCCTAATGGCAGATGCTTTTATCTGAATATGACATTCAGTATGTTACACAAAAGGCTATCAAGGGCAGCATTCTTGCGGATCATCTCGCTCATCATCCGTTGGAAGAGTACTAATCAATGAAATTTGACTTCCCTGATGAAGATGTTATGAAGCTTGATGATTATGGTGGGGTTGATCCAGAAGAGCGATGGACTCTTACATTTTATGGTGCCTCGAAAGCTGCAGGTCATGGAATTGGGGTAATACTGACTTCTCCACGCAATACTCATACACCATTTATGGCCCGGTTATGTTTCGATTGTACGAACAATGTGGCAGAATATGAAGCCTGCGTGATGGGCCTCGAGGCAGCTATCGACCTCAAAATCAAAATCCTTGATGTTTTTGTAGACTCTGCTTTGGTCATACATCAAGTACGAGGTGATTGGGAGACAAAGCACCCCAGTTTGATTTTGTACAGAGACTACATCTTGCAGCTAATACCCGCTTTTGAGAAAATCACCTTTAAACATATTCCCAGAGATGAAAACCAGTTGGCTGATGCTTTAGCTACCTTAGAATCAATGTTCTCGATGAGATTTCTGAATCAGACACCTAATATACGCATCCTCCGGTAGAAAAAGCTTGCACATGTCTTTCCTGCCCATTGCCTCTCAACCGAGTATGTGTCTAATGAGAAGTCATGGTATTACGACATCAAACGTTACCTCGATAAGCAAGAGTATCCCAAAAATGCTACAATTTGTGATAAGCATATGCTTAGAAGGTTAGCATCTAAGTTCCTCTTATCAGGAGACGTCCTGTACAAGTGAAATTATAACTCGGTTCTGCTCAGATGCGTGGATAGACATGAAGCAGAGTCGACCATAAAGGAAATCCAAGAGGGTTCTTTCGGGACTCATTCGAGCGGGCATTCTATGGTGAAGAAAATCCTACGCCTAGGATATTTCTGGACGACGATGGAGAGTGATTGTTGTGTATATGCAAAGTTGTGCCATAAATGCCAAGTGTATGCAGACAGGATTCATGTTCCCCCAACTCCATTGAATATTATGACTTCCCCATGGCCGTTTGCGATGTGGGGAATTGATATGATTGGGAGGATTGAACCAAGTGCTTCGAATGGTCATAGGTTCATTCTAGTGGCTATTGACTATTTTACCAAGTGGGTGGAAGCAGCTTCTTACAAGAATGTAACCAAACAGGTCGTTACCAACTTCACCAGGAAGGAAATCATATGCCATTACGGAATCCCTCACAGAATCATCACTGACAATGGTTCTAATATTAACAACAACATGATGAAGGAGTTGCATGAAGAGTTCAAAATTGGACATCACGATTCATCGCCGTATTGACCAAAGATGAACGGTGCAGTCGAAGCCGCTAACAAGAATATAAAGATGATCGTCCATAAGATGGTCAGGACATACAAAGATTGGCATGAAATGTTGCCTTTTGCTCTTCATGGCTACAGAACGTCTGTGTGTACTTCAACAGGGGCAACTCCATTTTCTCTTGTCTATGGTACGGATGCGGTGCTTCCTGTCGAAGTATAGATTCCTTCGTTAAGGGTTTTGATGGAAACCAAGCTTGATGAGGCGGAATGGGTTCAGACAAGATTCGACCAACTCAACCTGATTGATGAAAAGCGCTTGGAAGTCATTTGTCATTTCCAGTTGTACCAACAAAGGATGAAGAGAGCATTCGACAAAAAGATCCGTCCTCGGAAATTTTATCCTGGTGATTTGGTCTTGAGAAAGGTTATCATGCAAAGCCATTCTGATCCAAGGGGAAAATGGACTCCCAATTACGAGGGACCATATATCATGAAGAGAGCCTTTTTAGGAGGTGCTCTAATCCTGACAGACATGGATGGGGAAGACGTTCCACTCCCAGTCAATTCAGACTCAGTCAAAAAATACTATGCGTAAAAAGACCTGCTAAGTCGAAAACCCGAAAGGGCAACTGATGCAAAAATGGGCATCCAGGTGAACATAAAAAGTCCAGGAAAAAATTAGGGATAAAATAAAAATAATAATAACCCGCTAAGTTAAAAACCTGAAAGGGCGACTTAGGCAAAAATGGGTATCCCGTTGGGTTGAAAACCCGAAAGGGCGATCCAAGCAAAAGTTAGGGATCTTAAGCGAGAGGTTGTAGTCTGAATTCTCTTCACGAATGACACATGCACATCTATGGCACCTTGGTAGCGAGTTGATCGGTCCAACTGCTACTCTTTAGAGGCAAGTAATTGAGACTACTGAGGATATGGGAACTGTAGCAATACCAGTTTTAATGGAAATTCGAGCATCTCTCATTGCCATTTATACTAGTTGTATTTTCCGTTTCTATTTTGCAGCTACCTCATATAGGAGTTGCATCCTTGTAGAAATTCCCATTCACGAGCCTATTAATAAAGTTTGTTTTCTTCAAAAATTTGTCTCTTACTATCATAGAATGTTTTTCATATGCAGAATGTTTTTTATTTGTTATTAAACATTGCATTAGAAACATAGGGAATAAAAATTCTCAAGCCGAGATAAAACTTGACTTTACATTGATATATAACCATGAGGGAGTGTCGTATGCATTCCAAGTGTTTTTTTTCTTTGCAGGTAGCAATTCATAACAGTCACCCTGACCTAGCCAGGGCACGAAGTTGCCTTCACATACTACAGACAATTTCAAACCTGATTCCCCAAGTGAATTCAGAAAGTTCAGAGTCTCCATTTGACTTGGCATGTGCAAGTACATCCCCAGGGGAGTTAATCAAGTGCATTCCCATTAGAGCTAAATCAGGGCATTCACAGAGCTAAGCCGGGGCATTCACAGGTATCCATGCCCATCTTTTATCCCCAAGTGATTCGAGAGGTAATTCCCCAGTGTGGCGTAAACTTGGGGCCCGTATTCAAAGAGATCCGTATGGTGTTCAGTATCCATTCTTCGACATATTCAATTCTACCATCCTCTCAATGTTTCAGGATGTATGGAAGTCTGGCCAGATTATCTCTTCCCAGCAATGCAATTCAAAATTCAGTGGTGTACTTGTAAGCTCGCACCTTCAGCAATTCAATCTTCAACAGAGTCATCAATAATATGCGGTATCGTGAGCCCCCCAGTGCAAATTCTTACCGGTATCCCCAACAATCCTTGATACTGTAGGTTTCTAGCGCCAATATGTATTGGCATTCCCAATGATGAGCAACAGTTCTCAACAAGCCTTTGCTTATCCCCATGAAGTCTATTTATTTGCGTTGTATATAGTTATCATTATATAACATTGCATCTTCAAAAGCGCGTAGTTGATCCATCAGAGTGGATCTTTGCGGCAAAAGAAATTTAAACATGCATATGAAGCATAAGCCAGATCAGGTACCTTACATAAAAGACCTGAATTATTCAAGGACAACAATACATCCCCATAAGAGGACATCATTCCCAAATCTCCATCTAAAAGCCTTCACCCTCACAATTCCCGGCAAAATCAATACACATTGTCATAGGTTCCCTGGAAGATCGTCCATAGATCTCACTTTAGAACCTGAGATCGCCCGTAGGCTAGGTTCTTCCTTAGATCATCGTCGAACCTGAGATCGCCTGTTGGCTAGGTTCATCCTTAGATCGTCGTAGAACCGAAGATCCCCCATTGGCTAGGTTCCTCCTTAGATCATCGTCGAACCTGAGATCGTCCGTTGACTAGGTTCCTCCTCAGATCATCGTCGAACCTGAGATCACCCATTGGCTAGGTTCTTCCTATAGATCATCGTAGAACCCAAGATCGCCCGTTGTCTAGGTTCTTCCTCAGACTGTCGTCGAACCCGAGATCACCCGTTGGCTAGGTTCTTCCTCAGACCATCGTAGAACCCGAGATCGCATGTTGGCTAGGTTCTTCCTCAGGCTGTCTTAGAACCTAAGATCGCCTCTTGGCTAGGTTCTTCCCATAGTTCATCGTTGAACTTGAGATCTCCCATAGGATAGGTTCTTCCTTAGATCACCTTAGAACCTGAGGTCGCCTGTTGGCTAGGTTCTTCCTATAGATCATCGTAGAACCTGAGATCGCCTATTGGCTACGTTCTTCCTGTCAGTCACCTTAGAATCTGAGATCGCCCGTTGGCTAGGTTCTTCCCATAAATCTTAGCTTAAAACCTGAGATTGCCTATAGGATAGGTTCTTCGACAAATCACTCTCATGTTTCACCTTAGGATCATAGGTTGTCCGTAGACCTTATCTGATGTCTTTTCCTACCAATGTTTGTCTTGTATTGGCATCATGTCATGTCGTAAGTCCAACCTTCACTCTGTATAAGCCTTTGTCGCCATGTTACAAGTCCAATATCCATCTTTTCACTTCACCGAAAAAGTCTTTCCCTAGCAGATGCCACAAAAATAAATAAAAATACTCATTATCACTTTCTCCCAGAATAAATTTTTGGCATTGGTATTTAAATATCTTCTACCTCTAACTTCCGAAAGGCAGGCGCCAATCATACTTTCAAGTTTAAGACGACTAAATAGAGGCAGTTGTAATACCCTAAATTTGTCCTACCCCTTTTACTTATATCTGGCTTGTGCATCTCGCATTTTTATGTACATGACCTTCATTAGGTCATCTAACACATCATGCATCATTCATCAATAAAATTTGGCATGAGATCAGAGATCTTGGAGAATTAGGGTTTTACAATGGATAAGGCGTTCGTATCTAATAAAGGAGGATTCCTTCTTCGAGCATTTAATAGAGGCATTAAGGTTGTGATTTATGGTTATTGAGATTTCTTAAGCTACAAAGCTATTATTTTCATATCAACAATAGGTTGCAGGGTTGCCCTATTTAGAGCTATGAATCTAGGGTTTATATCCTATTATATGCAGGGTTGCCAACATTTTACTAGGTGTTTAATGGATAGAAAAACATGATAAAAGAAGGGTGTTGTGAATTCGTTGTGATCAAGGGTATTATTATTCTTAATTGTTTGAGTGCTTATATTGCAAGTCAGCTAGGGCATGAGAATTGAAATTAAGGTTTCTTCAAGACATGGTACTTTATGAGGTCATCGGTTACCAAGGCAAAGGTTCAAGAGTTGAATTACGAACATTGAATCATGACTCAGAGGATAATTTTGCGGGTTCATCATTACACGTGTAGCTCATGGAGCAAACAAATGCCAATTGGATGGTTTTGTTAATGAAGGAGTGGTTTAGAATTGCTCATCCGAGTTCATTATAGTACGTTCCAAGTTCCGATTATAATTCCATAAAAAATAAATAATAATAATCCAGAACTGTGATTCAGTGGGAGAACTGACTTGAGGTTTTGCGTTTTTCGTTCGCAAATGTTTCGGTTTAGCAAGAGTCGCCACCGACTTTTTATTTTATCCAAAGGAAAGGTCAAAAAGCACAGGAAAGACCTTTGAGATTGTTTTTGGGTTCGGGGGGTAGATTATGAAAAGGGAAGGTGCTAGCACCCTTTTCATCCATGGTTTTCCATGGGCTCTTAGTTACTTGTTTTAGATCACTTGCTTTTGCTTTTCAATTGTTTGAAATGGTGCTTTTGTGTGTGGTTTTGAAAGTATTTTGAAAAGAGGCCTTTGTCTAGGATACCTTTGTAATGATTCTTGTTTGAATGTATACAAAGGTGTTTGTCTTTTGAAAAATGTTTCAATGTTTGAAAGTTTGTTTTGGGAAATGTTTTGAAATTGTGTTGTGTGTTTGTTTGAAAATAGCAAGGATATTTGCAAGTTTGATCAAGTAACTAGGAGTTGTCTACCCTACTCAAAGATCTTTCCTATACATTTTTAACCCTTTGACATTGTTGTTTTACCATTGCATTTGGTAAACAACCTTGTGTTTGGATGTTAAACGAGACGGGTGAGGGTCATCGTATGATCATGATAGCAATGGTGCTAAGTATCTTTAGCAAGTTTTTGAGGGACTAGATCATTTTTGTATAGGCAACCAAGATAGCGTCATCGAGAGACTATGATCTTTTGTTTTTGTTTGATTTTACCAAGATACTTAGCATGCATACCATGGCCATGTTTTTAAGGCAACAAGTGGGTGAAACCCTAGAGATGCTTGTGTGTATTGTGTTGTCATTTTTCATGCATTTTTGTCTTGTATTAGGTCAAGCTATTTGTTTTGATTTTGGTTCTTTTGCATACAAACCCTAATCTTACTATCATGCATATTTGAAAGCAATAAAGTGCGTAAAAGTAAATCTACGACTATTACAACATTATTATGGGGAGGGGGATACAAGTTTGAATAGGGGGATATTTGCACAAAAATAAAACCCTAATTCAACTATTACAACCAAATTGAATTCATTGTACAAATAATAAATTGACAAATATTTAAATGTGCAATTAAATATAAATATGCAAAAATGTTTTTGTATTTATTTTATGTATGTAAAATAAATTATTTATGTCTCAAAAATAAGAAAATAAAAAATGATTATTTTTGGAAAGGGTAGGAAACCCTAGTTTTTGTTTTAAAAGAAAATATATATATTAATTATTTATTTATTTTTTATGTACAAGAAAATAAATAAAAGTATATACAAAGATATTAAAAAATAATATTTGTGAGAAAATAATATTTTGAGTGTATAATATAATAAAATAAAAATATGTAAGTGTTTTAATTTTATTTATAAATTTTAATTAAGAAAATAAAGTAACATTAACTTAATAATTATTTACTATGCAAATAAAAATAAAATAATAAAATAATAAAATGCCAAAAATAAAGAAAATATTTTTTATGATTTTAAATGTTCAAGAAAAAATAATAAAGTCAGAAAATAAAAATGGAAATGGAAAATATACAAAAATAAAGAAATGGACCAAGGGGGTGCAAAAAGCAGGATGGGGGTGTCAAAAGAAGAAGCAAGCCAGGCCCAGCCCAACTCACTTCATCCCTGTCCTTGAGAATCAGAAAACACACGCTCCATGTTCAAACTCGTATCTCCTGCATTTGTGCTTAAAAACAAAAACTTGCAACATGAAAGTTATAGAGCATTAAACCACGATTCTAACCATATAAAAAACTTGATTTAACTCTCAAAGACCAGAGAGAATTTCTTTGGACCTAAATTCTAACCTAGTTTTTTCAGAAACTTCAACATCCAAATTCTCCTAGCTCAGTTAACATAAATGAATTCTATACATATGTACAACTCAAGGACAATGAGGACTACATTTTTGCTTCACAAACCTAAGCCTAATGATTCCTAAATAAGGAGATAGAAGTTTGAGAAATACCTGTTTCAGTCAAGTTCGAATATGGCAATGCAGCAACTTTCAGTGAGGCCTGGGGTTCTTTTGAGCTTGCTTGATGTTCCCTTGACCTTCCCCAATGCTTGGCTTGCTTTGAAATGGCCTGAATATGCTTGTAGAACTCAACCTGCAAAGCTTCAAAGCAAAAATGGTGAAGTGTAAAAATGGAGTTACAATGGCTTGAGAATGGTTGGGATAGTTTAGGTATGTTGTATGGAGTGTGTTGGAACTAGTTTCAAGCAAAACACACGAGTGGATTTTGATTTGGCTTGTGATTTGCAGAACCTGCCCTGTTTTTGCAAGAACTTCTAATTTTGTGCTTAAGGGTGTTTGGGAGGATTATAGCTCGTGTTTCTGGCTTGGTGTGATGTGCTGAAGTTGTTTGAAATGTGTACAAGCTTTGGTTTTAAGAGATACAAGAGTTGTGGACCTTTTGCATAATTGCTTGTTTTTGAAGTAAAAGGTGGAATTGACAATGCTATGGCCTGTACAGGCTAGCTCCAAGCATGCACATAGTTGGTGTACTTTGCCTGATATTAATGGACTTTGTTTGCTGCAAAAGATTAGGTTCAAGGCTCAAGGGAAACAAAATTGCCAAAAGCCAACTTTATGAAAATGACATTGTTATCTTTATGCCATAAATTGAATAAACCTTTGTATAATGCTTCATAGATCAGAACAATGCCTTAATCCAATGTGTTTGCATTTAATTTATGAGTGTAGAAAGGATTAGAACCTGTAAACCAAGTACAAGCAAGGTTTGGACAGATTTTGCAACTTGTAGCATGGTGTAACATGCCTTGGGCAAAAGTGATGATTTGCCAATTTCAAACTTTTGATTCTCCCAAACCATGAATGATCTTGGAGAGTTCTTGGACATTTTGGAAAGCTTGTAACATGATCTACAATCCATCTTTGAAATTCATTTTGAGATTCCACTTGGAACCATGTGAAAAATGTCCATGAAGATAGGTCAAAATCCTGCCTAAACTAGGGCAAAATTTCACTAAGTTAAAAGTTTCATGGACCCTTTTTCATAAAATCATAACTTGAGATACAAGCATCTTTTGGGAAAACTTTGTGAATCAAAGTTGTAGATTTTGTGGATTAATACAACTTTCATGTTGGAAGTTTTCTTTGAATCCAATTGCATCATGGTGAACAAGTTGGGAAAAGTTGGGGAAAAATAAGAAATTTTCATAACTTAGAAAAATTCTAAGTTATGAAAATTTTCCATTTTAAACCCTAATTTTCAAAATTAGGTTTCTTGGTGAACAAGTTTCATGTTTTGACATATCTTGATGAAAAATGACCCTTGGCACTTGATTTTGACTTTTCAGTGTACAGTTGATTTTTGATCAGTTGACTGAAAAATTCATCTGTCAATCCAATGCTTTTGAGATCTTTTGAACCTTGTGATTAGGTCAAGATGATTCCATTGAGTCCTTGAATCCATACTTGAACCCAATTTGCCATTGGCTAGGTGAAAAATCAAAAATTGCCCTTTTGCAGTCAAAACCCTAAAAATGACCATTTTGCCCTTTTGATGATCTGATCAAATTTCTTGAGGAGTTGTGGTCCAAACTTGATCAAATGGTTCATATGAGTCTATAATGTTGATGTGGATAAAAAATTATGAGATTTGATTGTAAATTGGCCACAGTTGACTTTTTCCCCAATACAGTTGATTTTTAGGTCAATTGTCCAATTGATTGGGCAAAAATTTGATTCAAGGCTTGAAACTTGGTATGGGCAATCTTATAAGTACAACATGAAGTATGAAAGTCACATTAAGCATTGAAAGTCCAAAAATCCATGTGCAGACTCAAACCCTAATTTCAGGCTATCAGTGCAATGAGCTGTCTTGAGCTGAGCAAACTCTAATCCTGTCTGGAGTCCAAAGAGTCTTGTGAGGGGAAATATTGATAAAATGAGAGGGAAAATTTTGGGGTACAACAAGAACTATTTCGATCTACTGTGAAAAATAAAACAAACATATTTTCATTACAAAGGCAGTCCAAGTACACCATTGTTACTTCAATCTATTCATATAAAATGCATTCAAACAAAATTCCTAAATTCTAAACTTAAGCTCTATCTTTGTTCTCCAATTATTCTTCATGCTTCTTTGTCAAAAATATGTCCAAACTCCATGCTCTTAACGGTCATTATATCAACATAAGCCATGCTTAGACTTGATGCACATTAATCTTGCCTATTTTCTTTCCAGACCATCAATTTAACCTGCATTCCATTTACAATTAGCATGTATATATATGTGTGTGTATGTACCATAACCAAATTCAATTAAACTATATCCATAAAAAATGTTTACAAAGATTTTGGTAGGTTGTAAGTACGGAAAACTCATCAGAATCAAAGATTCTAAAGAATTTGGTTCATAGTAACCGCAGTGATCAATAAGACTCAGAGAAAGAAGAAGAGTCTACTTAGTCTGAATCCCAATGGCTTTCTCATCTACAAAATTCATATTCTTGATTACTTTAGACGCATTTTCATCCTGAGTCGTGTGGCTGATTATCGATTTTAGACACTATGCTTTTAAGAGGTTGTTTAGCGAAGAGCTCATGAAATTAAATTCTGCATACAAAAATATCAAGTTGCAGCCTGGTTTTCTGCAAAGAAGAAAAATGTGTGTGGTGCTTTAACATGTGATAGAAGTATATATAAGCTGCTAGTTACTTGAGATCAATTCTACTGCAACAATGTTGGGTATGAATCTCTGATGACTATTTGTAAAAGGAAATAACAGTTAACAACTTCCTCTAACTGAAGCCTAACAGAATTCCAATTTCCCAATAGAATTTCTAATTTCCTTTAACCATAACTAACTGTCAAAACAGTCTGTAACTAACCCTGACTATTTTTAACCAATTTCTAACTACTTCCAACCAACAGTCCAAACAGAAACTTAACTGTTTTCTAAACTATCTTCTAACTGTTTCTAAACAGAACTAACAAACAGCCAACTAATCCCAACTAACCATAAAAGACTTTCTAATTGTTTCTAACTCCCCCTAATCTCCTAATTAACCCTAACTAATTCAACCAACTGTCAAAACAGAATAACCCACTCAAAAACCCCTAACTGTTTTCCCTAACAGTTCACAACCTCTCAACAAACTAACCAAAAACCTAACTGTCCATAACAGAAAAATCTCAAAACAGAATTCCACTTAATTTTTCATAACCGATGGCTAACAGCTTTTCAGCTTCCTAACTAACCTTCTAACATCTTTTCTCAACATCCCATAACAGTATAGCTAACCATAACAGAATTTACCCAACCTTCCTAACTAACTAAAACTAACCCTAACCAATCAAATCCCTACCATTGATCTTCTAACCAACTCTAATCATCCAATGGCCTAATACAAATCAAGCTCCAACTGAATTTATAACTGCTTCAACTATATACCCTCTTCATCACCTCCAATCTCAGAACCTTGATCCTCTCCACTATTTTTTCCAATCTCACACACACCTTCTACTCTCTCTCTCTCTCTCTCTCTCTCTCTCTCTCTCTCTCTCTCTCTCTCTCTCTCTCTCTCTCTCTCTCTCTCTCTCTCTCTCTCTCTGAGTTCCATCTTCATCTTCTCCACAACATTCATTTCTAAACAAATCACAAAGAACTCTCTCATCTCTATACACTTTCTCTTTCTCTCTTTTTCAATTCTTCTCTCTTAACCACCATTATTCACAAATTCAGGATCAAGAAAATTTCATAAACACAAAACGCATATATGATCCACTCTATGAAAGTTCACAATAAAAACTCACCAAAAATCAGAATTCTCTCTCTTCACTTCACATCTTCATAGCTTCGATCACACTTTGATCTTCATCTGTTTTCAACTTCACGGCAACAACATCAGCGTTCATTCCCCATTGTACCTGTAACAACGACGAATCTGCAATTATTGATTCGGAGCAACAAATTCTTCGCACAACAATTCACACTCACAAAAAACAGAAAATGCAATAAACAGAAGAAGAAAGAAGAGGAAGAAGAGGAAGACGTAATAGCAAGGTTAGAGGATGTATACCTGAACAAATGGACTCTCATCTCTGGTTTTCTATCTATTCCTCTTAGCTCCATCTTTCAACCGTCGCCGGAGTAAGTCTGGACTCTGTAGGTAGACTTTGATTCTTATATGTAGCTATCTTTATGTGTGTAACAGTTTGCTATGTTGACATTTGGACCATGAATCGGTCGATTTTCTGGTTGAATCACTGCCAATTGGATCTAGGGTTGCGATTTCCCCCTTTCTCGATCTGACCTAATGTTCAACCCCTTAAGGTTTCAAATTGGAATTCATAAACAAAGGATGAAACAAAATAAGGTTTGTATTTGTGATATGGTGGCCAGAAACGGTGGAGATGGTTGAGGAGATTTGCGGCGGCCGCATGTATTGAAAGGGAATTGACTGTTGGTTAGAAGTTGAACAACTACAAGCTGTATAATCCTAAGTCCACTAAAATGACGTCGCCCCTTCACTTTTTTTTCTTTCTTTAATCTAGTTTTTCTATATATTAAGTGTATAATGAATAAAAATATGGTTTAGTTGGGTTTGAAGATTGGGCTGAACCAAATCCTTTGCCCTGGCCCATGGTGTTTTTTCATTACAAGGTTTAAGAACAAAACAAAAACTGGTTGATTGATGATGGGCCCATGCGTCTAGCAATACTACACTACCTTTGAAGTCCAACATGTGTTTTTTTTACTAGAAGCTATTGGTACAAAAAATAGCATTTTGAACATCTGTTATTGGGCTTAATTCTTCATTCTTAATGCTGGAGATAGTCCATAGATGTCAACTGACACCCCCTGATTTTCTTACCTTCTTTTTTAAATTATTTTTAATTCTTTCTTTTATGATTTTTTTTAATAACAAAAATACATTATAAAAATGGTAAAAATATTATAAGGCATTTTAGAAATTAATTAGGAATTTATTTCCCCTTTTTCTAACTTTTTAGTCAATTTTAATCACTAGTTTTACTCATTTTATGTCATGTACTTCATTTGTGATTTTTGGTATGGATTGTATGCGATACTTTGATACTTGCTCCCTAATTTTACTTGTTTGGATATTCTTTCATGATCCCTTGGGATTTTGGTTCAAATTTAATCTTCGATTTAATTGAACTAAAATTAGACATTAGGCTTCTAAATCCAAGCATGTAAATATTAGGTAGAATTCCCTTGAAATTCCAATTTTAGGTCCATGATGCATAATAATATTAGGTTTAGAAATAGGCTAGTCTCCCTTTGACTTTTCTTTCTCCTTTTGCATATGCATTTAAAACAAAAAAAACTTCTTTTTTCTTTCAAACTTCAAAACACTTTAAAACTACTGATGAGAATCATTCCTTTGCTTAGTATGGGAAATGATAAGTGGGTCTCTTCTCGATCTTATTGTTCTTCCATCTAAAACCTAGGTGTGGTTCAAGTCTCAAAGACTCCTTTCATGGATAAGTGAAAAAATGGCTAATATCTCTCTCTTAAGGTCAACTAGTCATTATCTACAACAAAAAATACAAACCAACTCAAATCTTTTTGTGCGCCCAAGCACCTTTTCTCTCAAAACCTTTTCAGTTAGGACATGATTAGTTTAATTATGTGCCAACGCGTGAGTCTCCAAAGGGCGAGCTGCGGAAGAAGGCAGAATTAACATTGTCTATAAAAATCATAAAGCAAACAAGACATGTGAGCTGAACTACGATAGCTCTAATTCCTCAAAAAGGATACGTATGCATTGGGGTAGGGCCCAAGCGAGTATAATTTTATTTTCCCTACATTCTTTTCTCCTTTATTTTGCATGCATTCTTTCTTTAGCAGTAGTAAACAGTAAGCATAGATTAAACACACCCATAAGATAGAACAACAAGAGTGGATACTGTAGAGTACTACGGGCGTGTGGGGTGCTACTACCTTCCCCTCGCATAACAGACTCCCTTATCTCTCGGTCGCAAGACCGTGACTTCTCCCTTCTCAGGTTTTCTCGATGTTTACCTTTCCTTTCATATGGGATAAAAGACGTTCAATGGTGACTTCATTGTTTGATGATTTTTGTAACACCCCAATTCTACCCCAACAAATTATATAAATAAATCAGAGTTATAAAAATCATTCATGCAAACAAATTGGGATGCCACAAATTCTTCTATCAAAATTCATTGCATTCATTGTGGATATATAACACTTTTAAAACATCGGATGAACCATCATCATCACATCTTTAATTAAATAACTCAACATCTACACAGCGGAATTCTTAGTAACATCTTTATCATCCTTACAACAACTTCAAAATATCACATACTTAATAATAATCAACTTAAAGTTCAACGACTGAATAATCAACAATCAAAAGTAACAAGAGTTCACCCCCCCGAGTGTTACATATCAGAGCAATGACAATGACTCGAAATATTGAAGGTATACAGCCTTCACTCTCGATTACCTGCACGTTACCAACATAAGGGCAACATTCAAACAGAAGGGGTGAGATATCTAACAATATAGTAAAGTGCATGATAATTAATATATTAAATTAGATCACATAATATCACCACTTCTCATCTCATAATCAATAATAATCACAACTATAATACACATTCACCACATCAATACACACTTCTTTATGCAATCATATAATGCGACTCAATACTATGCATATGCATGTGGTACCATTGGAGCAGAACTCCCATCTCAAAAATTGCCAATTAATAGAGGCATCAACAAGGCATAAGCCTTCATCTCAATATTTGCCAATATAGGCCATCTCAACGAGCATAAGCTCCATCTCAAAGTGAAATGTATGCGACACAATCATGAATGTAATAACAACACCATAATTACAACATCTCAATACAACATCATCGTTGGCCATAGGCCTGCATCTCAAAAGCATCTCAACATCTCTTCATCAACATCTCATATCATTCATAACAATTCATCAAACGTCATTTATTCTTCAAACATCATTTATTCATTATAAAATTATCAACACGACACCATTAATAACATCTCATCAACAACTAAGTTGTACATTAATACTACAGTAATTCATACTGCTATTCTGTAATCTTACATCATTACTATCATTAGTCCCACTGTTACAATTCAAACAGCAGCCTCTAAGCATCTCATCTTCATCATTCTGCATAAAAATCCACGTAACAATCAACATGGGAACTAACTCTAAATCCATAAATTGGCTACTAGGACTACACTTCCTATTCCTTATTTTAATCCTCAGGAATAAAGCTCATCGCGTTAGCTATTCAACGCTTCGAACGACATCTCAAACGAAATTCTAAAACTCAAGTTACAGCATTTTCAAACTGAATCTGCCAAAAATCAGACAACATGGATCGATGCAAAACGTCTTGGATCGACGCGTACTGCACAAAACGCGCAACATGAGTCGACGCATCCTCTCTTGGATCGACTCATCCTGAATTTTACACACAGCATGTATCGACACATGCTCCTATGGGTCGACTCATCTGGGTCTAAAGGTTCTCATGTATCGACGCAAGGCCCTTCGTGTCGACTCATCCTGATTCTCAAAACCTCCTTGTATCGACACATAGCATTTGAGGTCGACGCATCCTGTTATGTCCTGCATAAATTCTGCGATTTTCTCTGCATTTTCACTACGGGTTTCATATCTTAAGCCCTAAAAACTCAATCTAATCATAGATAATCATCACTTATAAATACCCTATAATTATACATTAGTTAAACCGCATCGGGACATCATTATTCATCTATAATTCATCAATTTCATCATACAACATCATAAACATTCAATTTCATGAACAAGACAACAATCACCTCTAACCCCACATACCAATCATCATGAACCCAATTATAGAGTCAGAACCCCACCCTTACCTTGGATTGAAGGTCGCTCTATAATCTTCCTATTGAAACCTTATTCTGCCGTTTTTCCTATTTTTCCAGCAGCTTCACGTTCCTCTTCTCAATCCTATTCTCCTACTGCTTCTTCTTTCTATCCTTTCTAACAATAATAGAATAACCTATTATTCTTTATTCCTTATTGGGCTCAAAACTAATACACCCCCCTTATTACTTCTATTCCTTTAAAATAAGCCCACATCAACAATATTATACTTCTAATATTATTTCTTCGCTTAATAAAATAATTTAAATCCAATTAACCACAACACAACTTCTTAGATATTCCAAAAGTAATTTAATTAAATAATTAATTAAATTACGGGCGTTACAATTTTCAGCTGATTGTTTCACCTGAAAACCAGGAAAATCTAGACAAACATATATACAACATACAATATATAACAAACAATAGCACATATACATATATAAATAAATATTGGCTCAACCCACTTAGGGATGGACCAGCAAGAGGTCAATTTGTTGCCAGTAAAGTCGCCATTTTTCTGTAGCGGTAGAAATGTTAGACAAAGCCACTGGATTGAATTGACTCACACAAATCAAATAAAAATCGCCACTGTGCTTTATTTTTTCCAAAGGAATGGGAAAAGAGCGAGTAACCCAAAAGAGGGGGGAAAGATTCTAGGTAAGGGGGTTGGTTATGAAAAGGGAAGGTATTAGCACCCTAAAGATTTACGATACTCTGCAGGGACCTCTTTGTAAAATCTGTATGTTTTGACTATAAAATGTTGTATGAAAATAGATTGTGGTGGTGAGAAAAGAAGTATATTTTTATAATTTTTGCACCCGCTGCAGTTGCGAATCTTTAGTGTCTACGTACCACCGCCCGTGCAATAGGGGATCAGGGTACACATAGTTCCTCTTTTAAAATTTTAAAAAAAACACAAGTGTGTTGGTTAATTTTAAGAGACAAGACATCATTGTCATTGTCTGTGTGGAAAACATACTCACTATCTACAATTATGAGAAAGGAGAATTTGCGTCATCTCAAAGTGGAGAATATGGCTTGGATTTCAAAATCAACAATGCCTCACTCAACACCCAAGTGGAAAATATCTCACTTCACTATATATTATAGAAGTATAGTTGTTTGCATCACTACAAGGATTGACAAGAGTCCAATATTTTGAGAAAAGTTTTTAAAGATAAAAGCCAAGATGGAAAAATAGTCTGAATGAGATTTATTGAATGTTAGTCTTCTCACAAAAATTGTCAAAGTATTGTTAAGTTGGTTGAGATTTGATTAAGAAATAATTTTTGAAAATGCATGGACATAAGTCCAAGTTTATTATGAAAGTGGTTCAAGTTTTAAAACAAGAAGAGTTTGCAAAAGGAGGGAGAATATTTTTGAAATTAAAGAAGATGAGAGGAGATGAAGAGACTATCCTAAAGCATAAGGTAAAAGCTATGGAAAAAGAACCATCTAACCAACAAGAAGCCAAGATTTGACACAATGAGTAAATGTAGAATTCTCATCCTTTGGATTTGAAACCAAACAAGCAACTAAAAAAAAGGACCTCTTAAGGAAACTAAGCTTCAATTGCATTAAGTCTTCACAAAAATTGGGCAAAGTAACGGCCGTATACAGATGAATTCCAGATTACAAACAAAGTGTGTAATCACAATAACCTGCACACAAAACAAACAAACAACCCAATGTCTTAGGATAAACCTCAAGAACTCCAGACAAGATAACAATCAAGGTCATAAGGTCTCAAGGTAGGCCACAACTTCTAATACTAAGTCCAAGAAGTCCATCACTCCATAATGTCAAGGATAGTAACCAAATAGTCCAAGTAACATTAAAGTTTTTTATGGTTCAAGTGGATTATTAAGCATCTTCAAAAAGAAACGAGAAGCTCAAGTGAACAAAATAAAAATGACAAAAGATAAAGGCTCAAGTGAGCAAAGATAAAAAAAATAGCATGAAATATAAATGCTAAAGTAAATGGTACATAAAGTAAAAGCATAAAATAAAAGCATACAATAAAGTCAATTGTTAGGAATTAGTAGTTAGTTAGATGACCATCTTGAAACTTGCATTTGGAACTCATTAGAAGATTGGTAGAACTAAAGCCTCTCAACAATAAGTTGAATTTTCTTTTTGTGAAGTATATCATCTATTTAAGAATTCTCAATATAACACTTAATGATCAATGATGTTTAAGTGATCCACTTTGACCAAAATTGATGAAGTTCCATTAGAGGATTGGTAGAACCAAAGCCTCCTAATAATGGACCTCAAAGTTATTGGATCAAAGGGTTCAAATTAACATACTTGGGCTTGAAAACATAGGTTTGGACCATGAATGATCATTTTCTCAAATCGGGACAAAATTTAGTGCTATATTAAGCAATCGTAAGTGGACTTATATAGAAGCCGCACCTATTTCGAGGCCGGTCAATAGCGAACTATGCAACTCATGTTTTGAGACATGATATGTAAATCATGCTCCAATAACATTTGGTTCAATAAGAATGGGATAAGATGAGAGGGAATGGGAAATGAATAAACCACATTTGAATCAAAATTTAATCAAACTATTATTAAAATCATTCATCCATTTTTATGGAGTTAGACTCAACACCATAGATCCAATAATGTTAATAAAGTTCATGATCAAAATTTTAATCCAAGATCAGCCAAAACATATACAAAAAATAAAATTATATTTAAAAAAGAAAAAAAAGAGGTTTTTAAATGATTATAAAATGGAAATAAGGGAGAGAAATAGAAACTATATTCAAATTAATCAAGAAAAAATAAGTAAGACCATAGAAAAATCAGGAATGCACTCAAATATTTTTATAAAAATTTTGGTAATTTTTTAAAGTCAGAAACTATTTTTAAAATTAAAAGAAATAGGTGAAATAAACCAAAAATGATGAAAAATAACAAAGTCATAAATAAAAAATAAACGAGGTCACCAATATTTGTCAAAATGTCATTGGATCCTTCCCTATTTTTTTTCAGAATTTAAAAATGAAGAAAAGTATTTTTTAAACATTTAAAACAACTCAAATAAAATGAAAAATTATAAAAATATCAAAACACAAAATAAAAGTGTGAAAAAATAAAAATCAGAAAAAGAAAAATCAAAAGTATTATCCATAATTTTTTCAGATTTTTTGGAGTTAAAATAAATTTTCTATGAATTTTTGAAGTTTAAAACAATTTAAAGTCAAAAAAATATGGACCAATGGATAAGAGTCAAAACGTGTCAGTAATCAAATCCAAGGGAACTGGCGCATTGTGCATATCATGGTCATTACTGAATAAAACACTAAATCAAATATAAATCAGATTTTCAAAATTTTCAAATGGCATGCCATCATTAGTTGGAAAATGACATGTCGATCATCTTTACCTCCAGCCAACGTGAAACACGAGTCCCTCAAACTATAAAATCAGAAACCCATACGTATGTCATTCGCTTCGTCTCATCAAGGTGAAGACAACCACACCTTCAGGAAAAATTTATATAAATTGTAGCTCAAACAATTTGGAAGAGATGTTTTGAAAAGGAATTTGAAATTTCATGGTCAAAACGTGCTTCCAGTTAAAAACAAGTGTTGCGACTAGAACCAGGATGATGAGAGCTTCACAATAGTATCAAAGTTTGAGAGAATTAGTGAAGGAATCTACCTATTGAAGTTAAGTTGTAGAGCTCTGAAATTGGACTTGGCAAGCACGATTCAGAGAGTTTTAGAGCTTAATTCTTTTTCTGTTAGCTTCAGTGAGGTTCAAGGAAGGTGAATTGTCAAAGAAAAATGATTGAGAAAGACTGTAAAAGAAAATTCAAAGTTACAGAAAATTGAGTTCAAGAGAGAGTTTGGCTGGCTGATTCTGGCTTTCCAAGCTTGAAGAAATGAATGAGGGATGACCCTCTATTTATATAGAATCAAATGGGATGTTCAAGCGTGTGAAATGATGAAGTTTGGAGGGAAATCGTGTGAACCTGATACATGAGCAAAGTGTGATCTATTTTGCATAAAAACTTGTCCAACCCTTGTGTTTTGATGCACTAATCACTTTTGGAAGTTCAGTAAACATGTTTAGAAGCAAAAACGCGCAAAAAAATTGTGATTAGAAGCCAAAACAAGAGTTTCAAATTTCTGACTTGGTGAAAAATTCAGTTTTAAATTGCCAATTTCAATCCCATGGCATTTTCAACGTAAGGGGTCTTAGGATATGATTCTTGAAGCTTTGGAAAGAGGAGATTACAAGCTTTACAATGGGCAAATAATGGGATCAAATGGATGCTTGATATGAAAATTGTGATGAGTCAAAGTTGAGAAAAAGAGGTTTACTTTCCATACTTGGAAAATTTCTAAGTTTTTCTTCAAAAATGACTTGTATTGTCTTGCATTCAAACATGGCTTTCCACTTGAAATTTGCTCTTGACCAAAAAATATGGAATGAAATAGATCTCTTTAATTAAATTTTGAAACTTGAACCATTCAAAATATTCAAAAATTGAGAGAGTTATGACTTGTTGAAGTTGGTAAAAATTCATGAAATGACCTATAATCTTTTGCATCCTTAAGGCATCTTACATCCATTTTCACACTTTTCACGTGAAAGAAAGGTTAAAGTTCACATCTTCAAGATCATTATGGAAAAATAATGGGCTCAAGGGGATAAAAATTGATCAAGTTATGATCATTTGAAGTCACATAAGGGAATTTGAGGGTTTATCTGGAGGACTTGTAATCTTTCTTCATCATCAAGTTTCTTCCACACACAATTTCTTTGAAACTTTTGAAGTGATTTGGTAATAACCCTTTGAAGAGAAGGATTTCTTTGGAATCACTCAAAAATATCAAAATATGAGCAAGATATACCCATTTGAAGTTCAAAACCCAAGCTCCTAGAGCAAGAAAATGCCTTGGGAAACCTTTGCAATTTTGACCAATCTTTTTGCACAAATACCTTTTTTATGGGCTTATAAGTTTTTGAGGATGATAAGGAGAAAACAAATCAACCAAAAACACTTCAAAATCTTGAGAATTCAAGGAGATATGCACTTGTGATCATTGAAATCAAATACTTGTCCATTTGAGTCCAACTTCTTCAATCAACCCTTATACTTTTGAACTAATTTTGACAACTTGAGGCATGATGAATCATAAAAGACTGTGTCATGATGTTACTTCATAACATCTTAAATGATGAGGCTTGAATCTCAATGAAGCTTTGTTGAGGTAGGCCCAAAAATGGACTCATGAATCCATAGATCAATCTTGAGGGAATGTATTGTGCTTTCACCTACATCATCAACAATTAGGGAAAACAAACATTGTATTTATTAGTTAAAGGATAATCAAAACAAAACATAGATGATCACAAAGTACAAGTCAAGGTGCTTGGTGATTCCTCCTAGAGCAAAAACTAAATATAGGGAGAAGAACGAAACCCTAATGTGATCTTGTTGTGATTGAATTGATATGATATGATGAAGGGATCTTAGGGGCAAAAGTTGGGGTACAACACATTGCTACTGAGGAACCTTCCACCAAAGAAATGGAGGAGATTTTGAAGATCATAAAGAAGAGTGATTTTAAGATAGTAGAGCAGCTGGGGAAAACCCCCTCCAAGATCTCTATGTTGTCTTTGTTACTTTGCTCTAATGCTCACGCTCAAACATTGATCAAATTTTTAAAGAAAGTGCATGTTCCTCAAAAGACCACGGTCGATCAATTTGAAAATTTTGTGGTGAGTTTGACTGTCGACAATGGATTGGGGTTCTCTGATGCTTACTTGACACCAGTTAAAAGAAATCATAACAAGGCTTTACATGTCTCTATTGAATGCAAAGGAACTACTTTGGCCCATGTCTTGGTGGATATAAGGTCCTCTCTAAATATCTTACCTAAGGGTGCCCTAGATCAGTTAGATTGTGAAGGTTTGGTGTTGAAGCCAAGCGACATAGTGGTAAGAGCTTTCGACGGATCAAAGAGGATGGTACATGGAGAGGTCGACCTCCCATGAAATTTGGTTCTCAAACATTCAACTCGACTTTCTATGTGATGGGCATTCGTCCTGCCAACTCTTGCTTGCTTGGACGCCCTTGGATACATGGGGCAGGAGCGGTGACGGCCACTCTTCATCAAAAATTGAAATATCCAGTCCAAGGAAAAATAGTTACTGTCTGTGGTGAAGAAGAGTTTATGGTTAGCCACCTGAATTCATTCAAGTATGTTAAGATGGACAACGAGTTCATAGAAACTCTTTGCCAAGCCTTCGAAGTGGTATCTCCCATGGTCGCTGCTGCCAAAGCTACTCCTGATGATACAGAAGCTGGTGAAGTTATGCCAAGGATGGTTTCACTCAAAGACGTCCACGTTGTGGGCGAAGGTGGAAGTTGTATTATTTGGGGACAACTCCCTGACATTTTGTTCGAAGCAGACAAGTTTGGGTTGGGTTTCACTACAAAATCTCAAAAGGAGTTCAGACGTGCTCGCATAGGAAAATCACATCTTCGCATTGGTAATCATGAAGTGAATTTTATTGAAGACTCTGAGGATGACTGTAACTTTGATGAATGGATCTACCTGACTGCCTGAGAGGAGCTCAACAACTGGCATGCTGAGGATTTCATTCCCATCTCCTTCAACAAGGAGTAATTACTATTTACTGTTTTTATCAGTTCAAGAACTTTGTCTGTGATTTAATTTCAAAATAATGACTTTAAGCCATGTGCCTTGCCCGAGGCACTATGGTCCATTTGTTAAGGGTTTGTTCACTTCCATATGCCATATAATCATTTAATGAAAAACATTGGACTCTTTTGCATTCAAATTTTGCACTCATTGTCTTTCTTTCACTTTATTGCATTTTCAAAATAGCCATGTATCTTACATGCACACACACACACACACACACACACACACACACACACTTGTAGATCCTCATCCACCCCGAATCTCATTGCCAACGACTCTGCTATTGCCAGCTATGACTTTGAACATCCAATCAACCAAGATGAAGACGAAGGCAAAGAAGACTGTGAAATACTTGGGGAATTAGCCAGACTTATGATGCAAGAGGAGAAAGCCATTCAACCTCATGAAGAGCCAGTTGAGGCGATCAACCTAGGTACTAAGGCAGACAAGAAAAAGGTCAAGATCGGTGCCAACTTGGAAGACGGTATCAAAGGCAGATTGATCCAGATGCTACATGACTATGTTGAAGTGTTTGCTTGGTTTTTTGAAGATATGCCAGGACTGGATACTGATATTGTGGTTCATCGTCTACCAACAATGGAAGATTGTCCCCTAGTCAAGGAAAAAGTTCGTCGTATGTGGCCAGACATGTCTGAAAAGATAGAAGCTGGGGTAATGAAGCAATTCAATGCAGGTTTCCTGGCTGTGACATCATATCCTCAATGGGTGGAGAATGTAGTACCCGTGCCAAAGAAAGATGGGAAGGTTCGTATGTGTGTAGACTATAGGGATCTGAATAGGGCAAGCCCCAAAGATGATTTCCCTCTACCGCATATTGACGTTTTGGTCGAAAATATAGCTCAACATAAAGTCTTCTCCTTCATGGATGGTTTTTATGGCTATAATCAAGTTAAAATGGCTCCCATGGACATGGAGAAAAACACTTTTGTTACACAGTGGGGCACTTTTTGTTACAAGGTTATGCCTTTCGGTTTGAAGAATGTAGGGGCAACATATCAACGAGCTATGGTAGCTCTATTTCATGACATGATCCATCATGAGATAGAAGTCTATGTGGAAGATATGATTGCAAGGTCGCAGACTGGGGAGGAGCCCCTTGATCACTTACACAAGCTGTTTGAAAGGTTGAAGAAGTATAAATTGAGGTTGAATCCTAACAAGTGCATATTCAGAGTAAGGTCTGGAAAGCTTTTAGGTTTTATCGTCAGTGGCAGAGGTATCTAGGTCGACCCTGCAAAATTCAAAGCCATATAAGAAATGCCTGCTCCCTTTATTGAGAAAGAGGTCAGGGGTTTCTTAGGTCGACTCAACTACATTGCTCGATTCATATCTCACTTGACTGCTACTTGTGAGCCAATCTTCAAACTCTTGAAGAAATATCAAGTAGTCAGATGGAACGACGACTACCAAGAATCCTTTGACAAGATCAAGGAATATTTACAAGAACCTCTCATCCTGATGCCTCCAATTGAAGGAGTACCTCTGATTGTGTACTTGATTGTATTAGAGGGCTCAATGGGGTGTGTGTTGGGCCAACATGACGAGTCTGGCTACAAAGAGCATGCAATATACTACCTGAGCAAAAAATTTACCGACTGTGAAACAAGATATTCACTGCTCGAGAAAACTTGTTGTGGTCTGGTGTGATACGGTGGCAGAATCGACTGTTTAATACTAGTTTGCGTTTTGCATTTTTTTGTTTGCAAAATGTCATGGTAAGCAAGAGTCTCCACCGACTTTTATTTTATCCAACATGAAAGGAAAAAAGTACAGAAAACATCCTTTTTTTAGAGATACTCTGAGTACGGGGGGTAGATTATAGAATGGGAAGGTGTTAGCACCCTTTCTATCCATGGTTTTCCATGGGCTCTTAGGTACTTGCTCATTTTTAAATTGCTTGTGTTTGTGTGCTTGTTTTTTGAAAAATGTTTTACTTCATGATAACCCTTGTATCAGTCCTCAAGGGTGTGATGAAGTTGTTTTGAACATTTGTTTGAAAAGTGTAAGTGTGAAAAGTTTTGATTTGAGCAAGTACCTACTAGCATCTACCTACTCGAAAAAAATATCATTTCTATTCTGGTTTCCTTTAGACAGCGCTATCCCACTATTAAGGAATAGGTAGCACCGTCGTTGGAGTTTGTAAGGGTCAATTCAAAAGGTACGTACGGTAACTAAAGCAATATTAGGACACCTTAGTAGTAACCCTAGAGTCTTAAGATCTTTTTCGAGGCAACATTTCCAAGGCAACATTCGAATGGGACATTTGATCTTTTTAGACAGGAGGGCAACCACTAAGACACCCTATGCTTAATGATCGTTTACTGAAGGCAGCCGAAGTGAGAGTATACCCTAAGAGTGAACATGTGCGAGTGATTTATTTTCAGTTTATTATCTTTGCACATTAGGGTTTTCTAACCATTTTAATTTTATCATGCATTCTTGCCATACAATCCTATTAGCATTCATCTAACAGTTAATAATTGTGGAAATTTAAAAGTGCGAAAATATAAAACCTAACTATTACAAGGCTTCGGGGAGGGGGATTAATTACATAACCAAAAATCGAGGAAAAGAGATAAGTAAAAAACCCTACTTAAAACTATTAGATCCTCGAAACAGTTACAACAATAATAAAAGAACTAAATGCGCGCGGTAAGTTAAATGTGAGGCGATTAGGGTTTTGACCCTTTGACTAATCCTACTTGCGATTGATTAAAGAAGAAAAAAATGTTTTTTATCATGTTTTGTTATTTGAGAAAATAATGGAGAATTATATTAAAAGAAAATCCTAAGTTCTAATTTATATTAATTTTTGAAAATAAATAAATCAATGAAAGCAATTAACTCTAAATAACCTATTTTTGTATATTTATTTTATTTGCAAAAAGAAAACAATTAGATCAAGAATTAAACCTACTTTTTCTAGTTGATTTTAATTGTGAAAAACAAATTAAAGTTACCCTAAATTAAATTAAGCTAATTAATTAAATTATATTTGATAAAAAAACCTAACTCTAATTTTTGTGAATTCTTGATTTTATGATTTTATGAAAAAAATGATTTTTAAAAATAAAATAAATAAATAAATTGAAAAGAATAAAGAAAAATAAGAAAATAAAAAAATTTAGGAATGGGCCTGTTGTCTTGTTGAAAGAGGGGGTGAGTATCTGAATTTCTTTGGCCCATTAAGCTCTAGGCCTGGTCAATGCTGGATATGGTGCATCGTTGACTTTGAGGAATACCATGGATCTTCATTGCTGGCACGTTGGATCTGACTAGCTGGACATCCAGTGGCCAGGAGCTGAGGGTGTATGGAAGGCGTATGATGATGTATTGCATTGGATTCGCCTGAAACAATCAAGAAAATAATAAAATGCACACGCCTGGGATCGAACCCAGGACGTGTGCATCAAAGGCATTCCCTCCAACCATCTGCGCTAGATTGTTAACTTGTAAGCATAATAAACAAATAAAATCAAAAGCCAAGTTAAATATTCTGCCAACCCCAAACGCGCGAAATTTGAATGGACTAATCACGCTTTGACACGCACCATCTTCTTCCCTTCCCCGTCGTTTTAGACGAAGGGACTTTTACCTACAGACAATCCATTGTAGGTATAACCCTGCACATTTCAAAAATGGTGTACACGCAAGATAAATGAAAGGTAATGGTACCAATCAACTCATCTCATCCTTACGAGCATCATGGTACCTAATTCAAAGCCCAATTGCTCCTGTACAAAAAGACCCTAAAAATAACACAAAAACCCTAGCAATGGCAACATCGTGTACAGGCTTCAAAAACGAAATTAAATAATACAGTTAGCTTGCAAACATGATGATAATCACAAATATGACAATTAAAATTGCTATTGATGCAAGAATTGGGATAATCGATTCTGGAAAAATAAAATGCAAACCGTGTGAGTTACAGTTGGTGTTTCTGGGTGCTTCAAGCCTTGCAACTAATCCAATTGGCTTCTGGGAAGGTCCAAGAATCGATTAGCAGCGTTGGAATGGTCTTAATTTATCCCTAGATGCAAAAACGATCCAACACTTTTTGTCACTTTTTTGGAATTTGGTTTGGTGTTTTCACGACTGCTCAACCCCTTATTTTGATCTGGAATTGTTCATTATATAACCTAGAGTGAATTAGGTTAACAAACTTGGACTAAATATTTGCATTTATCCAAGATTTGATTTGATTTGCAAGCTATATGATATGTTGCTATTTTGATCCAAACCATGCATTTCTTGTACCAATTGACCTTAATTCGATTTGATCTTGTTAACTCAGCATATCTTGATTGCCAATCTGTCAAAAAAAAAACAAATCAAATCATATCTTTGTTAATTTTCATTATTTATTTGATTTAATTCACTTTTTAATCAATGAAAATCAAAATAAATTGAAAAATGAAGCACATAATGGGTGAATGAACATTTGAGTCATGGACCACATTATAATTGAGGTGCAAGCATAAAAAGTTGGGTCCATTTAGCAAAAAATGCAAACTTGAGCACATTTGACTTTTGGCAATTTTGCAAAAATAGTCAACTTGGCCAATGCATAACTCTCTCGATTTTGACCCTAGAGAGGTTTTCTTGGTCTTTTTAGAAAGCTTAGGATGTAATCTAAACAACCCTTTTGGTCTCATATCAATTGAGTCTTCCATGTTCATGTATAAAGCTTTGACCCAAAATGTGTTTTTGTTGACTTTTCAAAAGGATCTATAATGTAAAAATTTATATCTTTTTGTGAGTGCATGTTATGGACTTGAGAGATGAATATGAATTGTATGGAATTTCATCCTCTTCAAAATGAGCTTTGGATGGGTCATTTCTGATAAAGTATGAGAAAGTTATGCTTGGTCAAAGTTGAGTTGACTTTTCCTATAAAACCCTAATTTAGCAACTTTTGGGTTTTGATGAATTGTGAGCAATCCTTGAGGAATCATGATCAACCCTTGATCAAATGATGGATAATACTTCAAAATTATGATGTTGACCAAAAATATTTAAGTTTGACTGTATGTGGGCCACAATTGACTTTTAACCTAGTACAATTGATTTTCAGGCATTTGAGCAATTGACTGAGCAAACTTCTTCTGCAAGGCTTGAAACTTGGCATTGATGATATTGAGAACATATTAGGACAATTGTGAGCATTTTATTCCTTTGTGGTTCACACATCTTGATGAATATGGAAACCCAAATTTGAGGTATACTGCCTTAAGAGAGAGTTTGTTGGTCAATTCTTGAACTTCCTTGAGCAATTTGGGGACCTCACTTGCCATGTGTTAAGAAATATGGGAGGGAAAATTTTGGGGTACAACAGCTGCCCCTGTTCAATCTTCTTAAACTTGAAGATGTAGATTGGCTCGTCTGCCTTTCGTGATCTAAAGGTGGAATATGATTGAACACTAGAGTGCCCAGAAATTTGCACTCGCATGAAGTGGCACTTGATTTGTGATATCGAGAATGGGCTTAAAGATGCCATCCGAAGAGGTGTCGATCACATAATATATTCCTTTGTGAGAACCCGTATACCTGTTGTTGAGGAGGACCTCGCTGGGGAATGCTGGTCTCCGTCTTGGGAGAAATAGAGTTTTAGGAGCTTCATTTGTCTGTTACTCTACTTGGGAATAACTCTGGTTTGGGGAAGCAGAAGTGAACTGCGTGTCTGGTCGGGGTCTATACTGCACCGCGACTTACTTGAGATATGCAAAACCAATTGTGTTTGATTGGGTCCCGGTCTTACAGTGTTGTGGACTGCTGTCTGGGGATAAGAGAAGAAGAACCCTAATAGTAAGGTTATAAGAAGGAACCTGGATAGTAGGGTTACTTCGAGATGAAATACTGGATAGTAAGGCTGTGAGAAGGAACCTGGGTCGTAGGGTTACTTCGAGATGAAAGCCTGGATAGTAGGGCTTGAGAAGGAACCTGGGTCGTAAGGTTACTTCAAGATGAAAGCCTGGATAGTAGGGTTGTGTGAAGGAACCTGGATAGTAGGGTTACTTCGATATGAAAGCCTGGATAGTAGGGCTGTGAGAAGGAACCTGGGTAGTAGGGTTACTTCGATATGAAAGCCTGGGTAGTAGGGCTGTAAGAAGGAACCTGGGTAGTAGCATTACTTCGAGATGAAATCCTGGATAGTAGGGCTGTGAGAAGGAACCTGGATAGTAGGGTTACTTCGATATGAAAGCCTGAATAGTAGGGTTGTGAGAAGGAACCTGGATAGTAGGGTTACTTCGATATGAAAGCCTGGATAGTAGGGTTGTGAGAAGGAACCTGGATAGTAGGGTTACTTCGACATGAAATCCTGGATAATAGGGTTGTGAGAAGGAACCTGGATAGTGGGGTTACTTCGATATGAAAGCCTGGGTAGTAGGGCTGTGAGAAGGAACCTGGGTAGTAGGGTTACTTCGATATGAAAGCCTGGATAGTAGGGCTTGAGAAGGAACCTGGATAGTAGGGTTACTTCGATATGAAAGCCTAGATAGTAGGGTTGTGAGAAGGAAGCTAGGTAGTAGGGTTACTTCGATATGAAAGCTTGGGTAGATAGGGTTGTGAGAAGGAGCCTGGATAGTAGGGTTACTCCGATATGAAAGCCTGGATAGTAGGGTTGTGAGAAGGAACCGGGGTAAGGTTGCTTGGTGATAAGTTCATGTAAAACATCAGAAGGAACTGGGGTAAGGTTATAAGTTTGTGTAAAACTTCAGAAGGAACCGGGGTAAGGTTATAGGTTTGTGTAAAACTTCAGGAGGAACCGGGGTGAGGTTACTTTTGTCGCACTGATGATTATTGTTTAGCTTCGAATGTTGATCATGGACCTGCTGGAAATTGTTGATAATAAATGTCTTTCCTGAAAGAAATACAGGGTTAGTTATGTGCGATGCATGAGATGCATTGTGACGAGGTTCTCAAAATAACTGAGATTATGTTATATGTAATGTATGCGCATGTCATGATGTATGAACATGAAATGCTGACGTAATGATTTGAGTCCATGAAAATAAATCCCTGACTGCTGTTTGGAGAGTATGAGAAATGGTATTCTTGACTGCTGTAAAAAACCATAGTTCCTCTACTTCCGTTAGGGATGGTGAACAAAGGTGACTAGCTGGGGATTCACATCCATTCGGCTGGTGAATATTCTACCTGAAGAGGCCCTGTCTGAGGATAACTCTGCGGGGAATAACTCTGTTGGAGAGGAGATATTCTGTTGATAGATCTGCTGATTTGGAGAAATTAACTCAGTTGGGGATGAATTTCCATTGCTGGTGGTAATGAATTCTGTTGGAGATTGAATTTCTGCTTGTGAGAGAAATAAACTCTGCTTGGGGAAAAATTTACTGACTCACTCGCGATTATGAACCTCAGCTGGGGAGAGTTATGTCTTGTTCGGGAAAGCTAACATCACTGTCTTTGGATACTTTTTACTCTGTGGTGAGTATATGTACCATTACTCATGTTCTCAAGCTGGCTCTATCCCGGTACCTAATGGGCAGAGTAACTGTAAGGTTTGGGCACTTCTTGTTTTCCCTATTTTTGGCATTACGAGTAATTTCTTTTGTTTCTTGTGTAAATATTTATGAGCAGCCATTATTTTCAAATGCATATATCAAAAATGAATCATTGGACGTTCTTGCAAAACAAAACAGAAAAAGAAAAAGAAATTGAAATTTCTTGTGAAAATGAATTGTATTGATTTTTGCAATTGGCCCGTAATAGACATTTTTGTACAAAGAGGCTGACGCCCTAGTAAGAGAACACCGCCAAAAGAAATTACAATTTGTGTAAAAGAAATAAAAACAGCTATGTGAAACAACCCCATTGGGTTCCAACTCTGCTATTGCCTTTATATCTTCAAGTGTCTCATCACTTTGCTACTTGGCCGAAGGTTGATCAGATTGATTGGTGTTGTCCGAGCTTGATAGTTGATACCGAAATCTGGTTATGAGATGATCCAATGAGACATAGTGTTATGCTTCGATCCCTAATTTTTTCCTGGACTGCCCTTTCGGGTTTTCAGTCCACCGGGATACCCTTTTTTGCCCAAGTCGCCTTTTCAGGTTTTCGACTTGTCGGGTGTACAATCTTTTTATTTTCATCCCTTACTTTTGACCGAACCCTTTTGGTTCGCCAGGAAGCCCTTATTTTTTCCTAGTCCAGTCAACCTAGGGGTCTTTGATTATGCGTAGTATCTTTTCACTATGTCTGCATTGACGGGGTGAGGAAGGTCGTCACCATCCATGGTGGTTAGAATCATAGCTCCTCCCGAGAAAATGTTCTTAACCACAAATGGCCCTTCGTATATGGGGATCCATTTTCCCCTGGGATCACCTTGCGGTAGTATGATGCATTTGATCACTAGATCCCCGACTTGATATTCTTGACGTCTGACTTTCTTGTTAAAAGCCTTGATCATCCGCTTTTGATACGTCTAACCATGACAGATAGTAGTAAGTCTCTTTTCATCGATTAAATTCAGTTAGTCAAGTCGGGTTTCGATCCAGTCGTCTTCGTTCAAACCTGCATCCTTCATAATCCTGAGAGAGGGCATCTGGACTTCGATGGGTAGGACTACCTCCATGCCATACACCAAAGAGTAGGGTGTTTCCCCTGTCGACGTCTGTGCTGAGGTACGGTACCCATGAAGAGCGAATGGTAACATCTCGTGCCAGTCTTTGTATGTCACCGTCATCTTCTGCACAATCTTCTTAATATTCTTGTTAGCTACTTCAACAGCCCCATTCATCTTCGGCCGGTAGGGAGAAGAGTTATGATGTTGTATCTTGAACTGTTTACAGAGCTCAGTGATCATTGTGTTATTGAGATTTGTACCATTGTCAGTAATAATTCTCTCTTGGACACCATATCGACATATCAGATTGTGTCGGATGAATCGCGCCACGATGTTCTTGGTTACTGTAGTAAAGGAAGCTGCCTCAACCCACTTCGTAAAGTAATCAATGGCTACCAGAATGAAGCGATGCCCATTATACGCGGTAGGTATGATTTCTCCGATCATATCAACACCCCACATCGCAAAAGGCCAGGGAGCCGTCAAAAAATTTAAGGGAACCGGAGGTACATGCACCTTATCAGCATAAACTTGGCACTTATGACAGGCTCGAGAGTGCTGATAACAATCGGCTTCCTGTTTACCTTGGGTTTTGGTAAACAACCGCTGATCCTCCAAATGGTTACTTATTCGGTTACTCGCAGGATCGATCAGATTGATCCTAGGACATAGGTTGATTTTGAAGTTTGATTAAGGTGGATAAGGCTTTAAATAAAAAGGTTTCAAGTAAATTGCATGAAGGAAAGATTTGGTAAAATAAACAAGGCTTTAAAGTAAAGGTTCGACAGGAAATGTAAAGAGAAAAGCAAGTAAAATTTTGGAAAAGTAAATGACTTTAATTGATAAAATTGGTGTTTCACACATACATTTCTCAACAATTCTTTCTCACACGCTGGGTACTCGAATCTATATGAGTGACTTTGTATATAATTGTGAACACACGCGAGAAACTACATGTCTACTCCTATTTATACTAAAACATCCCAAGTAACCGTCGGGCAGTTACACTGCTTCGAGATCAATCCACTTGGCACGTTCTCCATGCTCGACGCTCCAGATTCTTGCACGTTTGCACGTGATAACCGTTGGAAACCGTTTTCCCTCCAAACGCATGAATTTCAAACTGCCCCACTCTGAACCATCGAACACTTTCGTCAAGAGACATCTTCGACGAAAACTCCTTCGACGTCGAAGGCAATCAGCCTTCTTCCTTGGAAGAAATCTTCTAAGTACTTTTACCATCTTTCGACGGTCACTTCGACAGACTTAGCCAGTCGAAAGCATCTTTCAGCTTTAATGGCTGATATCAATCAAAACAAAGGTGTCGAATTTAGGAGCCAACAAATTGCCCCCCAAGAATGTCTTATTTCGACTCTGAAAGAAAAAGGCATTCTTTGAAACGCCATTCGACACCTGTCTTTCCACGCTTAGTCACAAGTTAACTTGTGCACTTTTTGTTGCTTTTTACCAACTATTGGCAATCCCAAGAAACCATCATTGATTTGATCCTAGGACGTCACTTTCAGTACGGCGTGCAGAACCAAACGTCATTTCATAATTTGTCATTATGACAAATCCCAAAAACGAGGACGCACGCTGCGTCCCTCTGTTTCTGCAGAAACGGCCAAAACAACAGGGGGCTGCCACGCGTCCCACTAACTCCTGCAGCATTAAATGGCATTTAATGTCCTCGTTATTGGGGATTTTTCCCACTACTATAAATAGCAGTGAATATCCCATTGTGGGACTTTTTACGCCAACTAGCCTTCAAACTTCCTTGTTTCCATACAAGCGCTACCTTTGCAGAAACTCTTCCTTTTTCACTTCATCTTCAACCTCATTTCAAACAATGGCATCTGCTTCTACTGCTCCCAGTGCTAACGCACCAACTGGACATGTTAAACCCAAAGTTTTCGTCACTGCCCCAGTAGTAAACTCTACAGGCAAACGAAGGGTTCCTGAACCTTCTGACATCGCCGTTCGCGACGCCTACTCACGCCATTTGATGATCCCGGTTGGATACTCCAACCAGATCTTCGCAATGTCTGGCCCCATGAATCCAAGCATCTCTGAAGCTCTGAAGATCAAGAGCTATTTCCCAATCGTCGAGAAACTCAAGCCAGTAGCATGCGCCAAGAAAGACGCAGAAGACAACGAAGACCCTACTCGTGAAAAAATCGACCTCCGCTTCTTCAACAGAGGGGTTAGGGTCTTCAGGTCTTGCCCTAATCTGACCTCCGATTATGTTGCTTGGCTAACCAAGTTGGAGAAGCACCAAACCTCGATCTGGAAGGATATGGGAATCTTCGACCTAGTGATGCTGTCGAAGACGGGTTTGAACTACTCCCCAGAGATGCTGATAGCTTCACTGTTGTTCTGGGACTACTCCCATTTTACTTTTCATCTTCCATGTGGGATGCTAACCCCCACACTCTTCGACGTGGCCGCTATTACTGGCCTTCGACCAACCGGGGATTACTTCGATCCGGAGGAGATATCGGAGGACCAAATTGGCTTCTCTGAGACCAAGCCAACATACACCACTTTTATCAACCATTATCACGACAGGTCGACAGATGCGGTGTCGGATGTCGAACACATAGCGTTTCTAGCCTTATGGCTAACTCGCTTTGTGTTTTGCTCGAAGTCTCTGCAGGTGACCAAAAAGATGGTTACTCTTGCTACCCAACTGCATCACCGCCAAAACATCTGTTTGGCAGAACTGATTCTGGCTAGTCTTTATGACTCGATCAGCAATGGGGCCACTCTTCTGAAACATATCGAGGACAGGGCCAATTTGCTACTCGCTGGGCCTTTTTGGCTACTTCAACTGTGGCTCAACGCCACTTTCGAATCTTTCTTGCCCAAGAAGGTTCAGATAAATGAACAAGCTCCAGCGATAGCGAATAGACGCATCGAAGGAATCAGGCTGGCTCTGCTGACACCTACGGACGATGGACTGGAGTTTCAACAAACCTTCACTAACTTCGTTCTAATGTTTGCTCGAAGGAAGGAGTTTGTTTCAACTATGGCTCCATTTGCTCAACGGCGGGTGGGGCCAGCATGGTTCACAAGGCCACATCCAAAGGAGTCGAGTGGTCCCAATGTCGATGAGCATACAATACTTTGGGAGGCGTTCCTTACACCAAGGATCATGCCTCTTCGATTCAAGAGTTCTAAGACTCATTTGAGTCTGATTGCCTACCAACCAAATCTGGTATCTCGCCAGTTTGGTATTATCCAAACCCTGCCTTCTCCGATTTTCCAAAGGGAGAAGTCAATGTTGTACTTCTGCAACGATTATACAGAAGAAGCTGCCATCAAGCATATCGGAAGATATGCTGGTCGAACAATCCTCTCGCTGTTTGACTACCAGCTTAATTTTCTTTGTTCACCATCCTTCGAGGAGTGGTGGAGAAGCTATTATGCTGAGTACTTCTTCGACGAGAAGGACTTCATGAATGAGCTGCAGAAGTCTTTTGTCCTTGTGTTGGACAAAGTAAAGAAATGTAAGTTCATGTTCCCACATTACTTTTTGTCTTTCTCTTCGACTGCTAGCCTGTTAACTTTTCATTTGCTTCCAGTTGTTCGAAAGCCTGTAGCCAAGAAGGCTACAGAAGGCAAACAGGGAGGAGCCCCTTCAACAAAACCTCCACCGCCGGCGAAGACTGTAGCGCCGGCGAAGACCACAGGCAACCAACAGGGGGAAGGCTCTTCGAAGAGGCCTCCTATATCGGTAACCAGACTTTCTTCATTTTTCTTCTGGCTTTCGATTTTGATTTTCGATGTAATTATTAAATCGAATTCCCATTGGTTTTCTAGGCACCTTCGCCCAAGAAACGGCCAGGACTGGTGGTCGAATCTGGGAGTGATGAAGAAAGTGACTCTCCTCCTGCCCCCTTAAAAAGGCGAAAGTTAACGAAGGATGTTTCTGTTCCTGCTCCTGCTCCTGAAGGTCGAACCGTCAGAATAAAAGGTTGCTGTGAGAAAGCCTAGGCCACCTCCAGTGATCATCGAGGAGCCAACTGAGGAGGAACTAAACATTCTTCTTAACAAGCCTGTCGAAAGTGACAATTCCAGCCCTGGGGCTGAAGTTAATCCACAGGTAATCCCTTAGACCCCTTTTTTTATAACTTAGGCATAGATACCCATTCGATTGTGTCTCTTTCGACATCTGAAGATTTGTCTCTTTTCCTTTTTCAGGACACTACTGAAAGTTCTCCGCCAAGGACCTCAGAAACGCTGGAATCTGCTGAACTTAGAAGGCCTCAGGAAAAAGGCTTGGGCAATGACGAAGCCCATACTGAGAATGAGGCCAATGCTGAAACAGTAGAACAACCAGCGGAGGAGCCTCAAACGGAGGAACCACAGCCAGAAGCGGTTCAGGTAGTGGATTTGTCAGAAGAGAATCATGAAGAAAGGGACCAAGGCAATGATGTCGAAGAAAATCAAAATGCTGCCGACGAAGAGAACCAGGGTGGTACTGGCGAAGGACACCAGGGTGACGCTAGCGAAGAGCCACAAAATAACGCTGGCGAAGGACCCCAGGGTGATGTTAACAAAGAACCACAAGTCGACGCTGGTACTGCCTCAGTCCGAGTCGAAGAGCAACCAATCGAAGCACCTAACACTCAAGAACCTCAAACCCAGGATAATACTGTTGCAAGGGTTACCTCCTCGAAGCACAGGTCAAAAGAGGACTTGGAACTCTTGAAAGAAACTGACCCTGTTAGCTACCTCAATGCCATTATCGAGAGTAAGAGTTCGTCTGACGCGAGTCAGGAAGTTCCTACCCTGTCGGGGAAGTCTACTGAAACTTCTCCCCTTGATGATGCTTTGGCGAAGGTTAAGGCCCAGTTCTTCAAGAGGGACTTGATGAAGGCTTTAGAGGGGGACCCCACTGCTCCATCATGCTTAAAAGAGGTCTTGAATGCTGTCGACTTTGAAGCTGTAGCCCCAGAAATCTCAGACTTGATCATGGAGTTACACTCTATGATTGATCAAGTTTCAGCGGATTACAGGCGCCAAAGAGGGTTTAACAGTCAGCTTGAAGTGCTGTATGGCAAAAGCTCATCTGCGTGGACTGCTGTCTCAGATTCGACTTCTCGAATTGCTGAGCTGTCGAAACAAAAAGCGTCTGCACAGGAAAGAGTTGATGCCATTGATCGAGAGAATGTTTCCTTCCGGGCACAAATCGCAGAAATAGAGGCGAAGATAAACGCCAACACTGTACTCAAGGAGGAAATTCTTTCGACCATCTCAGACACTGAGAGCCAGACTGAGATCAAACAAGGCCTGGAATTCGCTGAGAGGGCCCAAAGCCTCGACGCTCAAATTGCCAAACTAGTGCAGGAAAACTCCTGGTGCAAGAAGAGGTTGGAGCTGCAGCACGCCAAGTATCTTCGACTCAGGAACTCTCTTACCTTTTGATTGATTCTCTTTTGTAACCATCTTCTGTAATCGTTATTCGACAACAATTGCCATCTTGGCTGAAATTAATAAAAATTTCCATTTTGGCATTTTTATGGTTAATTTAGACTTGCTCTTTTATTATTTTATTTTTATCTCTTGAAGTATAGGTTTGTATTTTTTCAAATATTTACCATTTACTCTCAAGAGTCTTTTATCTCCACTTAACTCTTCGACTTCATAGGCTCCACCAGAAAAAGTTTGGATAACTCTGAAGGGTCCTTCCCATTTGGGTGACCATTTCCCCATGCTTCGATCCCTTCGATCCATGGGAAGAATTACCTTCCAAACTAGTTCTTCAGGCAAAAATACCTTAGGTTTTACCTTTTTATTATAAGAGTCTTCTACTCTTTTCTTCTGAAGCCTGAGTAAGTCGAGAGCGTGTAATCTCTCTTCGTCTAAATCCACCAGTTCATCTAACATCATGTTCCAATAAACCTCAGAAGGAATATCATAATGCCTCTGAACCCTTGCAGATTGAAGACAAATTTCTACTGGCAACACTGCATCATGGCCAAAAGTTAGCCTATACGGTGTTGTACCAGTGGCTTCTTTTGGGGACGTTCGACAAGCCCATAAAATCTGGTCTAACGTCTTATGCCAATTCTTTGGTTTCTTCCCAACATGTTTCTTTATCAAGCCAATCACCACTTTGTTAGCTGCTTCGACCTGACCGTTCGCCTGTGCATAATAAGGCGTGGATGTTAGGAGTTTGAAACCTGTTTCCTGAGCAAATTCCTGCATCTTTCGACCAGTGAAAACTGACCCTTGATCAGTTGTTATTGTCTCAGGAATTCCATATCTAAAGATAATGTTCTTTTGAATAAATTCAATGACATTTTCCTGGTCTACATTGACTAAAGGGATAGCTTCGATCCACTTAGTAAAATAATCAATGCCTACCAATATGTATTTCTGACTCTTTGATGATGCTGGTCGAATCTCTCCAATGAGGTCCAACGCCCATCCTCTAAAGGGCCAAGGCTTCACTATCGAGTGAAGTTCGCTTGCTGGTACATGTTGGATGCCTGTATGGACTTGGCACTCTTGGCAACCTTTGGCGAACTCAACACAATCTTTCAGCATAGTGGGCCAATATAGTCCTTGTCGAAACAACAACCATTTCATCTTATGGCCTGCTTGGTGAGCCCCACATGCCCCAGCATGCGTAGTCGAAAGGGCTATGTATGCTTCAGTTTCACTTAAACATTTCAGCAACACCCCTTCAGGCGTCTTCTTGAATAACTCATTACCCATGAGTACAAAACTCAACGCCCTGTATTTTGTTTTTCGTTCTGTCGAAGCTCCTGGATTTTGAAGATAGTCCACAATAGGTTTCCTCCAATCTTGCTCTGACAAATTATCAATGAACGAAATCTCGAAGTTACTATGATCAGCATATCCTAGCCTCGTCAATTCCAAGTCTGATGGTGATAGACAAGTTGCTTTTATCTTTTCTCGAACTTCGATTGCTCTTTGTAATTTCGTTTTTGAAATCTTATACCCAGGTGCAATTTGTGCCAAGTCATTGGCTATTTGATTTTTGACTCTGGGTATGTGTCGAATATTGACCGTTTCAAATTGTTTCAATAAACGATTTGCTATCACAAAGTACATAATGAGATTCTCCCTTATGCATTTATATTCCTTTGTGACTTGCTTGATGACTAACTCTGAGTCTCCCATTATTTCGACTCGAGTTGCCCCCAATTCCAACAATATCTCAAGGCCAGTAATTAGAGCTTCATACTCAGCCTCATTGTTCGAACAAGAACCTGCTATTTTGTACTTGAATGTTGTTGGAATTTTATCTGGAGAAATAATCAAGACTCCTACCCCTGTTCCATCTTTATGGCTGGAACCATCGAAGTAGAATTTCCAAGGTTCTATCTCCACATAATTAATATCCTCAACTTGAATTGAGTGGTCGACTATGAAGTCTGCAACCACTTGTCCTTTTACTGCCTTAAGAGGCATAAAGGTTAAGGAGTATTCAGTTAATGCTAATGCCCACTTGCCAATTCGACTATGCAAGATAGGTTTCGACAACATATATTTGAAAACATCAAAATGAGACGAAACATAAACATCAACTGGTTTTATATATTGCTTGAGTTTTGTACAAGAAAAATACAGACATAGACACAATTTTTCAACTTCGCTATATCTAGTTTCTGCATCATTCAAAACTCGACTGAGATAGTAAATGGGTCTTTCGACTCCATTCTCATCCTCTTGGGCTAACATACTTCCCAGAGTTTTGTCAGATGCAGCTATGTACAATCTCATACTCCTATTGCTACAAGGAGGCACCAAAATAGGTGGCTTAGTGAGGTACCCTTTGATTTTGTCGAAGGCTTCTTGTTGCTCCTGCCCCCATTCGAACCCCTCTTTATTCAGTCGAAGTAAGGGTGAAAAGGCCTGAGCTTTCCCACTTAGATTAGATATAAACCTCCTTAAGAAATTTATCTTGCCTAAGAGAGATTGCAATTCCTTCTTATTCGATGGCGCTTTCGCTTCCAGAATTGCCTTCGTCTTGTTCTGATTGATTTCGATTCCTTTCTTATGGACAACGAAGCCCAAGAAATCTCCAGCTTTCACACAGAACGCACACTTCAAAGGGTTCATCTTCAGACCATGTTCTCTCATTCTTTCGAATGATTGTCGAAGGTGGTCAATGTGATTCTTCCTGGAAACAGATTTTATAACAATATCATCAATATATACTTGCATAAAAGTGTTAATAAAATCATGGAAGATAGTATTCATTGCTCGCTGGTACGTTGCCCCAGCGTTCTTTAGGCCAAAAGGCATCACTACCCATTCGTAAGTGCCTAAGGCCCCAGGGCATCGAAAAGCTGTTTTCGACACATCCTCTTCAGCAATGAATATTTGATTATATCCTGAATAACCATCGAGCATACTCAGGTATTCATAACCAGCGGCAGAATCGACTAGCATTTCCGCCACAGGCATAGGATATTCATCTTTGGGGGTGGCAGCATTCAAATCTCTGAAATCTATGCACACCCTTAACGTACCATTTTTCTTAATTACTGGCACAATATTTGCAATCCATTCGACATACCTTGTAACACGGATGAATTTGCATTTCAGAAGTCTTTCGACCTCCGTTTTGATCTTCGACAGTATTTCTGGAGCGAAGCGCCTTGGATTTTGCTTGATTGGCTTCTTTCCAGGTTTGATTGGCAACTGAAGTTCTACCAATCCTCTGTCGAGACCAGGCATTTCGTCATAATCCCATGCAAAACAGTCTTTAAACTCTTTCAGCAATTGGATTACTTCCAACCTAAGTTCTGGATCGATTTTGGCGCTGATGTAAGTTGGCCTTTTCTCTGATCCTTCACCTAAGTTGATTTCTTCTAAAGGGTCTTGTGCTAACATTTTAATGTTGTTCGCCAAGGGATCCTTTTAGAAGCCCAAAGGCTCATCGTCATAGATGGCGTCGAGCCTCTGTTCCTGCATTTCTTCTGGCATGATATCAGGGGGTTTTGGATCGAAATCCTTTCCTGGGCCAACAGCAGATATTTGTTGATCATTGGCCTGTGTGGCCATGTACTTTACTTCGGCTTCGAGAGCCGTTATCATCTTGGTTTCGGCTACATAAGCCGAAATTCGCTTCAAAGATTGTGACTCAGTCATTATCACTGAATTCACTTCCCCAACCAGTTGGTTGGATATCAGTTAACCCACTGAAGTCTATGTGGGACAAGTCTTCTCTGTCCCATTGGAAACCATGCTCAGGATGCAGGTATAGGGAACAAAAGGTGTTTGGCGCTGGCGCCATGTCGAAGTCAGGTGTTGGACATGGCCCTATGTGATCCAAGTTTTTGTCGAAATCTGCCACACCCAAGTGATTCACTTCGCCAAGGTAGTAGCTTTGATCTGCCTCTATGTTTTCGACCATCCCATCTGGACGCCATAGCAGCAGTCTTTGGTGCATCGATGAAGGCACAGCGCCTACACCATGAATCCACTCACGGCCTAACAAAAGATTGTAGTTAGGTTTGGCCGATATGACCATGAACATCGTTGGTCGAAGGATAGACCCAACTTTGATATCTAGCTGGATCACTCCCATGGTGGTCCCAATGCCGCCCTCATAGTTCGACAGGACCATGTTGTGAGGTTTAATTTCCTGATCCCTTTTGCCAATTTTCCTTAGCATAGAATGAGGGATAATATTGATGGTTGCCCCACAGTCGACCAATATTTTATTCACAGTAGTTTCTTCGAGCTTAGCCCTTATGAACAAAGGCTTGAGGTGATTCTTCATCGCCTCTGTAGGTGGCTCGAAGAAGCCATTTTGTTCCTCAGTAGTGCCATTGTCCATGACAAAATAGCACACTGGCCTATGTTTGGCCATCTCTTGTTCCACTTCCCAGTCACTTGCTTCGACTTCTACCTGTCGATTGAATTCCCTGGGCAGCACTGAAACAATATTCACCATTATATCCAAAGTATCGTCAGACTCAGCATCATCTTCGTCTTCGACTTCACTTTGGTTAGGCCAAACTAGCCTGTTGGTAACTGGTTCTCTCTCTAGAGGCTTCCTTTGTTTCCTTTGAGGAACATTCGAACTAGTTTCTGCCTTAGGTTCGTTGGCAGCCTCCCTTTCAGCTTTTCGTCTCCTTTGATATCTCCTCCATTGAGATCGAGACATAGGGTTTTTACCCTTGTAGTTGCTGGACACTTGAGTAACCTTAGGTGCAGCAACTTGAGGCTCTTTCTTTTGAGTTAAAGAGGAACCTCTTGGCACATCGAAAGAATGCCATTTCTCCTCACTTGGCCTTTTTCGGCCAGAAGTTTTGTACCAAGTGTCTACTGGCACATTTGCTGGAGGCCTAAAAGTCAATGGCCTCTTGTCTTGGTGAGAACCCCTTCTGGGATCATGTCGAAGGTCAGCATTCTCCCTTCTCTTGTTCGCTGCTCTCACGCCTTGAATGTGCTCAGCAGCTTTTTTATCAAAGATCGAACTGCATCTTGGACACAGCATCACCTCTGATTTCTTTTTCTGGCATCTTTGTAAAAAATCTGCCAAGTTTTCGTTTTCCCGAGGGAAAGCCGTCTTATTAGCCTGCTCTTGCCTTATGGCCTCTTCTGATGCTTTTGGATCAGAAAGTTCAACCATGTTGATATTCATTGTATCTTTGCTAGCAAGAGTTAACTGCTTCATTTGTGTCTCCAGATTCTCCGTCTGGCCTTGAACAGTGGCCAAGTGGGAACTGGGCTTTGGTCCAGTTTTTTGTGCTTCAGCAGTCTCCGACTTCGGGCCTTCGACCGCTTTCTGGACAGCTTCAATTGTCTTCCTGGATAAATTTCCAGAAAAACTGCCAAAGATTGGCATGTTGATGTGGTCCTTTGAAACTTCGACCATGGTAATTCCTGGCTTCTTCGACTGGATCCTGGTTGCCTCTATCATGTTCACCTCAGAGAGTTCTGCATAGTGGGCTTCAGCCTTCAGTGGATTGGAGTCGATAGCCATGGGGGATTTGTCTGCAAACTTTAATCTCCCTTCCTCAATAGCGTCTTGCACAAGATTCCTGAAAAGAAAACATTGAGAAGTTTTATGGCCCAAAAAATTATGATATTTGCAAAAACCTCTCTTCTTTCTTTGATCAAGAGGAGGCACTTTTACCCCAGGGGGTACTATCATTTGGCCATCTTTAACTAGCAAGTCGAATATTTCATCACATTTTGTGATGTCAAAACTATAAGTCCTTTTTGGGAACCTATCGTTGGTCCTGTCTGGACCAATGGGATTTTTCCCATTTGAGGGGACTAACTGTTTACAAGAGTATGGTGGCCCTTGTTTTAGTTCTGCTAAATCGACTTCTCCTTCTTCGACAGTTAAAGTATCGTCGAAGGATTCTAGATCTTCGTCATCCATCTCAACGTACGCTATTCTCTCTCTCTTGTGAGTTTTCGTTGCCTTAGCTTTTTCAGCTTTGAGGCGTTCGACCTGTCGAACTCTATCGGCCAGTTGGGCCATGTCTCTTAGGTACTGAGTGTCTAGCTTCTTCCTAATGGAATAATCTAAACCGCCTGCGGCTATTTCGACCAACTCATGTTCTGGCACTTGTGTAAAACATCTCGCCTTGAGCAACCTAAACCTATTCAGATATTCGTCTATAGGTTCAGTGAAACGTCTCTTCACACTGGCCAGTTCTTTTAGGCTTATCTTGGTTTGCCCCATGTAGAATTGTTCATGGAACAATCTTTCCAACTGGGTCCAATGATGGATCGAATTGGGGGGGAGAGTTGTAAACCAAGTAAAAGCGTTCTTGGTTAAAGAACTTGGGAAGTACTTGATCCTTAGGTTTTCGTTATTCGAAATGTCTCCTGCTTCGATCAAGTATCTCACCACATGCTCGACAGTAGATTTTGTCGTGTCCCCAGAGAACTTAGTAAATTTGGGGACTTTGCATCTAGGAGGTAAGTCAGTTTGTAACACGTATTATGACAATGGATATGTAAAGTTGGGCCTTCGAAAGCCCATGTTCATCCCATTCTGAGTCATGATCCTTTCGATCATGGTTGCCAGATTGTTTTCCAGACCCATGTTTTGGTATTGGATATGCTGAACCACTTCGTCAGCATTTTGGTTTCTGTTAACTAACCTTACCTCTGGGGCTATTACCCTAGGCTCCTCGACAGGCTGTTCGACAGGCTGTTGAGCCTGGTTAATGGTGGTTTCTTCCTCTACAAATATCCCCGGGAGGGCAACCACTAAGACACCCAATGCTTAATGATCATTTACCGAAGGCAACCTAAGTGAGAGTATACCCTAAGAGTGAACATGTGCGAGTGATTTATTTTCAGTTTATTATCTTTGCACATTAGGGTTTTCTAACCATTTTAATTTTGTCATGCATTCTTTCCATACAATCCTATTAGCATTCATCTAACAGTTAATAATTGCGGAAATTTAAAAGTGCGAAAATATAAAACCTAACTATTACAAGGCTTCGGGGAGGGGGATTAATTACATAACCAAAAATCGGGGAAAAGCGATAAGTAAAAAACCCTAGTTAAAACTATTAGATCCTCGAAACAGTTACAACAATAATAAAAGAATTAAATGCGCGCGGTAAGTTAAATGTGAGGCGATTATGGTTTTGACCCTTTGACTAATCCTACTTGCCATTGATTAAAGAAGAAAAAAAATGTTTTTTATCATGTTTTGTTATTTGAGAAAATAATGGAGAATTAAATTAAAAGAAAATCCTAAGTCCTAATTTATATTAATTTTTGAAAATAAATAAATCAATGAAAGCAATTAACTCTAAATAACTTATTTTTGTATTTTTAATTTATTTGCAAAAAGAAAACAATTAAAACAAGAATTAAATCTAATTTTTCTAGTTGATTTTAATTGTGAAAAACAAATTAAAGTTACCCTAAATTAAATTAAGCTAATTAATTAAATTAAATTTGATAAAAAACCTAACTCTAATTTTTGTGAATTCTTGATTTTGTGATTTTATGAAAAAAAATGATTTTTAAAAATAAAATAAATAAATAAATTGAAAAGAATAAAGAAAAATAAGAAAATAAAAAATTTTAGGAATGGGCCTGTTGTCTTGCTGAAAGAGGGGTGAGTATCTGAATTTCTTTGGCCCATTAAGCTCCAGGCGTGGTCAGCGCTGGATCTGGTGCATCGTTGACTTTGAGGAATACCATGGACCTTCATTGCTGGCACGTTGGATCTGACTAGCTGGACATCCAGTGGCTAGGCGTTGAGGGTGTATGGAAGGCGTATGATGATGTATTATATTGGATTCGCCTGAAACAATCAAGAAAATAATAAAATACACACGCTTGAGATCGAACCCAGGACGTGTGCATCAAAGGCATTCCCTCCAACCATCTACGCTAGATTGTTAAATTGTAAGCATAATAAATAAATAAAACCAAAAGCCAAGTCAAATATTCTGCCAACCCCAAACGCGCGAAATTTGAATGGACTAATCACGCTTTGACACGCATCATCTTCTTCCCTTCTTCGTCATTTTAGACTAAGGGACTTTTACCTACAGACAATCCACTGTAGGTATAACCCTGCATATTTCAAAAATGTTGTACGCGCGAGATAAATGAAAGGTAATGGTACCAATCAAATCGTCTCATCCTCACGAGCATCATGGTACCTGATTCAAAGCTCAATTGCTCCTGTACAAAAAAGACCCTAAAAATAACACAAAAACCCTAGCAATGGCAACATCGTGTACAGGATTTAAAAACGAAATTAAATAATACAATTAGCTTGCAAACATGATGATAATCACAAATATGAATATTAAAATTGCTAATGATGCAAGAATTGGGATAATCGATTCTGGAAAAAAAAACGCAAACCATGTGAGTTACAATTGGTGTTTCTGGGTGCTTCAAGCCTTGCAACTGATCCAATTGGCTTCTGGGAAGGTCCAAGAATCAATTAGCAGCGTTGGAGTGGTCTGAATTGATCCCTAGATGCAAAAATGATCCAACACTTTTTGTCACTTTTTTGGAATTTGGTTTGGTGTTTTCACGACTGCTCAACCCCTTATTTTGATCTGGAATTGTTCATTATATAACCTAGAGTGAATTAGGTTAACACACTTGGACTAAATCTTTGCATTTATCCAAGATTTGATTTGATTTGCAAGCTATATGATATGTTGCTATTTTGAGCCAAAACATGCCTTTCTTTTACCAATTGACCTTAATCCGATTTGATCTTGTTAACTCAGCATATCTTGATTGCTAATCTGTCAAAAAAACAAACCAAATCATATCTTTGTTAATTTTCATCATTTATTTGATTTAATTCACTTTTTAATCAATGAAAAATCAAAATAAATTGAAAAATGAAGCACATAATGGGTGAATGAACATTTGAGTCGTGGACCACATTATAATTGAGGTGAAAGCATAAAACGTTGGGCCCATTTAGCAAAAAATGGAAATTTGAGCATATTTGACTTTTGGCAATTTTACAAAAACTGTCAACTTGGCCAATGCATAACTCTCTCAATTTTTACCCTAGAGAGGTATTCTTAGACCTTTTAGAAAGCTTAGGATGTCCTATAAATAACCCTTTTGGTCTCATCTCAATTGATTCTTCTATGTTCATGTATGAAGCTTTGACCCAAAAGGTGTTTTTGTTGACTTTTCAAAAGGACCTATAATGTAAAAATTCATATCTTTTTGTGAGTGCATGTTCTGGACTTGGGAGATGAAGATTAATTGTAGGGAATTTCATCCTATTCAAAATGAGCTTTGGATGGATCATTTCTAATAAAGTATGAGAAAGTTATGCTTGGTCAAAGTTGAGTTGACTTTTCTTATAAAACCCTAATTTAGCAACTTTTGGGTTTTGATGAATTGTGAGCAATCCTTTAGGAATCATGATCAACCCTTGATCAAATGATGGATAATACTTCAAAATTCGGATGTTGACCAAAAATATTGATGTTTGACTGTATGTGGGCCACAGTTGACTTTTGACCTAGTATAGTTGATTTTCAGGCATTTGAGCAATTGATTGAGCAAACTTCTTCTACATGGCTTGAAACATGACATGGATGATCTTGAGAACATATTAGGACAATGGTGAGAATTTGAGTCCTTTGTTGTTCACACATCTTGATGAATATGGAAACCCTAATTTGAGGTATACTGCCTTAGGAGAGAGTTTGTCTGGTCAATTCTTGAACTTCCTTGAGCAATTTGGGGACCTCACTTGCCATGTGTTGAGAAATATGGGAGGGCAAATTTTGGGGTACAACATCTGGAATGGGCTGCTCTCCAGATAAGATAGTATATGTTGACTCACACCACTTTGTTGATTTCTAAGATGGACCTTATCAAGTACATCTTCGAGAAGCCAACTCTCTCCGGATGAATAGCCAGATGGCAAATGATCTTAAATGGATATGATATCTAATATACTACACAAAAAGCCATCAAAGGAAGTGTAATGGCATATCACTTAGCTCATCAAGATTTTGATTATTACTAATCCATGAACTTTGAATTCCCGTACGAGAATATCATGCTGATAACTGACTGCGAAAAGCCTGGACCGTATGACAGACCTAATAAAGGATACCGATGGACTATGGTTTTTGATAGGGCTTCCAATGCTTTGGGTAATGGAGTTGGTGTTGTGATTTTTTATCCTAAAGTTTTCCATACACCTTTCACTTCTAGACTATGCTTCGATTGTACAAACAACATGGTTGAGTATGAGGCATGCATCCTGGGTCTTAGGACTGCCGTTGACCTAAGAATCAAATTCTTAAGAGTATATGGAGATTCAACTTTAGTAATCAGTTAACTTAAAGGAGAGTGGGATACCAAACATCCTAATGTGATCCCCTACAAAGAGCTTGTGTTAACCCTGATCCTATACTTCGAGGAGGTTACCTTCGAACACTTACCAAGAGAAGAAAATCAGTTGGTGGATGCCTTAGCAACAATGTCATCCATGTTCAAGGTCAAGTGGGACAACGAGGCTCCTAGAATTACAATTGAAACATTTGACGAACCGACACACTGTTATGAGATTGACACCGACAAAGAGAAGCCTTGGTATCATGAAGTGAGGAGATATCTAGAAGCACAAGAGTATCCAGAAGGAGCTTCCATCAATGATAATAAATTCTTGCGAAGGTTTTCAGCCAAATTTTTTCTAAGCAATGGAATCTTGTACAAGTGCAACCACGATTCAACTCTGCTTCTTTGTGTGGATAAGAAGGAGGCAAATAAAATCATGGAGGGCATGCATGATGGTATCTTTGGAACTCATTCTAGTGGACACACTATGGCCAAGAAGATTTTGAGGACTGGTTATTATTGGCCAACAATGGAAACCGATTGTCACCATCATTCAAGGACTTTCCATAAGTGTCAGATCTATGCCGATAAAGTTCATATGCCTCCAATACCTCTAAATGTCATGACTACTTTGTGGCCATTTTCAATATGGGGCATTGACATGATTGGAGAGATCAAGCCCACGGCTTCTAATGGACATCGTTTCACCCTTGTTTCCATTGACTACTTCACCAAATGGGTCGAAGTTGCCTCGTATGCCTCAGTCACAAAGAACGTTGTAGCCATATTTATCAAACATAACCTCATCTACCATTACAGTATCCTTGAAAGAATCATCACCGACAATGGAACTAATCTCAACAGTGCTATGATTATGGAACTTTGCACTCAGTTCAAAATCAAGCATCACAAATCTTCTCCTTATAGACCTAAAGTTAATGGCACGGTGGAAGCTGCTAATAAAAACATAAAGAAGGTTGTGCAAAAGATGGTGGTGACCTACAAAGACTGGAATGATATGTTACAGTTTCCTCTTCATGGTTACCGTACTTCGGCTCGAACATCAACTGGGGCAACTCCTTTCTCTTTAGTCTATGGCATGGAAGTTATCCTACCTATGGAAGTTCAGATTCCTTCCTTAAGGATTATGAAAGAAGCAGACTTAGGTGAAGATGAATGGATTCAGACTAGGTTAAATCAGTTGAACTTAATTGACGATAAGAGACTGGATGTAGTTTGTCATGGTCAAATGTATCAAAAGCGTATGATCAAAGCTTTCAACAAAAAGATCCAACTTCAGGTGTATCAGACTGGAGATTTGGTAATAAAGCGCATCATTCTTCCACAAGGCGATTCTAGGGGAAAATGAACTCCCACATACGAAGGGCCATTTGTTGTTAAGAAATTTTTCTCGGGTGGTGCCACGATGCTGACTACGATGGACGGCGAAGATTTTCCACATCATGTGAACGCGGACATAGTCAAAAAATACTACGCGTAAAAGTCACCCGCTAGGTTAACATACCTAGGCAAAAATAAGGGAATCCCAGCGAACCAAAGAGGTTCGGGAAAAAGTTAGGGATATATACAAAAGATTGTACAGTCGGCAAGTCAAAAACTTGAAAGGGCGGCTTGGGCAAAAATAGGTATCCTGGTGGACTGAAAACCCGAAAGGGCGGTCTAGGCAAAAGTTAAGGATTAAAGTGTATGACTATGTCCCGTGGAATCTATACATCCAGCTTTATTACCAAGGTCCAAGTTCAATGGTCCAAGATCAATTCATTCGACTTCTTTCAATGGCAAGGGATGAAGTTTGAAGATATAAGGGCAATAGCGGGGTTGGAACTCAATGAGATCACTTCCACATGGCTATTATTCTTATTTTCACTTTGTATTCCTTTCATCCTTTCGATGATTTCCTCTTACTATGATCTCTGTCTCCTTGTACACAAACGCCTATTTATGGGCAAAACATCAATACAAATATACTTTGAATTGCAAACTTTTTATTTTTTCTGTTTTGAGTGCAAAAGTGTCCATTGACTAAAAATTGAATGAACATATGTATATGAACATGATTAACTTTTAACAAAGTTATGCATAAAAATAGTAATAAGCATTTCCTTAAGGATTTGGGATATCCCCACAGAGTTACTTCAATAAAATTTTCCCCATAGAGTTACTTCATTAACCCTCTCCCCAGCTGAGTTGGTCTTAAAAAGAAGCCTCGTGGAGTTCTTCCTAAAGAATTCACTTCCCCATTAGGTCGTCAAATATTCTCCTCAACAGGGTTTATTTCCCCAACAAACTACCAATTCCCTAATACAAGTCTTTTCCTCAGACCATTACAAATCGATGGACAAAAACTCTAATCCCCAACAGAGTCGTTACTATCCCCAAAAGTTGCTGCGAAGCCTGGAATTTGACCAGATAACAGTTAACTTTCATCTTCCCGGGAAAGTTATTACGAATCCTGGAATCCAACCAGATAATAGTTTAACTTCATCTAAGTTGTTGCGAAGCCTGGAATCCGTCCAGATAACAATTTAACTTCATCTAAGTTGTTGCGAAGCCTGGAATCCAACCAAATAACAGTTTAACTTAATCTAAGTTGCTGCTGAACCTAGAATCCAACCAGATAACAGTTTAACTTCACCTAAATTGTTGCGAAGCGTAGAATCTGACCAGATAACAGTTAATTTCCGTTGTTGCAAAGCCTGGAATTTGACCAGATAACAGTTAACTTCATCCTCCAAAGTAAATTGCTGTGAAGCCTGGAACCCAACCAGATAACGGTTAAACTTCATCTTCCCCATAGATCAATGGACAACTAAAACTCCTAAACTATATTCCCCAAACAGAAATCAACATTCCCCACAGAGTTTCCTCAAGCAAAGTCACTGTTCCCCATCAGAATTCTCCTCAAACAACAAAGCAGGAATCCCCAGCAAAAACACTATAAACAAGGTTTGAAGATGCACATACTCTTCATCCTCAACAACAATTCGGGATTTAACTTCCCAAAACTCCCCAGCATTTGTCAAGGATTTATTTTCCAGACAAAGATAAGCTTCAAAAATATTTCATATTCATACATCATGCTACATACATGACAAATGCATACAACATAATCTCATTTATTTTGAGAAAATCATTACGCCATGCATACATCTGCTTGCAACTAACCCTCTTCCTCGCAGGAAAAAATTAGTCAACAAAATAAAAGTCCTCTTCTAGATAGATTTACTTCTTCCAGTTAATGATAGGCAATCAACAACCCTCTTCTGGATGGATTTACTTCTACCAGTTAATAATAGGAAATCAACATACCTCTTCTGGTTAGATTTGTTTCCCCAGTGAAGTCACCATCACAAGACTTCTTTTGGTTAGATTTATTTCTCCCAGTTAAAGACAGGCAAAAGACATCTACAATTTCAATATAAATCAACCAAGGCTTTATTCTGATACTTCTTCCAATTTCTACAAACAGTCATTCTGGATGGAATCTATAAGCCCATCTCTGAAAAAATATTCATCATTTCTCAAAATGGCATCTTTAAGCCCATTTCTTACATAATCAACTAATACATCATTAAGTGCAAATTTCTGGGCACTCTAGTGTTCAATCATCTTTCACCTTCAAGTCACGAATGACGGACCCGCCAATCTAACTCTTAAGGTTTAAGAAGATTGAACAGGGGAAGCTGTTGTACCCAAAAAATTTCCCCTCTCATTTCTCAAGATATTTCCAGCAAGATCTTTAATAGCTCAAGCTTGCACAAAGATTGACTAGGTTAAGACATCTCCTTAACACTGATGCCTCAAATTAGGGTTTGAGTTTTCACAAGTACAATTGGAATTTTAATGCCTCATATTACTTTCATGGATCATTATGGACTTTCAAGATTGCTCATCTCAAGTTTCAAGTCTTGCAGTTCAAGTTTGCTCAGTCAATTGATCAGATGACCTAAAATCAGTTGTATTGGGTAAAAAGTCAACTATGGTCAACTTACAGTCAAACTTCAATATTTTTAACCCATATCAACACTTTTAACTCACATGTATCATTTGATCAAGTTTGGATCACAATTCCCCAAGAAACTTACTCAGATCATCAAAAGGGCAAAATGGTCAAAATTAGGGTTTTGACTGAGAATGCTTGATTTTTGACTTTTGACCTAATACATAATCTAATGGCTTGAAGCACAACCTCAAAAATTCAAATACAACATGTTGACCTAATTTTATGGTTCAAAACTTTTCTCAAGATCAATTGATTAATAGTTGAAATTCAGTCAACTGATGAAAAGTCAACTGATATACCAAAAGTCAAACTTTGACTTTTTGATCAAATTTGAGTATCGAAGATCATATTTTATCAAGACATTCAAAAATATGAAACTTGATCATCAAGAAATCAAGAAAGTCAAAATTCATCTTTAAAAAATCAAACTTTTCAAGACTTGGAATTTTTAAGTGTTTTTAAGTCTTATTTCTTCATGACTTCATGCCAATTTTTCACCAAGATGCAAGATGATTCAAAGGAAATTTTAAAAATGAAAGTTGTAGATCTTGATGATATCTACAACTTTACTTTATTGATCAAGTTCTATAAATTCTTGGATTTTGAGTTAAAAATTCACAAAGTCATGCACTTTTGATAAAAACACTTAGTGAAAATTTGACTAGTTTAGGCAGATTTTTTGATCTAATGACAACTTTTCACATAGTTCCAATTGGATTATTCGAAAATGAAAAAAATTAAAGTTGTAGATAATGTTCCAAGATTTTCAAAATGTCCAAGAACTCAATGAGATCATTTTTGAGCTAAGAGAATCGAAGAGATGAAGTTAGGGTTTCAAACTTGAATTATAGGTCATTTCTGTGATGAACAAGAATTCAAATCTCAAGCCTATGCTGCATAATCTTGTTCTTGCAGGCTTCTAACTTGTAAATCACTCCAAAATGAACTATTTACACAATTGATTAAGGTATGATCCATGTGATTAAGCCATTATCCAAAGCAATTTGCCATATTTGGAAGAAAGGTACCATTCTATTCTCATAAAGCAATCTTTATGCAAAGTCAACTTGTATTGAGCTTTTCACTTGTACCTTCTGCACAAGCTTCATCTACAAAGTCATATAAGCATGTTTAAAGTTGATAACCACTCTAGATATCTTTGTACCTTGCCTTGAAACCATACTTGTCAAGCTTGCTTCAAAAACAAGTTAAAATCTCATAACTTGTGATCTTGTGATTCTGACCATCTCAAGTCTCCAAACATTTTCCTATATATCAATATACTCTTATGCAACTTAGGACACGAAATTAGAAGTCCTCAAACACTCCCAAACTCCCTCAAGCCAGAAATTGCCTAAAACTTCCATTTTTGTGTCATTTCGGACTTTGCACACCCATCTTCAAATCCACTCGTGTGTTTCTTGGCCAAACCATTCACGAAGCTTCCTTACTTCATATATAAGTTATCCCAATCCCTGTTATAGTTCTGTAACACCTCCATCACTATCTTCCATTTTCAAAAATAGTTGCTTGCACATTGACTTCTCTAGAACAGTTCAAGCACTCTCAACTCAAGGTAACCATTGGAATAGCTGCCTGGAGGTTCAAGGAAGCTAACCAGGTCATTAAAACACCTTGAAACAAGCTCAAATTCAAAACACGAAATCCAGTTTTGAGGTAAGTATTTTGATTTTCAATCTCTTCAAATAGGTTTTGTTAGCTTTCCATTTTTAAAGATAAAATGTAGACATCATTGCCCTGAAGTTGATCATGTCCTTAGAATTCATTTATATTGCTTGAGTAGTGAGAATTTTAAGTTTGAATTTTCTGAAAAAATTAAGTTAGAATTGGTATTAGTCAAAATTCAGGCTCATCTTTGAGCCATTGTTTAAGTTATTTACATTTCTGGAATCGTGGTGAAATTTCTAACAAGTTTGATGTTCATACTTTTGAGAATGGTTGAGAAATGAATGAGTTGCAGGGGCTATGGATGGTGCGAGGAAGAAGATGAAGTTTATCATTAGAACTGATTTTGTAATATATATTTATGGTTTGATATAAGACACCGGATGTATAGCCACCTCAGAGGTAGAGAGCGCGCGCGTATAAGGCCTTACTATGTTTGGTCATGGGTTCGAGTCAGGCATGGGACATTTTGTCATTTTTTTGTAATTTCCTTTCCTTTTCTCACTCACAAGCGCGCCTGGGCCTCCTTTGGTTGGGCCTGATTACTTTTACTCACCCCCTCCCCCCCCCCCCCCCCCCCCTCTGGACATTTCATACCATGCATGCTCATTTTTTTCTTTTTTTGACATTTTTCAAATTAAAGACAAAAACACCATTTGGGCCTAGTACAAAGTAAAAATTTGTTTAACTTCTAAACCACCCAAATCATTTTCATACCCTCCTGACTTTAAACTTTATATTTTATTTTATTTTCCTTTTTTTATTATTATTAATTTTTTTATTAATCAAAAAAATATTTTATTTGTTTATTTACATATTTAAAATACTTTTTATTTTATTTCTTTTAAAGATAAAAAGACCAAAAACATTTTCCTAATAAATTTAATTTCCTTTCTTAAATTTAAATAATAATTAGACTTAAGTTTATTTTATTTTCTTTTAACTAAAATTAATTTAGAACTTAGGAGTTTTAATTAATCAACTTTGTATACTAGTTTAATTAAATTAAAACTATTTTCTACAAAATTCTAAAAAAATGTTTTCTTGATTAATTTTATTTATTTTCTATTTTAGACTTAAGTTTATTTATTTAAAATTAATTTAGACTAGTTAATTGTTTCTTTTTTAGTCAAATAGGTAAAAAACTTTTTTTCTTAACAAAAACACAAACAAAAAAGTCAATTTTCTTTTTCCATTTACTTTCTTGTACATTTATTCTTTCTTGTACATTATTATGCATTCAATTTGGTTGTAATAGTAATTAGGGTTTAATTTCTCTCATCCTCATTTGTAAATCTGTATCCTCATCCCCAAATAATGTAATAGCATAGAATTTTACATTTCCGTAATTTATCGCTTTCAATATAAATGCTAGTAACTAGGGTTTGTATGGCAAGACTAAAATCAACAAGTAGTAAAACTTAATTCAAGAACAAAAGTATGAAAACAAACACTCCGCATAATTCGCACACTTACACCTCTAGGGTTAACCTCACTTGTTGCCTTAAGAAAAAAACAGTCATGTCCCTCGAACGTGGGGATACTTTAGCAATGACCCTCGAATACAAGATCATAGTCCCTCGATGACCCATCAAATGTTACCTTCATAAATGATCTTAGACCCTTACAAAATTTCTAAATTATCCTACAATGTTTCTTTCTATGACCATACGACGACCCACGCATGTCCCTTCACATCCAATGATAGGGCTTCTTATCAATCAATGATAAGATTGCAATATATAAAGGAGGAGGAAATGAGAAAATACTTTTTGAGTAGGTAGAAAGTTCATAGTTGCTTGCTCACAACCATTTTCAAAACATCTTTCAAACACACCAACATTTTTCATGAAATATTTTTAAAAAGTCAACACTTTGTATACATTCTTATAGAGACGAGAATTATTACAAAGTTCGCCTAAACGAAGGCACTTTCAAAAATACTTTCAAACCATCACAAAACACATTTCAAATAAAGCATTTCAAAGTGAACTAGAAACTAAGAGCATGTAGATAACTACGGATGAAAAGGGCGCTAACACCTTCCCTTTTCATAACCTACCCCCCGAACTCAAGAAAATTCTCAAAAGGTCTTTCCTGTTCTTTTCACCCTTTTCTTTATTGGATAAAAGAAAAGTCGGTGGCGACTCTTGCTATCTGCAATAATTGTGATAAAATGCAAAACACCCAAGTCTGTTCTCCCATCGTATTACAGTTGACAATGAAACCTAACAATTTCCCTGATCGAACACCAATATGCATTTATTTAGATTCAAGTGGAGGAGATACTTCCTCAAACACTGAAACAATCTCAATAAATCTTCTATATTCCCTTCGTCAGTCTGGAATTTAGCAATCATATCGTCAGCATATACCTCAATTTCCTTGTGCATCAGATCATGGAATAGGGTTGTCATAGCCCTCGGTACGTTGCACCAACGTTCTTCAACCCGAAGGGCATCACTCTGTAACAGAATGTTCCCCGGGGTGTGATAAACGTTGTTTTTTCCATGTCCTCAGGAGCCATTCTGATTTGATTATATCCAGAAAATCTATCCATGAACAAGAATACTTTGAATTTTTTTGTACTATCAACTAACATATCAATATGTGGTAATGGAAAGTCATCTTTTGGACTAGCTTTATTTAAATATCTATAATCAACGCACATGTGAACTTTTTTGTCTTTCTTTGGTACAGGGACAATATTGGCAATCCACTGAGGATACACTGATGTCACAAGAAAACTGGAATTAATCTACTTTAAAACTTCTTCTTTAATTTTCACTGCCATATCAGGGTGAGTTCTTCACAACTTCTGCTTGATTGGCGGGCATTCTGGCTTTAGCGGCAAATGATGTTCCGCAATATCAGTATCCAAACCAGGCATGTCTTGGTATGACCAAGCAAATATGTCCACATACTCTTTCAACAATTCAATCAACCTGCTTTTCACGTCGGCATGAAGCAATGCTCCAATCTTGACTTCTTTCGAATCTTCCTCTAAACCCAAATTAATTGTCTATAACGGCTCTTTATATGGTTGAATGGAACTTTCCTCGCGCTCAAGCAACCGTGAAACCTCTTCTGGGATTTCATCATATTCTTCTTCTTCGGCCACATACACAGGCTATTCAAAGTTGGGAGAGGGTGTTGGGTCATTGTATTCAACGGGTTTTTTAATTAATTTGCACATATGATTTATGATTGCTTTTAGAAACTGACACATATAATAAGTGATTATGCATATTCAAATGTAGTTATTATTTATTTTGAAAGGTTTTTTTCCTGATTACCATTTTCCAAGGAAAAAGCAGAAAATAAAGACACAATTCAGGAATCAAAGATAACTTTTATTAGTGATTTTAAAGATCAAAGCAACAGATATGCCCATACAATATCAATACTTTCACCTTGGGTCGAGTGAAAGATTTTTGAAAAGATTAACAAAAAAACAAATTACTTTGAAATATGAATGAAAGAGGGAACATCAATAGTGATCCAGTTTTGGACTCTGACTCCATGCGTCACATAGTTCAGCATCTCCTGCTTTACTTCACCTTCCATAATAACATTGATCCTAGGAACAGTTGGATGAAGATAACCTCCGCTGTGAAATATATTTTGATATTTTGCCAAAGCAGACTTCAGCTTTATATTCTCACCTTTGTTATTCTTCATAGAGAATCCCAACCCAACTTTATTCTTATTCACAGGTGGATCAACAATCTGCCCCCATACTTTACTAGAGCCATTACGCACTACCTACTGAGCATCCTTAAACGAAGCTATAGAATTCTCATTTTCCCTTATATTATCAACAGATAAAGCTTGGAACTGAGTTCCAACAGCAGCTTCATCCGCTTCCACAACATTAAAAGAGGATAAATGAGATATTAACAATGTTTTCTCTCCATTTATGATGACCACCTTTCCTTCATGAACAAACTTTAGCTTCTCGTGCAAAGTTGAAGTAACAGCCCCTGCCTCGTGGATCTATGGTCGTCCCAGTAAACAATTTTAAGCGGGAAAAATGTCCATGACCTGAAAAGTAATCTGAAATAAGTATGGGCATATGTGAATAGGCAAATCTACTTCCTCGATGACAGACTTCCTTGATCCATCAAAAGCTTTCGCAATTATGCCACTCGGGCGCATGGGAGTTCCTTGGTACTTTAAATTCATGGTGTACTCCTCAGTATGACATTTAAAGCGGACCCATTGTCAATCAACACATTGGATAATGAATCGTTCTTACAATTCATGGAGATATGGAGAGCCAGATTATGATTACTTCCTTCATCGGGCAGCTCGCCATCATAGAAACTCAAGTTATTACAGGATGTAATATTCCTAACAACACTAATGAATTGATCCAAAGGCATATCACTTTATACGAAAGCTTGATCCAATACTCTCATCAAAGATTCCTTGTGGGCAGAAGAATTCATTAGCAAGGCTAGAACAAATATCTTTGATGGAGTCTGCAATAATTGATCTACGATCCTGTAGTCGCTCATCTTGATAATATTAAATATATTGTCCACATATTTTTCCATAGTAGTACCACTAGATTCCCCCACTATTTTCTTGGGTTCAACACTTCCAAAAACCTTTTTATCAACATTAACATTCCCTCGAATGACTGGTGCGAAAATACGGCCACTGCGGGTGACTAGGCTAGCTTCAGCATTATTCTTGACATTAGACAAAGGTTGGATGGGAGCTTCCATACCATACTCTAGGATTTTCGCATTGTATTTATATGGCACATCCTTGTCTGATTTGTAAGGAACAGGACCCGGCAAGCAAATCACCATTGGAGCAACAATTGGCTTGTCATGGTACTCAATCTCTATAGGGGAGGGAATGTAACACCCTAGTTTAATTAGAATAGTTTTTAATTAAATAATTAGATAATTTGATATTATATTTTGTTGGGGACTAGATACCTTAGAATTATGAGAGTTGAGGTTTTAGGGGTGTATGGCTAAATGTGTAGAGACATGGGAGTGTGTAGTATAATATGGATTTTTATTACTATTATATTATAATATTAGGATTATTATTATTTTATAATAATAGTTAAATAATTACTTAATTGTGATAGTTATTTTAATATTTGGATATATTAGAGTGAGAAGAAGAGAAAGAGAGTCAATACGTAGAAACAGAGAAAGAGAAGCGTAGAAGTGAGAAGAGGAGAAAGCGCTAGGAAGCTAGGGCAGGAAAGTTCATCAGTAGGAATCAAGAATCATCACCAATCTAAGGTCAGGGGATTCTAACTCTATAAGGGTTTGCCTAATGATGGGGTATGGTGGTTTTTAAGTCCCATGGTTGTATGCTTTTGATTTCTCCCTACTTGGTTGTTTTGGGGTTTTACCCTTTGATGATTGATTTTGATGCATTGTATGTACCATTGATGTTTGATATGTGTAGTAATTGATGTATGATGATGGGGATGATAATCTGGGGTTTGATTGTGAATTATCTCATGAAGTTCGTGTTTTTAGAATTGAGCCAAAAGGGTTTTTGCACTGCTATTTTTCTAAATCCGTAAAACTGTTTTTCACAGGGTGCAATCGATTTGCAGTGCAGGTGCAATTGATTTGACAGTTCAATTTTGGTGAATTTTTCTTCTGTTTCAGTAAGCAATCGATTGGAAATATAGAGCAATCTATTTTCACTACTTAAAAACTTGATTTTTGGCCTCTGGAACAAGGTGCAATCGATTTGCATGTTAGTGCAATCGATTGCTCACTGTTTGACAGCATTTTTGAAAACTTGAAAATTCCATAACTTTTGACTCGGGTGTCCGTTTGACGCGCCGTTTTGATCGTTGGAAAGATAAAAATAATTTATACAATGTGGTAATAATTTTTATGATATTAGACTAATATTTTATTGGAATAATTCTTATATGTACGTACGTTGTATGTGTTGTATTGCAAAATGTTGCGATTGAATGTATCAGTGTTGGATAAACAATGTACGAAGGATTTTGCATGACGTATTGCATGATAATGATGATGAAGATGGTATGTATTGGCGAGAAATTTATAAGTATGAACAATCAATGTAAATTAAGTTGTTGTGTGTCAGTGTCGCATGCATTCATTAATGATGGCATGTATTGTCAGATTTTGTGAAGGCCTGTACTGGCGGATTTTGTGAAGGCCTGTATTGGCAAAATGATTTATCAAGAGGGCTTATGCCTTGTGCCTCGAGATTAGTGGCAAATGTTTATGTTGGAAGTTGTACTCCAATGGTACCACATGCATAGAGTCAGTATCATCCTCATTGCATTACATTGTTATTAGTAATTGATGGTTTGATTATTAAACGAATTTCTAATTCTGTTATGATGGATGTTTGTGTTGTTTGTGGTACATAATTATATTGATGTGTTTCATAGTATGATGAATGATAAAAAGTTGTGATATAAATATGTATAATGATGTGTACTTGAATTACTATATGTTCATTATTATGCTTCCTCTTATATTGTTATGATATCTCACCCTTCCTGTTTAAATGTTGCCTCCACGTGGGTAACGTGCATATGATCCGAAGTAGCTCGAGGTCGTGGATAGCTGAAGAGTTCCTTCAGTTTTATGTTGATTGAGTTGGTGTCTGCTCCGATACGTAACACTTGGGGTTTTCATGTTTGTTTTATTTCGTTGGAGTGAACTTTGCACTACTCCATTGTTTGAGTTTAATTTATGACTATGCTGAATTTTGAAAGATGATAATTATGACTCCGGTTGGAGAATTGAGATGATTCTTTATTGATGTTTTTCGTTGCGAATAAATAAAAGGAAGTTTAAGACTTTTGAACATATGAATTATGTTTCTATCTTATTTAATGAGCATGTATGATGTATGAAGCATGTGGCATCCTATTTTGATGTTGTATTTTAGAAATTAATTTACTCTGATTTTTATATAATTTACCGACGGGGAAATAGGGTGTTACAAGGAACACCAAAATAAGGCACAATAATATTCACCCCTTCTTCAGAATACTTAGACATCACAGAGTCATTGATGGAGAACATATCTTCATATGAGGAAAAGAATTCATTTGTGGGAGCATACTCATCATCCGACACAATCTCGTCTGAACAATCTTCAATCACGTTAATCCTACGGTAATCATCTATATTTCCCAAAACATTGATGTTACCATTGTCTAACAACAATTAAATACCACTTCTCATGATGGAACAACCACGAGAATCTCTGCAATAAATCTGGCAAGACCCATAATGGTGTTCTTCTTGACCACCCATGTGACAAAATGTAGCATGCAACTGCACCAAATCATCATTCATATACTTCACGTCAAAAATCTAGAACTCACTGAGACATCCGGAGACCATATTCACATCCTCTTCGTACTCTGCCCTTGGCCTAATTATATGAATGAGGCCTTCGTCCATCATTTCCTGAAGATCAGCTTTTATCTTATCACGTCCCTGGATATCTATACTGGAAATACTACAACTAACATGGTCGTGCATATAGTAATTGAACTCGCAGAGGTCAGCATGCATCTTTAGCAAATCTCCTATAACCAGGTTGATATCAAAAATCCAGAAGTCTCCTGGACAACTAGCAACCATGTTTACAGCATTTGCTCCTTCATGCTTAGGCAAAGGATTATCTTTCATGTTAGGGCCAATATCTTTAAAGGATAGGAGGCCAAATCTCACAATCTTTTGTACTTCGGATTTCAAAGGATAACAGTTCTCAATGTTGTGCCCTGGGGCTCCTTGATGAAAAGCGCATGTCTGTTATGCCTTATAATACCAGGGTAGAGGCGAAGGTATAGCAGGGGGGCCTAGTTTGAACCAATTTCTTATGAATCAAAGTTGGGAACAACTTTGCATATCTCATTGGAATAAATTCAAAAGCCTCTCTCTTCTGACTTTGCCCTTGATTTTCCTGAGGAGATGGTCTTTGATATGCAACAGTGTTTGGTGCTACATTGACAACTGGAGTCAGGAAGCAACTTGTTACTGGTACTGATGACGTCTTCTATATGGTTTAATCTTCCTCTCCCTAATAACCGCATTTGTTTCACTTTCTTTCTTTCGAGAGAACCTGTATGATGACTTCTTTGTCCCTTTATCTTTTGTCAAGCGCCCTTCTCTATCAGCCTCTTCCAAATGAACACCCATGCTTACCATTTCGGTAAAATCACTCGGCGTACTGGCGACCATCCTTCCATAATAAAATGATCCAAGGGTTTTCAGGAAGACCTTGGTCATTTCTTGTTCTCCCATAGGTGGCACAACCTGGGCAGCTATCTCGCGCCATCTCTGTGCTTATTCTTTGAACGAATCCTTGTCACTCTGAGCCATTGCCCTCAACTAGTCACGGTCATGCGCCATGAACATATTGTATGTACTACTTGATAAAGGCTTCTCCTAGATCATTGAAGGTACGGATACTACTATTGTCCAGACTCATATACCATTTCAAAGCAGCACCAATTAAACTATCTTGGAAGAAATGAATGAGCAAATGTTGATCATTAGTATGGGTAGACATTTTCCTGATATACATCACGAGGTGGTCACGAGGACAAGAGTTTCCCTTGTATCTCTCAAATTTCGGCACTTTAAACTTGGTTGGAACCTTCACATTGAGAACTAAGCAGAGCTCATTGACGTTTTATCCAAACAATTATTTTCCTCAAAGGGCTTTCATTTCCTTTTGCATCTCATTTAAACGGTCTTGAAAGTCATCCACCCGGTCATAGAAACCCACACTTTCACTCAATGTAGGAACATGACGATAAGCTTCATCATTAACAAACAGCATAGCATTCACTGAAGGAGGGGCAGTATAGTGGATCTCATTTCTAGCAGTAGGAGTAACATGCACCACATGAGGTGCAGGAGTAGAAGTAGCTTAAATAACTGGAGCATCAAGATTATATCCTTCTGGCATGAATTTTTCAGGCATTCCCCACGGGTAACCCTAGGGCATACGATTCTGAGCAACAGTGACTGGGGTAACAGAAACGGGAACTGATGGACCTTCAGAAACAATTGTTGTTTGTTGTGGTTGAGCAAGCAGTGGCTGATTCTGAGCAGCCACCAACAATTCCATCAAAGTATTCAAATTGGCCATATTGGCCTTTAAAGTAGTAACTTCTTCGTGTAGCTTGTGATTCCCTTGTTCAATATTCTCCATTTTCTTCCTGAAATTATCCCGAGTATTGTACCAATAAGACAGCTTGCTGAACAAAGTAGAGAAACTCAGTAAGACACCTGGGTATGAACAAAAATGCAACAAATATGTACAATATGATGTATGATATGAAATTCACATGATTTGTTTTATTATTATTAATATTCCAAGGGACTCAAAGAATTATAGGCAATTTACAAATACTAAAGTACTAACACATTTTGAAATACTGAAAATCTCATTATAATAACTTCAAAATGGATCACAACTTTTAGTACAAGTTTCAACAATCCCAAGTACAAGAGAAAATATAATCTAAAATCTTGAGAAAGCAAAGTTGATGAAGATCACTCCACACACTGAAACTTTCCTGTGAGTCTTGCAATCTGAGCCTTCAACTGCTTGTTCTCTTCTGCATACCTGTCGGCAACCACTTCCCAATCACCAGAGTCGAGAAACGAATGACTAAGTCTCGATCGAGATTTAGAGGAAAATAAATCCTCTTGCTTCTCCATCATCTCTACAACACGACTCTCAAGAATCTCAATCAAGTCATCCTTCTCTTTCAGATCTGCTCGGTAGGACATCTCTAAAGTTTGACACTTGTTCTTCCATGCCTCCTTCTTCTACTGCATCCTAACTAGGGCAAGCTGAACCTCTTCCATGTTATCTAAAAGTAGAGGAATGGTCTTCACAAACATATCAGGTAAAGGTTCCTCACGGGAATATGGCATCTTCAACTGAATTTCCCTTGCATGTACCCACCGAAGATAAGGTTCCAAAGCAATAACTCATTTAGGTCCCAAGTCCTTTCTACTCTTCCTGTGAACATGGCGCCAAGCCTTTGCAATCTCCTCCTTAGATTTCTTATGATCCTCTCCCTCTTTGAGAAAGAAACCACTCAGATGAATATTATTTGGCTTATCTCTCATCGAATATCCAAGGTGTCATCATGCAAGAACGGGATTGTAGTTAATTCCTCCCTTTGTACTGAGAAGATGTACATTAGGGAAACTACCACAATTATCGACAATCTCCACATCGTGATAAGCCTGATGATACCAAACAACATCTGAATGAGTAAGATATATAATCTTCGGAGCCCAACGAGGTTCCTTTTTAACATCTCAGAAAGCATCGGACCAAGGTAAGTGAGAAATAAACCACTGATACAATAAAGGTGTGCAGCAAATGATCATCCCTCCATGATAAGAATCCCGAAGATGAATGGAGTAATATGCATCTCCTAATAATGTAGGGACTGGATTCCTAATCAAAAAGATCATGATGGCACTGATATCCACAAAGTTGTCGATGTTCAAAAATAAGAACAACCCATAAGCAAGTAGAGCAAAGATATCCTCAAAAGCAATTGTACTCTTCATCCTAGCAAAGTAGCGAGTTTTCTCCAATAAAAGTTGAGCGGGTAAGCTTCTGATTCCTCCTTTGGTAGTCATGTGGGCCTTAACCTCAGACTTCTCCAAATGAACCATAACAGCTATCTCATGGGACTTTGCCTCTCCTTCCAAATCAATGAAAGGAACACGATCGGTGATAGGTAAACCCAATAGGTAAGAAAACTCCTCCAATGTAGGCATCAATTGATAATCAGGGGAAGTAAAACATTGATACATCAGGTCATAGAACTGGACCAAAGTTGAGAGAATACCCTACTTCATCCTAAGCTTCATAAGAGACACGATGGATCCATACTTCTTCTGAAAATTTGTAGAACTCTCGATCTCAGGAATCAGACTCATCAAATCATCTATCTTATGATTCTTGAAACTGTACTTCCGAGTCTTTCTTTTTCCAGAACCTGTGGTCAAAAAGTACCTGAGATATTTGAAAAAAGTCAACTTTAAGTCCCTTGAACCAAAATGTTTTAAAGGATGCTCATGGGTGCATTGTGATACGGTGGCAGAATCGACTGTTATACTGGTTTACGTTTTTTGTTCGCAAATGTTGCAGTAAGCAAGAGTCGCCACCGACTTTTCTTTTATCCAACAAAGGAAAGGGTGAAAAGAGCATAAAAAGACCTTTTTCAAGATTTTCTGAGTAAGGGGGTAGATTATGGAAAGGGAAGGTGTTAGCACCCTTTCCATCTATGGTTTTCCACGGGCTCTTAGGTACTTGCTCATGTGGAAAACTGTTTTCGTGTTTGTGTGTTTTGAAAGATTTTGTTTGCTTTATGATAACTCTTGTATCAGTCCTCAAGAGTGTGATAAAGCGTTTTTGAAAAGAATTTTGAAAGTGTGTAAGTGTAAAAAGAATCATATCTGAGCAAGTACTTAATAGCTATCTACCTACTCGAAAAAGGTGTTATTTTCCTCCTTTCCTTTAGATAGTGCTATCCTACTATTAGTGAGTAGGTAGCCCTATCGTCGGGTGTTGAGGGACTATCTAAATGGACATTTATGGTCATTGAAGGCAACATGTAAGGATACCTTAGCATTTTGAAGGGACCGTCATCATATAGGCAACATCGAGGGACAAGATCATTTCTCGTAGGCAACTCGAGGGACATTGAGGGACCATGATCTTTATGATGACTTTTAGACTGTGGGTCTTTGCTAAGATATCCCTAAGTTCGAGGGACATGACCATTATTTTCCGAGGCAACCAAAGTGTGGACATACCCTAAGCGTGCAAGTGTGAGAAATGTGTTCAATTCAGTTATATTTATCTTGAAATTAATGACCTAATGATTAATTGATTAATTATTGTCACGCACGCCTAATTTACTAACAATTTATATATAAGCATATAAGAAATATAAAAGCGAGAAATAAAGTTCCTACAGCTATTACAAGGCTTTGGTGTAGTTACATAAATAATGAATGAAAAGTAAAATACGGAAATTGAAAACCCTAATTAAACTATTACAAACCGGGCACAGTTACATAATAAAATAAATAATCGTATGAAAAATAATAACTCGCAAAAATTAAGATTGGCCTACGTTTGAAACCCTAAAAGTCTAATTGCCTATTAAAAATATTTTTTGGTATTTTATGAAAAAAATTTGAAATTTAACCTAATTTCTAATTAATTTTAAATTAACGAAAAAAACTTAAAATTAAATTAAATTAATTTGCAAAAATTAATTTTTCTTAAAAAAACTCTAAATCCTATTTTTTGATGATTTTATGATTTTTTAAAAAATGAAAAAATATAAAATATAAACTAAATAAAAAAGAATAAAGAAATTAAAAATGGGTCTGGGGGTGAGAAAGCAAACTGGGGGGTATGTTGTTGAACTCCAAAGCCCAGATCTTATGCAAGCCCAAAGCCTACGCTGGATCTGGTGTTGTTGTGTTAGGGAGGTCCATGGTATGCCTGCGTGCTAGAGGCGCTGGATCCAGGTCAACTGAGATCTGATGGTGATGATGTATTAGCCTGTGATGCGCGTGAGTGGCCTGGCTACACTGGATCTGGAGGAAACTCATTAGAAAAAATAAACCTCGAGACCTAGGAATCGAACCCAGGTCTCTCCCTTTGCACTCTTATGCTTTTTCCATCTGCGTTGCTGGATCATTCATGTATATAAACAAAACAAAATTATATAATGTAAAATAAGTACAACTGTTGAGTTGTCAAACACGCACCAACAAGTGAGGTCCATGATATTTGAACGATCCAACCAGAAGAAGCCATTATTCCATGCAGGGTCACCGGCTGGTCAAACCACCTCAAACGGTGGCTCCGGTCATCATCTCCGGCCAGCCAAAAACGTAACCTGCACAATAGGGAGATTTGAAGCCTGGAATTTAGCCTACCCCCCCTAAAACCTAGGCTGAAACTGAAGCTCACACGTTTTTAAACCCTAACAATGGCAAGCTTTGATTTTGGCACTGAAACTCACATGAAGCATGTTAAAACATTTACAATGATTAATATGAAAACATATATGCACGTGTAACTCATTTATATTGTTAATAGGAGGATTTGAATTCAATAAATTATACCAAATCGGTGATGCTTAAAGGAGGGATCTTGGGCACGATTTGGCTTGGCTAACGAATGAGGATGACTCATGGGACCTTCAGGAGGAAACTAGGATGATTGGTTTGGATGGAGAAGGCTTGGATTGCTTGGTACAATGTTCACTTTTTCTTTGAAATTTTTGGAAATAATTTTGGACTTGTGGAGGCAGCTTTCACCTGTCCTTTTAACTTAGGGTGGTAGTGTATATGTAGTAATTCAAATTAGGGTAACAATTATGGAAGAATATCCATGGCATTGAGTGCAAGATTTGTTCCAAATATCCACCTGAAAATCTTTCCTATTTTGGACATCCTTTCCCATCTTGACTTACACGTTTTTATTTTGGTATGCCAGCATGTTTTGTCCATCATTTGATAAGAAAAAGATTCACAATCAAATCTTTCATTATTTTTATTATTTACTTTATTTAATTTTGCATTTTAATGGATAAAACATCAAAATAAATAGTATAAATAATAAAATAATGTATGGCTGAGCTCAAGGGTCGTGGGCCATGTTAGAAACAAGTTTCAAGCATGAAAAGATGGCCCATTTGGAAAAAATTCAAGTTTGGTCAATATTGGCTTCATGCACTTTTCCAAAAATTGGTCAACTTTAGCAATGCATATCTCTCTCATTATTAACCCTAATAGGGTGTTGTTGGACTTTTTAGAGATCTTAGGTTTTCCTATAAACAACCTTTTTGGTTTCACCTCAATTGGATCTTCCATGTTCATGTAAGGAGCTTTGACCCAAAAGGTGTTTTTGTTGACTTTTTGAAAGGACCTATAATGTATGAGCTTGTATCTTTGGATTGGGTCATTTCTTGAACTTGAGGGATGAATAGAAGTTGTAGGTAATTGGATTCTCTTCAAAATGAGCCTTGGTGGAAAAATTTCTAATAAAGTATGAGAAAGTTATGCCTGGTCAAAGTTTTGGTTGACTTTTCCTATAGAAATCCTAATTTTCCATTTTTTACTTTTGATGAGTAAGGAGAATTTCTTGAGGAATCATGATCAACCCTTGATCAAATGATGTATATTACTTTAAAATGTTGATGTTGACTAAAAATCTTGAAGTTTGACTGTATTTGGGCCACAGTTGACTTTTGACCTAGTATAGTTGATTTCTAGGCATTTGAGCAGTTGACTGAGCAAACTTGTTATTCAAGGCATGAAATTTGGCATGGATGATCTTGAGGACATATTAGGACAATGGAGAACAATTTAGATCCTTGGGACTCATACATCTTGCTTAAAATTGAAACCCTAGTTGAGGTTCATTGCCTTTAGGGGGAGAGTTTGCATGGTCAACTCTTAATCATCCTAGGGAAAGTTGGGGACCTCTAGAGGCATATCTTGAGTGAAATTAGAGGGAAAATTTTGGGGTACAACAGCTGCCCCTGTTCAATCTTCTTAAATCTGAGGATGTAGATTGGCTAGTGTGCCTTTCATGATCTTAAGGTGGAAGATGATTGAACACTAGATTACCCAGAAATTTGCGCTCGTCTGAAATGATACTTGACTGTGTAGATAACATCATGAATGGGCTTAAAGATGCCATTTGGATAAGATAACGGAAGATCATCGGAGATGGGATTAAAGATACCATCCAGAGAATATGACGGAGAGTCGTCGGAGATGGGCTTAAATATGCCATCTAGAACAACGTTGATTTCATGAGATATTCCTTTGTGGGAATCCCTATGTCTGTTGTTAGGGAGGACTCTACTGAGGAATGTAGGTGTTTGTTAGGGAAATAAAGTTTAGGAGCTTCAGTTGTCAATTACTCTATTGGGGAGTCATCTCTTGATTGAGGAGGCGGAAGTGAACTGCTATCAGGTCGTAATCCAGGCTTCACAGGGACTTGCTGAGGATAGTAAGGCTGACTGCTATCTGGTTGTATTTCAGGCTTCACAATGCTTTACTGGGGAAACTTGAAATTAACTACTACCTGGTCGTACTCCAGGCTTCACAGTAACTCAAACGGTTATCTAGTCGGAATCCAGGCTTCAGTGACTTGAACTATTATCAGGTCGTGTCCAGGCTTCAATGATTTGAAGAGATTAAGTTGTTATCTTGTCGGACCCAAGATTCAACTTGAATTTGAGGTATACTATTATCTGGTCGAGTCCAGGCTTCATATTAATTGACAGAGTAAACTTCTATCTGGTCGGATTCCATGATTCACGACACATTATATTGTTATCTGGTTGGATTCCAGGCTTCATAGTATCTTGAGTTGTTGATTGACTATTATCTGGTTGGGTTTCGGGCTTCAACAATGATGTTAACTGTTATCTGGTCGGATCCAGGTGTAACACCCGTAATTTAATTAATTATTTAATTAAATTATTTTTGGAATATTTATGAAGATATGTTATTATTATAATTGGATCTATTTAATTAAATGGAGAAATAATAATATATTTGAGGTATTATATTATTATGCGAAATAATGTTAGAAGCTTATATTATTTAATGTGGGTCTATATGGTGTGAGTGGAAGTAATAAGGGGGGTGTAGGTTTTGAGCCCAATAAGGAATAATATAATAATATTAGGTTATTTTATTATTTGTTGTTGGAATAGAAGGAAGAAGCAGTAAGAAGAGAAATAAGGATTGTTGTAGAGCGACCTTCAATCCAAGGTAAGGGTGGGGTTCTGGCTTTATAATTGGGTTCATGATATTTGATATATGGGGTTAGATGTAATGGATGTTTGTTCTTGCATAAATTGCATTATGAATGATGTATGATGAAGATTTGATGAATTTTTGATGAATAAGAATGTTATTATGTTGTTTGATCAATGGAGTAATAAAGTATAATGATTAGGTGATGAATTACCATGATCATAATAAGGTTTTTAGGGATGTAGTATGATTCCCGTAGCAAAATACAATAGAAAACGCAGAAAAATTATGCTGACTATCGAAGGATGTGTCGACCCCAAGCTACATGTGTCGATGCATGAAGGATATTCGACTCAGGATGAGTCGATGCATGCAGGGCTTGCATCGATGCATGTTAATTATAAGACTCTGGATGAGTCGACGCGAAGAGAGGATGTGTCGATGCATGATGAGTACAAGACTCAGGATCAGTCGACACGAAGAGTGCATGTGTCGATACATGTTGTATTGAAATCCAGAATGAGTCGATCCAAAGGAGGATGTGTCGACCCATAGTATACATATGAAGCAGGATGAGTCGATGCATAGTGTTTTGTGTCGATGCATACTGAATGATTTTGATAGAATCAGTTTTTAAATTGTTGTAACTTGAGTTGTAGGATGTTGTTTGAGATGTCGTTCGAGGCGTTGATTAGCTAATGCGATGAGCTCTATTCTAGATGATTAAATGATGATTAAGAAGTGTAATCCCAGTCACTAATTTAGAATTTAGAATCAATTCCCGTAGATGACTGTTATGCTGGATTTTGGACAGAATGATGAATTTTGAGATGTTAGAGGTTGCTGTTAGAATTATGACTGTAGGATTTAGTGACAATGATGATGTACAGTAGCATAATAATAGTATGGCTTACTGTATTATTAATATACAACTGAGTTATTAGTAAGATGTGGTTATTAAAGTTGTTTTTAATAATTAAGATGAACAAATGATGTTTGATAAATAAGTAATGTTTAATAAATTATTTTGAGATGTTTATGAGATGTTGTTCTGAGATGACTGAGATGTTGTCGTTTTTAGATGATTGAGATGTTGTCATTTTGAGATGATTGAGATGTTGTTGTTTTGAGATGTGTTTTGAGATGTTGTTAACTGAGTGTGTTATTACATTCATGTTGAGTCGCATACATTGCATTTTTTTGAGATGGAGCTTATGCTCGTTGAGATGGCCTGGATTGGCAAATTTTGAGATGATGGCTATGCCTTGTTGATGCCTCTATTAATTGGCATATTAGATTTTTGAGATGGGAGTTCTGCTCCAATGGTACCACATGCATTTGCATAGTTTTGAGTCGCATCATATGAATGAATAATGAGATGTATTTGATGTTGATGAATGAGTATATATGTTGTAATTCTTGTTGATTATGAGATGAGAAGTGATGATGTTATTGATCTAATTTAATATATTAATTATCATGCGCGTTATTATATTGTTAGATATCTCACCCCTTCTGTTTGAATGTTGCCCCTGTGTTGGTAACGTGCAGGTAATCGAGAATGAAGGTTTTATACCTTCAATAGATCGAGTTGGTGTCATTGCTCTGATATGTAACACTCGGGGGATGAACGCTTGCTGATTTTTGATTGCTGATTTTTAGTTGTTGAACTTTAAATTGTTTATTTACTAAATATGAGATGTTTCGAAGTTGCTGTTTTATTTAACGATGTTATTGAAGAATTCCGTTGCGTAGTTATTGAATTATTTTATTAAAGATTCTATATTGATGGTTCATCCGATGTTTTATTAAAAGTGTTATATATCCATGATGAATGCAATGAATTTATTAGAAGAATTTGTGACGTCCCGATTCGTTTGTATGAATGAAATTTTATAACTCTGATTTATTTTGCATAATTTGCTTGGGGTAGAATTGGGGTGTTACAAAGTTGGTATCAGAGCAAAAGGTTGGTCCGACCTTGTCGTCGAGTCTTAGTTGTCTAACAATCGAGTATTGTTATTTTGAGTTCTAACAGTTGTTTGTGTTATAGTAATAAGTTGAGATGGCTGGAAGGAATGATGCTGCTCTGGCTGCTGCTCTAGAAGCAATGGCTCATGCGATGGAAAATCAGCCGAATGCTGACGGGAATGCTAGATCTTGTAGCTTGGCGAGTTTCTAGAGAGAGAATCCACCTACGTTCAAGGGAAAATATGATCCTTACGGAGCATTGGAATGGTTGAAAGAGATTGAGAGGATCTTTCGCGTGATGGACTACACTCCGGCGCAGAAGGTTCGTTATGGGACTCATATGCTAGCAGTCGAGGCTGATGACTGGTGGCTAGAGACTTGCCAGAAGTTAGAATCTGCAGGTGAGAATGTCACTTGGGCTGTGTTCCATAGGGAATTCCTGAGAAAGTATTTTCCTGAAGATGTCTGTGGTAAGAAGGAAATTGAGTTCCTTGAGCTAAAGCAAGGGAATCTGTCAGTTGTTGAGTATGCTGCCAAGTTTGCTGAGTTGGCCAAGTTTTATCTGCATTATGCTGAGGAAAATGCTGAGTTTTCGAAGTGTATTAAGTTTGAGAATGGGTTACGCTCAGAAATTAAGAAGGCAGTTGGATACCAGAAGATCCGTGTCTTTGCTGATTTGATTGATAGCTGCAGGATTTTTGAGGAAGACAATAATGCACATTACAAGATTATCAGTGAGAAGAGGGGTAAGCACCCGCAGAATCGTGGTAAACCTTATAATGCCCCAGTTGGTAAGGGTAAGCAGAGGGTTGCTCACGGTCATAGGACTAGTGTGGGAGATGCTCCGGCTAGTGTGATTTGTTTTAAGTGTGGGAAACCTGGACACAAGAGTAATGTGTGCACTGCTGAAGTGAAGAGATGTCACCGTTGTGGTAAGAACGGATATATTGTATCTGAGTGCGAGCACAAGAATGTGGTTTTTTTCAATTGTAAGGAAGAAGGGCACATTGGTAGTCAGTGTCTGAAGCCGAAGAAGGCTCAGTCTAGTGGTAAAGTGTTTGCTTTGGTGGAGGATCAGACAGCTTCCGAGGACAGACTTATTAGAGGTACATGTTTCATTAATAGTACTCCTTTAATTACTATTATTGATACTGGTGCTACGCATTGTTTTCTTGCTGCTGATTGTGTTGAAAGATTGGGTCTTGTGTTGTCTTCTTTGAGTGGAGAAATGGTCGTCGATACTCCATCCAAGGGATCGGTGACTACTTCTTTTATGTGTGCTAAGTGTCCCTTGTTGATCTTCGGCAGAGACTTTGTTGTTGATTTGGTTTGTTTACCGTTAAGAGGTTTAGATGTGATTATTGGTATGAACTGGTTAGAGCATAACTGTGTTCATATTAATTGTTATGACAAGTCGGTGAAGTTTTCTACTCCTGAAGAAGAGGAAGATGGTTTGTTAACTGCTAGACAGTTGAGAAAATTGATGCAAGAGGAAGCACAGATGTTTTCGTTGATGGCGTCGCTATCTGTAGAGACTCAAGATATAATTGAGGAATTGTCGGTGGTATGTGAATTTCTTGAAGTTTTCCCTGATGAGATTCCGGATGTACCGCCAGAGAGGGAAGTTGAATTTGCAATTGATCTTGTACCTGGTACCAGACCTGTGTCTATGGCACCATACATGATGTTTGCGTCTGAGTTATCAGAGTTGAAGAAGCAATTGGAAGAGTTACTTGAGAAGAGGTTTGTAAGACCAAGTGTATCGTCGTGGGGAGCTCCAGTGTTGTTAGTTAAGAAGAAAGATGGAAGTATGAGGCTTTGTGTTGATTACAGACAGTTGAACAAGGTGACGATTAAGAACAAGTATTCGCTTCCAAGAATATATGACTTGATGGACCAATTGGTGGATGCCCGTGTTTTTAACAAGATTGATTTGAGGTTGGGTTACCATCAGATTAAAGTGAAGAATGAAGATATTCAGAAGACGGCTTTCAGAACATGTTATGGACATTACGAGTATTCAGTGATGACTTTCGGTGTTACTAATGCGTCGGGAGTATTCATGGAATATATGAATCGTATCTTCCATACTTATTTGGATCTGTTTGTAGTGGTGTTCATTGATGATATTTTGATTTACTCTAAGTCAGAAGAAGAGCATGCTGAACATTTAAGAGTAGTATTGTAGATTCTGAAAGAGAAGAAGTTGTATGCAAAGCTGTCCAAGTGTGAATTTTGGCTGAAAAAGGTTAGTTTTCTTGGTCATGTGATTTCATGTAGTGGCATTGCTGTAGATCCATCGAAGGTTGATGTTGTGTTGCAATGGGAAACTCCAAAGTCAGCTACTGAGACTAGAAGCTTCTTGGGATTAGCTGGTTATTATAGAAGGTTTATTGAAGGGTTTTCTAAGTTGTCACTTCCGTTGACTAAGTTGACTTGTAAAGGTAGAGCATTTGTTTGGGATGTTCAATGCGAAGAAAGTTTTACGGAATTAAAGAAGAGGTTGACGACGGCTCCGATTTTGACGTTGCCTAATCCAGGAGAGCCTTTTGTGGTATATTGTGATGCTTCTAAGATGGGTTTAGGAGGTGTGCTTATGCAAAGTGGTAAGGTAGTTGCTTATGCATCGAGGCAGTTGAGGACTCATGAGAAGAACTATCCTACGCATGATTTAGAACTTGCTGTGATTGTTTTGTGTTGAAAATTTGGAGGCATTATCTTTATGGTTCTAGATTTGAAGTGTTTAGTGGCCATAAGAGCTTAAAGTATTTGTTTGACCAGAAGGAGTTGAATATGAGACAACAAAAATGGTTGGAATTGTTAAAGGATTATGATTTCAGTTTGAATTATCATCCAGGAAAGGCGAATGTGGTAGCTGATGCGTTGAGTCGAAAGACTTTACATATGTCAGCAATGATGATCAAAGAGTTGGAATTGATTGAGCAGTTCAGAGATATGAGCTTAGTTTGCGAGGTTACTCCGCAGAGTGTTAAGTTAGGTATGTTGAAGATTAATAATGAATTTCTAGACAGTATCAGAGAAGCTCAGAAGTTAGATGTGAAACTGGTAGATTTGATGGTTGGGACTGATCAATCTGAGAATAATGATTTTAAGCTAGATGAGCAAGGTGCGTTGAGATTTTGTAACCGGATCTGTATTCTTGATGATGCTGAGATGAAGAAAGTGATACTTGAAGAGAGTCATAGAAGTAAGTTAAGTATTCATCCAGGAGCTACAAAGATGTATCAAGATTTGAAAGGTTTGTTTTGGTGGCCTGGGATGAAGAGTGATGTGGCTCGGTTTGTGTATGAATGTTTGACTTGTCAGAAGTCAAAAGTTGAACATCAGAAGCCTGCATGATTGATGCAACTGTTGGAAGTTCCTGAATGGAAATGGGATAGCATTTCAATGGACTTTGTGACGGGGTTGCCTAGTACCTCAAGAGGACATGATTCGATTTGGGTGATTGTTGATAGGCTTACAAAGTCAGCTCATTTTATTCCTATTAACATCAATTTTCCAGTGTCGAAGTTGGCTGAGATTTATGTTAGTGTGACTGTGAAACTGCATGGTGTTCCTTTGTGCATTGTGTCAGATAGAGACCCAAGATTTACTTCTGATTTTTGGAATAGTTTGCAAGAAGCGTTGGGTTCTAAGTTGAGGTTGAGTTTAGCGTATCATCCTCAGACAGATGGTCATGCTGAACGGACGATTCAATCGTTAGAAGACTTATTGAGGGCATGTGTTCTCGAGCAGGGAGGTTCGTGGGATACTTATCTTCCGTTGATAGAGTTCACATATAATAACAGTTACCATTCTAGTATTAGGATGGCACCTTTTGAGGCGTTGTATGGTCGAAGATGTAGAACTCCGTTATGTTGGCATGAATCTGGTGAGAGTGTAGTACTTGGACCTGAACTTGTTCGTGAGACTACCGAGAAGGTGAAGTTGATTCGAGAAAATATGAAAGCTTCACAAAGTAGACATAAGAGTTATCATGACAAGCGAAGGAAAGATTTAGAATTTCAAGCTGGTGATCATGTGTTTTTGAGAGTTACACATGTGACTGGTGTTGGGCGAGCATTGAAGTCTAAGAAGCTCACTTCTCGTTTTATTGGACCGTATCAGATTTCAGAGAGAGTGGGGAATGTTGCTTACAGAGTGGCTTTACCGCCTAATCTTTCAAATTTGCATGATGTGTTTCATGTGTCGCAACTTCGAAAATATACTTCAGATCAATCTCATGTGATTCATATGGATGATGTGCAAGTACGGGATAATCTTACAGTGGAGACGATGCCTGTACGGATCGCAGATCATGAAATGAAGACTCTGAGGGGCAAAGAGATTTCCTTGGTTAAAGTGGTTTGGTTAGGAGCTGCAGGAGAAAGCATGACTTGGGAATTGGAGAGCAAGATGCGAGACTCTTATCCTGAATTGTTTGATTGAGGTAAATTTTCGAGGACGAAAATATTCTAAGTGGGGGAGAGTTGTAACTCCCGTAATTTAATTTATTTAATTAAATTATTTTTGGAATATTTATGAAGATATGTTATTATTATAATTGGATCTATTTTATTAAATGGAGAAATAATAATATATTTGAGGTATTATATTATTATGCGAAATAATGTTAGAATCTAATATTATTTAATGTGGGTCTATATGGTGTGAGTGGAAGTAATAAGGGGGTGTAGGTTTTGAGCCCAATAAGGAATAATATAATAATATTAGGTTATTTTATTATTTGTTGTTGGAATATAAGGAAGAAGCATAAGAAGAGAAATAAGGATTGTGAAGAACGTGGAGCTGCTGGTTTTTGAAGGAAACGGCAAGAACAAGGATTCAACCCGGAAATTGTAGAGCGACCTTCAATCCAAGGTAAGGGTAGGGTTCTGGCTTTATAATTGGGTTCATGATGTTTGATATATGGGGTTAGATGTAATTATTGTTTGTTCTTGCATAAATTGCATTATGAATGATGTATGAAGAAGATTTGATGAATTTTTGATGAATAAGAATGTTATTATGTTGTTTGATCAATGGAGTAATAAAGTATAATGATTAGGTGATGAATTACCATGATCATAATAAGGTTTTTAGGGCTGTAGTATGATTCCCGTAGAAAAATACAGTAGAAAACACAGAAAAATTATGCTGACTGTCGAAGGATGTGTCGACCCCAAGCTGCATGTATCGATGCATGAAGGATATTCGACTCAGGATGAGTCGATGCATGCAGGGCTTGCATCGATGCATGTTAAGTATAAGACTTATGATGAGTCGACGCGAAGAGAGGATGTGTCGATGCATGATGAGTACAAGACTCAGGATGAGTCAACATGAAGAGTGCATGTGTCGATACATGCTGTATTGAAAGCCAGAATGAGTCGATCCAAACGAGGATGTGTCGACCCATAGTATACATATGAAGCAGGATGAGTCGATGCATAGTGTTTTGTGTCGATGCATACTGAATGATTTTGACAGAATCAGTTTTTAAATTGTTGTAACTTGAGTTGTAGGATGTTGTTTGAGATGTTGTTTGAGGCGTTGATTAGCTAACGCGGTGAACTCTATTCTAGATGATTAAATGATGATTAAGAAGTGTAATCCCAATAACTAATTTATAATTTAGAATCAATTCCCGTAGATGACCGTTATGCTGGATTTTGGACAGAATGATGAATTTTGAGATGTTAGAGGCTGCTGTTAGAATTATGACTGTAGGATTTAGTGACAATGATGATGTACAGTAGCAGAATAACAGTTGGCTTACTGTATTATTAATATACAGCTGAGTTATTAGTAAGATGTGGTTATTAAAGTTGTGTTTAATAATTAAGATGAACAAATGATGTTTGATAAATAAGTAATGTTTAATAAATTATTTTGAGATGTTTATGAGATGTTGTTCTGAGATGACTGAGATGTTGTCATTTTGAGATGATTGAGATGTTATCATCTTGAGATGATTGAGATGTTGTTGTTTTGAGATGTGTTTTGAGATGTTGTTAACTGAGTGTGTTATTACATTCATGTTGAGTCGCATACATTGCATTTTTTTGAGATGGAGCTTATGCTCGTTGAGATGGCCTAGATTGGAAAATTTTGAGATGAAGGCTATGCCTTGTTGATGCCTCTATTAATTGGCAGATTAGATTTTTGAGATGGGAGTTCTACTCCAATGGTACCACATGCATTTGCATAGTTTTGAGTCGCATCATATGAATGAATAATTAGATGTATTTGATGTTGACGAATGAGTATATATGCTGTAATTATTGTTGATTATGAGATGAGAAGTGGTGATGTTATTGATCTAATTTAATATATTAATTATCATGCGCTCTATTATATTGTTAGATATCTCACCCCTTCTGTTTGAATGTTGCCCATGTGTTGGTAACATGCAGGTAATCGAGAATGAAGGTCGTATACCTTCAATAGATTGAGTCGGTGTCATTGCTCTGATATGTAACACTCGGGGGGATGAACGCTTGTTGATTTTTGATTGCTGATTTTTAGTTGTTAAACTTTAAATTGTTTATTTACTAAATATGAGATGTTTCGAAGTTGCTGTTTTATTTAACGATGTTATTGAAGAATTCCGCTGCGTAGTTGTTGAATTATTTTATTAAAGATGCTATATTGATGGTTCATCCGATGTTTTATTAAAAGTGTTATATATCCATGATGAATGCAATGAATATATTAGAAGAATTTGTGACGTCCTGATTCATTTGTATGAATGAAATTTTATAACTCTGTTTATTTTGCATAATTTGCTTGGGGTAGAATTAGGGTGTTACACCAGGCTTCACAGTATGGTGAACTACTATCTGGTCAGAATCCAGGCTTTGCAGTTTCTTCAACTGGAATAGAAATCCGAGAGATCTTAGTATCGATCTAACTGAACCAGAGAAGGTCTTGGATTAACTTTGACTGGAATAGAAATCAGAAGAATCTTAGTATCGATTCAACTGAACCAGACAAAAGTCTTGAGGTATCTTCAACTGGAATAGAAATCAGAGAGATCTTAGTATTGATCCAACTGAACCAGAGAAGTCTTTTGAGAATGTATTTCTGAGTAAAATGCTGAAAATAGCCCTTCGTTAGACGTAGCTTTTGAGAAGACTACCAGGTCACGTAAGTAGTCAACGGTGTTTGTTGATTTGAACTTTCTTGAAAACAGTAAAGAGTTAGTCGTATGCAATATCATGATGTATGAAATGCATTGTGATGATGTTCTCAAAATAAATGAGATTATATTGTATGCAATGTGTATGCGCATGCCATGATGTATGAATATGGGTTGCTATTGCGATATTTCTAAGTCTGGGAAAGTAAATCCCGGACTGCTGCTGAAGAGTATTGGGAAACTGAATCCTTCCTTTCTGCTAGGGATTATGAATGGAGATGATTTGCCGAAGATTTCCTCTTTCTGTTTGGAGGATATTCTGCTAGGGATTGACTTTATGGAGAGAGATAATGCTTTGTTGGAAGGTTTTGCCGATGTAGAGAAATAAACTCTGTTGGGGAATAAACTTCCGCAGTTAGAGAAATAAACTCTACCAGGGAAGAGGTTTTATGAACGGTTTAAGATTATAAAGCTCGACTGGGGAATGCAGATTTCAGTTCTCTGAAGGTACTTTGCTGGAGGAGATAATTCCTACCTGGGGAAGGAGAGATCAAAACACTGGTTGTTTCTACTCTGTGGGGAACATAGACATCGTGGGGTCGTATGTAATGGTGACTTCGTCTCAAAAATGTCTCTGCCCCTGTACCTGCTGGAAGGATTAACTGTCGGGACTACAAATGGCTTTTTTTATACTTTGCCCCATTTCTCAAAGTCATTAGCAATTGTCTTTCTATTTCTTATGCAAGTATTTGTGAACAGTGATCATATTTAAATGCATATGTCAAAAATAATCATTGGCGTTTTTTCAAAACAAAGCGGAAAAATAAAAATAAATAGTTTTGTACTTCCAAAGAAATGATTTGCATTGATTTTTGAAGTTCGCCTATAACAGGAATTTTTGTACAAAGAGGCTGGTGTTCTAGTAGGAGAACACCGCCGTGAAAATGAAAACTATACAAAATAGTGTACAAGGAGAAAACAGTTATGTGTAATAATCCCATTAAGTTTCAATTCTGCTATTGTCCCTATGTCCTTGAGTGTCTCATCACTTTGCTACTTGTCTGAAGCTGACTGGATTGATTGGTACTGTTTGAGCTTGATAGTTGATACTGAAGTCTGGTCGCAAGATGATCCAATGGGACATAGTTATACGCTTCAAGTCCCTAACTTTTTCCTAGACCTCCCTTTTGGGTTTTCAGTCCACCGGGATACCCTTTTTTTCCCAAGCCGCCTTTTCAGGTTTTTGACTTACCGGGTGTATAGATTTTTTTTGTATTTATCCCTAATTTTTGCCCGAACCCTTTTGGTTCGCCGGGATGCCCTTATTTTTGCCTAGGCCAGTCAACCTAGTGGGTCTTTATTTATGCGTAGTATCTTTTCACTATGTCCTCATTCACAGGGTGAGGAAGGTCGTCACCATCCATGGTGGTTAGAATCATGGCTCCACCGGAAAATATGCTTCTGATCATAAATGGTCATTCGTATGTGGGAGTCCATTTTCCCCTAGGATCACCTTGCGGCAGTATGATGCGCTTGATTACTAGATCACCCACTTGATATACTTCACGTCTGACCTTTTTATTGAAAGCCTTGATCATCCGTTTTTGATACATTTGACCATGACAGACAACAGTAAGCCTTTTCTCATCAATCAGATTCAGTTGATCAAGTCGAGTCTGGATCCAATCATCTTTGTTCAAACCTGCATCCTTCATGATCCTCAAAGAAGGGATCTGGACTTTAATAGGTAGGACAGCCTCCATACCATATACCCGAGAATAAGGTGTTTCCCCTGTTGACGTACGTGCTGAGGTGCGGTAACCATGAAGAGAAAACAGTAACATCTCATGCCAGTCTTTGTATGTCACCATCATTTTCTGTATGATTTTCTTAATATTCTTGTTAGCAGCCTCTACAGCACCATTCATCTTTGGCCGGTAAGGGGAAGAATTATGATGCTGGATCTTGAATTGTTTACAGAGTTCGGTGATCATTGTATTGTTGATATTTGTACCATTGTCTGTGATGATTCTTTCTGGCACACCATACCGACAAATCAGGTTATGCTTGATAAACTGCGCCACAACAATCTTGGTAACAGTAGCAAAAGAGTCAGCCTCAACCCACTTCGTGAAGTAATCAATGGCGACTAGGATGAAGCGATGCCCATTGGAAGCGGTAGGTCTAATCTCTCTGATCATGTCAATGCCCCACATTGCAAAGGGCCAGGGAGCGGTTAAGACATTCAAGGGAACCAGAGGTACATGTACTTTATCAGCATAGATCTGGCATTTGTGACAAGTTCGAGAATGCTGATAACAGTCTGCTTCCATAGTGGACCAATAGTATCCTGACCGTAGGATCTTTTTAACCATGGTATGTCCACTAGAATGGGTGCCAAAGGTACCTTCGTGTAAATCTGCCATAATCCTCTCTGCTTCTTTATTGTCTACACACTGAAGTAAAGTATAGTCATGGTTGCGCTTGTAGAGGATTCCATTACTGAGGAAGAACTTTACAGAGAACCTTCTCAGAAACTTCTTATCATTGACAGATGCTCCCTCGGGATATTCTTGAGCCTCGAGATACCTTTTCACTTCGTGGAACCAAGGTTTGTCTGCTACTTCTTCAGTATCAATCTCATAGCAATATGCTGGTTCATCCAACCTCTCAATGGTGATCCGAGGAGCTTTTTTGTCCCATCTGACCTTGAACATGGATGACATAGTAGCTAGCGCGTCTGTTAACTGGTTTTCTTCTCGTGGGAAATGTTCAAAGGTGACTTCCTCAAAGTGTGGAAGCAATTTCAGCACACGTTCTTTGTAAGGGATGATATTCTGGTGGTTCGTGTCCCACTCGCCTTTGATTTGGCTTATTACTAAGGCTGAATCCCCGAAAACACTTAAGAACTTGATCCTCGGGTCAATAGAAGCTTTGAGACCCATGATGCATGCTTCATACTCCGCCATATTGTTGGTACAATTAAAACATAATCTAGCGGTGAAAGGAGTATGACAGCCCTCGGGAGATATGATTGCAGCACGGATGCCATTGCCGAGTGCGTTGGAGGCCCCATCAGAAACCATAGTCCATCGGGATCCTTTCTCAGGTCCTTTATCCGGTCCAGGTTCTTCACAGTCAATCACTAACATGATGTTCTCATCCGGGAATTCAAAGTTCATGGATTGGTAGTCATCCACAACCTGGTGAGCCAAATGATCAGCTAGTACACTTCCCTTGATTGCCTTTTGGGTTGTGTATTGGATGTCGTATTCGGTCAAGATCATTTGCTATCTTGCTATTCTTTCGGAGAGAGAAGGCTTCTCGAAGATGTACTTAATCGGATCCATCTTAGATATCAACAAAGTAGTGTGGGTCAACATATATTGTCTCAGTCGGCGAGCAGCCCATGCCAACGCAACAAGTTTTCTTGGGCAGTGAGTATCTTGTTTCACAGTCGGTAAACTTTTTGCTAAGGTAGTATATTGCATGCTCTTTTCAATCGGACTCGTCATGCTTCCCCAGCACACACCCTATTGAATTATCTAACACTGTTAAGTATATTATCAAAGGTCTTCCTTCAATCGAAGGCATCAGAATTGGAGGCTCTTAAAGGTATTCTTTGATTCTCTCGAAGGCAGTCTGTCATTCGTCATTCCACTTTACCACTTGATCTTTCTTTAGGAGTTTGAAGGTTGGCTCACAAGTAGCGGTTAAATGGGAAATGAATCTGGCAATGTAATTTAGGCGTCCCAAGAAACCTCTAACCTCCTTCTCAGTGCAAGGAGCCGAAATCTCTTGTATAGCCTTCACCTTTGCAGGGTCTACCTGAATGCCCTTGTCGCTAACAATGAAACCTAGAAGTTTACCAGACTTTACTTCGAAGGTGCACTTGTTCGGATTTAACCTCGGCTTATATGTCTTTAACCTATCAAATAGATTTTGTAGATGATCAAGGTGCTCTTCCTCAGTTTGAGACCAAGATATCATGTCATCAACATAGACCTCTATCTCATGGTGAATCATGTCATGGAACAAAGCTACTATGGCTCGCTGATAGGTTTCCCCAACATTCTTCAATCCAAATGGCATCACTTTGTAACAGAAAGTGCCCCATTGTGTGACGAAAGTTGTCTTCTCCATGTCTTCGGGTGCCATCTTGATCTGATTGTAACCAGAGAAACTGTCCATGAAGGAAAAGATCTTATGTTGCACGGTGTTATCAACCAGAATGTCAATGTGGGGAAGCGGAAAGTCATCCTTGGGGCTTGCCCTGTTCAAATCTCAGTAGTCCATACACATCCGCACCTTGTCGTACTTTTTAGGCATTGAGACTATGTTAGCACTCAATTGGGATAAGAGGTGACAGATAAGAACTCAGCGTTGAACTGTTTCATAACCTCTGCTTTGATCTTCTCTGACGTTTCAGGGCGCATACGACGGACCTTCTATTTTACCGGAGGGCGGTCTTCTTTAGTTAGCAGACGATGAACCACAATATACGTGTCTAGTCCTGGCATGTCTTCATATGACCAGGCAAAGATCTCGACATAATCATGCAACATCTGTATCAACCGTTGTTTGACACTAAGCTCCAAATTTGCACTTATCTTGACTTCTTTCATGTCCTCTTCTATGCCAAGGTTTATTGTCTCAGCTGGCTCTTCATGAGGTTGTATAGCCCTTTCTTCCTGTTGTAATAGTCTAGTAAGTTCTCCGGGTACTTCACAATCCTCCTCACCTCCGTCCTCGGTTTGGTTGATCGGATTTTAAAAGTCATAACCGGCAATAGTAGAATTGTTATCAATAGGATCCAGAGTGGATATGGATCTGCAGTTTGATACGTGAGTGTGTGTAAGAGCATAGCTGTATAGACAAAGTAAAAAGAAGAAAAGAAAAAAACCAGAGAGTGCAAAATTTGTATGCAAAATGTCCAATGCTTTATTGATGACTTATGAAATTGAAACATGATAACCCTCACAAATAAACCATTGTGCCCCGGGTAAGACACATGGCCATAGAGTTTATATTGTTTATTACATATCCAACAACAAGAAAAGACAATTACTTCTGAATAAAAGTAATTGGTACAAAGTCTTTTGCCGTCCAATTACTGGGTCCACCGTTGGTAGTAGGGAAGATCCAGTTATCCATGTCATAGCTACTGTCAGCATCTTCTATGGCGGAGACCACATCAATAGCATTGATTCCCGGGCCATGTTTGGGCATGGGTGCAGTTATGACGTTGGGAGTCTCAGGGGGATCGAATTCAACCTCCCTTGCATCAATAAGGTCTTGCACCTTTTTCTTCAAAGCCCAACAATCATTTGTATCATGGCCTGGATTTTCTGAATGGTAAGCATAGCGAGCATTTAGATTGTAGCAGGGAGAGACAATATTAGGATTCTTCGGAGCTTCCCTCAAAGTTACCAGATTGGACTTTAATAATTGTGTCAAAACTTAAGATATAGTCATATTTATCTGGGTAAATTGTCTTACATGCCTTTCTGCTCTAGGCTGATTGTTTCGTTGTTGAGTAGTTGCAGGCTTGGATATCATAACAGCCCCTACCGTTGGACGGGGTTCAGTTTTGTCCTGATTACTTTGGCTATAAGCGGAACTGACTTCCTTCTTCCCAGAAAATGGCTTCCTTACTGTACTAGAGGATGCGTCCTTTAGGATCTTACCACTTCTAATCCCAGTTTCCACTCTTTCTCCTGTCCAAATCAGCTCAGTAAAGCCAGCTGAGGAGCTTCCAATCAGGTGATTGAAAAACGGATCAGATAGGGTACCCAACAACATATCCACTAACTCTTTATCAGACAGGGGAGGTTGGACTCTTCCTACTAAGTCCCTCCACTTCTGAGCATAGTCTTTAAAGCCCTCGCTCGAACCCATAGACATACTTTGGAGTTGAGTACGGGTGGTAGCAAGGTCTGCATTATACTGATACTGCTTATAGAAAGCAGCAGCCAGGTCTTCCCAATTACGAATGTTGGTCCCTTCCAGCTGGTAGAACCATTCTAGTTGAGTTCCGGATAGACTATCTTGAAAGAAGAGGACCCATAAGTCCTTATCAGCAGTGTGAGCATGGATCTTCCTCACGTAAGATCAGAGATACATCTTGGGACATGAAACCCCGTCATATTTGGCGAACACCGACACATTGAACTTATGTGGGATGACAACCCCAGAAACCAAACCTAGCTCTTCAAATCCAGCCCAGGCACCTTCTGGATTTCCATTGCATTTAGACGCTCTTCCAGCTGTTTGTATTTTTCATCGGCCGGAGGGTACTGCTCTTCATTATAGTCAATCTTATTATCATATTCCCTTGGACTGGGGTCTTTCTCTCTTGTCGAAGTTGGCTGAGATTTATGTTAGTGTGACTGTGAAACTGCATGGTGTTCCTTTGTGCATTGTGTCAGATAGAGACCCAAGATTTACTTCTGATTTTTGGAATAGTTTGCAAGAAGCGTTGGGTTCTAAGTTGAGGTTGAGTTCAGCGTATCATCCTCAGACAGATGGTCATGCTGAACGGACGATTCAATCGTTAGAAGACTTATTGAGGGCATGTGTTCTCGAGCAGGGAGGTTCGTGGGATACTTATCTTCCGTTGATAGAGTTCACATATAATAACAGTTACCATTCTAGTATTAGGATGGCACCTTTTAAGGCGTTGTATGGTCGAAGATGTAGAACTCCGTTATGTTGGCATGAATCTGGTGAGAGTGTAGTACTTGGACCTGAACTTGTTCGTGAGACTACCGAGAAGGTGAAGTTGATTCGAGAAAATATGAAAGCTTCACAAAGTAGACATAAGAGTTATCATGACAAGCGAAGGAAAGATTTAGAATTTCAAGCTGGTGATCATGTGTTTTTGAGAGTTACACATGTGACTGGTGTTGGGCGAGCATTGAAGTCTAAGAAGCTCACTTCTCGTTTTATTGGACCGTATCAGATTTCAGAGAGAGTGGGGAATGTTGCTTACAGAGTGGCTTTACCGCCTAATCTTTCAAATTTGCATGATGTGTTTCATGTGTCGCAACTTCGAAAATATACTTCAGATCAATCTCATGTGATTCATATGGATGATGTGCAAGTACGGGATAATCTAACAGTGGAGACGATGCCTGTACGGATCGCAGATCATGAAATGAAGACTCTGAGGGGCAAAGAGATTTCCTTGGTTAAAGTGGTTTGGTTAGGAGCTGCAGGAGAAAGCATGACTTGGGAATTGGAGAGCAAGATGCGAGACTCTTATCCTGAATTGTTTGATTGAGGTAAATTTTCGAGGACGAAAATATTCTAAGTGGGGGAGAGTTGTAACTCCCGTAATTTAATTTATTTAATTAAATTATTTTTGGAATATTTATGAAGATATGTTATTATTATAATTGGATCTATTTTATTAAATGGAGAAATAATAATATATTTGAGGTATTATATTATTATGCGAAATAATGTTAGAATCTAATATTATTTAATGTGGGTCTATATGGTGTGAGTGGAAGTAATAAGGGGGTGTAGGTTTTGAGCCCAATAAGGAATAATATAATAATATTAGGTTATTTTATTATTTGTTGTTGGAATATAAGGAAGAAGCATAAGAAGAGAAATAAGGATTGTGAAGAACGTGGAGCTGCTGGTTTTTGAAGGAAACGGCAAGAACAAGGATTCAACCCGGAAATTGTAGAGCGACCTTCAATCCAAGGTAAGGGTAGGGTTCTGGCTTTATAATTGGGTTCATGATGTTTGATATATGGGGTTAGATGTAATTATTGTTTGTTCTTGCATAAATTGCATTATGAATGATGTATGAAGAAGATTTGATGAATTTTTGATGAATAAGAATGTTATTATGTTGTTTGATCAATGGAGTAATAAAGTATAATGATTAGGTGATGAATTACCATGATCATAATAAGGTTTTTAGGGCTGTAGTATGATTCCCGTAGAAAAATACAGTAGAAAACACAGAAAAATTATGCTGACTGTCGAAGGATGTGTCGACCCCAAGCTGCATGTATCGATGCATGAAGGATATTCGACTCAGGATGAGTCGATGCATGCAGGGCTTGCATCGATGCATGTTAAGTATAAGACTTATAATGAGTCGACGCGAAGAGAGGATGTGTCGATGCATGATGAGTACAAGACTCAGGATGAGTCAACATGAAGAGTGCATGTGTCGATACATGCTGTATTGAAAGCCAGAATGAGTCGATCCAAACGAGGATGTGTCGACCCATAGTATACATATGAAGCAGGATGAGTCGATGCATAGTGTTTTGTGTCGATGCATACTGAATGATTTTGACAGAATCAGTTTTTAAATTGTTGTAACTTGAGTTGTAGGATGTTGTTTGAGATGTTGTTTGAGGCGTTGATTAGCTAACGCGGTGAACTCTATTCTAGATGATTAAATGATGATTAAGAAGTGTAATCCCAATAACTAATTTAGAATTTAGAATCAATTCCCGTAGATGACCGTTATGCTGGATTTTGGACAGAATGATGAATTTTGAGATGTTAGAGGCTGCTGTTAGAATTATGACTGTAGGATTTAGTGACAATGATGATGTACAGTAGCAGAATAACAGTTGGCTTACTGTATTATTAATATACAGCTGAGTTATTAGTAAGATGTGGTTATTAAAGTTGTGTTTAATAATTAAGATGAACAAATGATGTTTGATAAATAAGTAATGTTTAATAAATTATTTTGAGATGTTTATGAGATGTTGTTCTGAGATGACTGAGATGTTGTCATTTTGAGATGATTGAGATGTTATCATCTTGAGATGATTGAGATGTTGTTGTTTTGAGATGTGTTTTGAGATGTTGTTAACTGAGTGTGTTATTACATTCATGTTGAGTCGCATACATTGCATTTTTTTGAGATGGAGCTTATGCTCGTTGAGATGGCCTAGATTGGAAAATTTTGAGATGAAGGCTATGCCTTGTTGATGCCTCTATTAATTGGCAGATTAGATTTTTGAGATGGGAGTTCTACTCCAATGGTACCACATGCATTTGCATAGTTTTGAGTCGCATCATATGAATGAATAATGAGATGTATTTGATGTTGATGAATGAGTATATATGCTGTAATTATTGTTGATTATGAGATGAGAAGTGGTGATGTTATTGATCTAATTTAATATATTAATTATCATGCGCTCTATTATATTGTTAGATATCTCACCCCTTCTGTTTGAATGTTGCCCATGTGTTGGTAACATGCAGGTAATCGAGAATGAAGGTCGTATACCTTTAATAGATTGAGTCGGTGTCATTGCTCTGATATGTAACACTCGGGGGGATGAACGCTTGTTGATTTTTGATTGCTGATTTTTAGTTGTTAAACTTTAAATTGTTTATTTACTAAATATGAGATGTTTCGAAGTTGCTGTTTTATTTAACGATGTTATTGAAGAATTCCGCTGCGTAGTTGTTGAATTATTTTATTAAAGATGCTATATTGATGGTTCATCCTATGTTTTATTAAAAGTGTTATATATCCATGATGAATGCAATGAATATATTAGAAGAATTTGTGACGTCCTGATTCATTTGTATGAATGAAATTTTATAACTCTGTTTATTTTGCATAATTTGCTTGGGGTAGAATTAGGGTGTTACACCAGGCTTCACAGTATGGTGAACTACTATCTGGTCAGAATCCAGGCTTTGCAGTTTCTTCAACTGGAATAGAAATCCGAGAGATCTTAGTATCGATCTAACTGAACCAGAGAAGGTCTTGGATTAACTTTGACTGGAATAGAAATCAGAAGAATCTTAGTATCGATTCAACTGAACCAGACAAAAGTCTTGAGGTATCTTCAACTGGAATAGAAATCAGAGAGATCTTAGTATTGATCCAACTGAACCAGAGAAGTCTTTTGAGAATGTATTTCTGAGTAAAATGCTGAAAATAGCCCTTCGTTAGACGTAGCTTTTGAGAAGACTACCAGGTCACGTAAGTAGTCAACGGTGTTTGTTGATTTGATCTTTCTTGAAAACAGTAAAGAGTTAGTCGTATGCAATATCATGATGTATGAAATGCATTGTGATGATGTTCTCAAAATAAATGAGATTATATTGTATGCAATGTGTATGCGCATGCCATGATATATGAATATGGGTTGCTATTGCGATATTTCTAAGTCTGGGAAAGTAAATCCCGGACTGCTGCTGAAGAGTATTGGGAAACTGAATCCTTCCTTTCTGCTAGGGATTATGAATGGAGATGATTTGCCGAAGATTTCCTCTTTCTGTTTGGAGGATATTCTGCTAGGGATTGACTTTATGGAGAGAGATAATGCTTTGTTGGAAGGTTTTGCCGATGTAGAGAAATAAACTCTGTTGGGGAATAAACTTCCGCAGTTAGAGAAATAAACTCTACCAGGGAAGAGGTTTTATGAACGGTTTAAGATTATAAAGCTCGACTGGGGAATGCAGATTTCAGTTCTCTGAAGGTACTTTGCTGGAGGAGATAATTCCTACCTGGGGAAGGAGAGATCAAAACACTGGTTGTTTCTACTCTGTGGGGAACATAGACATCATGGGGTCGTATGTAATGGTGACTTCGTCTCAAAAATGTCTCTGCCCCTGTACCTGCTGGAAGGATTAACTGTCGGGACTACAAATGGCTTTTTTTATACTTTGCCCCATTTCTCAAAGTCATTAGCAATTGTCTTTCTATTTCTTATGCAAGTATTTGTGAACAGTGATCATATTTAAATGCATATGTCAAAAATAATCATTGGCGTTTTTTCAAAACAAAGCGGAAAAATAAAAATAAATAGTTTTGTACTTCCAAAGAAATGATTTGCATTGATTTTTGAAGTTCGCCTATAACAGGAATTTTTGTACAAAGAGGCTGGTGTTCTAGTAGGAGAACACCGCCGTGAAAATGAAAACTATACAAAATAGTGTACAAGGAGAAAACAGTTATGTGTAATAATCCCATTAAGTTTCAATTCTGCTATTGTCCCTATGTCCTTGAGTGTCTCATCACTTTGCTACTTGTCTGAAGCTGACTGGATTGATTGGTACTGTTTGAGCTTGATAGTTGATACTGAAGTCTGGTCGCAAGATGATCCAATGGGACATAGTTATACGCTTCAAGTCCCTAACTTTTTCCTAGACCTCCCTTTTGGGTTTTCAGTCCACCGGGATACCCTTTTTTTCCCAAGCCGCCTTTTCAGGTTTTTGACTTACCGGGTGTATAGATTTTTTTTGTATTTATCCCTAATTTTTGCCCGAACCCTTTTGGTTCGCCGGGATGCCCTTATTTTTGCCTAGGCCAGTCAACCTAGTGGGTCTTTATTTATGCGTAGTATCTTTTCACTATGTCCGCATTCACAGGGTGAGGAAGGTCGTCACCATCCATGGTGGTTAGAATCATGGCTCCACCGGAAAATATGCTTCTGATCATAAATGGTCATTCGTATGTGGGAGTCCATTTTCCCCTAGGATCACCTTGCGGCAGTATGATGCGCTTGATTACTAGATCACCCACTTGATATACTTCACGTCTGACCTTTTTATTGAAAGCCTTGATCATCCGTTTTTGATACATTTGACCATGACAGACAACAGTAAGCCTTTTCTCATCAATCAGATTCAGTTGATCAAGTCGAGTCTGGATCCAATCATCTTTGTTCAAACCTGCATCCTTCATGATCCTCAAAGAAGGGATCTGGACTTTAATAGGTAGGACAGCCTCCATACCATATACCCGAGAATAAGGTGTTTCCCCTGTTGACGTACGTGCTGAGGTGCGGTAACCATGAAGAGAAAACAGTAACATCTCATACCAGTCTTTGTATGTCACCATCATTTTCTGTATGATTTTCTTAATATTCTTGTTAGCAGCCTCTACAGCACCATTCATCTTTGGCCGGTAAGGGGAAGAATTATGATGCTGGATCTTGAATTGTTTACAGAGTTTGGTGATCATTGTATTGTTGATATTTGTACCATTGTCTGTGATGATTCTTTCTGGCACACCATACCGACAAATCAGGTTATGCTTGATAAACTGCGCCACAACAATCTTGGTAACAGTAGCAAAAGAGTCAGCCTCAACCCACTTCGTGAAGTAATCAATGGCGACTAGGATGAAGCGATGCCCATTGGAAGCGGTAGGTCTAATCTCTCTGATCATGTCAATGCCCCACATTGCAAAGGGCCAGGGAGCGGTTAAGACATTCAAGGGAACCAGAGGTACATGTACTTTATCAGCATAGATCTGGCATTTGTGACAAGTTCGAGAATGCTGATAACAGTCTACTTCCATAGTGGACCAATAGTATCCTGACCGTAGGATCTTTTTAACCATGGTATGTCCACTAGAATGGGTGCCAAAGGTACCTTCGTGTAAATCTGCCATAATCCTCTCTGCTTCTTTATTGTCTACACACTGAAGTAAAGTATAGTCATGGTTGCGCTTGTAGAGGATTCCATTACTGAGGAAGAACTTTACAGAGAACCTTCTCAGAAACTTCTTATCATTGACAGATGCTCCCTCGGGATATTCTTGAGCCTCAAGATACCTTTTCACTTCGTGGAACCAAGGTTTGTCTGCTACTTCTTCAGTATCAATCTCATAGCAATATGCTGGTTCATCCAACCTCTCAATGGTGATCCGAGGAGCTTTTTTGTCCCATCTGACCTTGAACATGGATGACATAGTAGCTAGCGCGTCTGTTAACTGGTTTTCTTCTCGTGGGAAATGTTCAAAGGTGACTTCCTCAAAGTGTGGAAGCAATTTCAGCACACGTTCTTTGTAAGGGATGATATTCTGGTGGTTCGTGTCCCACTCGCCTTTGATTTGGCTTATTACTAAGGCTGAATCCCCGAAAACACTTAAGAACTTGATCCTCGGGTCAATAGAAGCTTTGAGACCCATGATGCATGCTTCATACTCCGCCATATTGTTGGTATAATTAAAACATAATCTAGCGGTGAAAGGAGTATGACAGCCCTCGGGAGATATGATTGCAGCACGGATGCCATTGCCGAGTGCGTTGGAGGCCCCATCAGAAACCATAGTCCATCGGGATCCTTTCTCAGGTCCTTTATCCGGTCCAGGTTCTTCACAGTCAATCACTAACATGATGTTCTCATCCGGGAATTCAAAGTTCATGGATTGGTAGTCATCCACAACCTGGTGAGCCAAATGATCAGCTAGTACACTTCCCTTGATTGCCTTTTGGGTTGTGTATTGGATGTCGTATTCGGTCAAGATCATTTGCTATCTTGCTATTCTTTCGGAGAGAGAAGGCTTCTCGAAGATGTACTTAATCGGATCCATCTTAGATATCAACAAAGTAGTGTGGGTCAACATATATTGTCTCAGTCGGCGAGCAGCCCATGCCAACGCAACAAGTTTTCTTGGGCAGTGAGTATCTTGTTTCACAGTCGGTAAACTTTTTGCTAAGGTAGTATATTGCATGCTCTTTTCAATCGGACTCGTCATGCTTCCCCAGCACACACCCTATTGAATTATCTAACACTGTTAAGTATATTATCAAAGGTCTTCCTTCAATCGAAGGCATCAGAATTGGAGGCTCTTAAAGGTATTCTTTGATTCTCTCGAAGGCAGTCTGTCATTCGTCATTCCACTTTACCACTTGATCTTTCTTTAGGAGTTTGAAGGTTGGCTCACAAGTAGCGGTTAAATGGGAAATGAATCTGGCAATGTAATTTAGGCGTCCCAAGAAACCTCTAACCTCCTTCTCAGTGCAAGGAGCCGAAATCTCTTGTATAGCCTTCACCTTTGCAGGGTCTACCTGAATGCCCTTGTCGCTAACAATGAAACCTAGAAGTTTACCAGACTTTACTTCGAAGGTGCACTTGTTCGGATTTAACCTCGGCTTATATGTCTTTAACCTATCAAATAGATTTTGTAGATGATCAAGGTGCTCTTCCTCAGTTTGAGACCAAGATATCATGTCATCAACATAGACCTCTATCTCATGGTGAATCATGTCATGGAACAAAGCTACTATGGCTCGCTGATAGGTTTCCCCAACATTCTTCAATCCAAATGGCATCACTTTGTAACAGAAAGTGCCCCATTGTGTGACGAAAGTTGTCTTCTCCATGTCTTCGGGTGCCATCTTGATCTGATTGTAACCAGAGAAACTGTCCATGAAGGAAAAGATCTTATGTTGCACGGTGTTATCAACCAGAATGTCAATGTGGGGAAGCGGAAAGTCATCCTTGGGGCTTGCCCTGTTCAAATCTCAGTAGTCCATACACATCCGCACCTTGTCGTACTTTTTAGGCATTGAGACTATGTTAGCACTCAATTGGGATAAGAGGTGACAGATAAGAACTCAGCGTTGAACTGTTTCATAACCTCTGCTTTGATCTTCTCTGACGTTTCAGGGCGCATACGACGGACCTTCTATTTTACCGGAGGGCGGTCTTCTTTAGTTAGCAGACGATGAACCACAATATACGTGTCTAGTCCTGGCATGTCTTCATATGACCAGGCAAAGATCTCGACATAATCATGCAACATCTGTATCAACCGTTGTTTGACACTAAGCTCCAAATTTGCACTTATCTTGACTTCTTTCATGTCCTCTTCTATGCCAAGGTTTATTGTCTCAGCTGGCTCTTCATGAGGTTGTATAGCCCTTTCTTCCTGTTGTAATAGTCTAGTAAGTTCTCCGGGTACTTCACAATCCTCCTCACCTCCGTCCTCGGTTTGGTTGATCGGATTTTAAAAGTCATAACCGGCAATAGTAGAATTGTTATCAATAGGATCCAGAGTGGATATGGATCTGCAGTTTGATACGTGAGTGTGTGTAAGAGCATAGCTGTATAGACAAAGTAAAAAGAAGAAAAGAAAAAAACCAGAGAGTGCAAAATTTGTATGCAAAATGTCCAATGCTTTATTGATGACTTATGAAATTGAAACATGATAACCCTCACAAATAAACCATTGTGCCCCGGGTAAGACACATGGCCATAGAGTTTATATTGTTTATTACATATCCAACAACAAGAAAAGACAATTACTTCTGAATAAAAGTAATTGGTACAAAGTCTTTTGCCGTCCAATTACTGGGTCCACCGTTGGTAGTAGGGAAGATCCAGTTATCCATGTCATAGCTACTGTCAGCATCTTCTATGGCGGAGACCACATCAATAGCATTGATTCCCGGGCCATGTTTGGGCATGGGTGCAGTTATGACGTTGGGAGTCTCAGGGGGATCGAATTCAACCTCCCTTGCATCAATAAGGTCTTGCACCTTTTTCTTCAAAGCCCAACAATCATTTGTATCATGGCCTGGATTTTCTGAATGGTAAGCATAGCGAGCATTTAGATTGTAGCAGGGAGAGACAATATTAGGATTCTTCGGAGCTTCCCTCAAAGTTACCAGATTAGACTTTAATAATTGTGTCAAAACTTAAGATATAGTCATATTTATCTGGGTAAATTATCTTACATGCCTTTCTGCTCTAGGCTGATTGTTTCGTTGTTGAGTAGTTGCAGGCTTGGATATCATAACAGCCCCTACCGTTGGACGGGGTTCAGTTTTGTCCTGATTACTTTGGCTATAAGCGGAACTGACTTCCTTCTTCCCAGAAAATGGCTTCCTTACTGTACTAGAGGATGCGTCCTTTTGGATCTTACCACTTCTAATCCCAGTTTCCACTCTTTCTCCTGTCCAAATCAGCTCAGTAAAGCCAGCTGAGGAGCTTCCAATCAGGTGATTGAAAAACGGATCAGATAGGGTACCCAACAACATATCCACTAACTCTTTATCAGACAGGGGAGGTTGGACTCTTCCTACTAAGTCCCTCCACTTATGAGCATAGTCTTTAAAGCCCTCGCTCGAACCCATAGACATACTTTGGAGTTGAGTACGGGTGGTAGCAAGGTCTGCATTATACTGATACTGCTTATAGAAAGCAGCAGCCAGGTCTTCCCAATTACGAATGTTGGTCCCTTCCAGCTGGTAGAACCATTCTAGTTGAGTTCCGGATAGACTATCTTGAAAGAAGAGGACCCATAAGTCCTTATCAGCAGTGTGAGCATGGATCTTCCTCACGTAAGATCAGAGATACATCTTGGGACATGAAACCCCGTCATATTTGGCGAACACCGACACATTGAACTTATGTGGGATGACAACCCCAGAAACCAAACCCAGCTCTTCAAATCCAGCCCAGGCACCTTCTGGATTTCCATTGCATTTAGACGCTCTTCCAGCTGTTTGTATTTTTCATCGGCCGGAGGGTACTGCTCTTCATTATAGTCAATCTTATTATCATATTCCCTTGGACTGGGGTCTTTCTCTCTTGTCTCCCCTTCTTGATTATCTCCTTCTTTTGACGAAGATGTTAGCTCAACCACTTGCCTTAACAGTCCTTTGAACCTCCTTCCCAAATTCACCACACCAGCTGTCTTTCTTGGCTTCTTAGTCTTCTCTTTAACAATCAGGGTTTCAGTTCCTCTTGCCCCTTGGCCAGAGCCATGATCATCTGTTGAAACTGAGCATTTTGGGTATGTAGATCCTTCATTGTTTGTTCTAGAGCCATTGCTGAAATAAATAGCGAAGAAGATGAGAAACCTACTATGAAACCTGCTTATGCAATGATATGTATGATATATATATATATATATATATATATATATATATATATATATATATATATATATATATATATATATATATATATATATATATATATGTTTTCAAGGATTTCAAAGACTTAAATTTGCTTAAACAGAAAGGGAACAAACTTTAATTGCATTAAGAAGTTTCATCGATCACCATAATGCCTCTTGGGCTTACAAAGGAGGTAACAGCAAAAATAACTCTTCTAAGCAAAAAGACTCAAGCTTCCCACCGGCACATCCTCTTTGGTGCAATGTAAGCATTTATACTCTTCTCCTCATGAAGTAACCTGGTGAGCTTTAAAGCCTTCTTCTTGCTGGTGTAGAATTGGGTTTTGAAGGTATCCTGTTCTTCTTTGAGTTGAATCCAGGATTTTCGTAGCTCCTCAAAATCAGTTGGCATGTCAGGATGAAGAACAATGTAAGGAGTGTCTCCATCAGCAATTGGCTCTATAATCACAGGTAAGATGGCGGGGTAAGGCATCATAAGACATTGAGCACGAGCTCACACCCATTTGAGGTAAGGCTCAAGAGGGATGGAATTCTTGTGCCTCAGTGTCTTGCTATCAACTCTGTTTATCATGCCCCAAGCTCGAATGAACCACTTACGATAACCCTGAACATCATTCTCATAGTCAAATGTGATTCCTTGGACGAGTGTGTCGTGAGGAGCATCTCTTCTAGCATAACCAAACGGTCACAACGCCAAACAAGGATTATAAGTGGTTCCTCCCCTAATTCCTAAGAGAGGGACATTAGGGAATTCCCCAGAGTGATCAATGATGGTAACATTCTCCGAGGATCGAGAACACCAATGAATATCCGAATATGTAAGGGACATCAACCTATGAGACCATCTCATACCCTGCTCATTATTCAAAATAAACTGAGGTAGGTGCAAAATAAACCACCTAGCCAATAGAGGAGTGCAACACAGAAGAGTCCCTCTTCTCTTTAGAGTGCGAGTATGCAGAGAGTGTAGAATATCCCCAAGTAAAGTAGGCACTGAATTATGTGACAGAAAAATATTAACCGCGTTCATATCTATGAGTTGGTCCATGTTAGGGAATAGTACCATCCCATAGATAAGAAGGGCCAGCACTTCTTCAAAAGCTTGTAAATCCAGGCTATCCCAAAAATGTTGAGCTTTCTCAATTAAAAACTTATCTAGAAATCCTTGGACACCTCTTCTGGTTTCCCAATTTTCCACTACATCAGACTGTTGTAAAGACAGGGCTTGAGCAATCTCTTTGGGTTTTGGGTCTCTTTCTATACCGTTGAATGGTAACTGATTAAGGATAGGTACCCCCCAATAACTGAGAAAACTCCTTCATAGAAGGCACTAACTGGTAATCGGGAAAAGTGAAGCAGTGATGTCACGGGTCAACGAACTAATAGAGCATCTTTAATATTTCTTCATCAGGGTTTGAAGTGACCAAGTTGAGGAATCGACCATGTTTTTCAATGAAAGGAGAGATTTCAGGAATCCTTGATGCTAACTCCTTAAGTTGAGGAGGTACTTTTACAAGGTTGACTTGGATAGTGTTCCTGCGAGCGAATGTCATGTCCTACAAAACAAGACAAAGATAAGCCCTAGGAAATCCTTGAAATGGTTAGTATGATATGCCATGTTATGATGTCATGATTATGCTAAGAAATCACAGATATAGCAAGCACAAGCAAATCACACAAAGACCTTAGGTTTAAGGCTTGCATGGGTTTTAAGGTAATACCCTCTTAAAGTTTTGATTAGTTCAACCTGTCCTATAAATAGTGATCGGGTTCTAAGGGATCTCAATATCACTGATCTTTCCCAAAGGATTCGTTCTGATAGACAACTGACTTGCAACCAAACAAAACTCGGGAGTCAAATCTCAATGAGTGTAGCATCGAGTATCAACCGACTTTTGGAATACACCAAAGACAGTTATCTCACTACGTCCTAATAGCCAAGTTGTTCAATTAAGGTTCTAAGGTCAGTTGACGCTTCATGACACCACACAGCGGCCCCATATTCTCCTTGATTAACTCAAGGGCTACCGGTACCAACCAAAGTGTCGCATCAATATAGCCATCACTTCAACCATGTCGGTATACCCTGCACAGTTTCCATGATCTATTTCTACTTACCTAAAAGGTTTCCCCGGATTCGAGTGTAGGATCTATAGCAACCCAAACAGTACCCTTAAAAATAAAGCAATCAAAACAAACAAAGAAAACAGATTAGAAATGAACTAGACCCTAAGGTAAACCCCAACTTTATTATTATTCCCCAGTAGAATCTCCAGTTCTGTGATACGGTGGCAGAACCGACTGTTATACTGGTTTGAATTTTTTGTTTGCAAATGTCGCGGTAAGCAAGAGTCTCCACCGACTTTTCTTTTATCCAACAAAGGAAAGGGTGAAAAGAATAGAAAAAGGCCTTTTTGAGATTTTCTGAGTAAGGGGGTAGATTATGGAAAGGGAAGGTGTTAGCACCCTTTCCATCTGTGGTTTTCCACGGGCGCTTAGGTACTTGCTCATGTTGAAAACTGTTTTCGTGTTTGTGTGTTTTGAAAGATTTTGTTTGCTTTATGATAACTCTTATATCAGTCCTCAAGAGTGTGATAAAGCGTTTTTGAAAAGAATTTTGAAAGTGTGTAAGTGTAAAAAGAATCATATCTGAGCAAGTACTTAATAGTTATCTGCCTACTCAAAAAAGGCGTTATTTTCCTCCTTTCCTTTAGATAGTGCTATCCTACTATTAGTGAGTAGGTAGCCCTATCTTCAGGTGTTGAGGGACTATCTAAATGGACGTCTATGGTCATTGAAGGCAACATGTAAGGATACCTTAGAATTTCGAAGGGACTGTCATCATATAGGCAACATTGAGGGACAAGATCATTTCTCGTAGGCAACTCGAGGGACATTGAGGGACCATGATCTTTATGATGACTTTTAGACTGTGGGCCTTTGCTAAGATAACCCTACATTCGAGGGACATGACCATTGTTTTCCAAGGCAACCAAAGTGGGGATATACCCTAGGGGTGCAAGTGTGAGAAATGTGTTCAATTCAGTTATATTTATCTTGAAATTAATGACCTAATGATTAATTGATTAATTATTGTCATGCACGCCTAATTTACTAACAGTTTATATATAAGCATATAAGAAATATAAAAGCGAGAAATAAAGTTCTTACAGCTATTACAAGGCTTTGGTGTAGTTACATAAATAATGAACGAAAAGTAAAATGCAGAAATTGAAAACCCTAATTAAACTATTACAAACTGGGCACAGATCCATAATAAAATAAATAATCGTATGAAAAATAATAACGCGCAAAAATTAAGAATGGCCTACGTTTGAAACCCTAAAGTCTAATTGCCTATTAAAAATATTTTTTGGTATTTTATGAAAAAAAATAGAAATTTAACCTAATTTCTAACTAATTTTAAATTAAAGAAAAAAGTTAAAACTTAATTAAATTAATTTGCAAAAAATAATTTTTCTTAAAAAAGTCTAAATCCTATTTTTTGATGATTTTTTGATTTTATGATTTTAAAAAAAATGAAAAAATATAAAATATAAACTAAATAAAAAGAATAAAGAAATTAAAAATGGGCCCGGGGGGTGAGAAAGCAAACTGGAGGGTATGTTGTTGAATTCCAAAGCCCAGATCTTATGCAAGCCCAAAGCCTGCGCTGGATCTGGTGTTGTTGTGTTAGGGAGGTCCATGGTATGCATGCGTGCTAGAGGCGTTGGATCTAGGTCAGTTGAGATCTGATGGTAATGATGTGTTAGCCCATGATGCGCGTGAGTGGCCTAGCTACATTGGATTTGAAGGAAACTCATTAGAAAAAATAAACTTCAAGACCTGGGAATCGAACCCAAGTGTCTCCCTTTGCACCCTTATGCTTTTGCCATCTGCGCTGCTGGATCATTCATGTATATAAACAAAACAAAATTATATAATGTAAAACAAGGACAACTACTGAGTTGTCAAACACGCGCCAATAAGTGGGGTCCATGATATTTGAACGATCCAACCAGAAGAAGCTATTATGCCACGCAGGGTCACTGATTGGTCAAACCACCTCAGACGGTGGCTCCGGTCATCATCTCCGGCCAGCCAAAAACGTAACCTGCAAAATAGGGAGATTTAAAGCCTGAAATTTTGCCTACCCCCCCTAAAGCCTAGGTTGCAAGTTCAACCATGGCCTTAGTTTGGTCTAAAGAAGTCTCTATCTCTGAAACCGAAGCTCACACGTTTTCAAACCCTAACAATGGCAAGCTTTGATTTTGGCACTGAAACTCACATGAAGCACGTTAAAACATTTACAATGATCAATATGAACACATATATGCATACATAACTCATATATATTGTGTAATAGGAGGATTTCAATTCAAGAAATTATACCAAATCGGTGATGCTTGAAGGAGGGATCCTGGGCATGATTTGGCTTGGCTAACGAATGAGGATGACTCCTGGGACCTTCAGGAGGAAACTAGGATGCTTGGTTTGGATGGAGAAGGCTTGGATCGCTTGGTACAATGTTCACTTTTTCTTTGAAATTTTTGGAAATAATTTTGGACTTGTGGAGGCAGCTTTCACCTGTCCTTTTGACCTAAGGTTGTAGTGTATATGTAGTAAATCAAATTAGGGTAACAATTATGGAAGAATATCCATGGCATTAAGTGCATGATTTGTTCCAAATATCCACTTGAAAATCTTTCCCATTTTGGACATCCTTTCCCATATTGACTTGCACGCTTTTATTTTGGTATGCCAGCATGTTTTGTCCATCATTTGATAAGAAAAAGATTCACAATCAAATCTTTCATTATTTTTATTATTTACTTTATTTACTTTTGCATTTTAATGGATAAAATATCAAAATAAGTAGTATAAATAATAAAATAATGTATGACTGAGATCAAGGGTCGTGGGCCATGTTAGAAACAAATTTCAAGCATGAAAAGAAGGGCCATTTGGAAAAATTCAAGTTTGGTCAATATTGGCTTCATGCACTTTTCCAAAAATTGGTCAACTTTAGCAATGCATATCTCTCTCACTTTTAACCCTAATAGGGTGTTCTTGGACTTTTTATAGAGCTTAAGAAGTCCTCTAAACAACCTTTTTGGTTTCACCTCAATTGGATCTTCCATGTTCATGTAAGGAGCTTTGACCCAAAAGGTGTTTTTGTTGACTTTTTGAAAGGACCTATAATATATGAGCTTGATTGGGTCATTTATTGAACTTGAGGACTGAAGATAAGTTGTAGGGAATTGGATTCTATTCAAAATGAGCCTTGGTGGAAAAATTTTTGATAAATTATGAGAAAGTTATGCCTTGTCAAAATTTGGTTGACTTTTCCTATAGAAACCCTAATTTGTCATTTTTTTTACTTTTGATGAGTTAGGAGCATTTCTCGAGGAATCATGATCAACTCTTGATCAAATGATGGATATTACTTAAAAATGTTGATTTTGACCAAAAATCTTGAAGTTTGACTGTATTTGGGCCACAATTGACTTTTGACCTAGTACAGTTGATTTCCAGGCATTTGAGCAGTTGACTGAGAAAACTTGTTGTTCAAGGCATGAAATTTGGCATGAATGATCTTGAGGACATATTAGGACAATGGAGAACAATTTAGATCCTTGGTACTCACACATCTTGCTTAAAATTGAAATCCTAGTTGAGGTTCATTGCCTTTAGGGGGAGAGTTTTCCTGGTCAACTCTTAGTCATCCCAGGGCAAGTTGGGGACCTCTGGAGGCATATCTTGAGTGAAATGAGAGGGAAATTTTTTGGGGTACAACATGCGTGAATTCATGATGCAACAATCACACATAAGATCACAAAAATGGGGGGTTCATAGGTTTGACGTCACGAGCATGAAGTCAAAGGTACTACCCACAAGGTATTGTCTAATAGTTTATCACCTGCCGAACAAGGTTCTAAGAGGTTCCCAGAGTCTACATCCTTCCTTAGGATATTACCAATGTCCCGATTTACTCGGTAATTAGTAATATTCTCAATAAAAACTCGCATGAGTGTAGTATCGCGTGGCAACCATTTCTGAATTACTCTGTCGTAGTTTCTGCACTACACCTAAAAGGCCAAGTTGGGTTAAAGGTTATATGGTCCTCAGTTTCAGCAGGCTCCCAAGTTGAAAGCAGCATGTCTTCCTAATTACTCGTTAAATAACACTACATTCAAATGGGCCTCCAATGAGTAGGGGATCTCATGTCTCCTTTTTTGGGATTACTCCCTCAAAGTTAACATGACTATATCGTCCGTCCTATCTTAAGTTTGCCCAAGTCCGGGTAGAGGACTTATGAGAAATCACCAAGCACCCTGAAAACCAGGAAAATCCAGGCAAACATATATATAACACATAATATACAACAAATAATATCACATATATAGATAAACAAAGATATGCTCAACCCACTTAGGGATGGACTAGCATTTGGTCGATATTTCCCCAGTGAAGTCACCATTTTTTCTATAGCGGTAGAAATGTTGAGACTAAGCCATTGGATTGACTTGACTCGCTCAGATAAAATAAAGATCGCCAACGCGCTTTATTATTTCCAAAGGAATGGGAAAAGAGCTAATAACCCAAAAAGAGGGGGAGAGAATCTAAGTTCAGGGGTTGGTTATGCAAAGGGAATGTGTTAGCACCCTAAACATCTATGATACTTCGCATGAACCTCTTTGAAAATTTGTGTATTTTGGCTATAAGTGTTGTATAAAAAAATAGATTGTGGGGATGAGAAAAGAAGTATTTTTTACAATTTTTGCACCCGCCGCAGTTGTGAACCTTTAGTGCCTACATACCACCTTCCATGCAATAGGGGATCAGGATACTCGTAGTTCACCTTTAAAAACTTTAAAACACAAGTGTGTTGGTTAATTTTAAGAGACGAGGCATCATCGTCTTATCCGAGTGGAAGAACATACTTACTACTCACAATCATGAGAAAGGAGAATTTGTGTTATCTCAAAGTGGAAGATATAGCTTGGATTTTTAAATAAACAAAGCTTCACTCAACACCTAAGTGGAAAATATCTCACTTCACTACATATCATAGAAGTATAGTAGCTCGCATCACTACAAGGATTGACAAGAGTCTAATCTTTTGAGAAAATTTAAAGGTAAAAAGCCAAAATGGTTTGAATGAGATTGGTTGACTTTTAGTCTTCTCAAAAAATGTCAAGGTATTATTAAGTTGTTTAAAATTTAATTAAGAAAATATTTTTGAAAATGCGTGGACCTAAGTCTAAGTTTATTGTGAAAGCGATTCAAGTTTGGAAAACAAGAATAGTTTTGAAAAGAGGGAGAAGATTTTGAAATTAAAGAAAATTTGAGGATATGAAGGGATTATCCTAAAGCATAGGATAAAAGTTAGGGAAAAGAATCATCTAACCAACAAGAAGCCAACACTTGACACAAAGAGTCAATGTAGAATTCTCATTCTTTGGATTGAAACCAAGCAAGCAAAGATACTAAACCTCTTGAGAATACCAAACTTCAAATGTATTAAGTCTTCATAAAAATTGGGCAGAGTAACGCCTGTATATAGATGAATTTCCAATCACAGATAATGCATATAATCAGAATAACCTGCACACAAATAAAACAAACAACCCAATATCTCTGGGTAAACCCCAATAACTCCAGACAAAACAACAATAGAAGTCACAAGGTCTCAAGGTAGGTTAAATTCTCCACTCCTAAGTCCAAGAAGTCCATAACTCCACCATGCCAATGATAGTAACCAAATAGTCCAAGCAACCTTAAAGTTTTTCATTGTTCAATTGGTTATTAGGTATCTTCAAAAATAAAATGAAAGCTTAAGTGAGCAAAAATAAAAGTGACATAAAGATAAATGCTCAAGTGAGTAAAGAAGAAAATAGCATGAAATGTAAATGCTAAGATAAATGGTGCTTAAAGTAAAAGCATAAAGTAAAAGAATAAAAATAAAAGTCAATTGTTAATGAGTTATAAATTATAGGTTGGTTGAATGACCATCTTGAAACTTGAATTTGAATACTCATTAGAAAATTGATAAAATCAAAGCCTTTCAATAACAAGTTTTATTTGATTTTTGTCAAGTATATCACTAATTTCAAATTCTCAAGGCAACAATAAATGATCAACGGTGTTTAAATGATTCACTTAAACCAAAACTTATGATGATTCATTAGAGGATTGATAAGAACAAAGCCTCCTAACAATGAATCTCAAGATTATTTGATCAAATGTTTCAAATTAAACATACTTGGGCTTGCAAACATAGGTTTGGGCCACGAATGATCATTTCTCGAATCGGGACAAATTTAGCCCTACGTTAAGCAATCGTAAGTGGACTTATATAGAAGTCGCACCTATTTTGAGGTCGGTCAATAGCAATCTATGTGCCATATGTTTTGAGAGATGATATGTAGATCATCCTCTAACAACATGTAGCACAAAAGAGAAGGGGATGAGATGAAGAGAGAGGGGATACATTTGAATCAAAAATTTTATCAAACTATCATTAAAACCATCCATCCATTTTAGTGGAGTTAAACTCAACACTCAAGATCCAATGATGTTAATGAAGTTTATGATCAACAATCACATAGCCAGAATATATTAAAAAAATAAATTGCATTTAATGAATAAAATAAAAAAGAAAAATGACTTTTAAATTGTTTTTAAAAAGAAAATAGGAGGTAAAATAGCAAACTATATTCAAGGTATCAAAGAAAAATTTAAAAATACCATAGAAAAATCAGAAATGACCTCAAATATTTTTATAAAAATTTTAGTAATTTTTTAAAACAGAAAAGCAAATACTAATTAAAATCAATCAAATAAGTGAAAAAAGATTTTTAAAATGATATTAGAAGTCAAAATAAAATTCTAGAAATTTTTCAAAAGGTCAGAAATAAGGAAAATGATTTTTATGAAAAATTTTAGAAATTAAAAAATATCAAAAAGTAGTTTTAAGTAATTAGAAACAAGTTAAAATAAAGGAAAAATTATAAAAAATATCAAATCTAAAAATAAAATTATGAAAAAAATAAAAATCAAAAAGAGAATATTTAAAAATATTTTTGTGAATTTTTTTTCAGAATTTTTGGGTCATAAATGAATTTTCTATGATTTTTTGAAGTTAAAAAATAATTAAATATACAAAATCAAAATTAAAAATAAAGTCAGAAAAGTATGGACCATTGGATGAGAGTCAAAACGCGTTAGTAAATAAATCCAATGGATCTGACGCGCTGTGCATATCAAGGTCTTTTTTGGAAATCACACCAAATTATTTTTTAATAATTATAAGTGACTTAAAATCTGGTGTGTTGGATGAAGTCTTGCTAATGAAAGTAATCAGATCCAGTGGCTCCTATGACGCGCGCATGGTAAAACAGATGCATTGGATAGAATTCAAAAAATCACATGTGACGCTATCATTGGCTGAAATACGACACGTAGGTCATGTTAAACCTCCAGACGCCCTAAATTGAAGTTCCACAAACTGTAAAATTAGAGAACCAAACCGGTACCATTAGATTCGTCTCTTCAAGGCGATTCAAATGGTACCCTCGTGCCAAATTTATATAAACTTTGCAAGACTGAATTTGAAGAAAATCATAAAAAATGAGCACGAAAATCCCAAGTATCTCTCTCAATTCTCAATGAAAATGAAAACTGTAAGAAGTCTGAGAATCCGAAGGATGAATAGAGTATAATTTGGGCTTTATTTGGTTCAATTTGATTGAGAATTCTACCTGAACAAAGTAGCTGAAAATTGTTCTGAAACTGGACTTGGTTAGCACGATTTAGGACACCTCAAGGCTTGATTCTTCTTCTGTTAGCTTCAGGGAAGTTCAAGGATGAAGGATCAATGAAGAAATTGGATTGAAAAGTGGAGAAAATAGGAATTCGAAAACTCAGAAAAGTGAGTTATGCAGGGAGTTTGGCAGGGTGACTTTGGCTATTCAAGCTTGAGAAAATGAGAGGAGTGAGGTCCTCTATTTATAAGGAAGCGAATGGTGCAAAGAAATCAGAGAAAAATTGAAGTTTGGAGGGAAATTTGATCAAGCTCGAAAATGAAAAAAGTGTGACCCCATGTGCATCAAAACTCAATCAATTCCTGTGTTTTAATTCTTAATTCAACTTTGGGAACTTTCTTAAACATGTTTAAACCAAAAATGCGTGCTAATTTGGTGTTTAGAAGCCATATTATCAATTTCAAATTCTAACTTTGGAGAAAACTTCAGTTTCAAGGTACCATCTTTGAATCCATGGTGTTCACAGCTTAATGGGTCTTAGGGTGTGATTCTTGAAGCAATTGAAAGTTAAGGTCACAAACTTTACAATGTGAAAAGAGTGAGATTAAATGGATGCTTGATATAAAATTTGTGATGAGTCAAAGTTGATAAAAAGATGTTGACTTTTTGTACTTAGAAAAATTCTAAGTTTTTCTTCAAAAATGACCTATAAAGTTTTGAGTTCAAACATGGTCTTCTTTCAAAATTGAGCTTTAATCATTGATGTTATATTTAAGTAGACTTCCCAAAGAGAATTTTTAAACTTGAATCACTCAAAAATACCAAGTATTGAAAAAGTTATAGTCTTGCAAAATTGGTGAAAATTCATGAAGTGACCTATATTCTTTTGAGTGCTTAGGGTATCTTCCACTTATTTTAAAGCTTTACACATAAAAGAAGAGTTGAATTTAACATCCTTAAGATCATTGTGGAAAAATAATGGGCTCAAGGAGATAAAAATTGACCAAGTTATGGTCTTTTGAAGTCACACAAGGGAATTTGATGGCCTATCTAGAGAACTTGTAATCTTTCTTCATCATTAGGCGTATTCCATACATAATTTCATTGAAAATCTTGAAGTGATTAGTTGATAACTCTTTAAAGATAAGCATGTCTTTGGAACCACTCAAAAATCTCAAAATATGAGCAAGATATAGCCCTTAGAAGTTCAAAACCCTAGCTCCTAGAGCACCAAAATGACTTGGAAACCCTTTTCAATTTTGACAAACTTTCTTGCACAATTACTCTTTACATATGAATATAAGTTGTTGTGGATGATAATAAGAATCCATAGCAACAAAAATCACTTCCAAATATTAAGAATTGAGAGAATTATGCACTTGTGATCCAGAAATTAAGAACCTGTCCAATTAGGTCAAACTTCTTCAATCAACCCTTGCATCTTTTGACTTTATTTGACAAATTGAGGCATGATGAATCATATTAGACCTTGTCATGATACTAATTTAAAGCATCTTCAATAATTAAGCTTGAATCTCAATGAAGATTTGTTGAAGAAGACATGGAAATAAACTCATGAACCTATGAATCAACTTGATAAAATATGTTGTGCTCTCACCTATAATATCATCAATTAGAGCAAAAATTCATTGTATTTATTAGTTAAAAGTTAATCAACACAAAACATAGATGATAAAAATATATAAATCAAGGTGCTTGGTGATTCCCCATAGGCAAACCTAGAGATAGGGAGAAGAACCAAACCCTAGTGTGATCTTGTTGTGATTGAGTTGATATGTGATGATAGAGGAATCTTAGGGGCAACAATTTTAGTGCAACACATAGAGACATGAACGATGAAGCATGGTGAATCTAACCTGATGTGTGTTTAAGCTCAAAGATCCAGTTCACAAAGTTTCTAAACGAGGGTTTCAGAGTTTGAAGACGATGGTCTTCGCGTGTTCTGGAGCGAAAATTCAAATCCAGCCAATCGCATCATGACACCTCTCATGGTCGTTGGTTTATTTTACTTCTTTTTATTTTATTTCACTTTCTTTTAAAATTCATAAAAAATAGATTCCTTAACCTTTTTCACTCCAATTTTTTTCCATAATTTTCTAAAAATATTTTGTGTATCTTGTGATTTTCCAGTTTTTTTTAATTTTTTAAAGCATTTTTTGATTTTATTTTGTTTTGTTTTTAGTTAATTTTAATAATTTATTTCTCCATCACTTTCAAACTTTCTGGATCCAATTCTTTGAGAACTTGATCCTTGTAGCTTTCTTGATCTTCCATAATTTTGTTGAATATTTATTTGAGGTTTTGATGCTTCATTTGAATTTTCCTTTTATTTTTCATTTAAAACCATTTTAAAAATCTTTTAATGCATTTTCTTTGTTTATTTTTGTCATTTAATTTTAGTTTGACTTTTGTTTACTTGAGTCATGACTTTATTGATCTAATGCTTCATCAATCTCAATGGACTTTGGATGATATTTTATTTGCATGAATCTTCATCAATTCAAACATATTATTAAATGATCATTTGGATCATTTTTTGGTACTTTGGATTGATGATAGATTTATCACATTCATGCACCAAGAGAGGTGGTTGATATCGATGATAGATTGACATAATGTTGTGATTCGATTTGGTTCTCTCTCTCTCTCTCTCTCATTTTATTTTGATCAATTGGATGATCATGGATTCATCTTGTTCAATTTGTTTAGATTGATACTCGATGAACTTTCATCATTTCAAATTCATCTCTAAATGATCATTTGATCATTTTAGGTACTTTGGATTGGTGATAAGTTTGTCTTAAGGTATCATGAAAAAAATAATTGAAGTAATGACCAAATGTCCTTGCTTTTGTGCTTGATCACTTTGTTTTGGTTTTAACTTGTGTTGTATTGTTTTAGGAGGATGATCTTTATCATTTCTCTAACATACGTGACAAGTCCACTAAATAGTATCAATTCATAAACCCTCAGTAAACAACCAGTTTATGATCTAATCACTTAATCACTACTCGTGCTATACTTCTACCTAATACACACCTAGGTATGAGGCCCTCCTCAAGTCCCTTCAATCACTAACAGTGAAGAACTGCAGAATTATTAAGTTTTAGAGACTTCAATCATTCAATACTTAAAATCTTATGAATGATGCACAATTAACAACTCAAATTACAACTCAAGTATTAAACCAATACTTAGAGTGTATTACATTAAAAAGGATTAGACTTCTAAAACATAAAGAATATATTATTCTTCATAAGTTGCAGTCCAATGAATAAGGATGCAGGTCCTTATAAAGGCGTGTGATACGGTGGGAGAACTGACTTGAGGTTTTGCGTTCGTATTCGCAAATGTTGCGGTTAGCAAGAGTCGCCACCGACTTTTTATTTTATCCTAAGGAAAGGTTAAAAAGCACAGCAAAAACCTTTTGAGATGTTTTCTTGGGTTCGGGGAGTAGATTATAGAAAGGGAAGGTATTAGCACCCTTTCTATCCATGGTTATCCATGGGCTCTTAGTTACTTGCTTAGATCACTTGCCTTTTGTTTTCAATTGTTTTAAATGGTGCTTGAGTGTGTGGGTTTGAAAATGTTTTTGAAAAGAGGCCAATGTGGTGGCAACCTTTGTAATGATCCATGTGGGGATGTATACAAAGGTGTATGTCTTTTGAAAGAGTTTTCATTTGTTTTTGAAAGTTGTTTTGAAAGTGTAGTGATGTGTGATTTTGAAATTAGGCAAGTGTTTTGTTTTGCAAGTTAATTCAAGTAACTAAGGGGTTATCTACTCCTAAATTTCTCAAAAGATCATTGCTATACTTTAACCCTTTTAACAAGTTTGCTCCACCATTGTATTTGGTGGGCAACCTTGGGTTAGGATGTGAAAGGGACAGGCGCGGGTCATCGTTTAGACCATAATTGCAACGGCGTTAAATGTCTTTGGGCAATTTTCTTTAAGGGACTTGATCATTTGTTTTTGTTTGTTTTGAAAAGTTTTGTCGAGGGACTATGATCATTCAAATTGTTTGCTTTGCCCAAAGAAGTTCAACATACAATATGGCCCATTTATTTGAAGGCAACAAGTGGAATACCCTAGGGGGTGCAAGTGTGATTTGTGTGTCCATTTTCATGCTTGTTTATCTTGTATTAGGTCAAACTATTTTTTATCGTTTTTTCGCATACAAACCCTAATTCTAACATGTTATCATTAGAAAACAATAAAGTGAGAAATTAAAATTACTAAGCTATTACAAAACCAAATATGGGAAGGGGGGTACAAATGTTCAAATGGGGATATTGACAAGAATTTAAATCTAAATTATTACATCATTTTGAATATTTGCAAGGTAAATAAATTGCATAATTAAATGGAAATTAAATAAATATGTGAAATGCAAAAAGAAAGTTTTTATGTGTATGAGAAAATATTATTTATGTAAAAGAGAAAGGAAAATAAAAATGTATTATTTTTTGGAGTATTTTGAATTTAGGGCAAAAAACCCTAATTTTAAAGAAAAGGTATTATTATCTAATTTAATACAACTATTTATTTATTATTTATAAAAAATAATGTAATAATGAAGTATATTGTGAAAAAAAAGTATTTTTGTATCAAATATTAATAAAAATGAAAAATTCAAGTATTCTTACATTTTAGCTTAAATGTATTAATAAACATATATATATATATATATATATATATTAAACCCTAAATATGTATTATACACAAAATAAATATTTATTTAATATTTTAATAAAATAAATAAAAGAGTATTTTTTTGTGTGAAATATTTTCAGAAAGTAAATAAAAAATAAAAATTGTATTTACATTATTTTTATATTTATTCTAATAATAGTATATATATACTTATGTACAAACAAAGAAAATAAACAAATAAATATGCAATAAATGCAAAAAATGATGAAAAAAATATTTTTAATTTTCTAATGTCATGAGAAAAAATAAACAAAGTCAACCAAAAAAGAAAAAGTCAAAAAGAGTCAAAAATGAAGCAAATGGGCTCAGGGGGTGTAAACATGGAAATGGGGTGTGAAAAGAAAATAAATCCAGGCCCAGCCCAGACCACTTCTTCTTCAACCTCTGTACAGCCTTCTTCAAGCAAAAACGCGCGTTTTTTATCTCTGGATTCCTGGACTTTTAAGCAAAACTCATAACATGAAAAGTGTAGAGCATTAAGAGACGGTTTCAACCATATAAAGAACATGACCTATCTCTCTAAGATGAGGGAGAATTTCTCTCCCCCCCCCATTTCTGACCTAACTTTTCATCAATGTTCAGACATGAAATTCTCTAAGCACACGAAATATAAATGAAATCTAAACATATGAGCATGTTCAGGGCTATGATTGTGACATGTTTTCTTCAAGAACCTAAAGCTAACAATGCCTAACAAGAGAGATAGAACTCCATGAATGTACCTGTTCAGTTGGAATCGAGCTTGGCAATGGAGGGTGTTTCAGAGTGAAATGATGACTTGTACAGCTTCCTTGAAGTGTAAGGATGCTTTTCCAATTCCTACTTTGTCTTGAAACTCCCTGAATCGAGCTAGTGAACTCCAACTGCAAAACAGAAAATTAAAAATGGTGAAGTGGCTTGGAGGTGTTACACGTATGATTTTAGGACATGGTTAGCTTGTATATATTGTAGGGAAGGTAGAGGAAAAGGTTTGAATCAAAATGCTTGAAGGGATTGGGAGTTTGCACTCAAACTGCAGGGGTTCCCCTGTTTGAGCAGTTTCAAGGTGATTTTGAGATGGAGGGTGCTTTAGATGTTCAGGACTCGTGCCAAAGCTTGAATGTGGTCTATGGAATGTGTTTGATCACTTCTCTCTTCTGTTTCTAAGCTGAGATGAGATGTGTGATAAGTTATGCAATGTTACTTGAAAATGAAGCAAGCAATGGTCACTTTTGTTTTTAGGTCAGTAGGGGCCTCTAATCCTGCTGCATAATCTTCTCTTGATCAGAGCAATTTGTCCATAATCTTGTGCCAAGAGGATTTTGCTTGTACTTGCTTGGATTTCAAATTGACATAAAGCTAGCTTTTTACAAAAATGGATAAAGCACTTTATCTAGTTTAGGATTAATCCACTATGCAATGTTAGAACACAAAGAACATGGCCTCAACTCATTGAATATGCATTAAATTATTGAGTATGGAATGGTTCAAGGACCTGTAATTAAGCATAAAGCAAACTGAATTCAAATTTGCAAGTTTGTGAACATGTTTGGATGAAGAACAAAAGTGGATTTTTGCCAACTTGTGAAATTCGAATCTCTCAAGTTATGAGGTTGTTTGATGAGTTCTTGGACATTTTGGAAAGCTTGGAATGTGTACTACAATCCATATTTGAAATGCAAATCAAAATTCCAAGTGGAAGGGTATGAAAAGTGGCCTTGAAGTAGGGTAGAAAATCTTGTCAAAATAGGTCAAATTTCACTAAGTTAAAAGATGGTTTAGTGCCCTTATTCAAAAAATTATAACTTGAGATACAAGCTTCAAATGAGAAAACTTTGTGTATCAAAGTTGTAGATTATGCAACAAGCTACAACTTTCATGTTTTGACTTTTGTTTGAATCCAAATGGATCATGGTGAAAAGATGGGGCAAAGTTGGGAAAAAATTAGGGTTTTTCATAACTTAGAAAAATTCTAAGTTATGAAAAATTCCATTTTCAAACCCTAATTTGCATTTTGTGATTTCTTGATGAACAAGTTTCATGATTTGGCATGTTTTGATGAAAAATGAATCTTGACTCTTGACTTTGACCAAAAAGTCAAAGTTTGACTTTTCAGTATACAGTCAAAATTGATCAATTGACTGGGAAATTCAACTGTCAATCTTGTGTATTTGGGATCTTTTGAGCTTGATGAACATGTCAAGATAATTCCATTGAGTCCTTGAGGCCATATGTGAGCTTGGTTTACCATTGGCTAGGTCAAACAGTCAAAAATTGCCTTTGTGCAGTCAAAACCCTAAAAATGACCATTTTGCCCTTTTGATGATCTGATCAAATTTCTTGGGGAATTGTGATCCAAACTTGATCAAATGGTCTATATGAGTTCATAATGTTGATGTGGATCAAATTTCATGAGATTTGACTGTCAATTGGCCACAGTTGACTTTTTCCCCAATACAGCTGATTTCTAGGTCAACTGTCCAATTGACTGGGTAAAACTTGGAATCAAGACTTGAAACTTGGCATGGGTAAACTTGGGAGTCCAACATGAAGCATGAAAGTCATCTTAGGCTTTTTAGGTCAAAACATCCTTGGGCAAACACAAACCCTAATTTGAGTCCACAGTGCAAGGAGAAGTCTTGAGCAGAGGAAACCCTAATTGTATCTTGATCTTCAAAGGTCTTGTGATGAGAAAATGTTGGGGAAATGGGAGGGCAAATTTTGGGGTACAACAGTTGCCCCTGTTCAATCTTCTTGGACCTGAAGAGTTAGATTGGCAAGTTTGCCTTTCGTGACTCGAGGGTAAAAGGAGATTGGACACTAGAGTGCCCGGAAATTTGCACTCGCATGCTGGAGTCTCAACAATGTGGTGTCGGGAATGGGCTTATAGATGCCATTTGGAGAGGTGACAGAACCTTGTTGGGAATGGGCTTATAGATGCCATTTGGAAGTGTCGGTCGCATAAGAGATTCCTTTGCGAGAACTTGTGTATTTGAGAAAGACGGATGTTTTCCCGGCTTGTTACAGGTGTTTGATCCTCAGTCTCCTGATGCAGATATGCCCTGGCTGGATACAGGTATTGAATCTACAATTGGTTGCTCACAGATATGCCTTGGCTGGATACAGGTGTCGAATCTGGAAATAGTCGTTTAATAGATGTGCCCTGGCTGGATACAGGAATCGAATCTTCGAACTCTTCAGACGTGCCCTGGCTAGATACAGGAGTCGAGTCTGGAAACGTGGTCAACAGATATGCCCTGGCTGGATACAGGAATCGAATCTGGAGTTGTTGTAGTTGATAGATGTGCCCTGGCTGGATACAGGAATCGAATCTTCGAACTCTTCAGACGTGCCCTGGCTAGATACAGGAATCGAGTCTAGAAACTGATCACTCTCAGATGTGCCCTGGCTAGATACAGGTATCGAATCTGGAATTGTGACAGTTGAAGGTAGTCGTTTTTGAGATTGTCTTTTTCCTGAAAAGGCAAAGACGTAAGTTGTATGCAATGTCATGATGTATGATATGCATGATGTCATGATGTTCAACATTTGTATGCGTTTCATCATGTATGTAAGCAAGATGTATGAAAATGTAAAATGTTTATGAATGTAATTTCGTCTTGGGGAAAATAAATCTTTGACGAACGGCCGGAGAATTGCTCTTTGGAAGAGATATTTGGCCGAAGTTTTGATGAGAGGCCTGCTGAGGACTTTAACGACGGATTCCGCTGAGGATAATGATGATAAACTCCGCTGGGGAACTCCGAAGATAAACTCTGCTTGGGAATACCAAAGATAGATTTCGCTGGGGATTGAAGGAACTTTGCCGAGAACGGTCTTCCGTGGCTTTTAGCTGAGGATAACCCAGTTATAAGTCCTTGTGAGGAAATAACTCTAAATAAAACTCGGGCGAGACGTCCGTTCTTCGCAGGGGATAAGCTTGCAGAATCTACTGGGGAATGTTGTGCCTTTTCGGGATTGACGGGGAATCGACTCCGCTTGGGGAAAGTACTACTGAACCTTGTTTTACTCTGCAGGGCGTTGAGATGATTTGGCCACATTCTTCAGTTGAACCTACCTTGGTGCCTTGGCGGACCAAAACAACCAGACTGCATTAACAACTCCACATTGCCCCTGTCTTTGATGTCACCTGTAATTAATCTCTTGTTTTATATGCAAACATTTATGAATCAGCAATTTAATGTCAAATGCATATATCAAAAATGAACATTGGACGTTCTTCGCGAGACAAAACAAAAAAGGAAAACAATGGTAATTTGTATGGACAAGTGAATTTGTATTGATTTAAACTTTGCCTGTGAATAGGCGTTTTTTGTACAAGAGGCTGACATCCTAGTAAGAGGACATCGCCAAATAGTATAGAGTTTACAATTTGAAAAAGGAAACAAAACAGCTATGTGAACAATCCCACTGGGTTCCAACTCTGCTATCGCCTTTATGTCTTCGAACGTCTCATCGCTTTGCTGCCTAATTTGAAGATGAAGCTGATTGGTCAATGCCGAAATCTGGAGCCAGATAGTTGATGCCGAATTCCGGATGCGAAGTGATCCAATGAGGCATAGTGTTACGCTTTTATCCCTAACTTTTGCCTGGACCGCCCTTTCGGGTTTTCAGTCCACCGGGATACCCATTTTTGCCCAAGCCGCCTTTTCAGGTTTTCGACTTGTCGGGTGTACAGATTTTTTTTTTATTCATTTCATCCCTTATTTTTGCCCGAACCCTTTTGGTTCGCCGGGAAGCCCTTATTTTTGCCTAGGTATGTCAACCTAGCGGGTCTTTTATTTATGCGTAGTATTTTTTCACTATGTCTGCATTGGCGGGGTGAGGAAGGTCGTCACCATCCATGGTGGTTAGGATCATGGCTCCTCCTGAGAACACACGCTTAACCACAAATGGCCCTTCATACGTAGGGGTCCATTTGCCCCTGGGATCACTTTGAGGAAGGATGATGCGTTTGATTACCAGGTCCCCAACTTGATACTCTTGCGGTCTAACTTTCTTGTTAAATGCCCTGATCATCCGTTTCTGATACGTTTGACCATGGCAGATAGCAGTGAGCCTCTTTTCGTCAATCAGATTTAATTGATCAAGTCGAGTCTGGATCCAATCATCTTCACTCAAGTCTGCATCCTTCATTATCCGGAGAGAGGGTATCTGGATTTCAATTGGCAAGACTGCCTCCATGCCATAGACCAAGGAGAAAGGAGTTGCCCCGGTTGATGTCCTTGCTGAGGTGCGGTACCCTTGAAGAGCGAATGGTAACATCTCGTGCCAATCTTTATAGGTCACTGTCATCTTCTGCACAATTTTCTTGATATTTTTATTGGCTGCCTCTACAGCCCCATTCATCTTCGGCCGGTAGGGAGAAGAATTGTGGTGCTGTATCTTGAATTGTTCACAGAGTTCAGTGATCATTTTGTTATTGAGATTGGTACCATTGTCCGTAATGATTCTTTCTGGGACGCCGTACCGACAAATCAGATTATGCCGGATGAAACGTGCCACGACGCTCTTGGTTACTGCGGCATAGGAAGCTGCCTCAACCCATTTCGTGAAGTAATCGATCGCCACCAAGATGAAGCGATGCCCATTGGATGCCGTCGGTCGGATCTCACCGATCATATCGATGCCCCACATTGCGAAAGGCCAAGGTGCCGTCAGGACATTCAAAGGAACCGGAGGGATATGCACCTTGTCAGCATAGATCTGGCATTTATGACAAGTTCGGGAGTGCTGGTAACAATCGGCTTCCATTGTGGACCAGAAATATCCTGCCCGAAGGATTTTCTTAGCCATGGTGTGTCCACTGGAATGTGTTCCAAATGTACCTTCATGCAGTTCCATCATGATTTTCTCCACTTCAGCCTTATCCACACAACGCAGCAGAGTCGAATCATGATTCCGTTTGTAGAGAATGCCGTTGCTGAGGAAGAATTTTGAAGCAAACCTTCTCATGAACTTCTTATCATTGACGGATGCACCTTCAGGGTATTCCTGAGCTTCCAAGTACCTCTTTACCTCGTGATACCAGGGTTTCTCAGTCAACTTCTCAGCCTCGAGCTCGCAGCAGTATGCCGGTTCATCCAACTTCCAGATTATGATTCGGGGAGCCTCATTGTCCCATTTAACTTTGAACATTGAAGACATCGTGGCTAGTGCGTCCGCTAGCTAATTCTCCTCTCTGGGGAAATGCTCAAAAGTTATTTCTTCAAAGTGAGGGAGCAAGGTCGACACATACTCCTTGTAAGGAATAAGATTCGGGTGTTTCGTATCCCACTCGCCCTTGATTTGATTGATCACGAGAGCGGAATCTCCGAAGACACTTAGGAATTTTATCCTTAAGTCGATTGCAGCTTGTAAACCCATGATACATGCCTCATATTCTGCCATATTGTTGGTGCAGCTGAAACATAATCGGGCGGTGAGGGGAGTATGAGTTCCTTTGGGAGATATGATTACAGCGCCGACGCCGTTACCCAAAGCATTGGAGGCTCCATCAAAATGCATAGACCATCGGGATCCTTCCTCAGGTCCTTCATCCGGTCCAGGTACTTCACAGTCAGTTACCACCATGATGTCTTCGTCCGGAAAATCAAAGTTCAATGATTGGTAATCGTCCACAGGTTGGTGTGCCAAATGATCTGCCAGTACACTTCCCTTAATTGCTTTCTCAGTTGTATACTGGATATCATATTCTGTTAAGATCATTTTCCATCTCGCTATTCTTCCAGACAGAGCGGGCTTTTCAAATATGTACTTGATGGGATCCATCTTTGAAATCAATAAAGTAGTGTGAGTCAGCATATACTGTCTCAGCCGGCGAGCAGCCCATACAAGAGCGCAGCAAGTTTTCTCAAGCAGTGAGTAACGAGACTCACAGTCGGTAAACTTTTTGCTCAAGTAATAAATAGCGTGCTCTTTTCGGCCAGACTCGTCATGCTGCCCCAGCACACACCCCATTGAATTATCAAGCACTGTCAAGTATAGTATCAGAGGTCTTCCTTCCACCGGAGGCATAAGAATGGGTGGCTCTTGGAGATATTCCTTTATCCTTTCAAAGGCGGCCTGACATTCATCATTCCAGCGTACCACTTGATCTTTCTTTAGTAATTTGAAGATTGGCTCACAAGTAGCAGTTAGATGTGAGATGAATCGGGCAATGTAATTCAGTCGTCCTAGGAAACCTCTGACTTCTTTCTCTGTTTTTGGAGTCGGCATCTCTTGTATGGCTTTTACCTTGGCAGGATCCACCTGAATACCTTTATCACTTACAATGAAACCTAGCAACTTTCCGGATCTTACCCCAAAGGTGCATTTGTTGGGATTCAACCTCAGCTTGTATAACTTGAGTCGGTCAAACAACTTCCTCAGATGGTCAAGGTGCTCCTCCTCAGTTTGAGACCTTGCAATCATGTCATCAACGTATACCTCAATTTCATGATGGATCATATCATGAAACAAAGCAACCATGGCACGTTGATAGGTTGCCCCAGCATTTTTCAATCCGAATGGCATGACCTTATAACAGAAGGTGCCCCACTGAGTCACAAAGGTAGTCTTCTCCATATCTTCCGGAGCCATCTTAATCTGATTATACCCTGAAAAACCATCCATGAAGGAGAACACCTTGTGTTGAGCTGTATTGTCAACAAGGACATCGATGTGAGGTAGGGGGAAGTCATCCTTGGGGCTGGCCCTATTCAAATCCATGTAGTCGACACACATTCTGACTTTACCGTCTTTCTTTGGTACTGGCACCACATTGGCAACCCACTGGGGGTAAGAAGTTACTGCAAGGAACCCGGCATCAAACTGCTTCATAACCTCGGCCTTGATCTTTTCAGACATCTCTGGACGCATCCGTCGAACTTTTTGCTTTACCGGAGGGCAATCTTCCTTGGTTGGCAGATGGTGAACTACAATGTCGGCATCCAAACCAGGCATATCTTCATAGGACCAAGCAAAAATCTCCATGTAGTCTTGTAGCATCTGGATCAATCGTTGCTTCACGCTGAGCTCTAGATTGGCACCAATCTTGACCTCTTTCCTATCTGTCTCAGTACCCAAGTTAATTGTCTCCACAGGCTCTTCATGTGGTTGAATAGCCCTCTCTTCCTGGAGTAGCAGTCTTGCGAGTTCACCAGGCACTTCGCAATCATCCTCACCTTCGTCTTCGGCCAAGTTGATCGGATTTTCGAAGTCATAACTGGCGGTAGCAGAGCTGTTACCAGTGAGATCCAGAGTGGATTGAAACCTGTGTAAGTGAGTGTGTGTAAATACAGCTGTTTTGCAATATATATAACACAGAAAGGAAAAGAGCAAAAGATTTGAAATGCAACAAACGTCCAATGTTTTGATTGATGATATATGAAAATGTCATACAAAAGCCCTCACAAATGGAGCTACGATGCCCCGGGTAGGACACCGAGCCAACAAAGTTTTAACATATTGTTTGTTACAAATTTGGAAATCAAAAGAAATTAATTACTGCGTGACAAATGTGATAGGGGTAAAATCCTTTGCCGTCCAGTTGCTCGGTCCGTCGCTGGCAGTCGGGTAGATCCAACTATCAAACTCTGCTTCCTCCACATCTTCCTCAATAGCGTTCACCCTTGAGCTGGAAATAAACACCGGAGCCTTTCCGATCTTCTCTTTGCGCACCGCCTTCTGAGCCTCTGCAGTAAAGCCTAGCCCAAACTTGTCGTTCTTCTGAGTGAAGTCAGGAAGCTGACCCCAGTGTGCACAATTGCCTTTCTGAACCACAGCCCGGGCATCCCTTAGGGAAGCCATCTTCAAGGAATCATTCTCTTCGGCCATTGTCTCTGCAGCTGCTGAAATTGGATGCACCTCCTCGAAATGCTGGAAGGGGGTTTCAATAAACTCTCCGTCCATCTCGATGTACCTGAAGGAATTCAAATGGCTCACCATATACTCCTCTTCTCCTTGTACAGTGACGATCTTCCCCCTGACGGGATACTTCAGCTTTTGGTGCAAGGTGGAGGTCACTGCCCCAGCTTTATGGATCCAAGGTCGACCCAACAGACAAGAGTATGATGGACGTATATCCATCACGTAAAAGGTAGAGTCAAACACTTGAGAGCCCACACGAATAGGGATGTTAACCTCTCCATGAACCATCCTTTTGGAACCGTCAAAGGCCCTGACGATGATATTGCTGGGTTTCAACTCCAGGCCTTCATAATCCAGACGATCTAAAGCCTTTTTCGGTAGAACATTCAAGGAAGAACCAGTATCTACCAATACATGTGCCAGAGTAGTGCCCCTGCATTCAATAGAGACATGCAGGGCATCATTGTGGTCTCTCCCTTTTGCGGTCAGGTCAGCATCTGAAAAACCCAAGCCGTTGTCCGCCGTTAGATTCACTATGCAATCAGTGAACTGGACTGCAGACGTCTCCTGCGGCACATGGGCCGTCTTGAGAAATGAGATCAAGGCCTTAGCATGGGCCTCAGAGCATAGCAATAAGGAGAGCAGGGAGATCTTGGAGGGCGTATGCCCCAACTGCTCGACAACATTAAAATCACTCTTCTTTATTATTTTCAGAATCTCCTCCATTTCTTGTCGGGAGGCCTCAGCATTTATGGGTATTGGTGCCTCCATCCGGGCAGGCTCTTCTTCAATCCCTTTGCCCCGAGCATTTGATGACTCGGTAGCAGGGGAAACAACTTGATCAGCAACAGGACTAGGTAAACTTGTAGGTTTTATGAGGAGGGGTTTTCGAATAGCGGGTGGTGCAATGTCAGGCGAGAAGAGCCTGCCACTGCGGGTAACTTTGGCTGGACCAGTGATATCGCAGATACTGGCACTAGCGTCGAATTCTTGTTTGATTCCATTTACATACACGTCTGCCCCATAATGCCAGGGGACAGCTTTATCAGACACGTAGGAGAGGGGCCCCGGAACAGTAATGATCACAGGCGCAACTGTCATGATTTGAATAGGCTTCTTCGGGGGAGCCTTGATTGGATTTTTGAAGATGGTAATCACAGAAACTTCTTTCATCGGAACCAATTGAACAGCAGTCTTTTTTAATAAAATTTCCTTGCTATCCATTAGGCCTTGGATGCCCAACCTCAGCAAGGGACAATCAGATAGGGAAATAGCACAGAATAGGCAACCTTCACCGCAACCCGGAAATAAACCGGCCCGCAGTAGGTTCTTCTTAACAGTCTTCAGAGGGGTAACAACTTCATCTATCGAAACAGCATATGTTTCTTCCTCAATGGCATTTACCCTATGCTGGGGCATAGGATCCGTTACAACATTTGGTCTTTCTGGCGCTTCAAACTGAATTTCCTTTGCGTCGATCAGATCTTGCACTTTGTTTCTCAAGGCCCAGCAATCATCAGTAGTGTGCCCGGGACTATCAGAATGATAAGCACACCGGGCATTTGGGTTATACTTAGGAGACGCAGTGTTGACGACCTTAGGAGCTTCTTTGAGGGTCACCAGGTTGGTGGATAACAGTTGGGGTAAAATTTGAGATAATGTCATACTCAGTCGGGTATACTGCCTCTTGGGCCTTTCACTTCTTTGTTGGTTGTACTGCTGAGGAGCAGCAACAGGTTTGGAGATGACCAAAGCATTGACGGTTTGGCGACTTTCGGGCTTGACTTGTCTTCTAGGACCATAGACGGCACTTGCTTCTTTCTTAAACGGCCTCTTCTCAGCACTTGTAGAGGCAGCCTTCTGTATCTTGCCTGACCTGATGCCAGCTTCAATTCTTTCTCCCGTTAATATCAAATCTGTAAATCCAGCGGAGGAGTTACCAACCAAATGATTGAAAAACGGACCAGACAACGTCTCAAGGAACATATCAACCAGCTCTCGATCAGTTAATGGAGGCTGCACCCTGCCAGCCAAATCTCTCCATTTTTGAGCGTACTCTTTGAACCCTTCACCCGTTCCTAGAGACATACCCTGAAGTTGGGTACGCGTAGGAGCGAGATCAGAATTGTATTGGTATTGTCTGTAGAATCCGGTTGCCAAATCCTCCCAGTGTCGGATGCTAGCTCCATCCAATTGGTAGAACCATTCAAGCTGTGACCCCGAGAGACTATCTTGGAAGAAGTGAATCCAGAGGTTCTTATCTGCCGTGTAAGGTTGGATTTTCCTTACGTACGACCTTAGATGCAGCTTTGGGCAGGAGACCCCATCATACTTGGCGAAGGAAGGCGCCTTAAACTTGTGTGGAATGACTACCCCAGAAGATAACCCCAAATCTCCGAAATCCAGTCCCGGCACATTCTGAATTTCCATGGCGCTCAAGCGGTCCTCCAATTGCTTGTATCTGTCAGCAGCAGGTGGGTATTGTTCGTCGTTATAGTCCGTCTCGTTGTCGGAGACTGCGGGACTAGGAGCTCCTCCCCCTTGGGGACTGTTTTTCTCAGCAGAAGAAGTGGTTGGATCAGCTTCGTTGTGGAGTGTGTTCCCAAATCGGCGTCCGGTGTTGAACAATGCAGTCCTCTTTTTCTTCTTCTTCTTCATGAGTAGAGTCTTCAACTCTTGCTGACCTTGGGCTAGGCTTAGGACCATCTCTTGAAACTGTGCACTTTGGGCCTGAAGGGCCTTGATTGCCTGCTCACTGGATGAGTCTGGATTCATGATGACTGTTCAAAATAAACAGCGAAGGAGATTAAGCAACCTGTGAAATAGGGTACCTGCTATGCATATGGTGTAATGGAATGCGTATGTTTTATGTTTTCAAAGACAAACAAGATTCAACTTTGTAGACAAAAAGGGAAACACACTTCATTAGATTAAAAATTTCAATTGTTCAACAACTTGCCCTTAGGCATTACAGGAATGAAAAGGAAATAAAACTACAAAAGGAAACATCAAAGCTTATCAATGCTCCCATGGCCTCCTCTTTTCAGTGCTGATGTAGTTGTTCAGGACCCGTTCTTCCTCCAATTGCTTAGTTAGCCTCTGGATCTTCCTTTCCTGCTCGTTGAACTTCTCCCGATAGAAATCCCGTTCTTCCTTTAGCTGTGCCCAAGATCTCTTCATTGTATCAAAATCAGTGGGTATCTGAGGAGGGAGGACAGTTGGAGGAATCCCATCTTCAACAGGAGACTCAAGAATGAGAGGTCTGACAGCTTCGTAGGGCATACCTAACTTCTGAGCACGGATGTGGACCCATTTGCAATAGGGCTTCAATGGCAGAGAAGTCTTCGGTCCTAACTCATGTGGGTCAGCTTTGTGAATTCTGTCCCAAGCTCTAATGAATCCCTGGCGTAGTTTGTCACTGTCTGCCTGAAACTCAAAATGGAAGTGAGGAACCAGCATCTCATGAGGCCCATCTCCTCTGGCTCTTCCAAACTGACGGAGAGCTAAACACGGATTGTAAGAGATTCCTCCTTGGATACCAATCAACGGGACATTAGGGTATTCTCCGCAACGGTCGATAACAGCTACCTCATCCAAACCTCTGAGAGTCCAGGTGATGTCATTATCAGTGAGAGACATTAACCTCCGAGCCCAGCCTTTTCCTTCTTCATTCTTCAGCACGAACTTAGGAAGGTGCGAAATAAACCACCTTACTAGTAAAGGAGCACAACACCACGGAGTCCCCCGTTTTCGAGCAGTACGAGCATAGAGTTGTTGTAGAATATCACCCAAAAGAGTGGGTACCGGATTCTGAGACATGAAGATCCTTATGACATGGATACTGATAAAGGTGTCAGGGTTGGGAAATAGCACCAGACCATAGATCAAAAGAGCTAGAATATCCTCATATGCCTTGAAGTCCAAGTCATTCCAGAAATCATTAGCCTTGCCAACCAGAAATTTGACCAAAAATCCCTTGATCCCATTTCTAGTTTCCCAGTTGGACAAAACCTCTTCCTTGGTCAAGGGGAGAATTGCAGCAATCTCCTCAGGCCTAGGAGTCTTTTCCAAACCAGTGAATGGAGTTTGTTCCAAGACAGGAATCCCAAGCAAATAAGAAAATTCTTCCAGGGTAGGAACCAGCTGGAAGTCTTGGAAGGTGAAACAGTGATGCAGAGGGTCATAAAACTGGGTCAGAACACTTATCAGTTGTTGGTCCCATTTTGCAGTGATCAAGCCAAGGAGAGAACCATGTCTGTTGATGAAGGAGGTAGTGTTTGGAATCCTTCCAACCAGATCCTTGAGTAAAACTGGTGGTTGAACAAAGTTGAGCCGGACAGTATTTCTACGCACGGGCATCATAATGTCCTGCAAAACAGAGCAAAGATGAAACCTTTTTGTCTTTGAAATGGGTTAGCCTTTTATACAGGATGCATGCAATGGTATGATGGCATGATGCTATGATGAAGCACACCACAAGTATTCACATAGGCAAATAAGGCACACAAGCCACACAAGACACCCTTAGGTTTCAGGCCAGCATGAGTTTCAGGCATTACCCTCTTTTGGTTTTGTTGGTTAAAACCTGTCCTATAAGAAGTAACCGGGTTCTAGAGGATCTCAAATCATTGGCTACCCTCAATCGGTCATAACTCCAGCATCACAATCTTTTCTCGCGGCCAGAACCATCTCGAGAGTTTAGCCTCAATGAGTGTAGCATAATGCTACTGTCCTAATAGCCAAGTTGGTTAATTTAGGGTTCTAAAGTTGGTTGGTGTTCAATGACCCCTTAGAAGACCTATATTCTCCCCGTTGCAACACAAGGGATATAGGTACAGACTAAGTTGCCACACCAACATAGCCACTGCTTCACCCATGTCGGTCTACGCCGGACAGGTCCCTCACAGATTATGCTACCTAAAAAGGGTACATCCCAGATCCGGGTTAGGATCTATGAAACTCCGATGCAAAGCCCACAAATATAAAAGCAAACAAAGCAAACAATTGAAAACAAAGGTGATCTAAACCCTAAGGTTACTCCACTTTTAAGAGCTATCCCCAGCAGAGTCGCCAGTTCTGTGATACGGTGGGAGAACTGACTTGAGGTTTTGCGTTCGTATTCGCAAATGTTGCGGTTAGCAAGAGTCGCCACCGACTTTTTATTTTATCCTAAGGAAAGGTTAAAAAGCACAGCAAAAACCTTTTGAGATGTTTTCTTGGGTTCGGGGAGTAGATTATAGAAAGGGAAGGTATTAGCACCCTTTCTATCCATGGTTATCCATGGGCTCTTGGTTACTTTCTTAGATCACTTGCCTTTTGTTTTCAATTGTTTTAAATGGTGCTTGAGTGTGTGGGTTTGAAAATGTTTTTGAAAAGAGGCCAATGTGGTGGCAACCTTTGTAATGATCCATGTGGGGATGTATACAAAGGTGTATGTCTTTTGAAAGAGTTTTCATTTGTTTTTGAAAGTTATTTTGAAAGTGTAGTGATGTGTGATTTTGAAATTAGGCAAGTGTTTTGTTTTTCAAGTTAATTCAAGTAACTAAGGGGTTATCTACTCCTAAATTTCTCAAAAGATCATTGCTATACTTTAACCCTTTTAACAAGTTTGCTCCACCATTGTATTTGGTGGGCAACCTTGGGTTAGGATGTGAAAGGGACAGGCGCGGGTCATCGTTTAGACCATAATTGCAACGGCGTTAAATGTCTTTGGGCAATTTTCTTTAAGGGACTTGATCATTTGTTTTTGTTTGTTTTGAAAAGTTTTGTCGAGGGACTATGATCATTCAAATTGTTTGCTTTGCCCAAAGAAGTTCAACATACAATATGGCCCATTTATTTGAAGGCAACAAGTGGAATACCCTAGGGGGTGCAAGTGTGATTTGTGTGTCCATTTTCATGCTTGTTTATCTTGTATTAGGTCAAACTATTTTTTATCGTTTTTTCGCATACAAACCCTAATTCTAACATGTTATCATTAGAAAACAATAAAGTGCAAAATTAAAATTACTAAGCTATTACAAAACCAAATATGGGAAGGGGGGTACAAATGTTCAAATGGGGATATTGACAAGAATTTAAATCTAAATTATTACATCATTTTGAATATTTGCAAGGTAAATAAATTGCATAATTAAATGGAAATTAAATAAATATGTGAAATGCAAAAAGAAAGTTTTTATGTGTATGAGAAAATATTATTTATGTAAAAGAGAAAGGAAAATAAAAATGTATTATTTTTTGGAGTATTTTGAATTTAGGGCAAAAAACCCTAATTTTAAAGAAAAGGTATTATTATCTAATTTAATACAACTATTTATTTATTATTTATAAAAAATAATGTAATAATGAAGTATATTGTGAAAAAAAAGTATTTTTGTATCAAATATTAATAAAAATGAAAAATTCAAGTATTCTTACATTTTAGCTTAAATGTATTAATAAACATATATATATATATATATATATATATATATATATATATATATATATATATATATATATATATATATATATATATATATATATATATATATATATATATATATATATATATATATATATATATATATATATATATATATATATATATATATATATATATATATATATATATATATATATATATATATATATATATATATATATATATATATATTAAACCCTAAATATGTATTATACACAAAATAAATATTTATTTAATATTTTAATAAAATAAATAAAAGAGTATTTTTTTGTGTGAAATATTTTCAGAAAGTAAATAAAAAATAAAAATTGTATTTACATTATTTTTATATTTATTCTAATAATAGTATATATATACTTATGTACAAACAAAGAGAATAAACAAATAAATATGCAATAAATGCAAAAAATGATGAAAAAAATATTTTTAATTTTCTAATGTCATGAGAAAAAATAAACAAAGTCAACCAAAAAAGAAAAAGTCAAAAAGAGTCAAAAATGAAGCAAATGGGCTCAGGGGGTGTAAACATGGAAATGGGGTGTGAAAAGAAAATAAATCCAGGCCCAGCCCAGACCACTTCTTCTTCAACCTCTGTACAGCCTTCTTCAAGCAAAAACGCGCGTTTTTTATCTCTGTATTCCTGGACTTTCAAGCAAAACTCGTAACATGAAAAGTGTAGAGCATTAAGAGACGGTTTCAACCATATAAAGAACATGACCTATCTCTCTAAGATGAGGGAGAATTTCTCTCCCCCCCATTTCTGACCTAACTTTTCATCAATGTTCAGACATGAAATTCTCTAAGCACACGAAATATAAATGAAATCTAAACATATGAGCATGTTCAGGGCTATGATTGTGACATGTTTTCTTCAAGAACCTAAAGCTAATAATGCCTAACAAGAGAGATAGAACTCCATGAATATACCTGTTCAGTTGGAATCGAGCTTGGCAATGGAGGGTGTTTCAGAGTGAAATGATGACTTGTACAGCTTCCTTGAAGTGTAAGGATGCTTTTCCAATTCCTACTTTGTCTTGAAACTCCCTGAATCGAGCTAGTGAACTCCAACTGCAAAACAGAAAATTAAAAATGGTGAAGTGGCTTGGAGGTGTTACAGGTCTGATTTTAGGACATGGTTAGCTTGTATATATTGTAGGGAAGGTAGAGGAAAAGGTTTGAATCAAAATGCTTGAAGGGATTGGGAGTTTGCACTCAAACTGCAGGGGTTCCCCTGTTTGAGCAGTTTCAAGGTGATTTTGAGATGGAGGGTGCTTTAGATGTTCAGGACTCGTGCCAAAGCTTGAATGTGGTCTATGGAATGTGTTTGATCACTTCTCTCTTCTGTTTCTAAGCTGAGATGAGATGTGTGATAAGTTATGCAATGTTACTTGAAAATGAAGCAAGCAATGGTCACTTTTGTTTTTAGGTCAGTAGGGGCCTCTAATCCTGTTGCATAATCTTCTCTTGATCAGAGCAATTTGTCCATAATCTTGTGCCAAGAGGATTTTGCTTGTACTTGCTTGGATTTCAAATTGACATAAAGCTAGCTTTTTACAAAAATGGATAAAGCACTTTATCTAGTTTAGGATTAATCCACTATGCAATGTTAGAACACAAAGAACATGGCCTCAACTCATTGAATATGCATTAAATTATTGAGTATGGAATGTTTCAAGGACCTGTAATTAAGCATAAAGCAAACTGAATTCAAATTTGCAAGTTTGTGAACATGTTTGGATGAAGAACAAAAGTGGATTTTTGCCAACTTGTGAAATTCGAATCTCTCAAGTTATGAGGTTGTTTGATGAGTTCTTGGACATTTTGGAAAGCTTGGAATGTGTACTACAATCCATCTTTGAAATGAAAATCAAAATTCCAAGTGGAAGGGTATGAAAAGTGGCCTTGAAGTAGGGTAGAAAATCTTGTCAAAATAGGTCAAATTTCACTAAGTTAAAAGATGGTTTAGTGCCCTTTTTCAAAAAATTATAACTTGAGATACAAGCTTCAAATGAGAAAACTTTGTGAATCAAAGTTGTAGATTATGCAACAAGCTACAACTTTCATGTTTTGACTTTTGTTTGAATCCAAATGGATCATGGTGAAAAGATAGGGCAAAGTTGGGAAAAAATTAGGGTTTTTCATAACTTAGAAAAATTCTAAGTTATGAAAAATTCCATTTTCAAACCCTAATTTGCATTTTGTGATTTCTTGATGAACAAGTTTCATGATTTGGCATGTTTTGATGAAAAATGAATCTTGACTGTTGACTTTGACCAAAAAGTCAAAGTTTGACTTTTCAGTATACAGTCAAAATTGATCAATTGACTGGGAAATTCAACTGTCAATCTTGTGTATTTGAGATCTTTTGAGCTTGATGAACATGTCAAGATAATTCCATTGAGTCCTTGAGGCCATATGTGAGCTTGGTTTACCATTGGCTAGGTCAAACAGTCAAAAATTGCCTTTGTGCAGTCAAAACCCTAAAAATGACCATTTTGCCCTTTTGATGATCTGATCAAATTTCTTGGGGAATTGTGATCCAAACTTGATCAAATGGTCTATATGAGTTCATAATGTTGATGTGGATCAAATTTCATGAGATTTGACTGTCAATTGGCCACAGTTGACTTTTTCCCCAATACAGCTGATTTCTAGGTCAACTGTCCAATTGACTGGGTAAAACTTGGAATCAAGACTTGAAACTTGGCATGGGTAAACTTGGGAGTCCAACATGAAGCATGAAAGTCATCTTAGGCTTTTTAGGTCAAAACATCCTTGGGCAAACACAAACCCTAATTTGAGTCCACAGTGCAAGGAGAAGTCTTGAGCAGAGGAAACCCTAACTGTATCTTGATCTTCAAAGGTCTTGTGATGAGAAAATGTTGGGGAAATGGGAGGGCAAATTTTGGGGTACAACAAGGCGCAACAGTAGGCTTGGGCTGAAAAACAAATATTCCAATCTTTTGAATATTTCCATGAAAACAGGCCAAGATATGATTCATAAAGATAAAGCATATCAAAAAATATTCCTCCATATTTTTCGCAAGCTATGAGTCCCAAATCCTGAATGATGGTGCGCATAAAAACAGGAAACAAAAAACTTAAACCAGATATGAAGTTTCGTTCAGCTCAGGAGGCAGATGTCAACACATCTGCTTTGACATCATTCAAAACAGTTTACTTCAAATGTCAAGACATTTAGCAAAGCATTATCAAGTCATTGTTTCACCAAGATTGCTGCCAACAAACACTTACAAACTCCCCCCTTTGGAAAATTTTGGTAAAACATTATTTGAGCATATTATCAGAGCATTATCAGAGCATTATCAGAGCAACAGCATAAGCAAAGCATAAGCAAAACAAAAACTCAGTTAGCAGTTAGCTGTTAGCATAGGAAGATGTCAGAACATCATCTGAGACATGAGGCTCCCCCTCAAGAATTAAGCTCCCCCTCAGTCAGTGGTCAGTTTCTCTCCCCCTTTTTAGTCATAATATGCCAAATAAAAGGATGCATTCAAGAGAGTATCAGTAATATAGGTACATACCATAGAATCCAAAATTCAAGCACATACAAGTGCCAAAAAGAAACAAAGGGGTCAAACAAGTAAACAACAAATAGTCTAACTGTCTTCAGGACCAGTAGACTTGGCAGAGCCAGAACTTCTTTCCTCACTAGAATCTCCTCCTTCAGAGCTCACTCTATCATCAAAGATGTTGTCCTTATGCAACTTCTTGATCATATTTTAAAAAGTTAGCTTTCTTGCTGAGCTAACTCTGATCACATCATAAAGTTCTTTGCAGGCTTCCCTTAATTCAGTAATCATCTCATTCTTGGTTGAGGTCTTGTTTTCAGCAGGTGCAGATGTCAAAACAATGTTTGGGACATGTTTTCATGAAAACAGTTTGAAGTGAAGGGTCAAAGCAGACTCCCTCTAACAAGCTACATCATTACCACTCATAATTCCAGGATGTTGATTAAGAATAATTCCACAAATAAGGCATGGAAAGGCAATATACATCTTGATGGCACATGTTCCTGCATGCTTAATAGTTTGATCAAAATGTAGGTACCATAATCAAATAGTTTCCTGTTTCCAACAGCATAAATAAACTTTTATAAGCCAATAGTAATGGTTGAGTTATGATTGGTAGGAACCCAGTTAGCAGCTACAATTCTATGCAAGATAGTATATTTCACATTTAGCTTGCTAACAGGAAGCTTATTCTTCATGGGCCACTCACTTGGTTAGCATTGATAGCTTTATACACTTGATTATCAATTACTTCCAGCTCATAATAATCATCTTCAGACCTATCTAGAAATCTATTGATGATAGCAGGGGAAATTCTACACACCTACCTCTAACAAACACCTTTCTATACTCCTTACTTTTATGATCAGCACAGTCAATAGGAATATTAAAAATAAATTCCTTAACAAGAGTCTCATAGCATTTTGCAAACCTGGTAACAGTTTTCATCAATCCAGCAGAAGATATCAGCTCCATAATTTCTTTGCATTCCAGAGCACCAGCTCCCAATTCTATTTCAAGGGCAATTCTTCTTTGAAACAAATATTTCCACTTTTCAGCATTCCCAACAGAATGGAAGGAAATGTTGTAAAGAGGAGCATCAGGAACCCTAACAGAGAGCTTATTGCTTGCAGACTTTTTCATATGAGAGATGTCCTGGACATTTTCCTCGATATCATAATCAGAGTTATCATCTTCTACCAATTCAACTTTCTTCTTACCTTTGGATATCTTTATAACATCATCATCATCTATGGAGCTATCAGGTCTAGCTTTTATTTTGTTAGAGGGAGGAACCATTTTACTTTTGGGCTTGGGGGGACCATATATAGTTTTCTTCTTGAAGGTCTTGGTAGGGGGTGTGATATTCACATTCTTCACTTTCCTAGATTTGAACCTTTTAGCAATTCCAGGCACCACATTAGAAATGAGCTCATTGTCGACAACTTATCAACATTGACCACATTCTCAGTATTTTGATTTTCTGAAACTTTGGAGCCAAAAGAATCTTCCATAGCATGAGAGTTCTTCTCAACATCTTGTTCAACATTAGCTTCAACTTCTTTTAGAGCAGAAGTAGAAATCTTGTCAAGTTTGCTTTCAGCAGCATCTTTCTTGAAGATGGGTGATTCAACAACACTTTTAGGGTCATTTCCTTTGTTAGCTGGAGCAGGCATACGAGCAACAGGGGTAGAAATCCCAGGCACAGCAAAACCTTCATTTAACACTCTATCTACTAGCCTTCTAATGCTTCTATCAACATTAACAATCTCTTCTTCTGTCCTATCATCAGTAGAAGTAGAAGCATTACCTTTATCGCTTTTGGATTTCTTTGCAGATGACAATCTAGGTTTCTTGGCCTTCTTCTCAAGAGGTGAGATAGTTGTTAGAGGAGTAACGTCAAGTACTCTATCAAGGGACAGTTTCTCAGGGTGGTTGATAGGTTTTGAGGGAGACGATGTATGATGTTGAGATATCTTTGAAGATTTTTGAGTAAATAGATGAAGAATAACAAGGGTTTTTTTCTGTAAAGGAGAATGAAGAGTTTGTGAAAGTAGAAGGATGTGATTTTGTAGCGTGTGGGAAAAACTTTGAGACAGTCTTGTAATGATTTCTTTCGAAATTTAATTTTTTGGAAACATAAATAATATAATATCACTTTAATGATATTCCCACACACCCTTAATTGCTACAAACCCTCATATAAGCAAATCCCTAATTTTCCTCTTAAGTTCTCAAACTGATTTTCATGCAAAGCCTTAGTGAAAATGTCAACCAGTTGCAATTCAGTGGCTACGTGTTCTAAGGCAAAAATCTTTTCTTCCACAAGCTCTCTTATGAAGTGATGACGGATATCAATGTGTTTGGTCCTGCGGTGTTGAATAGGATTTTTTTGATATGTTTATTGCACTTAGATTGTCACAAAATAATGTCATGGCATCTTGTTTGACATTATATTCTATTAACATTTGTTTCATCCAAACCAATTGAGAACAACTGCTTCCTGCAACAATATACTCAGCCTCAGAAGTGGACAGAGACACACAATTTTGCTTCTTACTGAACCAAGATACGAGATTATTTCCCAGAAAGAAGCATCCTATTAATGTACTTTTTCTATCATCAGCACCTCCTGCCCAATCAGCATCACAATAACCAATTAAGGGAGAATTGGATCCATGAGAGTATAGCATACCATAGTCACTTGTCCCATTCACATATTTAAGAATTCTCTTCACATGGTTGGAATGGATAACTTTAGGATCATCTTGATATCTATCACACACCCCTACAGCAAAGGAAATGTCAGGTATGCTAGCTGCGAGATATAGAAGACTGCCTATCATACATCTGTAAAGACTTTGATCCACACTGTGATGCGGTGGGAGAACTGACTTGAGGTTTTGCGTTTGTGTTTGCAAATGTTTCGGTTTAGCAAGAGTCGCCACCGACTTTTTATTTATCCAAAGGAAAGGTCAAAAAGCATAGGAAAGACCTTTGAGATGTTTTCTTGGGTTCGGGGGGTAGATTATGAAAAGGGAAGGTGTTAGCACCCTTTTCATCCATGGTTTTCCATGGGCTCTTAGTTACTTGTTTTAGATCACTTGCTTTTGCTTTTCAATTGTTTGAAATGGTGCTTTTGTGTGTGGTTTTGAAAATATTTTGAAAAGAGGCCTTTGTCTAGGCAACCTTTGTAATAATTCTTGTTTGAATGTATATAAAGGTGTTTGTCTTTTGAAAAATGTTTCAATGTTTGAAAGTTTGTTTTGGGAAATGTTTTGAAATTGTGTTGTGATGTGTGTTTGAAAATAGCAAGGATGTTTGCAAGTTTGATCAAGTAACTTGGAGCATCTACCTACCTACTCAAAAGTCTTTCCTACACATTTTTAACCCTTTTGACATTGTTGTTTTACCATTGCATTTGGTAAACCACCTTGTGTTTGGATGTTAAACGGAACAGGCACGGGTCATCGTGTGACCATGATAGCAATAGTGCCAAGTATCTTTAGCATATTTTTTGAGAGACTAGATCATTTATGTATAGGCAACCAAGATAGCGTCATCGAGGGACTATGATCTTTTGTTTTGATTTTGTTTTGCCAAGACACTTAACATGCATACCATGGCCATTTTAAAGGCAACAAGTGGATGAAACCCTAGGGGTGCTTGTGTGCATTGTGTTGTAATTTTCATGCATTTTGTCTTGTATTAGGTCAAGCTATTTGTTTGATTTTGGATTTTTGCATACAAACCCTAATCTTGCTATCATGGCATATTTGAAAGCTATAAATGCGTAAAAGTGATCTAAGCTATTACAACATTGATATGGGGAGGGGGATACAATTTTGAATAAGGGAGGTATTTGCAAGAAATTAAAACCCTAAAATTATTACAACCATATTGAATTCTATGTACAAATAATAAATTGACAAATATTTAAATGAACAATTAAATAAATATGCAATATATTATAAATATGCAAAAAATGTTTTTGTATTATTTTTATGTATGTAAAAATAAATTATTTAATGTATTAAAAATAAGAAAAATATTATTGATTATTTTTATTAAGGGGGTGAAAACCCTAATTTGTTTTAAGAAAATATATATATTATACATTATTTATTTATGTGCAAGAAAATAAATAAAATATATACAAATGTTAAAAAATAAAAATAATGTGAGAAAATATTATTTAAGTATATAAATAATAAAAATAAAATATATAATATTTTTTGTATTATTTACAAGTTTTTTATTTTAGAAAATAAATATATTAAACTTAATAAACTAAATACTATGCCAAAAATAAAAATAAAAAATATAATAAAATGTGATATTTTAAGAAAAATATTTTTGATATTTTTTTATGTTTAGAAAAAATAAAATAAAGTCAGAAACTAAAAAGAAAATAGAAAAATATACAAAAGTAAATTAAATGGGCCAAGGGGGTGTGAGAAGCAAGCTAAGGGTGCAAATAGCAAGGACATGCCAAGGCCCAGCCCAGATGGCCTTCATGTTCAACCTTGTGACAAAATACGCGCGCCTGGATGTTCAAACTAGGAAATCCTGCATACGTGCTCTAAAGCAAAAACTTGCAACATGAAAGTTATAGAGCATGATCATATGATTCTAACCATATAAAAAACTTAATCTAACTCTCAAAGACCAGAGAGAATTTCTCTGGCCCTAATTTCTAACCTAGATTTTTCAGAAAGTTCATCATTCAAATTCTCCCAGCTCAGTTAACTTAAATGAAATCTATGCATATGTACAGCTTAAGGGCAATGGGTACTACATTTTTTATTCACAAACCTAAGCCTAATATTTCCTAAATAGAGAGATAGAAGTTTGAACTTTACCTGTTTCAGTTGAGCTCGAGTATGGCAATGCAGGGGTTTTTAGTGAGGCCTGAGATGCTTGGGAGCATGCTTGAAGTTCCTTTGAGCTTTCCCAATGCCTAGCTAGCTTTGAACTTGCCTGAATAAGCTTGTAGAAGTCAACCTGCACAGTCAGAATTCAAAAATGGTGAAGCTTGAAAACAGGGTTACAGTTGCTGGCTAATGGTTGGGATAGCTTAGGTGTGTTGTTTAGAATGTATTGGAAGAGGTTTGGGGCAAAACGCACGAGTAGTTTTTGTTTTGGAAATCAAAATGCAGAAGCTGCCCTGTTTTGCAAGTTTTTGGTGTTTTGGTGTTTAAGGGTGTTTGAGGACTGGCTAGCTCGTGTTTTTGACTTTATGCAGTATGCAAAACTTGTTTCAAATGTTCACAACACTTGGTTTTATCAGATTGCAAAGTTATGTCCTTTTTGCAAGTTGACTTGGTTTTGAAGAAATGTGTAAAGTGACCAAGGCCAGGCCTGTACAGGCTAGCTTCAAGCATGCACAAAGTTGTTGTACCTTTGCCTAAGTTTATGGACTTTGTTTGCTGCAAAAGAATGGGTGCAATGCTCAAGAGAAACAAATTGACATAAAGCATGCTTTATCAAAATGGCATTGTTAACTTTTTGCCATTTTTAGATTAATTCAATGTGTAATCTTCCATTGATCAGAACAATGCCTTAATCCATTGTATTTGCATTCAATTTTTGAGTGTGGAAGGGTTTAAGGACCTGTAATCAAGTACAAGCAAAGCTGGACAGAAATTGCAACTTGTAGCAACATGAAAAATGCCATGGATCGAAGTGACATTTTTCCAAATTCAAACCTTCGATTCTCCCTAACCACAAATGATTTTGGAGAGTTATTGGACATTTTGGAAATCTTGTAATATTATCTACAATCCATCTTTGAAATTAATTTTGAGATTCCAATGGTAACTAGGTTAAAAATTGCCATGAAGATAGGTCAAAATCCTGCCTAAACTAGGGCAAAATTTCACTAAGTTAGAAAGTTTTTGGACCCTTATTCACAAAATCATAACTTGAGATCCAAGCATCTTTTGGGAAAACTTTGTGAATCAAAGTTGTAGATTTTGTGGAGGACTACAACTTTCATGTTGGAAGTTTTGTTTGTATCCAATTGCATCATGGTGAAAATGTTGGGAAAAGTTGGGGGGAAATAAGAAACTTTCATAACTTAGAAAAATTCAAAGTTATGAAAATTTTCAATCTTAAACCCTAATTTGCAAAATTAGGTTTCTTGATGAAAAAGTTTCATGTTTTGACATATCTTGATGGAAAATGACCCTTGGCACTTGATTTTGACCAAAAAGTCAAAGTTTGACTTTTCAGTGTACAGTTGATTTTTGATTAGTTGACTGGAAAATTCATCTGTCAATCCAATGCTTTTGAGATCTCTTGAACCTTGTTATTAGGTCAAGATGATTCCATTGAGTCCTTGAAACCATGCTTGAACCTAATTTTCCATTGGATAGGTTAAAAATCAGAAATTGCCCTTATACAGTCAAAACCCTAAAAATAACCATTTTGCCCTTTTGAAGATCTGATCAAATTTCTTAAGGAGTTGTGGTCCAAACTTGATCAAATGGTTCATATGAGTCTATAATGTTGTTGTGGATCAAAAATTATGAGGTTTGACTGTAAATTGGCCACAGTTGACTTTTTCCCCAATACAGCTGATTTTTAGGTCAACTGTCCAATTGACTAGGCAAAAATTTGATTCAAGGCTTGAAACTTGGTATGGGCAATCTTATAAGTCCAACATGAAGTATGAAAGTCACATTAAGCATTGAGATTCCAAAAATCTCTGTGCAAACTCAAACCCTAATTTCATGTCAATAGTGCAAGGAGATGTCTTGAGCTGAGCAAACCCTAATCTGGTCTGGAGTCCAAAGAGTCTTGTGAGGGGAAATATATGATAAAATGGGAGGGAAAATTTTGGGGTACAACAGCTGCCCCTGTTCAATCTTCTTGAACCTGAAGAGTTAGATTGGTGAGTTTGCCTTTCGTGGCTCGAAGGTAAAAGAGGATTGGACACTAGAGTGCCCGTAAATTTGGACTCGTCAAAATGTTGAGGGAATGGGCTTAAAGATGCCATTTGGAGATGACAGAATCTTGCTGGAGATGGGCTTAAAGATTCCATCCAAGAAGTGTTAATCGCATAAGAAATTCCTTTGCGAGAGCCCGTATACCTATTGTTGTGGAGGACTACGCCGGAGAATGCTGGTCTCTGTCGTGGTAGAAATAGAATTTTAGGAGCTTCAATCGTCCATTATTCTACTGGGGAATCATCTCTTGGTTTGAAGAGGTGCAAATGAACTGCTATTTGGTCGTTCTCCAGGCTTCATAGTGATAAGATCTGCTGCTATTTGGTCGTGCTCCAAGCTTTACAGCGACTTAACAGGGAGATGAGATTAAACTTGCTATCCGGTCGTTTCCAGGCTTTGCAATTTCTCTATTCTTATCTGGCCATACTCCAGGCTTTAGAAGGAATTAAGTTGTTATCCGGTCGCCTCCGGGCTTCAACTTGAATTTAAGGCATACTAATGTCTGGTCGATTCCAAACTTCTTAGTAATTAGCCAAGTAAACTGCTATTTGGTCAAAATCCAAGCTTCACAGTGTACCTCACTGTTATCTGGTCAAAATCCAGGCTTCACAGTCTTGTATTGCTATCTAATCGAAATCCAGGCTTCACGATATCTTACTTCCTATCTGGTCAAAATCCAGGCTTCAGAAGAAAATCAAATGGTTATCTGGTCAAAATCCAGGCTTCCTTTTGATTTTGAGGCCTACTAATATCCGGTTAAATTCGGGCTTCAAAGTAATTAGCCAAGTAAACTGCTATTTGGTCAAAATCCAAGCCTCACAGTGTACCTCACTGTTATCTGGTCAAAATCCAGGCTTCACAGTGTTTTGTAGAGATCAAGATACTATCCGGTCGAACCCGAGCTTCATAGCTTGAATTTAAGGTGTACCACAATCTGGTCGATTCCAGGCTTCATGGTGCTTTTATACTGCTATCTGGTCGATTCCAAGCTTCTCAGTAATTTGCTGGGGATTCAACTATTTTTCGGTCGATCTCCGGGCTTCAGTATGATCAAGATATTATCCGGTCGAATTCGGGCTTCATAATTTGAACTGGAACGGGAATCTGAGCATTGATTTGAATAAGCAATAGAATAGCATTCGTATCTTGAGCATCTCTAAGCTGTATTTGAACTTTGAATATTTGTTAAAGATAGCTGTTAATTTTATCCTGAAAAGGGTAAAATGTTAGCTGAAACACAAAGTTATGTTGCATGAAATGTATGATGCAATATATGTGTTTTATCAATGTTTATGATTTATGAATGTAATGTATGTGCATGTAAGCTGATTAGTTGTCTTGCTGGGGAAAACAAATCCTTGATAACTGGAGATAATAAAATCTTTGACTGCCGCCGGGGAAAATGAATCCTTGACTACTGCTGGAGATTCAAAACCTTTGACAACTCGTAGGGATTATCAAAACTTTGGCAACTTCTGTGGGGATGTGAGAATCCTTCACGACTTTCTTTGAGGTATAGGGATCCTTTAAGTCCTTTGAAGTTGGAAGACGATAGACATTCTGTTGTAAGAATAATGCCGAGTGTTGCTTGAGAAACCTGCTTGGGGAGTCCCGAGAACCTTGATGAATGTGGCTGGGGATTGAGAATCTTCAATCTGCTGAGAAATAAAAATAATTTTGCGGGGAGAAAATTTATTCTGTTGGAGAGTAGCTATACTGCTGGGGAGTTATCCGAAACTGTCATCTGGTTAGCTGTCAGACTTCAAAACAACTTGCTGGGAAATTATCAGGTTCCAAGATAACTTGCAGGGGAATTATCTGGTTTTAAGACAACTCTCTAGGGAATTAGAGGAAACTGGATGGTTTTCCACCGGGGTTTAAAGCTTTGGTCTCCGTTGGGGAAGAAAGTTTCATCTTTGTTGAGGATCTGTAGTTCAAAGTTTTTGGCTCCGTTGGGGATTGGGAGTTTGAAAACTTAGCTCTGGTGGGGATTCTGAAATTTAACTTTGTTGGGGATATGTATTTCAAGGTTGTAGCTCCACTGGGGACCTAAATGATGTGCTGCAGGGATTTTTCTTGGAATAGCCAAAAGATGTTTTCCTATCCTTTCAACCTGTCAATAATCATTCTTTCACATTTCTTTCATTTGTAAACAGTGATTATATTCAAATGCATATGCTCATTTAATAAACCACTGGACGTTTTCAAATAAAACACAAGTGTAAAGGAAAAGAAAAAAAGCAAATAGTTTTTTGCACTTTGAAGTATCTTTGTATTAACTTTGTGTAAGTATTTTGTACAAAGGAAACAGACATTCTAGTAAGAGAATGTTGTCATAAAAATTGAGAAAAATTTATACAAAGAAAGATGGCTATGTGTAAAAATTCCACGGGGTTCCCATTCTGCTATAGCCTTCGTAACTCTGAATATCTTGTCCATTCGTTGCTTCGTCCGAATATGATTGGATTAATCAGGAGCCTGGAGCTTGACTGTGAAGAGGTTGTCCTTAAAGTGATCCGACGAGACATAGTCATACGCTTTAATTCCCTAACTTTTGCCTGGACCTCCCTTTCAGGTTTTCTGTCCATCGGGAAACCCTTTTTTGCCCAAGTCGCCCTTTCGGGTTTTCAACTTGTCCGGTGTACAGATTTTTTGTTTATCCCTAATTTTTGCCTGAACAGCCCTTTCGGGTTTTTGATTCACCGGGATGCCCATTTTTGCCTAAGTCGCCCTTTCGGGTTTTCAACTTGCCGGGTTGTTTATGCGTAGTATTTTTTGACTATGTCTGCGTTCGCAGGGTGCGGCAGGTCGTCGCCGTCCATGGTGATTAAGATCATTGCCCCACCAGAAAAGATGTTTTTGATCATAAAAGATCCTTCATAGGTAGGAGTCCATTTGCCCCTGGGATCACTTTGCGGCAAGATGATCCGCTTGATTACAAGATCCCCGACTTGATATGTCTGGCGCCTGACTTTCTTGTTGAATGCCCTGATCATACGTTTTTGATACGCCTGACCATGGCAAACAGCAGCAAGTCGCTTCATCAATCAAGTTAAGTTGATCAAGCTGGGTCTGAATCCAATCATCTTCACTCAAACCAGCATCCTTCATGATTCTCAAGGAGGGAATCTGAACCTCGATAGGTAAAACATCTTCCATGCCGTATACCAAAGAATAGGGTGTTGCCCCAATTGATGTACGTGTTGTGGTACGGAACCCGTGCAGAGAAAACGATAACATCTCATGCCAGTCCTTGTAGGTGACTGTCATCTTTTGTATGATCTTCTTGATATTTTTGTTTGCAGCTTCGACAGCACCATTCATCTTTGGCCGATAGGGAGATTAATTGTGATATTGAATTTGGAACTGCTCACACAGAGCGGTGATCATAGTGTTATTCAGGTTTGTATTGTTATTAGTGATGATTCTGTCGGGGATACCATACCGGCAAATGAGGTTCTGCTTGATGAAGCGGGCAACAACATTCTTTGTGACGGATGCGAAGGAAGCTGCTTTGACCCACTTGGTAAAGTAATCAATGGCCACCAGGATGAAGCGGTGTCCATTGGATGTTGTAGGCTTGATATCTCCAATCATGTCGATTCCCCACATAGCGAATTGCCAAGGAGCTGTTAAGACATTGAGAGGAACTGGAGGTATGTGTACCTTATCCGCATAGATTTGACATTTATGGCATGTACGGGAATGTTGATGGCAATCAGCTTCCATGGTAGACCAGTAGTAGCCTTCCCGTAGAATCTTCTTAGCCATCGTATGTCCGCTTGAGTGAATGCCAAAGGTACCATTGTGCAATTCAGCCATGATCTGCTCAGCTTCAACCTTGTCCACACAACGGACTAGAATGCAATCATGATTGCGCTTGTATAGGATACCATTGCTCAGGAAGAACTTGGCCGAGAATCTCCTTAAGAACTTTTTGTCATTGACTGAAGCTCCTTCAGGGTATTCTTGTGCTTCAAGATACCTTTTGACGTCATAAAACCATGGTCGGTCCATTACTTCATCGGTATTAATCTCGTGATAATGTGCAGGTTCATCCATCTGCTCAATGGTGATTTGAGGAGCCTCATTATCCCAGTTAAGTTTAAACATGGAAGACATTGTAGCTAGAGCATCTGCTAGCTGATTTTCTTCTCGCGGGAAGTGCTCGAAGGTAATCTGCTTGAAATGAGGTAGCAATGTCAGGACACGTTCTTTATAAGGGATGAGGTTTGGATGTTTAGTATCCCACTCTCCTTTGATCTGACTGATGACCAAAGCGGAGTCCCCAAATACAAACAAAGATTTGATTCCCAAGTCAATAGCAGCCTTGAGACCAAAGATACAAGCTTCATACTCGGCCATATTGTTGGTGCAGCTGAAGCAGAGTCTGGCGGTGAAAGGTGTATGGCAACCTTCTGGAGAGATAAGTACAACGCCAATACCGTTACCAAGTGCGTTGAAGGCACCATCAAAGTACAGGGTCCATCGGGATCCTTGTTCAGGTCCGTCATACGGTCTGTTTTCTTCAATGTTGTCCACTTTCATGATATCCTCGTCAGGGAAGTCGAACCTCATGGATTGGTAATCTTCGACAGCTTGATGGGCCAGATGATCGGCTAGCACACTCCCCTTTATAGCTTTTTGGATCGTGTACTGTATATCATACTCGGTGAGGATCATTTGCCATTTAGCAATTCTTCCAGATAAAGCAGGCTTTTCAAATATGTACTTGATCGGATCCATCTTAGAAATCAGCAAAGTAGTATGAGTCAACATATACTGCCTTAGCCGGCGAGCAGCCCATACCAAAGCACATCAAGTTTTCTCGAGCAGTGAGTATCGGGTCTCACAGTCGGTAAACTTTTTGCTAAGGTAATAAATGGCGTGCTCTTTTCGACCAGACTTGTCATGTTGGCCCAATACGCACCCCATTGAATTTTCCAAGACAGTCAGATACATGATTAACGGCCTTCCTTCGACGGGTGGCATCAAGATAGGAGGTTCTAGCAAATACTCCTTGATTCTATCGAAAGCAACTTGATTGTCATCATTCCATTTAACCACCTGATATTTCTTCAACAACTTGAAGATTGGTTCACAGGTAGATGTTAGGTGAGAAATGAACCTTGCAATGTAGTTTAGGCGTCCCAAGAAATCTCTGACCTCCTTCTAAATGCGAGGGGTAGGCATTTCTTGTATAGCTTTGACTTTGGCAGGATCAACCTCGATGCCTTTGTTACTGACGATGAAACCCAAAATTTTACCGGACCTGACTCCGAAAGTGCACTTGTTAGGGTTCAGTCTGAGCTTGTACTCCTTCAACCTGACAAACAGCTTTTGCAGATGGTCGAGGTGTTCTTCTTCTGTCTGTGAACGGGCTATCATGTCGTCTATGTAAACCTCTATCTCATGATGTATCATATCATGAAACAAAGCCACCATGGTGCGTTGATAGGTTGCCTCGACATTCTTCAGTCCGAATGGCATCACTTTATAGCAGAACGTACTCCACTGTGTAACAAAAGTAGTTTTCTCCATGTCTTCAGGGGCCATTTTGATCTGGTTATACCCTGAAAATCCATCCATGAAAGAAAATACCTTGTGCTGGGTTGTATTGTCAACCAAGATGTCAATGTGCGGCAGTGGAAAATCATCTTTAGGGTTAGCCCTGTTTAAGTCTCTGTAATCCACGCACATTCTGACTTTTCTATCCTTCTTAGGCATGGGCATAATGTTAGCAACCCATTGTGGATAGGATGTAACTACCAGAAAGCCAGCATTGAACTGCTTCATCACTTCAGCTTTGATCTTTTCAGACATATCGGGCCTCATGCGGCGAACTTTCTGTTTAATTGGCGGACAATCTTCTCTTGTAGGGAGATGATGAACCACAACATTTGTATCAAGTCCCGACATGTCTTTGTAAGACCAGGAGAAGATCTCAACATATTCATTCAATAGCTGAACTAAGCGCTCTTTGACACTTGGCTCTAGGTTGGCACCCATTTTGACTTCTTTTCTGTCTTTCTCTGTTCCCAAGTTGATTGTCTCTAACAACTCCTCGTGAGGTAGAATAGCCCTTTCTTCCTGTTGTAGTAGTCTAGCCAATTCTCCAGGCACTTCACAGTCTTCATCACCTTCGTACTCGGCATGGTAGACCAGATCTTCAGAGTCACTGAAGGCCATAGCAGAATTGTTACCCATGGAATCTAGAGTGGATGGGTACCTGCATTGGTGAGTGTGGGTGTATGTAAGGGATATCCACCTTTAAACAAATAAAATGTAAAAAGAAAGAAAATGAACACAAATGTTTATATGTGAAAACGTCCATGATTCATTAAAATGGCATATGAAGATGAAAAATCAAACCCTTACAAATGGACCTATGTACCTCGGGTAAGGCCCAAGGTTAAAAGTGTACGAATTGTTTAGGAATTATTACAAACCAACAGAAATGCTTGAAAGATAAATTACTGATTGATGAAAGTAATGGGAATAAAATCCTTTGCCTCCCAATTGCACAAGCCTCCTTCAACGGTAGGGAAAATCCAGTCTTCTAGGTTGCTCTCCTCTTCACCATCCTCCAAAGCACTGACTCCATGATGGGTGATCTTCACTGGTGGCCCTCCAGCCCGGGAGTGACGCACATCCTTTTGGGCAGAAGCAGTGAAACCTAAGCCGAATTTATCAGATTTGAAAGGAAAATCAGGAAGCTTCCCCCAGATTGTGCTTCCTCCTTCTTCAACCACAGCCTTTGCATCCTTCAAAGAAGACATCCGAGGCGGAGGTCTGGTAATTATGGGTACAGAAGGCACTGTCTTGGTTGCTGCAATCTCCTCAGGAACTTGCTCGAAGTGTTGAAAGGGGGTCTCTATGAACTCACCATCTAATTCCACATAGCGGAAAGAATTAAGATGGCTTATCATGTATTCCTCTTCACCGTGAACAGTTACAATTTTCCCCTGGACAGGGTACTTGAGCTTTTGATACAGGGTTGAAGTAACGGCTCCGGCATGATGAATCCAGGGTCTTCCCAACAAGCAATAATAGGAGGGACGGATGTCCATGACATAGAATGTGGAATTGAAAGTTTCAGTACCCACTTTAATCGGGATATCCACCTCCCTGTGGACCATCCTTTTAGAACCATCAAAGGCTCTGACAATGATGTTGCTGGGCTTCAAAGTTAGACCTTCACAATCTAGCCTATCCAATGCCTTCTTTGGTAGGACATTCAGCGATGAACCAGTGTCCACCAGAACGTGTTCCAGAGTAGTCCCTCTGCATTCCACCGAGACATGCAGGGCGTCATTATGCTTTCTCCCTTTGATTGTTAGATCAGCGTCAGAGAATCCTAAACCGTTGTCTGCTGTTAGGCTAGCTACACATTCTTGAAACTGGTCCGCGGAGGTTTCCTGGGGCACATGGGCCGTCTTCAAGAATTTGATCAAAGCTTTGGCATGAGCTTCTGAACAAAGGAGCAAGGCCAGCATAGAGATTTTTGAGGGGGTTTTCCCCAGTTGCTCAACAACATTATAATCGCTCTTCTTGATTATTTTCAAAATCTCTTCCATTTCTTTTTGAGTGGTTTCAGGGATGATCAACGGTTGAGCCCTCGTCCTGACGGGCTCTTCTTGGATCCCTTTCCCTCTATCATCAGCAATAGAAGAGGGGACAACCACAGGAGTTACAACTTCTTCAAAAACTGGAGTTCTCGTAGATATGTTGATCTGTGCAGGAGTAACCTTAGGAGCGACTGAGGATCCGAAGATTGCCTTTGGTGGCGCAATCTCTAGAGAGAAAATTCTTCCACTGCGGGTGATTTTACTTGTTCCGGTAATGTTTCCAATGTCGGAAGTCTCCTCATCAGAACTCTCTTCATTTGATTCAATTTGTTTCACACCGTGGTAGAAGATCTCTCCCCCATAGTTCCACGGTATTGATTTGTTGGACTTGTACAGGATAGGCCCCGGCATAGTTATCTTCAAAGGTACAATCTTCGAATCGGATGTAATCTTAACAGGTCTTTTGGAGACCCTGGAAAGATTGGCGGATATGGTAATTATCGAAACATCATTGACAGGAGTCGGAGTAACAGGAGCCTTTTCAAAAAGGATTTCTTGATTATCCATTAGGCGTTGGATGCCTAACTTCAATAATGGATAGTCGATTGGTAAGGATGAACAAAGGTAGCAATATTTTCCACAGCCCGGGAAAATCCCAGCCTTCAACAGATTCAACTTGATTATTGGTAGCGGAGTCATTAAATCATCAACAGTAGCAACAAAAAGGTCCTCTTCAACAGCATGGGCATGGTGGCCATGCTTCGGCATTAGAGCAGAGATCACGTTAGGTTTTTCAGGGGCGTCGAATTCAACTTCCTTAGCGTCTATTAAATCCTGAATCTTGTTTTTGAGGGCCCAACAATTGTTGGTGTCGTGCCCTATGTTGTCTGAATGATAAGCACACTTGGCATTTGCATGGTAGAAAGGAGAAGTTGTATTCGGATTTTGCGGGGCCTCTCTCAAACTGGTAAGGTTTAACTTCAGGAGGTGAGGGAGAACCTGAGCAGGTGTCATGTTGATCCGAGTGAATTGTCGTGCAGGCCTTTCCACCCTTGCTTGGTTGGTTCTGGGTTGATTATTTCTAGGCTGATCAGTTGTAGACTTCTGAATCATTACAGCCCCCACCGCTGGTCGTCGCTCAACTCTTCCTTGACTTCTCTGAGAGTAGACAGCCGATACCTCTTTCTTTGTTGGAAAGGTCTTCTTGATGGCAGCGGAAGCAGATGCATCCTTTTGAATTTTTCCGCTCTTGATTCCGGCTTCGACTCTCTCACCAGTCAGAATCAACTCAGTGAACCCCGCAGACGAACTTCCAATCAGGTGATTGAAAAATGGACTTGACAGTGTACCCAAGAACATATCAACAAGCTCCCTCTCAGACAATGGTGGCTGCACCCTTCCATCCAAGTCTCTCTATTTTTGGGCATACTCTTTGAAACCTTCATTTGAGACCATACCCATACTATGTAGTTGAGTACGGGTTGGTGCTAAATCCGCATTATATTGATATTTTCTGTAGAAGGCAGCAGCCAAATCCTCCCAGTTGTGCACATCAGATCTCTCTAGTTGGTAGAACCAATCTAACTGCGTCCCAGAAAGAATGTCCTGGAAGAAATGAACCTACAGATCCTTATCAGAAGAATGCGGTTGGATTTTTCTGACGTAAGACCGTAGATGCATCTTTGGACAAGACAAACCATCGTACTTAGAAAATATAGGCACCTTAAACTTGGGGGAATCACAATCCAAAAAACCAGTCCTAGATCTTCAAAGTCCAGCCCAAGCACCCTCTGCACCTCCATAGCTGCCAGACGCTCTTCCAGATTCTTATACTTGTCATCTGCAGGTGGGTACTGCTGCTCAGAATAATCTTCATCCTCTTCTTCTTCTTCTTTCTCAGACTCAGGTTGCACTGCAGCTCCCTTTCCTGCCCCTTCATCAGATGTTGAGGGGAAATCCAAGACCCTTCTAGCTTGACCTTTAAATCTTCTACCCAGAGTAGCCACACCAACTCTTTTCTTTTTCTTTTTCTCCTTTTCCTTTTCCGGCAAGGTTTTGAGATCCTCCTAACCCTTAGCCAAGGTCATGAGTAGTTGCTGGAACTGTGAATTATGCGCTTGTAAATCTTTAACCGTCTGCTCTATATCCATGTTGCTGAAATAAACAGCAGAGAGATAAGGAAACCTGGTGTAAAGACCTGCTTATGCATATGATGAATGATATGTTATTCATGTAATGCATTCAAGGATTCAGAAATTCAAATTTATTATAAACAAAAAGAATGCACGTCATATTAATAAGAAGAAATTGTTAGTACATAAATGCCCCATGGGCAAAATAATACAAAATTCTAATGTAAAAAGACGTTGCGCATCCTCTTTGGTGCAATGTAGGTGTTAAGAGTCTGCTCTTCGTGAAGTTGACGAGTAAGTTCTAAAACCTTCTTCTCACTGGCGTAGAATTGGCCTTCAAAAGTGTCACGTTCTCCCTTGAGCTGTATCCAACTCCTTTGCAAATCTTCAAGTGATGTTGGCATGTCAAGATGTAGGAGGGTGTATGGAACCTCTCCTTCCATAACAGGCTCTTTGATCACAAGCAGAATGTAGGGGTAAGGCATCATAAGACTTTGGGCGCGGGTTCGTACCCACTTGAGGTAAGGCTCAAGGGGGATGGAATTCTTGTGTCCCAAGGTCTTACTGTCCACTTTGTTGGGCATCCTCCAAGCTCGGATAAACCTTTGTCGGAGTCCTTGATCGTTGTTGTCGAAGTCAAAAACCAAGTCTGGAATCAGCATGTCATGAGGGCCATCCCTTCGGGCATACCCAAACTGTCTCAGAGCCAAACAAGGGTTGTAGGTAATGCCTCCACTAATGCCAAGTAGTGGGACATTAGGTAATTCCCCACAATGATCAATGATGATAATATTTTCTCGGGATCGAGAACACCAATGAACATCTGAATGTGTAAGAGTCATCAATCGTTGTGACCACCTCAAACCCTGCTCATTCTTCAAAACTGATTGGGGAAGGTGAGAAATAAACCACCTTTCTAGGAGAGGAGTACAGCACATGAGAACACCTCTTTTCCTCATTGTTCATGTGTGAAATGAGTGAAGGATATCCCCAAGCAATGTAGGTACAGGGTTACGAGCCATGAAAATTTTGACAGCACTGACATCTATAAGCTGGTCAGGGTTTGGGAACAAGACCAACCCATAGATGAGAAGAGCTACAATCTCCTTAAAAGCTTGTAAGTCCAATGAATTCCAGCATTCTTGAGCTTTCTCAAACAGAAACTTTTCCAAGAAACCCTTGACACCATTTCTAGTTTCCCAATGACCTTTTACATCAGATGGTTCCAAGTGTAGGGCTTGAGCAACATCTTCAGGCTTTGGATCTCTTTTTGTACCGTTGTAGGGTAGTTGATGGAGAATAGGAATCCTCAGAAGTTGAGAAAATTCCTCCAAAGTAGGCACTAGCTGGTAGTCAGGAAATGTGAAGCAGTGGTGTAGGGGGTCAAAGAACTGGAAGTGAACTTTCACCATGTCTTCCTCAGTGTTGGTGTTGACTAAGTTGAGAAGATGACCATGCCTCTCGGTGAATGGATAATTCTCAGGAATCTTGGAAGCAAGCTCCTTGATTTGAGGAGGAATTCTCACAAGGTTGACTTGGATTGTTTTCCTGCGAAGTGAATCCATTACCTACAAAACATGAACAAAGATAAAGATCCAAATCCTTGAAATGGTTAGTGGATGCATATGATGCTTCATGATGTTATGATGTTATGTACAAGTATATATGTACAAACAAATCACACAGGATCCTAGTTTCAGGCTTGCATGGGGTTTCATAGGTAAGTACCCTCTTGAAGTTTAGTTGGCTCAACCTGTCCTATAAATAATAACCAGGTTCTAAAGAGCTCAATATCACTGGATTATTTTCTGTGTTCATTGTTTGAGTTTAGCCACCAAACTGGCGACCGAAATATTCCAAGAAAATAACCATCAATGAGTGTAGTATCGAGTATCTACCAACTTCGGACTACACCAAAGCCGGTCATCTCACTACCCCTAAAAAAGGCCAAGTTGGTCAAGTAAAGGTTCTAAAAGTCCATTAGTGCTTCATGACATCACTAAGTGGCCCTGTATTCTCTTTGGTTAACTCAAAGGCTACCGGTACCCACAAATATGTCGCACTAATATAGCTATTGCTTCAACCATGTCGGTATACCCCGCACAGTTTCCACAACATATTGCTATTTACCTATGGATGTTTCCCAAATCCGGGTAGAGGATTCAAACCCAAACAATAGAACCAAATGTAAAGCAATCAAGTCAAGCAATATAAGCATGTAAAGGTGATATAAAACCCTAAGGTAACCCCACTTTTAAGTTAATCCCCAGCAGAGTCGCCAGTTCTGTGATGCGGTGGGAGAACTGACTTGAGGTTTTGCGTTTGTGTTTGCAAATGTTTCGGTTTAGCAAGAGTCGCCACCGACTTTTTATTTGTCCAAAGGAAAGGTCAAAAAGCACAGGAAATACCTTTGAGATGTTTTCTTGGGTTCGGGGGGTAGATTATGAAAAGGGAAGGTGTTAGAACCCTTTTCATTCATGGTTTTCCATGGGCTCTTAGTTACTTGTTTTAGATCACTTGCTTTTGCTTTTCAATTGTTTGAAATGGTGCTTTTGTGTGTGGTTTTGAAAATATTTTGAAAAGAGGCCTTTGTCTAGGCAACCTTTGTAATAATTCTTGTTTGAATGTATATAAAGGTGTTTGTCTTTTGAAAAATGTTTCAATGTTTGAAAGTTTGTTTTGGGAAATGTTTTGAAATTATGTTGTGATGTGTGTTTGAAAATAGCAAGGATGTTTGCAAGTTTGATCAAGTAACTTGGAGCATCTACCTACCTACTCAAAAGTCTTTCCTACACATTTTTAACCCTTTTGACATTGTTGTTTTACAATTGCATTTGGTAAACCACCTTGTGTTTGGATGTTAAACAAGATAGGCGCGGGTCATCGTATGACCATGATAGCAATAGTGCCAAGTATCTTTAGCATATTTTTTTAGGGACTAGATCATTTATGTATAGGCAACCAAGATAGCGTCATCTAGGGACTATGATCTTTTGTTTTGATTTTGTTTTGCCAAGACACTTAACATGCATACCATGGCCATTTTAAAGGCAACAAGTGGATGAAACCCTAGGGGTGCTTGTGTGCATTGTGTTGTCATTTTCATGCATTTTGTCTTGTATTAGGTCAAGCTATTTGTTTGATTTTGGATTTTTGCATACAAACCCTAATCTTGCTATCATGGCATATTTGAAAGCTATAAATGCGTAAAAGTGATCTAAGCTATTACAACATTGATATGGGGAGGGTATTTGCAAGAAATTAAAACCCTAAAATTATTCCAACCATATTGGATTCTATGTACAAATAATAAATTGACAAATATTTAAATGAACAATTAAATAAATATGCAATATATTATAAATATGCAAAAAATGTTTTTGTATTATTTTTATGTATGTAAAAATAAATTATTTAATGTATTAAAAATAAGAAAAATATTATTGATTATTTTTATTAAGGGGGTGAAAACCCTAATTTGTTTTAAGAAAATATATATATTATACATTATTTATTTATGTGCAAGAAAATAAATAAAATATATACAAATGTTAAAAAATAAAAATAATGTGAGAAAATACTATTTAAGTATATAAATAATAAAAATAAAATATATAATATTTTTTGTATTATTTACAAGTTTTTTATTTAAGAAAATAAATATATTAAACTTAATAAACTAAATACTATGCCAAAAATAAAAATAAAAAATATAATAAAATATGAAATTTTAAGAAAAATATTTTTGATATTTTTTTATGTTTAGAAAAAATAAAATAAAGTCAGAAACTAAAAAGAAAATAGAAAAATATACAAAAGTAAATTAAATGGGCCAAGGGGGTGTGAGAAGCAAGCTAAGGGTGCAAATAGCAAGGACATGCCAAGGCCCAGTCCAGATGGCCTTCATCTTCAACCTTGTGACAAAATACGCGCGCCTGGATGTTCAAATTGGGAAATCCTGCATACGTGCTCTAAAGCAAAAACTTGCAACATGAAAGTTATAGAGCATGATCATACGATTCTAACCATATAAAAAACTTAATTTAACTCTCAAAGACCAGAGAGAATTTCTCTGGCCCTAATTTCTACCCTAGATTTTTCAGAAAGTTCATCATTCAAATTCTCCCAGCTCAGTTAACTTAAATGAAATCTATGCATATGTGCAGCTTAAGGGCAATGGGTACTACATTTTTTATTCACAAACCTAAGCCTAATGTTTCCTAAATAGAGAGATAGAAGTTTGAACTTTACCTGTTTCAGTTGAGCTCGAGTATGGCAATGCAGGGGTTTTCAGTGAGGCCTGAGATGCTTGGGAGCTTGCTTGAAGTTCCTTTGAGCTTTCCCAATGCCTAGATAGCTTTGAACTTGCCTGAATAAGCTTGTAGAAGTCAACCTGCACAGTCAGAATTCAAAAATGGTGAAGCTTGAAAACAGGGTTACAATTGCTGGCCAATGGTTGGGATAGCTTAGGTGTGTTGTTTAGAATGTATTGGAAGAGGTTTGGGGCAAAATACACGAGTAGTTCTTGTTTTGGAAATCAAAATGCAGAAGTTGCCCTATTTTGCAAGTTTTTGGTGTTTTGGTGTTCAAGGGTGTTTGAGGACTGGCTAGCTCGTGTTTTTGACTTTAGGCAGTATGAAAAACTTGTTTCAAATATTCACAACACTTGGTTTTATCATATTGCAAAGTTATGTCCTTTTTGCAAGTTGACTTGGTTTTGAAGAAATGTGTGAAGTGACCAAGGCCAGGCATGTACAGGATAGCTTCAAGCATGCACAAAGTTGTTGTACCTTTGCCTAAGTTTATGGACTTTGTTTGCTGCAAAATAATGGGTGCAATGCTCAAGAGAAACAAATTGACATAAAGCATGCTTTATCAAAATGGCATTGTTAACTTTTTGCCATTTTTAGATTAATTCAATGTGTAATCTTCCATTGATCAGAACAATGCCTTAATCCATTGTATTTGCATTCAAATTTTGAGTGTGGAAGGGTTTAAGGACCTGTAATCAAGTACAAGCAAAGCTGGACAGAAATTGCAACTTGTAGCAACATGAAAAATGCCATGGATCGAAGTGACATTTTTCCAAATTCAAACCTTCGATTCTCCCTAACCACAAATGATTTTGGAGAGTTATTGGACATTTTGGAAAGCTTGTAATATGATCTACAATCCATATTTGAAATTAATTTTGAGATTCCAATGGTAACTAGGTTAAAAATTGCCATGAAGATAGGTCAAAATCCTGCCTAAACTAGGGCAAAATTTCACTAAGTTAGAATGTTTTTGGACCCTTATTCACAAAATCATAACTAGAGATCCAAGAATCTTTTGGGAAAACTTTTTGAATAAAAGTTGTAGATTTTGTGGAGGAATACAACTTTCATGTTGGAAGTTTTGTTTGAATTCAATTGCATCATGGTGAAAATGTTGGGCAAAGTTGGGGGAAAATAAGAAACTTTCATAACTTAGAAAAATTCTAAGTTATGAAAATTTTCAATCTTAAACCCTAATTTGCAAAATTAGGTTTCTTGATGAACAAGTTTCATGTTTTTACACATCTTGATGGAAAATGACCCTTGGCACTTGATTTTGACCAAAAAGTCAAAGTTTGACTTTTTAGTGTATAGTTGATTTTTGATCAGTTGACTGGAAAATTCATCTGTCAATCCAATACTTTTGAGATCTCTTGAACCTTGTGATTAGGTCAAGATGATGCAATTGAATCCTTGAAACCATGCTTGAATCTAATTTTCCATTGGCTAGGTTAAAAATCATAAATTGCCCTTATACAGTCAAAACCCTAAAAATGACCATTTTGCCCTTTTGAAGATCTGATCAAATTTCTTGAGGAGTTGTGGTCCAAACTTGATCAAATGGTTCATATGAGTCTATAATGTTGTTGTGGATCAAAAATTATGAGTTTGATTGTAAATTGGCCACAATTGACTTTTTCCCCAATACAGCTGATTTCTAGGTCAACTGTCCAATTGACTGGGAAAAAATTTGATTCAAGGCTTGAAACTTGGTATGGGCAATCTTATAAGTCCAAAATGAAGTATGAAACTCATATTAAGCATTGAGAGTCCAAAAATCCCTGTGCAAACTCAAACCCTAATTTCAGGTCAACAGTGCAAGGAGATGTCTTGAGCTGAGCAAACCCTAATCTGGTCTGGAGTCCAAAGAGTCTTGTGAGGGAAAATATTTGATAAAATGGGAGGGAAAATTTTTGGGTACAACACATACTTACTCCTTTTTCATCTTTAGAAAACTTCAGATGTGTGGGAGCAGGAGTTCTTTTGTGATTGGCATTTTCCATCCTAAATTTCTTTGCTATATTCTTAGCATACTTGCTCTGAGATAAAAATATGGAATCTTCCATTTGTTTAACTTGCAAACCAAGAAAGTAGGTTAATTCACCAACAATACTCATCTCAAATTCTGACTGCATTTGCTTGACAAAATGTTGAACCATCTCATTTGACATCCCACCAAACACAATATCATCAACATAAATCTATGCAATCATAATCTTCCCTTCTTCTTCCTTGAAAAAATGAGTTTTGTCTATGACATCTTTCCTATATCCATTATCACCAAGGTTTTGTCAATCTCACATACCAAGCTCTTGGAGCCTGCTTTAATCTATACAGACCTTTCTTTAGTTTGTACACGTGTTTAGAAAAACATGGATCAACAAATCCCTTAGGTTGTTCCACACAAACTTCTTCATTCAGATAGCCATTTAAGAAGGCACTCTTTACATCCATTTGAAATAATTTAAATTTCAGTATGCATGCAACTCCCAAGAGTATTCTGATTAATTCAAGTCTGGCCACAGGAGCAAAGGTTTCATCAAAATCAACTCCTTCAATTTGAGTGTATCCTTGTGCAACTAACCTTGCCTTATTTCTAGTGACCACCCCTTTTTCATCAGATTTATTCTTGTACACCCATTTAGTGTCAATCATATTTGTCCCTTCAAGTCTTGGAACTAGATCCCTGTTGTACCCCAAAATTTGCCCTCCCATATTCTTCAACATTTGCCAAGATCATGCTTCAAAATCTCTCAAGGGTTGCACAGTCCAAATGCCTCCTAACACAGTCAAAATTAGGGTTTTGGTTCTGGAAAAGAAATTGAGGTTTCCAAGGGTCCAATCAAGTCCCACATGCCTATAAAAATTGTCAAGCATCCATATGTCAAGTTTCAAGACTCACAGCATCAAATTGCACAGTCAAAAACCCTAAATACTTCAGTCAACTGCAGGGGCAAAATGGTCATTTGACAGTCAAAATTCAAAAATTTTGGTCAACATCTTATTTTGAAGCCACAAACATCATTTGATCAATTCTTGATCATGATTCTCAAAGTATGGCTCAAAAAGTCTCAAGATGCAAAAGTTTCTATTTTTGGACAACTGAAAAAGTCAACTGCAAATTGACCAGGGCATAACTTCTTCATGGTTTATCAGAAAAATCCCATCCAAAGCTCATTTTGGAGAGAATGACATTTCCTACAACTCATCTTCACACTTCAAGTCCAATAAATGCTCTCACAAAAAGTTATCAATTTCAACATTATAGGTCATTTTCAAAAGTCAACAAAAAGGCACTTTAAGTCAAAGACCATAACTTGAGATTGGTAAATCAAAATGACATGGGACCAAAGACATTGGTTAGATGACTTCAAGACCTTTCCAAAATGTCCAAGAACATGATCATATCTTCAAAATTGAGAAAGATATGCCTTGTAGAAGTTGGGCAATTTTTGGGAATTTTGAAAAGTCAACTTTGCTTCAAATGCCTCAAAATTGCTAATGGGCCACAAATTCTTCCATGAATCATTACCCAAAAGCTATGCACGACCCATTAAGCTAAAAGGGAGTTATTTTCTTATTTTTAATTAATTAATTGAATTTTTAATCTTATTAATTCATTTAATTAAATTTAATTATGAGAAAAATACTAAACAATGGTTTTAAATCTTTTTTGTGCAGCAAATCCTTCCATTATGAGCTAAATATTTCGTGTACCTTCTCAAGAGACAAAATCTTCCATAATTGGCAAGAGTTTCATGGCAAAAAGATTGAAAAAGATTGGATTTTATATGATTGGAAATCAAATATCAAAATCATAAATGGATGGACTTTGGGCTGGTTTTCTTGACCTAATTCTATTCACTTACTTATGCACAAGTTAACCTAATACTAATGGACACAAAAAGCTGCGCAGAAAGCCAAGAACAAAATTGGATTTTTTCACAAAAAAGTTGGAAACTGTTTTCATACCTAGAGCTCGTTTCAAAGCTCCAAAAGCATTCCAAAATATTGCCAAAGCATCCAGGAATCGATTACAATCAAATCCAGGCCTCCATACCCAAAGAAGTGGTAGAACGACATCACACTTTTCTTGAATTTGTTCATTATCGTGTTTCAATTTACATGCATTTTTCATATGTTTTAAATGTTGATTTACACTAACATGGATGTTCTGAAGCTAATGGTACCCTTGAATTGAACTAAGAATGCCTGTATCAAAAATTGCCATTAACGCTTGCTAGGGTTTCAGAAGCTTGGAATTAGGGGTTTACACATATGGTAAAATCAGGCCTTAAAACCTATACCAATGGATTCGTGACATCCAAACGAAGCAAATCCACACCTCGCGCCCTTTTTATATTTGCTTATGTGCTAATCGCTATTTTTCTTGGTCTTGTTTAGTGGGGGTTTAAAACCCCCGCTATTTGATTATGTTACAGGGACAAAGACGAAGAAGATGCTAGCGTGTCCAGGCATGGTTGGTCAGTTTAAACATTGGCGCGTTTTTTTGATTATTCCAACATAATATTGTTTTTCTATTATATTAATCACGTTCCATTATACATACAAAGAAACGCGCTGGCTTGGTTGGTGAATGATGTGTCCTGCAGGTACTGGGACCTGGGTTCGATTCCCAGGTCCCCCCCAAAAGCTTAATAATTTTTGTCTTAATGCGTTCATGTGCAGCATTCCTTCAAGGTTTCACCACACACCCTCATGCTCTGGCTTGACAAATGGCTTCATGATCAATCCAAAGGCCAAAATGTGGAGACTACCATACATGCTCAGTCAACCACAACCATGTGATCCTGGAAAGTCAAAAAGGGCTTGGATTGCAGTGGGCCAAATTGCTCCAAAAACCTCCAAATTGGGCCAGATACCCCCTTGTTTGTATTTTATTCTTCTTTCTAATTTTCTTTTCTTTTCAATTCTTTTTTAGTTTGTTTTAATTATTTTAGTTAATTCACTCAAAAATAATTTTTACAATAATAAATCAGAAACTACAAAAATGTTTATTTTTATTAATATTAATTTCTATTAATTTATTTTGTAAATAAATATGTAAATAATTAATTAGTGTAAATTAGGTTTTAAAACTTAAATCTTTTTCTTAACAAATTAAAATATTTAGAAACTAGGGTTTTTTTAACTTTCCATCATTTTTTTAATAAATAATTTTCTCATTATTATTATTATTAATTATTAAATATTTTTGTAAATAAATTTGTACATTAAATACTTAGTAAATTAGGTTAAACTTTAATTTTTTTTCCATTAATAATTAAAAACAACTTAGAATTAGGGTTTCTCTTCAATTTTAATTCCTTTATTTCATAAATACAAAAAAACCTAAAAACATTTCTTTTCTTTTATTAAATAATTAATTAGCTCTTTAATTTCATTTTAATTTCAAAAGGGTCCAACACTCTCGAACATTCGATTCTAATTTCTTTTTGCGCATTTATTCTTATTTATTTTCTTGTGAATATTATGTAATTGCTCAAGCCTTGTAATAGTAATTAGGAATTTATTTATTTTCCGCATTTTTTTAAAACAGGTCTTTGTTAATTTGGCGATGTATAGACCCGCGCCTTGTAATAGCGTAGGATTTTACTTTCCGCACTTTAATTTCTGCACTTTTAAATTCTAAACTTTGCATGAAAGAATGAATGGCCTAAATTAAAAACAATGCGTAGCTCACCTAATGCATGATCAAAGATAATGGTTAAACTGAAAATAACACACAAATTCACACACCACTCTTAGGGTACGCCTCACTGTTGCCTTGCCCTCGAAACGTGGTCGTCGAGTATAGGACATTTTAGTAAGTCCTTATGTCCATGATCTATGGCATAGGGGTAGCTTCTAAGGTGTTCTACTGTTGCTCTGGTGACCACACTGTCCCTACAAACGAATTGACCCAAACACCTCCAACGGTGGTGCTACCTACCTCTCAATGGTGGGATGGCACTACCTTAAGGACATTTACACAGCCTAATTCCTTAGGGTAGGTAGATGACTCATAGATACTGTTGTACCCCAAAATTTGCCCTCCCATATTCTTCAAGAAATTGCCAAGTCAAGCTTCAAAATCTCCCCAAGGGTTGCACAGTGCAAGGGTCTCCTGAACAGTCAAAATTAGGGTTTTGATTCTGATCAAGAAAATGAAGTTTTCAAGGGCCCAATCAAGTCCCACATGCCTACAAATATGGTCAAGCATCCTCATATCAAGTTTCAAGACTTTCAGCACAAAATTGCACAGTCAAAAACCCTAATTGCACTACAGTCAACTGTAGGGGCAAAATGGTCATTTGACAGTCAAAAGTTCAAATTTTTGGTCAACATCTCATTTTGAAGCCCTAAACATCATTTGATCAATGCTTGATCATGATTCTCAAAGCTTGGCTCAAAAATCATCAAGATGCAAAAGTTTCCTTATTTGGACAATTGAAAAAGTCAACTGTAAATTGACCAAGGCATAACTTCCACATGGATTATCAGAAAAATTCCATCCAAAGCTCATGTTGAATAGAAATACATTTCCTACAACTCATCTTCATACTTCAAGTCCAAGAAATGCTCTCACAAAAAGTTATCAATTTCAACATTACAGGTCATTTTCAAAAGTCAACAAAAAGGGACTTTAAGTAAAAGGTCATAACTTGATATTGGTAAATCAAAATGACATGGGACCAAAGGCATTGGTTAGAGGACTCAAAAACCTTTCCAAAATGTCCAAGAACATGAGCAAAGCTTAAAAATTGAGCAAGTTATGCCTTGTGGAAGTTGGGAAATTTTTGGATATTTTGAAAAGTCAACATTGATTCAAATGACCTAAAAATGCTAATGGGCCCATTTTTCTTCCACAATTCATCATCCCAAGCATGTGCACGACCATTAGGCCCAAAGGGAAGTTTTTCTCCATTTTTATTTATTTATTTGGATTTTTATTATTAATAAATCATTTAATTAAATAAAATACATGAAAAATACAAAACTAATGAAATCAAATCTCTTTGTGCAGAAAATACTCTCATTGGACATTCAAGATTCGTGCATGATCATTTTTGGAAAGTTTTGGCATGATTTAGTATCAAATTGCATGAAAAAAGATTGAAAAAATAATGCTTGAAAATCAAATATTGAACAATCAAATCTTGGATTCTTTTGATCAAATTTTTGACCTAAATCATTACTACATATACAAGGAACACAACCCTAATGCCATTGACCATTAAGCTGCGCAAGAACCCTATTATCAAACTCAAGCTTTTTGCAAAAAAATTCCAATTCTGAAAACTTATTTGCAGGTCGTTTCAAGCCACGAGACTCATCCCATTGCATTCCTGGGACATCAAGCAACGTGTTTGGATCAAGAACACAGTCCCTAACCCCTTGAAACACTGTACAGAAGCCATGCTTTTTCTACTTTTTCTCATAATCGTATTTTACATTCTATGCATATTCATGGCATTTTATTTGTAGATTCATGCTCAGTGATGTGTTTCAAAGCTAACCATATGATTTGATTGGATTATTATACACTGTATGCGAATTCACCATGGATGCAGATTAGGGTTTGTGAAGCTTGAAATTGGGCGTTTCGTGATATGGAAAAATTGAAACCCCTAAGTACCACCATTGACACAAGCGCATTTGGACGAAGAAGACGGCACCCTCGCGCTCAATTTATGAGCCCTCCTGGGCTATTCGCTATTTTCTAATACAGTGCCTATAGCAACGTTTGAAAACCGTTGCCAATGTTTTATATTTTTCAGGAAAATAAAACAATAAGGAAGAAGATGATGATGTGGAGCACGGTGGTTGGCCTGTTTAAATTTTCGCGCGAAGAATCAGCACTAACTCTTGTTTTATTTATTATATTTGTTATTTATTTAATATACAAAGATTTCAAGTGGTTCAATTGGCAAAGCTGGTTAGTGGTGACATTCAGGACCTGGGTTCGATCCCAGGTCCCCCTCTCTTTCAATATTTTTTCCATAAAGCTAATCCCATGCAGTTTCAACCTTAAGGAGTACCATACATCTCCCAAATCAAGCCAGCCACGCGTACGTTTAGAGCAATCCAAGGGCGCTGATTGAAAGAACAACATGGAGCTTGGTCAAACGTGCCACATGTTAATCAAAAAGTCCACCAGGCTTTGCAATAGATGGGCCTGAATTGCTAGAGAAAAACCTCACAATTGGGGACAACACCCCCCTCAGGTTTGCTATCTCTTTCATTTTTTTTATTATTGTTGTATATTTTTTGATTTATTAATTCCTTATAATTCAATTATTATTTTTTTTCATAAAAACACAAAACAATTAAAAAAAATCAGAAAAAAGCTAGAAAATAATAAATATTTTTATTTTAGTATTTTCATAAATAAATTGTATATAATTAAATTTAGTTTTAAATTAGGTTTTAATTTTAATTCTCTTAATAAAAATCTAAAAAAACATAGAACTAGGGTTCATATTAATTTTTTATCCTTTTTTCTTTTCTCCCATAATAATTAAATAATTAAATATTTATTTTTATAATTAAATTTGTATATAAAAATTAGGGTTAATTTTAGGTTAAAAACTTCAACATTTTTCTTAATAAATTAAAAAATAATCAGAATTAGGGTTAGCATCTTATTTTAATTTTAATTAACTCTCTTTTTTCATTAACATCATAAAATACCAAAAAAACAATTTCCTTTCTTTTTTTAATTAATTAATGTCACCATTTAATTTAATTTTGCAAAAAGGGTCCAACGCCCTCGTTTAATTCTTATTAATTCGCATATTTATTTTATTTCGTTTAAATATTTATGTATCTCTCCCGAAGCCTTGTAATTAATTTCTCGCACTTTTAATTCTTTATTTACTTTATTTATTTATTTTCTGTCAAATCGGGTCCTGGAAATTTTAGCGGTGTGGACCCGCGCCTTTTGTAATAGCTTAGAAATTTTACTTTCCCGCAATTTTTAACTGTTAATCAAAGCATGAAAGAATGTATGGACAAAAATAAAAACAAGCGCTAGATCACCAATAACATGACAAAAGACAAAAATACTTGAAAACGACACACAAATCGCACACACCACCCCTAGGGTACGCCTCACTGTTGCCTTGCCTTTGAAAGGTGATCGTCGAGTAGAGGATGTCTTAGTAAGTCCTCATGATCCGGGAACCTGGCATGAGGGTAGCTTCTAAGGTGTCTTCCCATTGCTCTGGTGATCACCATGTCCCGAATCTCGAATTGACCCGAACACCTCCAACGGTGGTGCTACCTACCTCTCAATGGTGGGATGGCACTACTTTAAAGGACATTTACACAGACGAATTCCTTAGGGTAGGTAGACGGCTCTAGATACTTGCTCTAATTTCAAAACAAATCAAAAATACTTTTCACACCGACACCTTTTCAAAAGCTTTCGAAAGCAATTTTTCAAACACTCTTGAGGACCGATACAAGAGTCGAACTGAAATTTTCAAAGAAACTTTTTAAAACCCACAGTTGAAAAGCAAACAAACCATTTTTGAAAACACAAGTGAGCAAGTATCTAAGAGCCCATGGATAACCATGGATAGAAAGGGTGCTAACACCTTCCCTTTCTATAACCTACCTCCCGAACCGAGAGCAATCTCTTTAAGGAATTTTTCTGTGCTTTTGTCCTTTCCATTTGGAGAAAATAAAAGACGGTGGCGACTCTTGCTTCCGCGACATTTCGCGAACCAGCATTTTAAAACAGTCAGTTCCAGATCCACCGATCACAGAACTGGCGACTCTGCTGGGGACTAAACTTAAAGTGAGGTGTACCTTAGGGCTAGTTCATAACTGTGTTTTCAATTGTTTTCCTTAGGTGCTTTAAATTGTGGGTTGCTTGGGAGTTCTATAGATCCTAACCCGGATCTGGGGATACCTTCTTAGAAAGTAGCAACAAGGCTGTGAGGGAACTGTGCGGGGTATACCGACATGGTTGAAACAGTCTGCTACGTTGATGTGGCACTTTGGTGTGTACCGGTAACCCTTGAGTTCAGTCAAGGAGAGTACGGGGCCTCCGCGTAGTGTCGTGAAGCATCAACAGACCTTAGGAACCTTAATTGAACTATCTTGGCCTCTTTATGGTAGTGAGATAACTGACTTTGGTGCAGTCCGAGGTTGGTTGATACTCGATACTACACTCAATTGAGGGTTGCTTTCCTGGAATATTTCGGTCGCCAGTTCAGTGGCTAAATCGAAATGATGAACAACGAAAGCAATCCCATGATATTGGGAACCTTAGAACCCGGTTACTTCTAATAGGAAAGGTTGAACCCACCAACTTCAAGAGGGTAATGCCCAGACCCCATGCTGGCCTAAACTCTAAGGGCTATTTTGTGTGACTTGTGTGCCTTCAAACTTGGATTACTTGCATGCTTGTTATCTGACATCTGAACTTCTTGCAGGTTTTGTTTATAGTCCTTAACTAGGACTCATAATAGGGTTTACTGAATTTCCTGCAGGTTTTGTTCATAGTCCTTAACTAGGACTCATAACAAGGCTTACTAAGTTTCTTGCAGGTTTTTGTTTTAGTCCTTAACTAGGACTCATAACAAGGTTTACCGAGTTTCTTGCAGGGTTTGTTTTAGTCCTTAATTAGGACTCATAACAGGTTTTACCGAGTTTCTTGCAGGTTTCGGTTTGCAGTCCTTAATTGGGACTCATAACAGGGTTACCTACATTACCCCATGCATAGCATAACATCATACCATTGCATACATCCTAACCCATTTCAAGGATCTCAAGGGCTTGTGATGCAGGTCATGGTGAATCAATTGTCCAGCAAGGGGCAAAGAGGATTTATTTTCCTCTAGACAAAGTTGTCAGGGGCTATGACCCACTTGATATGGTGAGCTTTGACTCTTGAAGAAGGTTCCCCTAACCAAGGTTGTCTGGAAACCAGAACTAGACATGATGACTAAAGTCAGGGGCTATGACCCACTGGATATGGTGAGCCTTTGACCCTTGAAAAAGGACTCTCAACAAATATGAAGTCTCTTTCAATCAAGCTACCGGATCCAAATGCTAACAAATTTTCTTGTTTACCCTGCGAGGTCCTTGAAAACATTGCATGCATATCATACATATCATTGCATAACAGGTACCCTTTCTCTGCAGGTCGCTTACCTTCTTCGCTGTTTATTTCAGCAGTCTCGTCATGAATCCTGAATCCTCAACCGAGCACACTATCAAGGCCCTCCAGGCTCAGAACGCCCAGTTCCAAGGGCTGATCATGAATTTGACCCAGGGGCAACAAGATCTGAAGGCTCTGCTCTTGAAGAAGGAAAAGAAGAAGAAGAGGACTGTTTTGTTCAGCCCTAGACGCAGATCTGGGAACACCCTGCAGGATGAAGCTGAGAGGACAACTCCATCTGTGGGGAAAGGCAGTCATCAAGAGGAAAGGGTTCCCAGTCCAGTGGTCTCCGACAATGAGACAGATTTCAACGACGAACAGTACCCTCCGGCTGAGGATAGGTACAAACAGTTGGAAGACCGGCTAAGTGCTATGGAGATACAAAAAGTGCCCGGCCTGGACTTCAAGGATCTAGGTCTGTCTTCTGGGGTAGTGATCCCGCACAAATTCAAGGCACCTGCCTTTGCAAAGTACGACGGGGCATCCTGTCCAAAGTTGCATCTCAGGTCATACATGAGGAGGATCCAGCCCTACACGGCCGACAGGAACTTATGGATCCACTTTTTCCAGGAGAGTCTTTCAGGGACTCAGCTTGACTGGTTCTATCAACTGAATGGAGCCAACATCCATACCTGGGAAGACTTAGCCATTGCATTCTACAAGCAGTACCAGTACAATGCCGACCTCGCTCCCACGCGCACTCAGCTTCAGGGGATGTCTATGGGTACGGGTGAAGGTTTCAAAGAATATGCTCAAAAATGGAGGGACCTTGCTGGAAGGGTACAACCACCTCTGACTGACCGCGAGCTCGTCGACATGTTCTTGGGGACCCTGTCTGGTCCATTCTTCAACCACCTGATTGGGAATTCTGCTGCTGGGTTTACAGATCTGATCTTGACCGGGGAAAAAATAGAAGCTGGAATCAAGTCAGGGAAAATACAGAATGGTGACTCCTCGAACACTGAGAAGAAACCATCCAAGAGAGAATCTAGTGCGGTCAACGCAGTAGCTATTGTAAAGCCGGCCGGTGCTCCTCAGCGTCACCGTCAACAAAGGGAAGAAAGACCTAAGAGGCAATTTACTCCCCTCGGCATGACCTTGTCACAGATATTGCCACAGCTACTGGAAACCAAGTTGGTAACTCTCATGGATCCCCCGAAGAATCCTAACAGGACACCTTCAAGGTACAATCCCAATGCTCGTTGCGCCTATCATTCCGACAGCCCGGGGCATGCTACAGATGATTGTTGCACTTTGAGAAACAGGGTTCAAGATCTGATTGACGCAAAGGAAGTCTAGCTCGACTCTCCAAAGACTCCGAATGTGATCACTGCTCCCCTGCCAAAATATGGCTAGGATTGGGAAAAAAAATTTGTTCATTCGAATATTCAAGTTGTAATTTTCTTTTGTTCAAACATTTACTCAGGTTAAACATTGTTATTTCATTAATGCATCGCATATGTCTGTTTTGAAGCAATATTCGTATTCACTATATGAAAATTATTTTCATATTTTTTCTGATGTCAACTCTCAATTAATAATGCTAAACCTCTTGAGGGAGGATGACGAAAACGATACCATAATCTACAGTATGCTTTTGAACAGACCCCGCTGATGAGGTACAGGCATTGTTTCAATTCCTAAACACTGGAGTAATAAGGAAGATGATCCCTCGTCAACCCCTTTGAGCCAAAGAAGTAGGAGTTTTTCTTTTCGAAATTTAAAACCCTTAATCATAACCTGGGGCAGGGTAGTTCTCTCAGTTGATCCAAGTGCATAATAAATGGCACCAAAGAGATCCTTACGAAAAAAAGAAAGACAGTGATGGTTCTGAACAATCATAAGGATAGGCAGTCATTATCACAAAAAAAAAATCACAAATGAAAAGCCCAAAAAGTCAAAACCTAAAAGGAGACTAGCAAAACTGGGTCATCCCGCTGACCGTGATTCCAAAAAAGGAAATAGTTCAGGCAAAAAAGAAAGGGATAACAAAATCAAACAAGAAAGGAATGACTGCCTATTCAAAATAAGTTATCAACATCCGAATCATCACCGGAAAATCAGAGCAAAGACTCAAACAAGGTCTAACGTATGATCCACTGAGTTTAGGTTTGGAGAACATCACGAAGAGCGGGTGGGTACAAATAATTTGAGCCTTTATCCTTTGTTTCTTAAACCGTGAACCAGGCCACGTTATAACCCTTAAAAGTCCTAGCTGAAGCATGGGTTAGTTCGAAAGCATACTGTTACGAAAGGTATCCTGACTCCTTAAGGCTTGCGGTAAAATAACGAGTTGACATCACAGTTTACAAAAAAAATTCACTGGCTTTTATGAAAAAAAATGCATTTTCAAAAAAACTTCAAGACAGACATAAGCTTTGCATTCTTGATATAATACTGTTTGCGTATGACTATTTGTTCGAACAACAGAGAAATTCGCACGAAGAATATCTAGTGAACAAAAGCACTTCCAATCAAGGGGCATGGCATGATCATTATCCATCATCTGGGGCAGTCAAGTCAAGATTAGGAGAATCTCTCAAAAGGACAACCAGCTTGGGGCAAATCTCCATCACTTGGGGCATTGGATGATCAAACGAAGATCTTCTGGTATGGCGACACAACGCTATAACAGGGGCAACTCCCTACGTCCTGAGAGCGTGGACATAGTCGAAGAAAAATACTACGCGTAATCAAAGACCCGCTAGGTTGACATACCTAGGCAAAAATAAGGGCTTCCCGACGAACCAAAAGGGTTCGGGCAAAATGAAGGGATGAAATGAAAAATCCGTACACCCGGCAAGTCGAAAACCTGAAAAGGCGGCTTGGGCAAAAAAGGGTATCCCGGTGGACTGAAAACCCGAAAGGGCGGTCCAGGCAAAAGTTATGGATCAGAGCGTACGACTATGTCCTGTCATCTCGTCACTTACCTACCAGAAGAAGATTGGTCAAATCGGAAGTCATCAAGCCCCTCCACAGGTATCTTCCTCTCCCACACCAGAAACAGGGGCAATAAAGAGTTGTCTAAGCAATCTGATTGTTCAGGTCCTCCAAGGTACCAAGGTAGGTTCAGTTGAAGAACATAACCAGATATCTTAATTCCCCAGGAGAGTCCCATCCAGTTCCCCCAAGAAAGTTGGAATTCATCTCCCCAAGCAGCAAGCTTATCCCCAGTAGATTCTGGAAGCTTACCCTCGCAGAGCGCGAACGCGTCTCCCGGCTTTATTCAAAGGTTATTTCCTCACCAGGATATAACTGGGTTATCCTCAGCTAAAAGCCACGGAAAGATCGTCCTCGACGAAGCCTTCTTATCCCCAGCGAAGTCTATCAATACTTCCAATACAACAAGGATATCCCCAGCAAATTATTATCAACAATTCAACAAAGTGTCTCTCTCCCCACAGAGTATCGCTCCCCAGCATGGTCGCTAGAGTATTTTTCTCCCCGCAGAATCTTCCATTTGCCAAGTTTATTCCCCAACGGAGTCATCTTCTCCTACCGGTATACTCGCAACTATCATCCAGCGGAAGCAAAATCTGTCCTCCAACATCAGCCCAGGATTTGACTTCCCGGCAACCGTCAAGGATCTATTTTCCTAGACGAAGATACATTCATAAACATCACATTGTTATACATCATGATACATGCATCATACAATCTCATGTGTTGAAAAATATTATTGCTTGATCCATATCATGCATTGCATATGACTGACCTTTACCTTTCAGGAAGGATACAGTTAAATAATCAGCTATATCAAAGTAGACAAATACAGTCAAAAGAGACCAATACAGTCAAAAGAGACCAATCCAGTCAAAGAAGACAAATCCAGTCAAAGAAGACAAGCCCAGTTAAATCCCAAAGGTTTTTCTGATGCTCATCCAGTCAAAGAAGACAAGTCCAGTTAAAATTACTTCCACTCGTCATGATAGACACTCGTCGTTATAGACACTCGTCGTGATAGACACTCGTCGTGATAGACACTAGTCGTGATAGACACTCGTCATGATAGACACTCGCCGTTATAGACACTCGTCGTTATAGACACTCGTCGTTATAGACACTCGTCGTTATAGACACTCGTCGTGATAGACACTCGTCGTGATAGACACTCGTCGTTATAGACACTCGTCGTTATAGACACTCGTCGTTATAGACACTCGTCGTTATAGACACTCGTCGTTATAGACACTCGTCGTTATAGACACTCGTCGTGATAGACACTCGTCGTGATAGACACTCGTCGTTATAGACACTCGTCGTTATAGACACTCGTCGTTATAGACACTCGTTGTGATAGACACTCGTCGTGATAGACACTCGTCGTTATAGACACTCGTCGTTATAGACACTCGTCGTTATAGACACTCGTCGTTATAGACACTCGTCGTTATAGACACTCGTCGTTATAGACACTCGTCGTCATAGACACTCGTCGTCATAGACACTCGTCGTCATAGACACTCGTCATTATAGACACTCGTCGTTACAGACACCCGTCGTTAAAGACCACTCGTCCATAAGGATAACCTGTCGGTAGAGACAAACTCACCAACCTTACTATATTCTGGACTCGATTCCTGTACCTTGCCAGGGTGTATCTGTTGAAGACATTTCAAGACCTAGACCGGTTCAGTTAATCGACTCCAAAGATTTCTCATCCAGTCCAAGGCCTTCTCTAGTCCAGCTAAATCGACCCCAAACAGATTTTTCTGATGAAGACTCAGTAGAAGTTATCAAGGTTTTTCTCAAAAGTCCGCTTTTGAGATTATAATTTCCTATGGTTCTCTCCCCGATGGTGCGTGAGATGATAATTCCATTCCAGGTTTTTCTCAGACGTCCGCTTTTGAGATTATAATTTCCTATGGTTCGCTCCCCGACGGTGCGTGAGATGATAATTCCATTCCAGGTTTTTCTTAGACGTCCGCTTTTGAGATTATAATTTCCTATGGTTCTCTCCCCGACAGTGCGTGAGATGATAATTCCATCCCAGGTTTTTCTCAAAACGTCCGCTTTTGAGATTATAATTCCCTATGGTTCTCTCCCCATCGGTGCGGAGATGATAATTCCATTCCAGGTTCTTCTCAAACTTCCGCTTTTGGGATTATAATTGCCTATTGGTTCTCTTCCCGATCCTGCGAAGATGGTAATTCCCACCAAGATTTTCTCAACGAGCGTTGTTGAAGTTAAAGTCACCCAAGGTTCTCTCACCGTTCATGCTGAGGTAGTAACCATCCCTGGTTCATTCATCATCTTTTGAAGCTCCAGGTCCAGCTCCTGTAACCAGTCAGGACACATCTATACCAAGCATCTGAAAACCAACTCCTGCAACGTGTCAGGTATTCATTTTTTCTTTTGCAGGTATGCAGGTTCTCGCTAAGGAATCTCTTACGCGATCAACGTCCAGATGGCATCTATAATCCCATCATACTATTTCATCAACCTCTAAATGGCATCTGTAAGCCCATTTCCACCATCACTGCTACTATGTGAGCGCAAATTTCTGGGCACTCTAGTGTTCAATCATCTTCTACCCTCGGATTACGAAAGGCACGTCAGCCAATCTGCATCCTCGGGTCTAAGAAGATTGAACAGGGGCAACTGTTGTACCCCAAAATTTGCCCTCCCATATTCTTCAAGAAATTGCCAAGTCAAGCTTCAAAATCTCCCCAAGGGTTGCACAGTGCAAGGGTCTCCTGAACAGTCAAAATTAGGGTTTTGATTCTGATCAAGAAAATGAAGTTTTCAAGGGCCCAATCAAGTCCCACATGCCTACAAATATGGTCAAGCATCCTCATATCAAGTTTCAAGACTTTCAGCATAAAATTGCACAGTCAAAAACCCTAATTGCACTACAGTCAACTGTAGGGGCAAAATGGTCATTTGACAGTCAAAAGTTCAAATTTTTGGTCAACATCTCATTTTGAAGCCCTAAACATCATTTGATCAATGCTTGATCATGATTCTCAAAGCTTGGCTCAAAAATCATCAAGATGCAAAAGTTTCCTTATTTGGACAATTGAAAAAGTCAACTGTAAATTGACCAAAGCATAACTTCCACATGGATTATCAGAAAAATTCCATCCAAAGCTCATGTTGAAGAGAAAGACATTTCCTACAACTCATCTTCATACTTCAACTCTAAGAAATGCTCTCACAAAAAGTTATCAATTTCAACATTACAGGTCATTTTCAAAAGTCAACAAAAAGGGACTTTAAGTAAAAGGTCATAACTTGCGATTGGTAAATCAAAATGACATGGGACCAGAGGCATTGGTTAGAGGACTCAAAGACCTTTCCAAAATGTCCAAGAACATGAGCAAAGCTTAAAAATTGAGCAAGTTATGCCTTGTGGAAGTTGGGAAATTTTTGGATATTTTGAAAAGTCAACATTGATTCAAATGACCTAAAAATGCTAATGGGCCCATTTTTCTTCCACAATTCATCATCCCAAGCATGTGCACGACCATTAGGCCCAAAGGGAAGTTTTTCTCCATTTTTATTTATTTATTTGGATTTTTATTATTAATAAATCATTTAATTAAATAAAATACATGAAAAATACAAAACTAATGAAATCAAATCTCTTTGTGCAGAAAATACTCTCATTGGACATTCAAGATTCGTGCATGATCATTTTTGGAAAGTTTTGGCATGATTTAGTATCAAATTGCATGAAAAAAGATTGAAAAAATAATGCTTGAAAATCAAATATTGAACAATCAAATCTTGGATTCTTTTGATCAAATTTTTGACCTAAATCATTACTACATATACAAGGAACACAACCCTAATGCCATTGACCATTAAGCTGCGCAAGAACCCTATTATCAAACTCAAGCTTTTTGCAAAAAAATTCCAATTCTGAAAACTTATTTGCAGGTCGTTTCAAGCCACGAGACTCATCCCATTGCATTCCTGGGACATCAAGCAACGTGTTTGGATCAAGAACACAGTCCCTAACCCCTTGAAACACTGTACAGAAGCCATGCTTTTTCTACTTTTTCTCATAATCGTATTTTACATTCTATGCATATTCATGGCATTTTATTTGTAGATTCATGCTCAGTGATGTGTTTCAAAGCTAACCATATGATTTGATTGGATTATTATACACTGTATGCGAATTCACCATGGATGCAGATTAGGGTTTGTGAAGCTTGAAATTGGGCGTTTCGTGATATGGAAAAATTGAAACCCCTAAGTACCACCATTGACACAAGCGCATTTGGACGAAGAAGACGACACCCTCGCGCTCAATTTATGAGCCCTCCTGGGCTATTCGCTATTTTCTAATACAGTGCCTATAGCAACGTTTGAAAACCGTTGCCAATGTTTTATATTTTTCAGGAAAATAAAACAATAAGGAAGAAGATGATGATGTGGAGCACGGTGGTTGGCCTGTTTAAATTTTCGCGCGAAGAATCAGCACTAACTCTTGTTTTATTTATTATATTTGTTATTTATTTAATATACAAAGATTTCAAGTGGTTCAATTGGCAAAGCTGGTTAGTGGTGACATTCAGGACCTGGGTTCGATCCCAGGTCCCCCTCTCTTTCAATATTTTTTCCATAAAGCTAATCCCATGCAGTTTCAACCTTAAGGAGTACCATACATCTCCCAAATCAAGCCAGCCACGCGTACGTTTAGAGCAATCCAAGGGCGCTGATTGAAAGAACAACATGGAGCTTGGTCAAACGTGCCACATGTTAATCAAAAAGTCCACCAGGCTTTGCAATAGATGGGCCTGAATTGCTAGAGAAAAACCTCACAATTGGGGACAACACCCCCCTCAGGTTTGCTATCTCTTTCATTTTTTTTATTATTGTTGTATATTTTTTGATTTATTAATTCCTTATAATTCAATTATTATTTTTTTTCATAAAAACACAAAACAATTAAAAAAAATCAGAAAAAAGCTAGAAAATAATAAATATTTTTATTTTAGTATTTTCATAAATAAATTGTATATAATTAAATTTAGTTTTAAATTAGGTTTTAATTTTAATTCTCTTAATAAAAATCTAAAAAAACATAGAACTAGGGTTCATATTAATTTTTTATCCTTTTTTCTTTTCTCCCATAATAATTAAATAATTAAATATTTATTTTTATAATTAAATTTGTATATAAAAATTAGGGTTAATTTTAGGTTAAAAACTTCAACATTTTTCTTAATAAATTAAAAAATAATCAGAATTAGGGTTAGCATCTTATTTTAATTTTAATTAACTCTCTTTTTTCATTAACATCATAAAATACCAAAAAAACAATTTCCTTTCTTTTTTTAATTAATTAATGTCACCATTTAATTTAATTTTGCAAAAAGGGTCCAACGCCCTCGTTTAATTCTTATTAATTCGCATATTTATTTTATTTCGTTTAAATATTTATGTATCTCTCCCGAAGCCTTGTAATTAATTTCTCGCACTTTTAATTCTTTATTTACTTTATTTATTTATTTTCTGTCAAATCGGGTCCTGGAAATTTTGGCGGTGTGGACCCGCGCCTTTTGTAATAGCTTAGAAATTTTACTTTCCCGCAATTTTTAACTGTTAATCAAAGCATGAAAGAATGTATGGACAAAAATAAAAACAAGCGCTAGATCACCAATAACATGACAAAAGACAAAAATACTTGAAAACGACACACAAATCGCACACACCACCCCTAGGGTACGCCTCACTGTTGCCTTGCCTTCGAAAGGTGATCGTCGAGTAGAGGATGTCTTAGTAAGTCCTCATGATCCGGGAACCTGGCATGAGGGTAGCTTCTAAGGTGTCTTCCCATTGCTCTGGTGATCACCATGTCCCGAATCTCGAATTGACCCGAACACCTCCAACGGTGGTGCTACCTACCTCTCAATGGTGGGATGGCACTACTTTAAAGGACATTTACACAGACGAATTCCTTAGGGTAGGTAGACGGCTCTAGATACTTGCTCTAATTTCAAAACAAATCAAAAATACTTTTCACACCGACACCTTTTCAAAAGCTTTCGAAAGCAATTTTTCAAACACTCTTGAGGACCGATACAAGAGTCGAACTGAAATTTTCAAAGAAACTTTTTAAAACCCACAGTTGAAAAGCAAACAAACCATTTTTGAAAACACAAGTGAGCAAGTATCTAAGAGCCCATGGATAACCATGGATAGAAAGGGTGCTAACACCTTCCCTTTCTATAACCTACCTCCCGAACCGAGAGCAATCTCTTTAAGGAATTTTTCTGTGCTTTTGTCCTTTCCATTTGGAGAAAATAAAAGACGGTGGCGACTCTTGCTTCCGCGACATTTCGCAAACCAGCATTTCAAAACAGTCAGTTCCAGATCCACCGATCACAGATACTTGCTCTAAAAAACAAATCAAAACTCTTTTCACACCGACACTTTCAAAAAAGCTTTCAAAACAATTTTTTAAACACTCTTGAGGACTGATACAAGAGTTGATCTGAAATCTTTCAAAGAAACTTTTTCAAACCCACTCACTTTGAAAAGCAAACAAACATTTTGAAAACACAAATGAGCAAGTATCTAAGAGCCCATGGATAACCATGGATAGAAAGGGTGCTAACACCTTCCCTTTCTATAAATCTACCTCCCGAACCGAGAAACTATCTCATAAGGAATTTTGTTATGCTTTTGTCCTGTCCATGTTGGAGAAAATAAAAGACGGTGGCGACTCTTGCTTCCGCGACATTTCGCGAACCAGCGTTAAACAGTCAGTTCCAGATCCACCGATCACAGAACTGGCGACTCTGCTGGGGAAACTTTATAAAGTGAGGTGTACCTTAGGACTAAGATCACTTGTGTTTTCAATTGAATGTTTTGTTTGCTTTATTATTGTGGGTTGCATCGGAGTTACATAGATCCTAACCCGGATCTGGGGATACCCTGTTAGGTAGCATAACCTGTGAGGGACCTGTCCGGCGTAGACCGACATGGGTGAAGCAGTGGCTACGTTGGTGTGGCACCTTGGTCTGTATCGATATCCCTTGTGTTGCAACGAGGAGAATATGGGTCTTCTGAGGAGTCATTAAGCACCAACCGACCTTAGAACCTTAAATGACCCAACTTGGCCAATAGAACAGTAGCAGTATGCTATGCCCATTGAGGCTAAACTCTCGTGTTGGTTTTGGCCGCAAGAAAAGATTGTGATGCTGGAGTTATGACCGATTGAGGGTAGTCAGTGATATTGGGATCCTCTAGAACCCGGTTACTTATGATAGGACAGGTTTTAACCAACAAACTGAAAGAGGGTAATACCTAGACCCCATGCTGGCCTAAACTCTAAGGGCTTGTCTTGTGTGACTTGTGTGCCTTATCATGTTTGCCTTTGTGAATATTTGTGGTGTGCTTTATCATAACATCATGCCATCATAACATTGCATGCATCCTGCATAAGAACTGACCATTTCAAAGACAAGAGGGTTTCACCTTTGCTCTATTTTGTAGGACATCATGATGCCTATACGAAGGAACACTATCCGGTTTAATTTTGTTCACCCACCTGAGTTGCTTGAAGAGTTGGTTAGCAAAATTCCAAATACTACTTCCTTCATCCAGAGGCATGGTTCTCTTCTCAGTTTAGTCACGGCAAAGTGGGACCAACAACTGATGAGTGTCTTGACACAGTTTTATGACCCTTTGTACCAGTGCTTCACCTTTCAAGACTTCCAGCTGGTCCCTACCCTGGAAGAGTTCTCTGATTTGCTTGGTATCCCTATCTTGGATCAGACTCCCTACACTGGTTGGGAAAAGACTCTTAGGCTTGAGGAGATTGCTGCAGCCCTTCCCTTGACCCACAAAGAAGTAATGGACAACTGGGTGACTAGAAGCAAAGTTAAGGGTTTCTTGGCCAAGTTCCTGGTTGGTAAGGCTAACAGTTTCTGGAATGACTTGGACTTTAGGGCGTATGAAGACATCCTGGCTCTCTTAATCTATGGTCTAGTCTTGTTTCCTAATCCTGATAACTTCATTAACGTCACTGCCATAAGGATCTTCATGTCTCGGAACCCTGTGCCCACTCTCTTGGGTGATATCCTACAACAACTTTATGTTCATACTGCCCGAAGACGAGGAACTCTGTGGTGTTGTATTCCTTTGTTAGTGAGGTGGTTTATTTCGCACCTCCCTAAGTTCGTGCTGAAGAACAAAGAAGGAAGAGGCTGGGCTCATAGGTTAATGTCTCTCACTGATAAGGACATCATTTGGACTCTCAGAGGTTTGAATGAGGTAGCTGTTATTGATCGTTGCGGAGAATATCCTAATGTTCCTTTGATTGGTACCCAAGGAGGAATCTCTTATAATCCATGTCTAGCTCTCCGATAGTTTGGAAGAGCCAGAAGAGCAGGGCATCATGAGATGTTGGTGCCTCACATCAGTTTTGAGTTTCAGGTAGATAGTGACGAGCTGTGTCGTAGGTTCATCAAGGCTTGGGACAGAATTTACAAAGCTGACCCGCAAGAGTTAGGAATGAAGACTTCTCTACCAATGGAACCCTATTACAGATGGGTCCGCATCCGTGCTCAGAAGTTAGGTATGCCGTATGAAGCTGTAAGACCCATCATTCTTGAGTATCCTGATAAAGATAGGGCTCCTCCAACTGTTCTCCCTCCTCAGATGCCTGCTGATATTGAGACACTAAAGAGGTCTTGGGCGCAACTGCGAGAAGAACGGGATTCTTATCAGGAAAAGTTCAACGAGCAGGAATTGAAGATCCAGAGGCTGACAAAGCAGTTGGAGAATGAGCGAGCTCTGAATGACTACATCCGTACTGAGAAGAGGAGACCATGGGATCAATGATGAGCTTTGGATGTTCTTTTACAGTTTTATTTCCCTCTTCAGTATTTCCATTTTTATGTAACGCCTAAGGGCAATCTGTTGAACAATTTAAATTTCAAAGTTGAATCTAATAAAGTGTATTCCTTTTTGTTTACAAAGTTGATTCCCGATTGTCTTTGAAAACATAAATCATACGCATTCCCATTCATCATGTGCATAGCAGGTACTCTTCTTTTCAGGTTGCTTAATGTTCTTCGCTGTTTATTTCAGCATCATGAACCCTGAATCATCTACCGAGTAGTCCATCAAGGCTCTTCAGGCTCAGAACACCCAATTCCAAGAGCTGATCATGAGTTTGGCACAAGGTGAGGAGGAATTGATGGCTCTGCTGGTCAAGAAGAAGAAGAAGAGAATTGTTCTATTCAACACGGGCCGGAGGTTTGGTAACACGCTGCAGAATGAGGTTGAGCAAGCTGGTTCTTCTGTAGGCAAGGGCAGTCCCCAGGGGGGAAGGGTTCCTAGTCCGGTAGTCTCTGACAACGAGACTGATTTTAATGAGGAGCAGTATCCTCCAGCTGAAGACAGGTACAAGCAGTTGGAAGACCGTCTGAATGCCATGGAAATTCAGCAAGTGCCTGGTTTGGATTTCGGAGACTTGGGTCTATCTTCTGGTGTGGTCATCCCACACAAGTTCAAAGCGCCATCTTTCGCAAAGTATGACGGGGCGTCCTACCCTAAGCTACATCTCAGATCTTATGTGTGGAAGATTCAGCCGTATACCGTGGACAAGAACTTGTGGATCCACTTCTTCTAGGAGAGTCTTTCAGGGACTCATCTCGAATGGTTCTATCAGCTGGATGGAACCAAGGTTCATAACTGGGAGGAGTTGGCTACTGCTTTTTACAAGTAGTATCAATATAATGCCGACCTCGCTCCTACACGTACCCAACTCCAGGGTATGTCGCTAGGATCGGGAGAAGGTTTTAAAGAGTATGCGCATAAGTGGAGGGATTTGGCTGGCAGGGTGCAGCCACCATTAACAGACCGTGAGCTAGTGGATATGTTCTTGGGGACTCTATCCGGGCCATTCTTCAATCATCTTATTGGCAATTCGTCTGCAGGGTTCACAGACCTCATTCTGACTGGGGAAAGGATAGAGGCTGGTATGAAATCAGGTAAGATTCAGAAAGGTGCGTCCTCAAGTTCTGAGAAGAAACCTTTTAAAAAGGAGGCCAGTGTTGTGTATGGGCCTAGGAGGCAAGACAAACCAGAACTCCGCCAAGCTGTCAACGCGGTGGTTATTGCTAAGCCTGCTGCCGCTCCTCGGCAACCTAACCAACCAAGGGCTGAGAGACCCAGAAGAGAATTCACTCGGTTGAGTATGACCTTGTCACAAATCTTGCCACAATTGCTATCAACCAACTTGGTGACCGTCACAGAGGCTCCAAAGGTTGTGAATACTGCATCTCCTAAGTATAATCCAAATGCCCGCTGTGCTTATCACTCTGATAGCCCGGGGCATTCGACTGATGACTGTTGGGCCCTGAGAAATAAGTTTCAAGACCTTATTAATGCGAAGGAGATACAATTCGAGGCGCCGGAAAGGCCAAATGTTGTGACTGCTCCTATGCCCCAGCATGGAGTAAATGCCGTTGAGGAAGACTTGTATGTCGTTTCTGTGAATGATGTTGCTACCCCTTTGTTGACTGTTAAGAGGAACCTGCTGCTGGCCGGTTTATTTCCGGATTGTAGCAAGGATTGCCTTCTGTGTGCTGTTTCCCCTACTGGCTGTCCGTTGCTGAAATCAGGTATCCAAAGCCTGATGGACAGCAAAGAAATTTTGTTCAAGAAGACCGCTGTTCCTTTTGTTCCCTCTGAAGAAGTATCTGTCGTCACAATTTTCAATAACCCTACCAAGGCTCCCCCGAGGAAGCCAGTCAAGATCATGTCTGTTGCACCCATCATTATTACTGTTCTGGGGCCCCTCCCCTATGAATCTGACAAGGCTGTCCCATGGCACTATGGGGCAGATGTATACGTACTTGGAGTGAAGCAGGAGTTCAACACCGGTACCAGCATCAGCAATATCACCGGTCCAGCTAAAGTTACCCGCAGTGGCAGGCTCTTCTCGCCTGACATTGCTCCACCAGTTATTCGAAGACCTCTCATAATTACGCCTGCAAGTACGCCTGTTCCCCCTTCTGATCAAGTTGCTTCCCCTGCTGCCGAGTCATCTAATACTCGGGGCAAAGGGATTGATGATGTGCCTGCCCGGACGGAGGCACCAAAGACTGTTAATGTTGAAGCCTCCCAGCAAGAGATGGAGGAAATTCTTAAGATAATCAAGAAGAGTGACTTCAATGTCGTTGAACAGCTGGGGCATACCCCCTCCAAGATCTCCATGCTATCATTGCTGCTATGCTCAGAGGCCCATGCCAAGGCCCTGATTTCATTTCTGTAGACGGCCCATGTGCCACAAGAGACATCCGCAGATCAATTCACTGACTGTGTGGCTAATCTGACAGCTGACAATGGTTTGGGTTTCTCGGATGCTGATCTTACTGCTAAGGGAAAGAACCACAATGATGCCCTGTATGTCTCCATTGAAAGGAAGGGCACTACTCTCGCGCACATGTTGGTGGACACCGGTTCTTCCCTGAATGTATTGCCCAAGAAGGCCTTAGACCATTTAGATTGTGAGGGCCTGGAGTTGAAGCCTAGTAACATCATTGTCCGAGCCTTTGACGGGTCGAAGAGGATGGTTCATGGTGAGGTAGACATTCCTATTTGTGTGGGTTCTTAAGTATTTGACTCAACGTTCTATGTGATGGACATTCGTCCATCTTATTCCTGTTTTCTGGGTCGACCTTGGATTCACAAAGTTGGGGCAGTGACCTCCACTCTACACCAGAAGCTCAAGTACCCTGTCAGAGGGAAGATTGTTACTGTGCAGGGGGAGGAGGAATATATGGTTAGTCATCTGAATTCATTCCGGTATATTGAGATGGACGGGGAGTTTATTGAAACCCCCTTTCAACATTTTGAAGAGGTACCTCCAACATTGGCAGCAGCAGAAGCAGTAACTGAAGAGGGTTCTCCTTTGAAGATGGCCTCCTTAAAGGACGCCCGGGCTGTAATTGAGAAATGTGAATGTGCTAACTGGGGCAGGCTCCCTGATTTTACTCCTAAGACTGACAAATTTGGGTTGGGTTTTACTGCAGAGGCTCAGAGGGCTGTACGCAAAGCAAAGATCGGAAGACCTCCTGTGCTCATCACCAATCCAGGAGTGAATGCTATTGGGGATGAAGACGAAGTGGGAGAATCAGAGTTCGATAGCTGGATCTACCCGACGACCGACGGTGGACTGACCAATTGGACCGCAAAAGATCACATACATGTTACTTTTGTTACGCAGTAATGAATTCCTTTGTTTTTTATTTGTAATAAACAATAAATTGAAACTTTATGGCCCGGTGTCTTACCCGGGGCACCGTTGGCGTCATTTGTGAGGGCTTATTAATTGTCATTTACATATGTCATGAATAAAGATATTGGACGTTTTGTCGCATTTCAAACCTTGTGCTCCCTTTCTTTCTTTCTTTCTTTATATTGCAAAACAGCTATATTTACACACACTCACCCATACAGGTTTCAATCCACTCTGGATCTCACTGGTAACGACTCTGCTACTGCCAGTTATGACTTCGAAAATCCGATCAACTTAGCCGAAGACGAAGGTGAAGATGATTGCGAAGTGCCTGGTGAGCTTGCAAGACTGTTACTCCAGGAAGAGAGGGCCATTCAGCCACATGAAGAGCCAGTGGAAACGATAAATCTGGGTACTGAGACAGACCGAAAGGAAGTTAAGATTGGTTCCAATCTGGAGCTCAGCGTGAAACAACGGTTGACTCAGATGTTGCATGATTATGTGGAGATCTTTGCCTGATCCTACGAAGACATGCCTGGGTTGGATACTGACATTGTGGTCCATCACTTGCCTACCAAGGAAGACTGCCCTCCGGTTAAGCAAAAGGTCCGCCGTATGCGTCCAGAGATGTCCGAGAAGATCAAAGCTGAGGTTATGAAGCAATTTGATGTCGGTTTTCTTGTAGTGACTTCTTACCCTCAGTGGGTTGCCAACGTGGTTCCGGTACCGAAGAAGGATGGTAAGGTCAGAATGTGTGTCGATTACAGGGATCTGAACAGGGCAAGCCCCAAGGATGACTTCCCCCTACCTCACATTGACGTTCTGGTTGACAATACTGCTCAGCACAAGGTGTTCTCCTTCATGGATGGTTTTTCAGGTTATAATCAAATCAAGATGGCTCCTGAAGATATGGAAAAGACTACCTTTGTTACTCAGTGGGGCACCTTCTGCTACAAGGTCATGCCGTTCGGGTTAAAAAATGCTGGGGCAACCTACCAACGTGCCATGGTTGCTTTATTTCATGACATGATCCATCATGAGATTGAAGTGTATGTCGACGATATGATTGCAAGGTCCCAAACTGAGGAGGAACACCTTGACCATCTCCAAAAGTTGTTTGACCGTCTGAAGTTGTACAAGCTGAGATTGAACCCGAACAAGTGCACCTTTGGGGTAAGATCTGGAAAATTGCTAGGCTTCGTCGTAAGTGACAAGGGTATTCAAGTGGACCCTGCCAAGGTTAAAGCCATTCAAGAGATGCCAGTTCCTAAGACAGAGAAAGAAGTCAGAGGCTTTCTAGGACGCCTGAATTACATTGCCTGATTCATCTCGCACCTAACTGCTACTTGTGAACCAGTCTTCAAGCTGCTGAAGAAAGATCAGGTAGTATGTTGGAATGATGAATGTCAGGCTGCTTTTGACAGAATCAAAGAGTATCTCCAAGAACCACCCACCCTTATGCCACCGGTTGAAGGGAGACCTCTGATACTATACCTGACAGTACTTGACAGTTCGATGGGGTGTGTGCTGGGGCAGCATGACGAGTCTGGCCGAAAAGAGCATGCCATTTATTACCTTAGCAAAAAGTTTACCGACTGTGAGACCCGATACTCACTGCTCGAGAAAACTTGCTGCGCTTTGGTATGGGCTGCTCGCCGGCTGAGACAGTATATGCTGATTCACACTACTCTGTTGATTTCAAAGATGGATCCAATAAAGTACATATTCGAGAAGCCTGCTCTGTCTGGGAGAATAGCAAGATGGCAAATGATCTTGACAGAATACGACATCCAATACACAACTCAGAAAGCTATCAAAGGAAGTGTATTGGCATACCATTTGGCACACCAGGCAGTAGACGACTATCAGTCAATGAACTTTGAATTTCCTGACGAAAGCATCATGATTGTGACTGATTGTGAAGTACCTGGACCAGATGAAGGACCTGAGGAAGGATCTCGATGGTCTATGCACTTTGACGGAGCCTCCAACGCTTTGGGTAATGGTATTGGCGCTGTGATCATATCCCCTCAAGGCACTCATACTCCACTTACTGCCCGGCTATGTTTCAACTGCACCAACAACATGGCGGAGTATGAAGCATGCATCATGGGTCTTCAAGCTGCGATTGACTTAAGGATCAAGTTTCTGAGTGTCTTCGGAGATTCCGCTCTCGTGATCAATCAGATCAAAGGCGAGTGGGATACGAAACATCCGAATCTTATTCCTTACAGAGAATGTGTGTTGACATTGATCCCCCATTTCACAGAGATAACTTTTGAACATTTCCCAAGAGAGGAGAATCAGTTGGCGGACGCGTTAGCTACGATGTCTTCCATGTTCAAAGTCAAATGGGACAATGAGGCTCCCCGGGTCATTATCTGGAAACTAGACGAACCTGCATACTGTTGTGATCTTGAGGCTGAGGTGGTAATTGAGAAACCCTAGTATCATGAGGTGAAAAGGTACTTAGAAGCTCAAGAATACCCTGAAGGCGCATCCATCAATGATAAGAAGTTTCTGAGAAGGTTCGCAGCAAAGTTCTTCCTCGGCAACGGCATTCTGTACAAGCGAAACCATGATTCGACCTTACTGCGTTGTGTGGATAAAGCTGAAGCAGAAAAGATCATGGCAGAGTTGCATGAAGGTACCTTCGGAACACATTCCAGTGGACACACCATGGCAAAGAAAATCCTTCGGGCAGGATATTTCTGGTCCACAATGGAAGCCGACTGTTACCAACACTCTCGGACATGTCATAAGTGCCAGATTTATGCAGACAAGGTGCACGTTCCTCCAGTCCCTCTGAATGTCTTGACAGCACCTTGGCCTTTCGCAATGTGGGGCATAGATATGATCGGCGAGATTAAACCTACAGCATCCAACGGGCATCGCTTTATCCTGGTAGCGATCGATTACTTTACGAAGTGGGTTGAAGCAGCTTCCTACGCCACTGTAACCAAGAACGTCGTGGCACAGTTCATTCGACATAACCTGATCTGTCGATACGGCGTCCCGGAAAGGATCATTACGGACAATGGTACCAATCTTAATAACAAGATGATCACTGAGCTCTGCGAGCAATTCAAGATACAGCACCACAACTCTTCTCCTTACCGGCCGAAGATGAATGGGGCTGTAGAAGCAGCGAATAAGAATATTAAGAAGATTGTGCAGAAGATGACAGTGACTTACAAAGATTGGCACGAGATGTTACTGTTTGCTCTTCACGGGTACCGTACCTCAGCAAGAACGTCAACCGGGGCAACTCCTTTTTCCTTGGTCTACGGCATGGAGGCAGTCTTACCGATCGAAGTGCAGATACCCTCTCTCCGGATAATGAAGGATGCAGACTTGAGCGAAGATGACTGGATCCAGACACGACTTGATCAATTAAACCTAATTAACGAAAAGAGACTCACTGCTATATGTCATGGTCAAACGTACCAAAAATGGATGATCAGGGCATTTAACAAGAAGGTCAGGCCACAAGAATATCAAGTTGGGGACCTGGTAATCAAACGCATCATCCTTCCTCAGAGTGATCCCAGGGGAAAATGGACCCCCACGTACGAAGGGCCATTTGTGGTTAAACATGTGTTCTCAGGAGGAGCCATGATTCTAACTACCATGGATGGTGACGACCTTCCTCACCCCGCCAATGCAGACATAGTAAAAAGATACTACGCATGATAAAAGACCCGCTAGGTTGACATACCTAGGAAAAAATTAGGGCTTCCCGGCGAACCAAAAGGGTTCGGGCAAAAATAAGGGATGAAATGAAAAAATCTGTACACCCGGCAAGCTGAAAACCCGAAAGGGCAGCTTGGGCAAAAATGGGTATCCCGATGGACTGAAAACCCGAAAGGGCGGTCCAGGCAAAAGTTAGGGATTAAAGCATAATACTATGGCTCATTGGATCACCTTGCATCCAGAATCCGGTATCAACTATCAAATTCAAACGGCATCGACCAATCAGCTTCATCGTCAACTGAGCAGCAAAGTGATGAGACGCTCGAAGATATAAAGGCGATAGCAGAGTTGGAACCCAGTGGGATTGTTCTTTCCACATAGCTGTTTTGTTTTCCCTTTTTCACAAAATTGTATAAACTCTGTTGATCGGCGGCGTTCTCTTACTAGGACGTCAGCCTCTTGTACATAAACGCCTATTTACAGGCAAATTCAAAAAAAATCAATACAAATTCACTTTTCAGACAAATTGCCAGTTGTTTTTTCCTTTTTTCTGTTTTGTTTTGCGAAGAACGTCCAAGGTTCAGTTTGTGATATATGCATTTGACACTAATTGCTAACTCATAAATATTTGCATGCGAAATAGAGGATTAATTATAGGTAACATTAGAAACAGGGGCAATAATGAGTTGTCCAAGCGATCTAATTGCTCTGTCCACTAAGGTACCAAGGTAAAATTCAGCTGAAGAATGTAACTAAGATATCTTAATTCCCCAGAGAGTGAGCCAGCAAGTCAATACACTCTCCCCAAGCAGAGTTATCCTGTCAACCTTAAGGAAGTTGGGTATCCCCAGCAGATCTCAACATTCCCCAGCGCAATATACAAACATTCTTAACAAGCATCCCCGGCAGTCTTGATCTAAGATTGTTCCCCGGCGGTTTACCAGACATTCAGTGGAGCCACTTCTCCAGTACATCTCAAAAATCTCCCCAGGAGAGTCCGGTCCAATCTGAAAATTTTCCCCAGGAGAGTCCAATCAATCTCCCCAGCAAGAAGCTTATCCCCAGTAGATTTTGAAAGCTTGTCACCCGCATAGCACGAACGCGTTTCCCGGCTGTATTCAGAAGGTTATTTCCCCACCAGGATATAACTGGGTTATCCTCAGCCAATTGCCACGGAAAGGTCGTCCCCGATGAAGTTTTTCCTATCCCTCAGCGGAGTTCATCCAATCTTCTAGCAGAGCATAACAATGGTATCCCCAGCGGAGTTATCATCAAACCTCAGCAAAGTACCTCTCTTCCCCACAGAGCAACTCTCCGCAGAGTAATCTATTCGCCAAGTTTATTCCTCAACGGAGTCATCTTCTCCTACCGGTATTCTTGCAACCATCACTCCCCAGCGGAAACAAGAAGCACTATTATTCAGCATCAGCCCAGGATTTAACTTCCCGGCACCCGTCAAGGATTTACTTTCCTAGACAAAAACATACATTCGTAAACATCATGTCATCATACATTACAGCATGCATATACGCATCATGAACATACAATCTCACTTATTTTGAGAACATCACGCATGTCATACATCATGACATCACATACAATTAACGTTTTGTCTTTTCAGGAAAAAGATCAATACAAAGATAATTGCTATCAACGGTCGTGATTCCAGATCCGATTCCTGTATCTTTCCAGGGTGTATCTGTTGACGACTAATACCAGACTCGATTCCTGTATCTTGCCAGGGCACGTCTGAAGAGTTTGAGGATCCGATTCCTGTATCTTGCCAGGGTGTATCTGTTGACGACTAACATTACCAGACTCGATTCCTGTATCTTGCCAGGGCACGTCTGAAGAGTTTGAGGATCCGATTCCTGTATCTTTCCAGGGTGTATCCGTTGACGACTAACAGTACCAGACTCGATTCCTGTATCTTGCCAGGGCACGTCTGAAGAGTTTGAGGATCCGATTCCTGTATCTTGCCAGGGTGTATCTGTTGACGACTAACATTACCAGACTCGATTCCTGTATCTTGCCAGGGCACGTCTGAAGAGTTTGAGGATCCGATTCCTGTATCTTGCCAGGGTGTATCTGTTGATGACTAACAGTACCAGACTCGATTCCTGTATCTTGCCAGGGCACGTCTGAAGAGTTTGAGGATCCGATTCCTGTATCTTGCCAGGGTGTATCTGTTAACGACTAACATTACCAGACTCGATTCCTGTATCTTGCCAGGGCACGTCTGAAGAGTTTGAGGATCCGATTCCTGTATCTTGCCAGGGTGTATCTGTTGACGACTAACATTACCAGACTCGATTCCTGTATCTTGCCAGGGCACGTCTGAAGAGTTTGAGGATCCGATTCCTGTATCTTGCCAGGGTGTATCTGTTGACGAGTAACATTACCAGACTCGATTCCTGTATCTTTCCAGGGCACGTCTGAAGAGTTTGAGGATCCGATTCCTGTATCTTGCCAGGGTGTATCTGTTGATGACTAACATTACCATACTTGATTCCTGTATCTTGCCAGGGCACGTCTGAAGAGTTTGAGGATCTGATTCCTGTATCTTGCCAGGGTATATCTGTTGACGACTAACATTACCAGATCCGATTCCTGTATCTCGCCAGGGTGTATCTGTTGACAACTATATTCTCCGGACTCGATTCCTGTATCTTGCCAGGGCACGTCTGAAGAGTTTAAAGATTCGATACCTGTATCCAGCCAGGGCACATCTACATAAAGAGTTTGAAGATCAATTCTTGTAACAGGCCAGGTAATTATTCTTCTTTCTCAGGTACGCAAGTTCTCGCTAATGAATCTCTTACGCGATCGACAACCTCCCGATGGCATCTATAAGCCCATCTCTCCACATACCAACAGTCTCCAAATGGCATCTGTAAGCCCATTCCCGACAAGGCTCTGTCACAACTCCAGATGGCATCTATAAGCCCATCCTCCTATCCATCAGTCTCCAAATGGCATCTGTAAGCCCATTCCCACCATCTCACTGCTAACATTCTAACATGTGAGTGCAAATTTCTGGGCACTCTAGTGTTCAATCATCTTCCACCTTCGGATTACGAAAGGCACGCCAGCCAATCTACATCCTCGGGTCTAAGAAGATTGAACAGGGGCAACTGTTGTACCCCAAAATTTTCCCTCCCATATTCTTCAAGATTTGCCAAGATCATGCTTCAAAATCTCTCAAGGGTTGCACAGTCCAAATGCCTCCTAACACAGTCAAAATTAGGGTTTTGGTTCTGGAAAAGAAATTGAGGTTTCCAAGGGTCCAATCAAGTCCCACATGCCTATAAAAATTGTCAAGCATCCATATGTCAAGTTTCAAGACTCACAGCATCAAATTGCACAGTCAAAAACCCTAAATACTTCACAGTCAACTGCAGGGGCAAAATGGTCATTTGACAGTCAAAAGTCAAAATTTTTGGTCAACATCTTATTTTGAAGCCACAAACATCATTTGATCAATTCTTGATCATGATTCTCAAAGCATGGCTCAAAAAGTCTCAAGATGCAAAAGTTTCTATTTTTGGACAATTGAAAAAGTCAACTGCAAATTGACCAGGGCATAACTTCTTCATGGTTTATCAGAAAAATCCCATCCAAAGCTCATTTTGAAGAGAATGACATTTCCTACAACTCATCTTCACACTTAAAGTCCAATAAATGCTCTCACAAAAAGTTATCAATTTCAACATTATAGGTCATTTTCAAAAGTCAACAAAAAGGCACTTTAAGTCAAAGACCATAACTTGAGATTGGTAAATCAAAATGACATGGGACCAAAGACATTGGTTAGAGGACTTCAAGACCTTTCCAAAATGTCCAAGAACATGATCATATCTTCAAAATTGAGAAAGATATGCCTTGTAGAAGTTGGGCAATTTTTGGGAATTTTGAAAAGTCAACTTTGCTTCAAATGCCTCAAAATTGCTAATGGGCCACAAATTCTTCCATGAATCATTACCCAAAAGCTATGCACGACCCATTAAGCTAAAAGGGAGTTATTTTCTTATTTTTAATTAATTAATTGAATTTTTAATCTTATTAATTCATTTAATTAAATTTAATTATGAGAAAAATACTAAACAATGGTTTTAAATCTTTTTTGTGCAGCAAATCCTTCCATTATGAGCTAAATATTTCGTGTACCTTCTCAAGAGACAAAATCTTCCATAATTGGCAAGAGTTTCATGGCAAAAAGATTGAAAAAGATTGGATTTTATATGATTGGAAATCAAATATCAAAATCATAAATGGATGGACTTTGGGCTGGTTTTCTTGACCTAATTCTATTCACTTACTTATGCACAAGTTAACCTAATACTAATGGACACAAAAAGTTGCGCAGAAAGCCAAGAACAAAATTGGATTTTTTCACAAAAAAGTTGGAAACTGTTTTCATACCTAGAGCTCGTTTCAAAGCTCCAAAAGCATTCCAAAATATTGCCAAAGCATCCAGGAATCGATTACAATCAAATCCAGGCCTCCATACCCAAAGAAGTGGTAGAACGACATCACACTTTTCTTGAATTTGTTCATTATCGTGTTTCAATTTACATGCATTTTTCATATGTTTTAAATGTTGATTTACACTAATATGGATGTTCTGAAGCTAATGGTACCCTTGAATTGAACTAAGAATGCCTGTATCAAAAATTGCCATTAACGCTTGCTAGGGTTTCAGAAGCTTGGAATTAGGGGTTTACACATATGGTAAAATCAGGCCTTAAAACCTATACCAATGGATTCGTGACATCCAAACGAAGCAAATCCACACCTCGCGCCCTTTTTATATTTGCTTATGTGCTAATCGCTATTTTTCTTGGTCTTGTTTAGTGGGGGTTTAAAACCCCCGTTATTTGATTATGTTACAGGGACAAAGACGAAGAAGATGCTAGCGTGTCCAGGCATGGTTGGTCAGTTTAAACATTGGCGCGTTTTTTTGATTATTCCAGCATAATATTGTTTTTCTATTATATTAATCACGTTCCATTATACATACAAAGAAACGCGCTGGCTTGGTTGGTGAATGATGTGTCCTGCAGGTACTGGGACCTGGGTTCGATTCCCAGGTCCCCCCTAAAAGCTTAATAATTTTTGTCTTAATGCGTTCATGTGCAACATTCCTTCAAGGTTTCACCACACACCCTTATGCTATGGCTTGACAAATGGCTTCATGATCAATCCAAAGGCCAAAATGTGGATACTACCATACACGCTCAGTCAACCACAAGCATGTGATCTTGGAAAGTCAAAAATGGCTTGGATTGCAGTGGGCCAAATTGCTCCAAAAACCTCCAAATTGGGCCAGATACCCCCTTGTTTGTATTCTATTCTTCTTTCTAATTTTCTTTTCTTTTCAATTCTTTTTTAGTTTGTTTTAATTATTTTAGTTAATTCACTCAAAAATAATTTTTACAATAATAAATCAGAAACTACAAAAATGTTTATTTTTATTAATATTAATTTCTATTAATTTATTTTGTAAATAAATATGTAAATAATTAATTAGTGTAAATTAGGTTTTAAAACTTAAATCTTTTTCTTAACAAATTAAAATATTTAGAAACTAGGGTTTTTTTAACTTTCCATCATTTTTTTAATAAATAATTTTCTCATTATTATTATTATTAATTATTAAATATTTTTGTAAAGAAATCTGTACATTAAATATTTAGTAAATTAGGTTAAACTTTAAATTTTTTTCCATTAATAATTAAAAACAACTTAGAATTAGGATTTCTCTTCAATTTTAATTCCTTTATTTCATAAATACAAAAAAACCTAAAAACATTTCTTTTCTTTTATTAAATAATTAATTAGCTCTTTAATTTCATTTTAATTTCAAAAGGGTCCAACACTCTCGAACATTCGATTCTAATTTCTTTTCGCGCATTTATTCTTATTTATTTTCTTGTGAATATTATGTAATTGCTCAAGCCTTGTAATAGTAATTAGGAATTTATTTATTTTCCGCATTTTTTTAAAACGGGTCTTTGTTAATTTGGCGATGTATAGACCCGCGCCTTGTAATAGCGTAGGATTTTACTTTCCGCACTTTAATTTCTGCACTTTTAAATTCTAAACTTTGCATGAAAGAATGAATGGCCTAAATTAAAAACAATGCGTAGCTCACCTAATGCATGATCAAAGATAATGGTTAAACTGAAAATAACACACAAATTCACACACCACTCTTAGGGTACGCCTCACTGTTGCCTTGCCCTTGAAACGTGGTCGTCGAGTATAGGACGTTTTAGTAAGTCCTTATGTCCATGATCTATGGCATAGGGGTAGCTTCTAAGGTGTCCTACTGTTGCTCTGGTGACCATACTGTCCCTACAAACGAATTGACCCGAACACCTCCAACGGTGGTGCTACCTACCTCTCAATGGTGGGATGGCACTACCTTAAGGACATTTACACAGCCTAATTCCTTAAGGTAGGTATATGACTCATAGATACTTGCTCTAAAAAACAAATCAAAACTCTTTTCACACCGACACTTTCAAAAAAGCTTTCAAAACAATTTTTCAAACACTCTTGAGGACTGATACAAGAGTCGATCTGAAATCTTTCAAAGAAACTTTTTCAAGCCCACTCACTTTGAAAAGCAAACAAACATTTTGAAAACACAAATGAGAAAGTATCTAAGAGCCCATGGATAACCATGGATAGAAAGGGTGCTAACACCTTCCCTTTCTATAAATCTACCTCCCGAACCGAGAAACTATCTCATAAGGAATTTTGCTGTGCTTTTGTCCTGTCCATGTTGGAGAAAATAAAAGACGGTGGCGACTCTTGCTTCCGCGACATTTTGCGAACCAGCGTTAAACAGTCAGTTCCAGATCCATCGATCACAATCCCAAACTTCATTTCTGTTGAATTGTTCTAGCTCTTCCCGCATAGCATTAATCTAGAACTCATCAGTCAGGGCCTCTTTGGCATTCTTAGGCTCAATTTTTGACACAAACGAGAGTTTAATATCCCTTCTCTTGATCTGGTAGTAATTCCTTTATTTGGATCTCCTATGATAAGCTCCTTAGGATGATCTTTTTGAGTTCTAATTGAAGGCCCTTTATTGAGATGACTGGGCTTAGGGTCTTCTTGAGGGAGATTAGAATCAATACTTCTGTCATTGGATTCTAGTGGAATATTAGATAAGGATGTTCCAACATCTTCTAAGACATCTTCTTCATCATTCCATCCTTTATCATCAATAATAACATTTATGGATTCCGTCATAACCTTGATTCTGGAGTTAAAGAATCTATAAGCTCTGCTATTTGTAGAGTAGCCTGAGAATATTCCTACATCACTCTTGGGATCTATCTTCCTCATTTTTTCACGATCAGCTAAGATGTAAAATTTACTTTCAAAAACATGAAAGTATTTGACAGTAGGTTTTCTTCCCCTCCATATTTCATACAAGGTGGTTGAAGTGCCTTTCCTTAGAGTGACTCTGTTATGAATATAGCACGCTGTTTTAAAATCTTCGGCCCAAAAGTGGTAGGTAACTTCTTAGCATGAATCATAGCTCTGGAAGATTCTTGAAGGGTTCTGTTTTTATGTTCCACAATCCCATTTTGTTAAGGAGTAATGGGAGAAGAGAATTCATGACTGATTCCTTCAGAAGAGCAAAAGTCAGCAAATTTATTGTTCCCAAATTCCTTTCCATGATCACTTCAAATTCTAATGACATGACTATCTTTTTCCCTTTGAAGATTTTGACAGGGATCTTTAAATACTTCAAAAGTTTCTGATTTTTCTCTAATAAAACTTATCCATGTGTACCTAGAGAAATCATCTAAAATAACATAGGCATACTTCTTTCCACCAAGACTTTCAACCTGCATAGGTCCCATCATGTCTATGTGAAAAAGTTCCAAAACTTTTGATGTAGTAAGATGTTTGATCTTCTGATGTGACATCTTAGTTTGATTTCCAATCTGGAGGTCACCACATACTCTTCCTTCTTCTATCTTGAGCTTAGGAATCCCTCTCACGGCTTCTTCAGATATAATTCTTTTCATTCCTTTCAAATGCAAGTGTCCTAATTTTTGATGCCATAGTTTAAATTCATTTTCTTTGTCTAAAACACATGTTGAGGAGACGTTCAATTCTTGGGGAATCCATAAATAACAATTGTCTTTATATTTGATTCCTTTCATAATAACTTCATTCTTTTCATTGCAAACAAGACATTCTTCCTTGGTGAAGTTAACTTTGAATCCTTGATCACACAATTGGCTTATACTTATTAGGTTAGTTGTTAACCCTTTAAAAAGTAACACATCATAAAGCTTAGGGACTCCTGAACATTCCAGCTTGCCAACTCCTTTGATTTCACCTTTGGCTCCACCACAAAACTGGTGGAATGAGATTTGATATCTACTAACAGATTCTTGATACCTGTCATGTGTCTAGAACAACCACTATCAAAGTACCAGTCATCTTTGGTTGATACTCTGAGAGAGGTATGAGCTATGAAACTAGCAACATTAGACTTGGGAACCCACTGTTTCTTCTTTTTGTTATTTTGGTGGATCTGATCAGTTTTGAGAAGAGGAGTGGTTTTGCGATACCCATACAACTTGAAACATAAAGGTCTTATATGACCAAGCCTTCCACAGTGATGACATCTCGAGGGATGGGATTTCTCTTTGATGTGATTAACCTTTTTCTTGCCATGATGTTTGTCATGATGTCTAGACATTTGATTAGACATCTTAGGTTTAGACTTGGCATGAGTGGAATCTAATGAAGGTTCTTCTGAATTTGGTTCCTTTTTCTCATTAAACCCTAGGCCACTCTTGTCTCCTATCACTCTTCCTACTTGAAGACTTTCACCTAATGTGTCAGACCCATTATTCAGCATCTTGAGAGATTTTACCATTCTATCAAGATTTGAATTCAGATAAGTCACTTCACTTTCCAGATTAGAAATAGTTTTCAGATGCTCTTCCCTTTCTGCCTTCAACTGAGTTATGAGGACTTTCTGTTTCTCCCCTTCTTGGCACACTTCTGCACTTTTAAGGCATAATTCTTTATATGAAGCAGCTAAATCATCAAAGGCTAGTTCCCCATCATTAGACTCTTCATCATATACATATTTGCCTATCAATTCTTTAACATGCTTGGAAGATTCTTCAGGATCACTCTCTGAGTCTTCTTCAGACAAAGTAACATATAGATTATTCTTCTATTTCTTAATATATGTAGGACATTCAGCTCTAATGTGACCAAAGCCTTCACATTCATGACATTGTATTCCCTTCCCTTAAGTGGATTTTTCTTCATCCCTTTTTCTTCCAAACTCATTTGACTTATGAATGTCAGATGAGATGTCCTTGACATTTGATCTTGGGTTCCTATCCATTCTTTTTATCACTTTGTTAAACTGTCTTCCAAGCATAACTAAGGCATTTGATATTCCTCCATCCAGATCACAGTCCTCCTCTTCATCTTTAGCATTTGATACAAAGGCTATGCTTTTATTCTTCTTTTCATATCTTTCATTGATGCTTAATTCAAATGTCAAAAGAGGTCCAATAAGTTCATCCATTTTCATCTTGTCAATGTCTTAAGCTTCTTCTATATCAGTCACTTTCATATCAAATCTCTTGGGAAGAGACCTGAGCATCTTTCTCACCAATTTGTCTTCAGGTATTTTCTATCCTAAAGCATGGTTATTATTAGGTCCAAACCATGGTGTTTGAGTCTGGGAAGATTGGGTCATTTTTCTTGAATAATTTCAAGATTTTCCTCATTGCCGTGAAAAGTCATAGCAGACATTGTAAAATCAGGCAAAGGAAAAAAATAAAGGGTTTTCTATTTGGACTGAGGGTGATGAAAGGTGAAAAAGGAGACTTCAACTATTTATAGAAACTAATAGAGAGCCTAGGTCTGAAACCCATTAGATAGGTTATGATTATCTAGGTAACAACTAGAGAACCTAGATATATTGGGAAGGACAACGAGTAATTAATCTTATTTATGAAGAGAATTTTAAAACGAAGAGAATTTTGACAGTTACCCTTTAATCTATGGGAAAGGTAACTGACACGCACCAAAGATTTTTTAAACCTATTTCTCAGATAATTATAAGAGATTATATTGTCTTGTTACATGTCATATCATAATAGTGCATGATTAACAACAGCAAAATAATGCAAAGTAAGAACTACATTAATTAAGACACTTCAACAGATACAAGTTTTTAAATTTGAAAAACTAAACAGATGATATGAAAAATGATTCTACTTTCGAAGAGACATGTCATATTTTTCGATCTAATGAATGTCTCGCACTTAGATTTTAAGAAGCAATCTTCAGGACAATTTTGTGGACCAACTTTTGCTATCATTTTTTGAACATATCCATTATTCCCTCTTGGAAAATAATTTCAGAAAAAATACGTTCATAAGGAATATAAGACTTTATGTGATTTTTGGACTCAAATAGATTTCCAAAGACAGATAAAGATTGATTGTGGTAAGCTTACCCGATTATTATTCATCAGATAAAAGATGATCGCTTGGTCATCATACCTCAAAAGGTCTTCATTATCCCCTATGGGAAGAAAGTTGGAAAATACAAGCTCGAACCAAGCTTTAGGAATGGGAAGTAGATTTTTAGGATTGATAGGTTCATATTCTGATGACATGTCATGAAGAGAATCAAATTTGTTAGACATCACAAACCTAGACTTGACATAGTCAACTGTGACACCTACATTCTCACATCCAGTGGCAAGAATGATTGAGAAGAGAGTAATGGTGATGGGAATTTCAAAGATATAGGAGTGAATGGAACCATTCTCATAGTCAAGATAAGCATGCTCCCATAATTCTTTAACAAGATTAACATAAACAGGTTTCTTCAGCATGCTGAAGTATCTTGTCCATTGTTGAAAATAGAACACATCTGAGATTTTGGAAGCAATGTTACTTTCAAGAGAGAAAATTTTAATTTGTTTTTCTATGGTGATTTAAAGAAGATATTCATTTCCAAGAAAGGTTGGTTGTGGCATGATGAATCATATGAGAGGAAGAATCTTGATAGGAATTAGTTTATGAGAGGATAAGATAAATATGATGAATTACTATTGGGATATATATGTATATATATATATATATATATATATACACACACACACACACACATTTAAGAGGGTGACAAAAGTTGTACTAATCAGCAAGAATGACATAGATCACTCACACAGGACAAGAATTTCAAGAAAGAGGAATGGAGTGAATCAGTCTTTATAAAGTTGGAGTACCATACAGGTTTTAAATAAGGACTTTGAGTGAATTAGCATTTAGAGGTGACGTACTGAGCAGAGACGGCAGGACATTGAACATGGCTGCTTGAAAGAGAGGCTATCATCACATACATCATGCGTAAAATATTCGGCTCCTTCTCAAGAGAACTTACGAGTTCACATTGTCTAGAAAAATGATTAAAGGATATTTCTCTTGGAGGAGAGAATGTTCCAGATCATAAAATTTTCACTTAATCAGAAATTTCACAACTTTGAGTTGCATTATCATTTGGAATGCTTCAGTTTTAAAAACATCTTATAACTTATAGAAATATTGTTATCAGAAGTTCTAATTAGTTATATATAATAGAAAACATACTTTTGAGATTCTGAAATCTTCACAATGATTCTTTTATCTAAGTGCTCTCCATTCTGGTTTTGAATTTAACTTGTCCTTGATAGAGCTTCTTATCATCTTGTCATGTCTTTGTAGATTTTCCGTCTGTCTTTAACCTTTTCTTAAATTTAAGCTTTTCTCTTAAATACAGTTTCTGATTTACTTCTTTCTTCTTATGCTTTCTTCGGAGCGGTCTTCCAGAGGTTCTGAATTATCTTTATATTGATTCCTCTTATTCTCATTTTTCTGATTTGAGAAGAGTAATCTTTTTCTGAAATCTAATGTCTAGTTTGAGAACTAGAATCAGAGTCTTCTCTTCAGACGGTCTTGTCATTCTTCTGTTTAGAATTATCAGTCTGACCTTTTTGAGAGAATCCTCAGAGCAAATATATTCTGATCTTTTATTATCAGAATCATCCATCTTAAAATTCTGGTATCAGATATGTGATGTCGAAGGAGATGTCTCGACACAAATATCTGAGGACAGTGTAAAGTGAAACAATAATAAAAGTAGTAAAAACACAAAGGACTGTTAACCCAGTTCAGTGTACAACAACACCTACTCTGGGGGCTACCAAGCCAGGGACAAGTCCACTAAATAGTATCAATTCATAGACCCTTAGTAAACAACCAGTTTATGATCTAATAACTTAATCATTACTCGTGCTATACTTCTACCTAAGACGCGCCTAGGTATGAGGCCCTCCTCAAGTCCCTTCAATCACTAACAGTGAAGAACAGTGAAATTATTAAGTTTTAAAGACTTCAATCATTCTATACTTAAAAGCTTATGAATGATGCACAATTAACAACTCAAATTACAACTCAAGTATTAAACCAATACTTAAAGTGTATTACAATTAAGAAGGCTTACACTTCTAAAACAGAAATAATATATTCTTCTTCAAAAGTTGCAGTCCAATGAATAAGGATGCAAGTCCTTATAAAGGCACGACAGTGGGCTTGGGCTGAAAAACAAATATTCTAATCTTTTGAATATTTCCATGAAAACAGGCCAAGATATAATTCATAAAGATAAAGCATATCTAAAAATATTCCTCCATATTTTTTGCAAGCTATTAGTCCCAAATCCTGAATGATGGTGTGCATAAAAACAGGAAACAGAAAACTTAAACCAAATATGAAGTTTCGTTCAGCTTAGGAGGCAGATGTCAAGACATCTACTTTGACATCATTTAAAACTGTTAGAACAAAGTTTGAATCTACTACCATATGTTTAAGTTTTGATGATAACAAAATGAAAAGATATATTATTTATGTGATTCATGTATGAACGATTTGCTACCTAAAATATTACTTTCTGATTTGCAGAAACTCTGATAGGTATCAGCAAGAGCACACTTAATCAGCATCAGAATATTGGTTCTTAACATCAGCATCAGAAGTTGTTATATCAGAATACCAGAATCAGAAGATTAACTCACGTGTATGCTGAAGCTTGATGAACAGAATTGCGCTCAACACTCTGATAAAGACAACAACAGTTCATCAGCAGCTAAGCAGAGTCAGAATAAAGCCAAGCTAGAACATGCTTTAAGTAGCAACGGTACTGTGCATTGAAAGCGTATTATTACCAACGGCATCATTCCAGACAAGATCTGCTCAATAAGGAAAGTTTATTATTAGCATTGAATCAAGATTATTGCTCCAACGTTCAACAATCTCAGTCCTATATAAACAAGACTATGAAGATTGAATTGGATAATGCTCTCCAACATACTACACGCCTAAAAGCTAATCATAATCTTCCTTCTCTCAATTTGCTAAACGCTACACATCTCCTTACTCAATCATTGTTTAGCAATCTAGTTTCATAAGCTTAAGTTGTGTAACATCACAGTTGTGATACAGTTTTGTAGAAAACATTCACACACCTATTTTTATCTTCTTTGTAAGAAAGTGTTTCCTTAACAAACCGGGTTGTGGTTTGCATCAAGAAGGCTTTAGCAGTTGTTAAAGCAGAATTTAATATTCAGTTGAATATAGTGGATTAAGACCTCGTTGGAGAGAGGCGAAATCACCTTGACGGGTGGACTGGAGTAGTTTGAGATCAAACGAACCAGGATAAAAATATCTTGTTCATTGCATTGATTTTCAGTTTTACAATTCACCCCCCCACCCCCTTCTTGTGTTTTTCACTTCTTCAATTGGCATCAGAGCGCCTGGTTCTGAGCTAAAACACTTAACCGTGTCAGTACAAGATCCAGCGTCAGAAAAACACAATGGCAGGAAACTATTCTCACACCAGCAATGACAACCATGAGGACAGAGACAGATTCAGCGGCAAACCTCCAGTCTTTGATGGAGAAAACTTTGATTACTGGAAAGACAGAATTGAAAGCTTCTTTCTGGCACATGATGCTGATCTGTGGGATATGGTTACAGATGGATACACGCACCCTGTGAATGCAAACGGTCAGAAGATTGATAGGAAAACAATATCTGACCAACAAAAGCGTGACTTCAAGAATCACCACAAGGCCAGAACCATCCTTCTCAGCGCCATCTCCTATACTGAATATGAAAAGATCTCCAACAGAGACACAGCAAAGAACATTTTTGACTCACTCATAATGACGCATGAGGGCAACGTTCAGGTCAAAGAAACTAAAGCTCTGGCGCTCATTCAGAAGTATGAGGCGTTCAAAATGGAAGAATTTGAATCCATTGAAACAATGTTCTCAAGATTCCAGATTCTGGTAGCTGGTCTCAAGGTTCTGGACAAAGGATACTCAACTGCTGACCATGTCAAGAAAATCATCAGAAGCTTACCCAAGCAGTGGAGACCAATGGTTACAGCTCTGAAGCTAGCAAAAGATCTCAACAAAGTTACTCTGGAGGAACTTATCAGCTCCCTCAGAAGTCATGAGATAGAGCTAGAAGCTGACGAGCCTCAGAAGCAAGGTAAGCCTTTAGCATTGAAATCTAACAAAAAATCTGAGTCTAAAGTTTTGCAGGCAGTTGAAGAAACATCTGATGGATCCTCATCAGAAGAAGACGAACTCTCCCTCCTCTCCAGAAGAGTGAATCAACTGTGGAAGCAGAGGCAAAAGAAGTTCAGAAATCCCAGAAGATCTGATCAGAACGAGTCTTCTTCTAGATACAGAAGGACAGATTCTTCCTCTGGATACAGAAGATCTGAAGGCTCCTCGGGAAGCAGAAAGCCAAACACCAAGGACATCATCTGCTATGAGTGCAATGAGCAAGGACACTACAAGAGTGACTGCCCAAAGCTTCAGAGGGAAAAGCCCAAAAAGAAGTTTGGAAGAGAAAAGAAGAAAAGTCTCATGGCTACATGGGATGACTCTGACTCGACTGAAGCTGACTCAGAATTAGATGATGAGAGGGCAAACATAGCTCTCATGGCTAACATTTCAGAAGATAGTGAAGCTTCTGAATCAGACTCAGAATCAGATACTGAAGAGGTATTTCCTAACTTTGCTGTTAATTTTACCAAGGCTGAACTTGCTGAAAGCCTTAATGAAATCCTGGAAAGGTATCAGCAGATTAGAGTAAAATTCAGAGACCTGAAAAGGAATCTTGAATCTGACTCTAATAAGACTGAGAGTCTTAAATTGGAGAATTCTGAGCTGAGAATTAAAGTTTCAAAATTAGAAAATACTTTACAAAACTCTCAAAAGGAACCAATTTCTGAAACTCCCAGCAACGCTGGTGAGATCATCAAGGATTATGATCACAGTTTCCAGAAGTTCCTTGCTAAAAGCATAGATAGAAGCAAAATGGCTTCAATGATCTATGGAGTTAGTAGAAACGGCAGGAAGGGAATAGGATACCAAGGTAAGGTTCCTACACCAAAGAATGTCATGGACTTAACCATTAAACACACTCCTCTAAATTCACATTTTGTGTATGGTCACACACATGATATTAAATACACTAGCAGTAAGTACTCTGTGAAACCAAAATTCAACCAGAGTTTTGGTAAATCTAACAAATCAGGACCCAAGAAAATCTGGGTACCTAAGGATAAAATAATACATGTTGCAGATATCTTTAGCAGCAAGTCAGAAACACCAGTCATGGTACCTGGACTCTGGCTGCTCGCGACACATGACGGGAAGAAGGCATATGTTTCAAAGCCTGGAACTTAAGCCTGGAGGCCACGTTGGCTTTGGAGGCAATCAGAGGGGAAAGATCATTGGCTCTGGAACTGTAGGTAATGGAAATCTTCCCTCTATTAATAATGTTCTGCTAGTAGATGGATTAATGCATAATCTGTTATCCATAAGTCAATTAAGTGATAACGGTTATGATATAATCTTTAATCAAAAATCATGTAAAGCTGTTAGTCAGAAAGATGGGACTATCCTGTTTAATGGAAAGAGGAAAAACAACATTTACAAAATCAAACTTTCTGAACTAAAAAGTCAGAATGTAAAATGCCTTCTGTCTGTTAACAATGAGCAGTGGATCTAGCACAGAAGATTGGGGCATGTTAGTATGAGAAGAATATCTCAGATTAACAAACTCAATCTGGTCATAGGACTTCCTAATTTGAAGTTCAATTCAGATGCTCTGTGTGAAGCATGTCAGAAAGGCAAGTTTGCAAAACCTTCTTTTAAATCTAAAAATGTTGTTTCTACCTCTAAGCCATTAGAACTTCTGCACATTGACTTATTTGGACCAGTTAAAACTGCTTCAGTCAGTGGCAAGAAGTATGGGTTAGTAATCGTAGATGACTATAGCAGATGGACATGGGTAAAGTTCTTAAGACACAAGGACGAGTCACACTCTGTGTTTGTTACCTTCTGTAACCAAGTTCAGAATGAAAAGGATCTTAGAATCGTTAAAGTCAGAAGTGATCATGGTGGAGAATTTGAAAACAAAGATTTTGAGTCATTCTTTAATGACAGAGGCATTCTGCATGATTTCTCTTGTCCTAGAACTCCCCAACAAAATGGAGTTGTAGAACGAAAGAACAGAACATTGCAAGAAATGGCCAGAACCATGATCAATGAGACAAACATTGCTAAGATCTTCTGGGCAGAGGCAATAAACACAGCGTGCTACATTCAGAATAGAATCTCAATAAGACCTATTCTGGAAAAGACTCCATATGAATTGTGGAAGAACAGAAAGCCTAACATTTCATATTTTCATCCATTTGGATGTACCTGTTTTATGTTAAATACAAAGAATTATTTGAACAAGTTTGACTCTAAAGCACAGAAGTGTATTATGTTAGGATACTCTGAACGCTCAAGAGGGTACAGAGTATACAATACAGAAACACAGATTGTGGAAGAATCAATCAGTGTTCGTTTTGATGATAAGCTTGACTCTGAAAAGTCAAAGCAGAATGAAGTTTTTGCAGGTATGGAAATTGAATTTACAGGTTCTGAAGACAAGTCATCAGAAGCTCTCAACACAAACACTCCTTCAACATCTGAAAGGAGCACTGCTAGCAATCCTACAACAGCTGCTGATCAACCTCATAAGAGATTACCCAGAAGCAGCTTGGATCACCCAGAAGAGACCATCTTAGGAAGAAAGGAAGATCCAATCAGAACAAGAGCAAGCTTCAGAAACTCTGAAGAAACCCTTATGGGACTTGTGTCTCTGATTGAACCTTCTTCTATTGATGAAGCACTTCTGGATAATGACTGGATTCTGGCAATGCAAGAAGAGCTGAATCAATTCACCAGAAATGACGTATGGGATCTTGTTCCCAGACCAAAAGGATTCAACGTCATTGGAACAAGATGGGTCTTCAGAAACAAGCTAAATGAACAAGGTGAAGTCATCAGAAACAAAGCACGACTGGTTGCACAAGGTTATAGTCAGTAAGAGGGGATAGACTATACAGAAACCTTTGCCCCAGTCGCCAGGTTAGAATCTATCAGACTTTTAATTTCATTTGCTGTTAATAGAGGCATCACTCTGTATCAGATGGATGTCAAGAGTGCATTCTTAAACGGTTATATAGAAGAAGAGGTTTATGTGCACCAACCCCCTGGTTTTGAAAATACAAAACATCCAGAACATGTTTTCAAACTAAAGAAGTCACTATATGGTCTGAAACAAGCTCCCATAGCTTGGTATGAAAGGCTAAGTAACTTTCTGTTAGAAAATGAATTCACCAGAGGGAAGGTGGACACTACCTTATTCTGTAAATCAGTTAAGAATGACATCTTAGTCTGTCAAATTTACGTTGATGATATTATTTTTGGTTCTACTAATCCTTCTCTTGGAAGAAAATTTTCTAAGTGTATGCAGGCAGAATTTGAGATGAGCCTCATGGGGGAACTGAAATTCTTTCTAGGAATTCAGATCAATCAAACTCCAGAGGGAACTTACATTCATCAGAGCAAATACATCAGAGATCTTCTGAAGAAATTTGACCTCTCAGAATGTAAGCCATCAAAGATTCCAATGCATCCCACGTGCATTCTAGAAAGAGAAGAGGTAAGCAAAAATGTAGAACAAAAAGTCTACAAAGGTATGATTGGTTCTCTCCTTTATCTGACAGCTTCAAGACCTGATATATTATTCAGCGTTTGTATTTGTGCTAGATTCCAATCAGATCCTAGAGAATCTCACTTAACAGTTGTTAAGCGAATTTTCAAGTATCTGAAAGGTACTACTAATCTGGGTTTGTTTTATAGAAAATCTAGTGATTACAGTTTAGTAGGCTACTGCGATGCTGACTTTGCTGGAGACAGAGTGGAGCGTAAAAGTACTTCTGGAAGCTGCCAGTTTCTGGGAGAAAATCTGATCTCTTGGTCCAGCAAAAGGCAATCAACAATTGCGCTATCAACAGCAGAAGCTGAGTACATAGCAGCAGCAGGATGTAGAACACAAATGCTCTGGATGAAAAATCAGCTTGAAGACTTCCAGATTTTTGAGAGTAACATTCCTATACTCTGTGATAATACTTCTGCTATTTGCTTAAGTAAGAATCCTATTTTACATTCTAGAGCTAAGCATATAGAAATAAAACATCACTTCATTAGGGACTATATTCAGAAAGGAATTTTGAATTTAAAATTTATAGATACAGACCATCAATGGGATGATATCTTCACTAAACCCCTTTCTGAAGATAGGTTCAATTTCATTCTGAAACATCTCAGCATGAAAATCTTCCCAGAGTGAAAATGTTTTAATTCCATATATTTATCTTCAGAATGTATTTGTTTTACTGTGAACTTCTGATCAATCTCCTTTCAGAAAGATAGAACATGCAGATTGTATCAGATGCTAGTCTAAAGATCTGAGAGTCTAAGCTCAAAGACAGACGTGCTGATCACTACATCAAACAAGTGTCATCCAATCATCAGCATATCTCTGAAGCAGAACGCGTGCACGCTTCTGAGAAGGCAAAACGCTGATTGGGTGCATTGAAACACATGTCTGGTAACCGTTTTTAAGTATCTTTCTCAAATCCCCCAAAATCAGCAAGCATTAAATGAAAGTAATCATGTTTTTAAAACGTAATCATGATTTTATTTCTCTTTCTTGAAAACGTTTACAATTTCAAAATATTCTGAAGCCTATTTAAGCACGTTAACCTCTCACTTTAATCTTTTACAGTTTCTCATTATTTCTCAAGTATTCTCTGCATTTTTCTGTGTTCATCTCTCTCAAACCCATTTTCTCAGTTTTTTCTCAAAATCCTTAAGTGTGAACATGGCAACCTCCAGCAGTGCTTCTGCAGGTTCTCAGAAGACATCATCATCTGAAAAGTATCAAGTGCCATTCAGAACACTCCTCACTCCTGTGAAGAATCTTGAAGTGTTATCTGAATTGATCATTGATTTTGGAAGTCTGAAGGAAAACGGTTTTGATTTAACAGAAGAAGTTAGGGCACAGAAATGGGAAAGGTATTTTGACAGGTTGGTTGGACCAACATTTCCAATGTTAGTCAAGGAGTTCTGGATTCATGAAACTGCTTCAACGCATCAAGTCACCTCCTACATTATGGGGAAGAAGATTGTGATCACTGAGGATCACATAGCAAGGTTAATTGGTTACAGTGGCGGTGGCGTCCGCTGTATTGATATGGCTGAGAGATGTGCTGACGTGGGCGTCATAGTAGAAAGGATTTTCACCCATGGGGTGCCCAGCAGCAAGATCAGAGATCTGAAGGATCACCACATAGTTTGGGCGAAGATAATTCTGGGGTGTTTTAATCATAGGAAGCCAACTAGTTCCCCTGATTACATAAATGTAGATCAGCAGTTTCTGATCTATTTTATCAATAAGAAGGTAAAAATCAACTTGGCTCATCTTCTGTTTAATCACCTCAGAACAAGCGTGAAGGAAACCAGGGAAGAAGAAAGAACAAAGAGGGATTGGATACCCTTTGGAAGGTTGATATCAGATATTCTGACTGAGAATAGGCTGATAGAGCACCTGATAGAAGCTCAAGAGTTAAGCACCATTGAACCAACGGTTGGGAAGCCTCTGAACGCGAAGAACTTGAAGAAAATGAAGTTAATAGAGAATATCAAAAAGGAACCCAACGCTACTCCTATTGCTGATATCACCAGCAGAAGAGTCCCACTGAGTGACTTTCCTTTATTCTCTGAGATAGAATCCAAGCTAGTGGTGGTTCTCAGATATCTGGACGCGTGCAAAGCTGATGGTACAGATCCAAATCTGAATATCAAAGATCTGCACCAACCTCAACCAGAAGTTACACTGAAGAAGACGAAGAAAAGGAAGGCACCTTCAGAAGGATTATCCCAGCAGACACCCAAGAAAAGAGGTAATTTATCTGCTGCTTCTGTTTTAAATTCTTCTACTATTCCAGCATCAATCCCACCTCCAACCTCTCATAGAATCTCAATCCCCATCCCAACAATAGATGAAACTGAACCAGAAGATGACCCTTCTGAGGCACTACAACTCAGAAGACCCCGAACCAAACATCCCAAACCAACAATCTCAACAACATCAGCAATTGACAAAGTGTTGTCTGACATTGATCAACACACCTCTGATCACTCCTCCATTAATCCAAACTCTGAACCACAAATTGTCCATCCACAACCAGAAAAACCTCTCTCACCCATTCCAGAAGAACCACTTATCCCAGAACAACCAGAAATTCCTCCTCCTTCTCCATAACCAGCAATTCCTTCTCCCTCTCCTCAACCAGAAATTCATCCACCATCACCTCAACCTGAGTTTCATCACTCTGAAACTCCAACTCCTCCACCTTCTGAACCTCATTCACCTCAACCATCACCTCTGGCAATCCAGCTGCCCTGTGGAACAACAGTCACAATGGCCCAGCTGCCATCCTCGTCAGAATCTACACCACCAAATACTCCCAAAACCCCAAACAGTCCAATCATTATTTCTGATTCTCCCACTCCATCTCCAAAATAAACAGCTCCCAAGCAAACCACCGAAAACCCCAGCAGGACCTTCATAGATTTAACAATCCTTGACCGTCTTGCTGATCTGAAAAATAAAATAGCCATTCCAAAACCAAAACAACCAGATGTTGGCTCTGGTATTATGAATTTTGAAACAGGTTTGCAGCAGTGGATTGCTTCTCTGAAGCAAGTCTGTCCTGGAATGATTGACCCAGCTGCCTCTGACCAGCTCTGGTCACAATTCAGAATTTGGGTACGTGCTGAAGCCCTCAAGTTGCAGGATATCAACTATGAGCAGGCACAACAGAACTTCGGCAAGCTGCTGAAGGAAGTTGAAAGTCAGCTGCCACAGGAAGACGTGCTCCCTCTGGATAGTGAGCCATGGTCTGAGAAACAGCCAGCTTCAAAGGTGCAACCAGAAGAAGACAAGACTATTCAAGCTGAAGCAAGTCAAGCAGAAGATGTTGCAGAAAGCTCTCAGAAGCTCCCTGCTTCTGATGTTTCTCAAGCTGCCTTGGACAGGCAGACTCTGGAAGAGCTGAAGCTGAATGACATGCGTCTGCAGCAAAGGATGGATGAAAATGACCAGAAGATGAAAGAAAGGATGGATGTGCAGGATAGCAAGATAGACACAGTTGTCAGCATGGTGCACAAGCAGAATGAGACTGCTGATCAGATCAAAGCCATGCTGGAGAACCTGTTCACACGCCTTCCTCCCCAACCTTAGTTTTTAATTCATGCCATTTTCATGTTTTCTTTGATTATCTGTTGTACTGTTTTGTTTGATTCTGAACTTTTTAATATGACAAGTTTTTTTTCCGCTCTAAATGTTTTAGCACATCACTTACACTTTTTGATTGCTGACAAAAGGGGGAGAACAAGAATGATATTTTAAAGAATAACGGATTACTAAGACAGAAAATCTCAAACATTCTAACTCTGATATACTTGAATATGTTTTCTGTTTTTGCTTAAGTCTACAGGTACAAGAATGCTCCATGATATTCTGAAGACTAAAGCTCTGATACTCTGATAAGAAAAACTCTGATACTCTGATCTGAAGCTCTGCTCTGACATTCTGATCCAAAGCTTCTGATATTCTGATGTTCAAAGAAAGGCAATAAAGATCTGATCCTGAAGAACTCTTGGAATTAAAAAGAGAAGTAATAAATTCAGGGGGAGTATCTCTCAACTCTTATATCTCCTTATCCCTTGTCTTTGATAACCTCTTGCTCTGATACATCTTATCATTTAGTTATCTCTGACACTTTTTCACGTTATTTTCATTTAAAAATATCTAGTTTTTGTCATCATCAAAAAGGGGGAGATTGTTAGAACAAAGTTTGAATCTACTACCCTATGTTTAAGTTTTGATGATAACAAAATGAAAAGATATATTATTTATGTGATTCATGTATGAACGATTTGCTACCTAAAATATTACTTTCTGATTTGCAGAAACTCTGATAGGTATCAGCAAGAGCACACTTAATCAGCATCAGAATATTGGTTCTTAACATCAGCATCAGAAGTTGCTATATCAGAATACCAGAATTAGAAGATTAACTCACGTGTATGCTGAAGCTTGATGAACAGAACTGCGCTCAACACTCTGATAAAGACAACAACAGTTCATCAGCAGCTAAGCAGAGTCAGAATGAAGCCAAGTCAGAACATGCTTTAAGTAGCAACGGTACTGTGCATTGAAAGTGTATTATTACCAACGGCATCATTCCAGACAAGATCTGCTCAATAAGGAAAGTTTGTTATTAGCATTGAATCAAGATTATTGCTCCAACGTTCAACAATCTCAGTGCTATATAAACAAGACTATGAAGATTGAATTGGCTAATGCTCTCCAACATATTACACGCCTAAAAGCTAATCATAATCTTCCTTCTCTCAGTTTGCTAAACGCTACACATCTCCTTACTCAATCATTGTTTAGCAATCTAGTTTCATAAGCTTAAGTTGTGTAACATCACAGTTGTGATACAGTTTTGTAGAAAACATTCACACACCTAGTTTTATCTTCTTTGTAAGAAAGTGTTTCCTTGACAAACCGGGTTGTGGTTTGCATCAAGAAGGCTTTAGAAGTTGTTAAAGCAGATTGTAATATTCAGTTGAATATAGTGGATTAAGACCTCGTTGGAGAGAGGCGAAATCACCTTGACGGGTGGACTGGAGTAGTTTGAGATCAAACGAACCAGGATAAAAATATCTTGTTCATTGCATTGATTTTCAGTTTTACAATTCAACCCCCCCCCCCCCTTCTTGTGTTTTTCACTTCTTCAAAAACTGTTTGCTTCAAATGTCAATACATTTAGCAAAGCATTATCAAGTCATTGTTTTACCAAAATTGCTGCCAACAAACACTTACACATCTGTATGTCAAGCTTTTCTTTAAGCAGAAGCTTATTTTTCAGAAGGTCAATGTTTCATGAACTTCTGAGAAGCTATGTGATACAGAGAGTTAAATATCATTGCTTAACGTCTTCTGAAATATATGTTTCCTTGAACGAATTGCAGAATCTGTTCTAATACAAATATCATCAAATTTTGACGATTTTGACTGACAGTCTTGTTCTTACAATGCTGAGCTAACTTGTTTAGAGTTAGTTCTTTGATCATACTTCAGATGAATAAATGAGCATTCTTTCCTCGGCAATGTCTTGACTTCTGCAAAGTCTCTTTTGACAGAATCAATGATTAAATCTTTTGCATAAGATCTTATGTCTGCTTAAATAGACGTTTTATCACGGGGTTCTTATATATCATAAGATAACAGTATTTATTATTTTGAAAAGATTTCTAATGAGGTCTTATGAGAAAGTCAAGGGTGGACTAATCCATTTCTTGAAAACATCTCATATTTCTCAATGGAACTAAATCAAAAGCATTCAACATATATAACTCCTTATCTGATGAATCTTTTCCTGTTATCTTGTTCTTCAATTTTATGGATTTATACAGTAGTTGAAAGTTGAATAGCTATCACCTTAGAGTATTTCTTCACAAAGCATATGAATCTTTATCTGACACTGTTAGGTGTTTGAATATCCATCAATAACAGAACCGGTCTCTGATACCAATTGAAGGTGTGAAGAAAACGCAAGAAAAAGGGTTTTAATTGGGTTTTCCTTTCTTGTAAAACTATCGCTTCTAAGCATTATTCATTGAACAATGCTTCTTATTGTTGCTTCTAATGAATGCTTCTAATTTGTTCAGAAAACATAAACTCTAAAGCATAAGCAAAAGTAAAGAACACGTGATATATCCTGGTTCACTTGAGAAATCTCCAAGCTAATCCTGTCTACCCTTTCGAGGTGATTTCACCTTGAACTCAAGGACTTAATCCACTATAATCAATCTGATTACAATCACACGAGAAATATCCAATGACTAACATCTAATGAAACATTTAGGGTTCCAAACTAGATATAACGTTCATTGACCCAACAGAATCTAATTCTCCAAAATCTTCTATCAGGCTTTCCTTTAAAGGATATCCATCAGTGATCTCAGAAGGGTGACCTTCACTCAGTCCCCTTTGAGATATGACTACCATTGACCCAATAGAATCTACTACCAGGATTTCATCTACGATGGTTGAAGCCAAAATCTTCTCAAGTCTTCTGATCTTCACTCGATCACTTGAGGTGCCAACCAATTCTAAATAAAATGGTTTTTCTAGAGATTATATGAGTGCTTCTTATCAAGCATATTGCTCCTAACTTAAGCACATATTGTTTGACACAATTCTGAGCAACAACTCTTGTGTACATATGATTTACATGAAGATCTTAAGAAATAACACAATTTGAGCAACAACTCTTGTGTTTTACGTATTTCTACAAAGATGAATCTAATCTAAAATAAGTGCATCATCTTGAAGTCTTCTAGTCTTCATCTTCTTTGTTGAGAAAGCTATGAGCAACAACTCCTTGGTTCTTCATATTTCTGTAAAGATGTATATGATTGATGATTTGAATTACATCTTGAAGAATTCTTCATCTTTATCTTCTTTCTCTATTAAGTAAGATACGAGCAACAACTCCTTGCTTCTTCATGATTCTTCCAAGATGTATATGATTGGTAAATTGAATAATATCTTGTAGAATTCTTCATATTTTTATAGTGGATGATTGCTTTGATTTGATTGTGTTCTGATAGTGATAGCTTTTCTTTTTAACTTGAACATCAATAACCTGTGATTTGTAACTTGAAACTTTTAGCACCTAGCCAAGCAGCCTATGGCAAGCTCATCAATATTCAACATCATGTGTTGAGCAACAACTAACCAACCAACAGTTTTAAACATACGATTCTTTTCTTATATAGCCAAGCAAAATAGAGTCGTTGGCTATTTGAAAAGAGACGTTACAAATAGTACTACGAAATCCTTATCTCTTCCACACTTTAAGTTAGTGGAGAGGTAGTGACATAAAGCTTTTCGTACTTTGTACTATTATACTGTGTTACTGTTATATTCTTTCCTTCTGCATTCAGAGGCTTCTGCAAGCATGGGATTAGAAGTGGGAACATAACATAAGGTCTTCAGAACTTTAAGTCTTCCGAGTCTTCAGAACTGTGTCTTCAGAGTCTTTAGCACTTGGTCTTGAGAACCCGTTGTAGCGAACCTTTAGATTAGAAGAGCTTCAAGTCTTCAGAGTCTTAAGAACCACATCTTTAGAGTCTTCAACACTTGGTCTTTAGAACCTGTTTTTAGATAACCTTGGACCTTTAGAACTTCAAGTCTTTGGAATCTTCAAACCTTCTATCTTAGAATCTTTATCACTTGGTTCTTTAAGAACCCTTATCTTCAGAACCTTGTTACTAGAAACACAAAGTCTCCAGCATCTGGACTTCAGTTAGAAACATTGTCTTCAGATCTTTTAACTTTGTCTTTTTTGGAACAAGTTGTATTTTAGAAACTAAGTTTTTAGCATCTGGACTTCAGTAGAAACTATGTCTTCAGATATTCTAACTTTGTTTCTTGAAACACACTGTCTTTTAGAAACGTGAGTCTTCAACATCTTGACGTAAGTAACAACTTCTGTCTTCAGATCTTCTAATTGGTTTCCTTAGAACGTGTTGTCTTTAGAAGCTTGAGTCTTCAACATCCTGACATAAGTAACACTTCTGTCTTCAAATCTTTTGACTGGTTTTTTCAGAAAAATGTAGGACATAAGTAACCTTAGGAAACTATTTATGAAGATTATTTCTATTTTAAGCATAGTTTTTATTGTAAAACCTTGTGAAAAATAAGGGTTTAGGTTTTGATATTTTCTTAGGTTCTTTATTTGTTTTTGTGTACGCCCTCATGTATCTTTGATACATTTGAGTTTAGTGATTGTTGCTTGTTCATCAAGCTATTGTTCTCCTTGAAGTTGTTAAGCAAGAGTGAGTATTATTCTTGGATGAAGCTTTTAAGCAACTTCGAGTATTTGATTTGGAAGGGTGTTCTTCCTGGTTTTTATTGTTCAGGTTGTTGTGATTGTAACTTGATTTGAAGAGATCCCATGTGATTAGGATAAGTCTTTTATCATTGCGGTGATTTTGAAGTGTGATGTCAATTTATCATATATATATATATATATATATATATATATATATATATATATATATATATATATATATTATATATATATATATATATATATATATATATATATATATATATATATATATATATATATATATATATATATATATATATATATATATATAGGGAGGACCTAGGTAGAAGTTGCACTGGGTAGGGATTGGGCGCGAAGTTGTAAGCTTGGGACTAATTTAGCTTCAAACTAATAATACTAATAGTGGATTTCTTTCCTGGATTGGTAGCCCCTAGAGTAGTTGAGTTAGCACCAAACTACGTTAACATATCATTGTGTTCTTTAGCTTTCTACAACTTATATTTCTGCATTATTATTATTGTTGTTGTTTTATCAGGAGATGTTACAACATCTGTTGTAACATCGCTTGTACGTTGAGACATCCGTCTTAACATATTTGGTGTGCGTTCCATAATTTCAATGCAAATTCTTTCATTGGAGATAGAGTTTCATGTTGCACACTAGGTGTCTGGTGGATCGAACTAGGCTCTTGATGCCAAATGTTAGAACTTTGAATCACGTGGTTGGTGAAAATGAAGGATTTGAATGTGGAGACTGAGAGAGAGATAGAGGGGAATTAGAAAAAGATAATTGAGGAGAAGAATATATTTTATTAACCACCATAAAAAATTGGCAAGTTGCGACGATTAAGTTTGGCAGGTTACGACAGTTTGAATCGCCTAAAATGGCAAGTCGTAATGGTTGTGGTTTTCTCGCGAAAACATGTATCGCCAGGCTATACTATGATAGTTGCTAACACTCTGCGACTCCAACAATTATTCTAAGTTGTGACAGGTAAGAGATTCACGGTTGACAGAGGGAGGGTGGTTTGATAACTTAGAGTTTAGAGATTCACGGTTGTGTGTGTGACTGATATATATATATATATATATATATATATATATATATATATATATATATATATATATATATATATATATATAGAGAGAGAGAGAGAGAGAGAGAGAGAGAGAGAGAGAGAGAGAGAGAGAGAGAGAGAGAGAGAGAGAGAGAGAGAGAGAGAGAGAGAGAGAGAGAGAGAGAGAGAGAGAGAGAGAGAGAGAGAGAGAGAGAGAGAAGA